>CM034304.1:7220695-8420695 GCA_019925795.1 Dendrobium chrysotoxum | reverse complement strand
ATTTTAAGAGTGAAAATTGCTGCCTTTGAGAAGAATAAAAAACCACCTACTTTTGAAGAGTTTTTTGCACCGCCACCTTTTAAAAAATCTGTTGCAAATTCATTAAAGCATGTTTCATACACATCTAGGAAGGGGCACTATCACTCACGACGTTTAGTTAATCCTTTTCCTGGAGTTAGATGTTATTCATGTGGCATGTTAGGACACATCTCTCACACCTGCACTGTTCACTGTAGTACACATTGGGTGTGGAGGACCAAACTGCCTGTTTCATAGCACATAACACATGCATTGTATTCTTCTTTTCATAAGAAGGAACCCAAACCTGTTTGGGTTCCTAAAACTAACGTTTGATGATTTTGTAGGTGTGCTCTTACATACGATCTTGTGAGAGCATGTGGTACTTGGACAGCGGATGTTCTAGACACATGACTGGAGATGCAAATCAGTTTCCACTATAAAATCTGGACGTAGGTCAAGTTGACCGAACCACTATAAAATCTGGTTTGCTTTTCTGATTCAGTTTTGCACTTTACTTTTCCGATATTAACTGCTTGGGTGAATATCTGTGATTGATCTTTTCGTTCTTGTTTACTTGTTTTCGCTGCTAAGTATCAAAAAGATTTTCATTGTTATCATGAAATTTTTAAATAACCAATTCACCCCCCTCTTGGTTAGCCTCGGGACTAGTTCACTAGGGCTTAACATCCCTATCGAACTTTCAAGTGGTATCAAAGCATGTTTCATATACATCTAGGAAGAGGCACTATCACCCACGTAGATTAGTTAACCCTTTTCCTGGTGTTAGATGCTTTTCATGTGGCATGTTAGGACACATTTCCCTCACCTATACTGCTCACCGTAGTACACATTGGGTGTGGAAACCCAAACTGCCTGTTTCACAGGACAGCACGCATGCATTGCATTCTTCTTTTCAAAAGAAGGAACCCAAACCTATTTGGGTTCCTAAGACTGACGTTTGATATTTTTATAGGTGTGCTCTCACACAAGACCTCATGAGAGCATGTGGTACCTGAACAGCGGATGTTCTAGACATATGACTGGAGATGCAAATCAGTTCATTTCATTGGAGGCCAGGGCTAGAGGCAAGGTTATACTTGGAGATAACACCACCAGGAAGGTGGTAAGCTCAGGTATAATTGGTGATTCAAAGAATTTTATGATTGACAATATTTTGCTTGTAGATGGACTGAAACACAACTTGTTGAGCATCAGTCAACTTTGTGACAAAGGATACAGCATCAAATTCCTACCCACTTGTTACATTTTAAGCATAAATGATAAAGTTCTTTTGCAGGGACAAAGGATCAACAACGTCTACAAGCTGGATGTAAGTTGCATTAAAGCTGAAAATTCAATTTGCTTAAAAACTGCTACTGATGAGTCTTGGTTGTGGCATAGGAGATTGTGTCATGCCAGTATGAAAACCCTTAGGAGAGTCACCCAAAAGGATTTAGTTAGAGGTGTGCCCAAGCTTAAGTTCACTAAGAACCACCTGTGTGATGCCTGTCAGTTAGGGAAGCAAGTCCAGTCCTCCTTTCACTCTGTTAAGGACATTAGCACCTCTAGACCTTTAGAAGTCCTTCACATGGATCTCTTTGTACCCATTAACACTGCCAGCTTAGGGGGGAGAGTCTATGATTTTGTGATTGTAGATGACTACTCAAGGTTCACTTGGATTAAATTCTTGTCTCATAAATCTGAGTCATTTGATGAGTTTAAGTCCTTCTCCACTTGGATTTAGAGGAAGTTAGGTTGTGAGATCCTGACTATTCATAGTGATCATGGTGGAGAGTTTGAAAATATGAAATTTAGAAGTTTCTGTGATGAGCAAGCGATTAGTCATAATTTTTTAGCTCCTAGGACCCCTCAGCAGAACGGGGTAGCTGAAAGGAAGAACAGGACCTTAGTGGAAGTTGCTAGAGCCATGCTTGCTGAGTATTCACTTCCAAAATACTTTTGGGCTGAAGCGGTAAACACTGCCTGTTATGTGCTGAATAGGGTGAACGTGAGATCAAAACTGAACAAGACACCTTATGAGATCATTAAGGGTAGAACTCCAAACCTGTCACACCTCCATGTCTTTGGCTGTAAGGTTTTCATTCTGAATAATAGAAAATCATCCTTAGAAAAATTTGACCCCAAATCTGATGAAGGAGTGTTCTTAGGCCATTCTAGTGTGGGGAAATCCTTTAGGGTATTCAACAAGAGGACTTTGGTGGTGGAAGAGACAACTCATGTGGTGTTTGATGAATCTGATCCTACGGTGACTAGAATTGAGGAAGAAGAAGAGGTAGAGGAGATTACCCAAGGGGTTAGAAATGCAAATCTTAAGGAAAGGATAGAACCTCAAACCACACTGCCTAGAGATTGGAGATATTCTTCGAGTCATCCTAAAGAACTGATCTTAGGAGACCCTTCTGAAAGTGTTAGGAGTAGGCATGGACTTAGGAAGGAAGTAAACCAGTCTGCCTTTATCTCAATGTTGAACCCACCAACATCAATCAAGCCCTTTCGGATGAGTTTAGGATCTTAGCTATGCAAGAAGAATTGAATCAATTTGTAAGGAATGATGTTTGGGAGTTAGTAGAAAGACCTATAAATCAAAGTATTGTGGGAACCAAGTGAGTCTTTAAGAATAAGATGAATGATTCTGGTGTGGTGGTTAGGAATAAGGCATGATTGGTGGCTAAGGGGTATAATCAGATTGAAGGGATTGATTTTGAGAAAACCTTTTGCCCCTGTAGCTAGATTGGAAGCCATTAGAGTGCTACTAGCCTTTGCCTATTATAAGGGATTCAAGCTATTTCAAAAGGATGTCAAGAGTGCCTTTTTAAGTGGGGTAATAAAAGAGGATAATTTTGTAGAACAACCCCCAGGTTTTGAGAGTTTCCAATATCCAAATCATGTTTACAAACTAAAAAAGGCCTTATATGGATTGAAATAGGCACCTAGAGCTTGATATGAGAGGCTTAGCACATTTCTGTTAGAAAGAGAGTTTGTTAAGGGGAGCGTAGACACCACCCTTTTTCTGAGGAGAATAGGGGATGACTTACTCATTGTCTAGATCTATGTTGATGATATAATCTTTGGATCTTCTGATAAATATTTATGTGATGAGTTTTCTAAAATAATGAGTAAGGAGTTTGAGATGAGTATGATGAGAAAGTTGTCCTACTTTTTGGGGTTTAGCATAAGGCAATTGGATGATGGAACCTTTCTCAATCAATCTAAATATACTAAGGACATTTTGAAGAAATATGAAATGGACAAAGCCAAGCCTATCAACACTCCCATGAGCTCCTCTATTCAGTTAGATAAGGATTCAAGTGGAAAATTTGTTGATCAGAAGAAGTATAGAGGTATAATTGGATCACTGCTTTACCTGACTGCTAGCCAACCTGATATCATATTTAGTGTCTGTCTTTGTGCTAGGTTTCAGGCTGATCCTAAAGAGTCCCACCTGACTACTGTTAAGAGAATTCTTAGATATCTTTTAGGGACCCCAAACCTAGGAATCTGGTACCCTAGGCACAACACCTCTTTTGAGATTATTGGATATTCTGATTCTGACTTTGCAGGGTGTATGGTGGATAGAAAAAGCACTTCTGGAACTTGTCAATTCGTAGGACAGTCTTTAGTCTCCTGGTCTAGTAGAAAATAGAACTCAGTTGTACTTTCCACTGCTGAAGCTGAGTACATTGCCTTAGGGAGTTGTGTGGCCCAAGTTCTTTGGTTGAAGTAATAAGTCTTGGATTTAGGATTACCTGTGGGCACAATGTCCATTCTGTGTGATAATACTAGTGCCATATGCATTTCTAAGAATCCAATCCAACATTGATATAAGGCATCACTTTATTAGAGACCATGTTATGAAAGGAGATATTGAGCTACATCATGTAGCAACTGAAAATCAGCTGGCTGACATATTCACTAAACCACTGGCCTTTGACTCATTCAGTATTTTGAGGACCAGATTAGGAGTGATTGATATAAATGCTTGATTCTGATGATTACTGATTTCTGATTTCTCTGGTTTTTATTCTGCTTCTATTAGTTAGCTGTTTGATTTGATTATTTACTTTATGTTATTTTTATTCTACTGATTTCTGTTTTAACTTTGGTGTTAGTTTGATTTGAGTATTTCTTTTGATGTAATTGTCTACCTATTATTATTTACTGGTTCATCTATGTTATTTACTATTTTATGCTTTTCAAAATCCGATCACTGCTCGCTACTTCAGATAAACTAGATTTCTGACTGAGAGTTTTACCTTATTTTTATTCTGAAGCTGGTAAGCAGTGATTGATTCCACTGAATCTATTAAAGGGAAGAAACATTGATGATTGTTTCTCTTCCTCTAACTCCTTTACTGGTGTATGATTTCTTTTGGATAAAAATCTTCTTCAAAGTTAAAACATTAGTTTTTGGAATAGAGATTTATTTTATCTTCCTACAGTAATCTACCTCATATGAATAGTATTTTCAAAGTCTTGAGTCATTATTATGATTTTCTAAACTAAGTGATTGCATTTATCATATGATGTATGGCTTTTGTTTTGTAAATTACTCTTCCTTATTGTGGAGAGTCATCTCCTATGTCTGGAAGATAATTTCACAGCTGAGACTCTTTAATGATTATGAAAAGAAGAAAGCTTACAAAAGATGCGCAGTGTGCTAAATAAAGTAAAAAAGAGGAACAAAATGAGCCCAAAGCTGAAAAGATACGAAATGTCACCAACTAAAAGATACACAAAGTTTATCAAAAATCAAAAGGTGCGCAAAGTGCCAAATAAATTGAAAAAGAGGCACAAAATGAGCCCAAACCAAGCTTTCTTCCCCTTCAGATCCTTAAATGTCTTAGAAAAATCCGTGCGTCACTTAATATTTTTAGAAGCTTGAGTTTGAAAATCTTGATTTCTGGTCTATTACTTTGTAATACTATTATATCAGATATTTTTCTAAAATGAGGCTTGAAAGGATCTCGTTTCAAATCTAATTTTTTTTCTTCTGAATTGGATTTTTGTTTTGAAAGAGATTTGTATCTATAAGGTGCCTGAGGTGGGAGTTACGAAAGTCAATTTTTCCAACTTTTTCTAGATTTTAGCACTGTCAATCATCTTCTTATTGGTTTTTAGATCTAAAATTAAGAAAAAAATTCTAATTTTCTAGAGCAGCTTGATCAAAAAAAAAATTATTGCTTTTGTGTTCTCGTTTTACGTTTTATTTCATTTAGTTTTGTTTTTTCATTTTACTGTTTGTGTTTTTGGGATCCTGATCGTTCATTTCCATCCAGCATCCTTTTCCTGTTTTCTTCAAATCGTCCTGGACGATCCCCACATCATCCTAGACGATGCATAAATTGTCCTGGATGATCCATTCAAATCGTCCCCACATTGATCCTACCACTAAGTACACCCATTATTGGTGATCGTCCCGGATGATACATACATCATCCTGGATGATATGATCCATCTTTTCCTAATCTAATCAAACGGCTGAGATTGACCCAATTATTGGTCATCATCCTGGATGATCCACCTGATCATCCTGGATGATCCACATGTCAGCATCTGGACGATTCGAATTCAGCCCGTCCGTCACACTTATTGCACATCATCCCGGACGATCCACCAAATCGTCTTGGACAATACTTTTCATCAATGGTTGTCCGGCCTAACTCCTCGGGACGATCGCCTGTATCTAATCATCCTGGACGATCAGACCGCCTTTTTGACCAATCATCCAAGCCGTCATAAATGCCCATATCATCCTGGATGATCCCCCGATCGTACAGGACGATCAGGCCAAATTCTATTTAAACAACTAATTTCTTAAGGTTTTTTCACACCTCTCCTTCCACTCTCCCTCCCTTCTACTTTCTCATGGCTGGCAGGAAATGTTCTAGACAAAAGGGCGTGAGTTCCTCGCAGGGAAATATTGATCCCCGCTTTCCCAATGCAGCTGATCAGGTTGCCTTTGAGTGCTATCGTGAGGTGGGGATCACACATTCAAAAATAGTAAACCCCCGCACCCTTACTTATCCTATTCTTGATCTTTTCGCACACACCTCCCTCACCTACATCCTTACCCTAGCCTTTCTATTCAGCCTTGAACTTCTTCAAGTTTTCTTTGCAATTTTGCACATTTCTGCTGATTATTCCACTCTTCGCTCGTATGTCAATCAACGTCCCGTGGAACTCACTACCCAAGACTTTCACAACATTCTTCAACTTTCTATCACTGGTGACAAACTCCACACTCTTATAACTGACCCTGACTATGATTGGAGTGTCGCCAATCACTTCCTTCACAATACGAATGCACCCTACCGTGACAATGCTTGCTCTTCACTTCTTAAGGATGTACAGACCATTCAGCACGTCATTTGTTCCTCCATCATTCCAAAGGCGGGGGATCAAATTCACATCACCCCATTACTGTCCTTGACCACATAATACATCTTGGCCCACAGGGAGTTTAATGCCACTGACCTTATTATCCGATACATCGAGCACCTCACCACTTTTAGGGATCCGGGTCATAGGCGTCACCCAAATCTAGCTTTAGGTCATATCATTGCATATGCCTTAGAAACCAAATATGACTTGCAGTATCCAGTCCCTCCTTCCTTCTTCACAAACAATTCATTCCAAGTTCTACACAGCACCCGACTACATCCGGAGCCCGCCCCAGATGTTGAGGAGGAAGAGGAAGAGGCTATTCCCGTTCCTGCTGCACCCGATGCACCTGCTCCCCTTCGCATCACTTCTCACTTTATCATCTGGTGCAGTGCTTTGATCAGTGGGAGACCAGATTCGACTCCTATGTTGCTGCGTAGGAGCAGCGGCACGCTGAGGACCTACAACGCTTCACTGACTATGCTGCTCAGCAGCATGACCAGGACATTGCCTGGATTGGAGCCCACTTTACAGCCATTCACAGTTACTTCAACCCACCACCGCCACCTCCTCCTTTTGATCAGGATCCGCCTCCATTTTAGTGTTATATTTTGTAGCTATTTTCTTTTCTGTTTGTGCTGATGTTTCAATGTTTCTCTTTACCCTCCTCCTTTTTTGTGATGTCAAAAGGGGGAGTCAGTTGTAGTAGTTTCTATACTTGTTATATTTTTGTAGTTGTGTTTCCTGTATTGCTTTGGTTGTTAAATGAAAATTGAAAAAATTTGTTTTTTGATATCCTAATTATTTTATTTTTTAAACTACTGCACAAATGTTTGCCATCATCAAAAAGGGAGAGATTATTGCAAATTTGGTTTTGATGATGACAAACATATTTCTATTGTGTTTTGCTTGGCTAACCTGTTTAGGTTTAAATTTTAAAATACCAATTCACCCCCCCTCTTGGTGCCTCTCATACTTTTACAACAAACTACTTTTCTAGAGCCTGCACTTCTACAACATATATATGATCGTAAGCCTCCTGAACGTGATCCTGAATTATGCTATTGAATGTTATAGACATCTTAAAAATTTGATGGCTTTTGGAGAATTTGATCCAGATTGGGCCTTTGATAGAGCAGCTACTTTCTTAGCTATGAGACTCTAAAATTTGTTATTTTTATCTTCAAGGTCTGATATATTCTCTCTAGAGATCTATTGATCCTTCAAATGATAGTTGATCATCACTTGCATATCCACCAAATCAATGTGGAGTCGATTCATCTGCTGATTCTGCAAAGAAGTAGAAGTCACCATGGTAGCTAACTCAGCTCTACATTCAGCCAACTATTGTTTCACTGCCTTCATTTTTTCAGTCTTGTAGTCATACTTTCTCTTGTACTCCCCTTTAAGATATTTAATCTTCATAAATTCATTATTCCATTCATTCAAGGACTGAATAAGCTCAACCTCAATATCCATTCATTGTAGTAAATAAATAATAAGGTGATATTTTTAAGAGAAATTTCCTTATAGATGTATAAAAAAGAAAAATAAAAAAGAAATAGCTACTCACCAAGTCATCAGCTTAGCAACATTTAACTCATTGATGATTCAACACATCCTCAAGAATATGCATCTTGGAAGGGAAGGAACTGGGAAGAACTTTACTGGTGCTTACTAAAGTCTACTCCAGTTTCTTCTTCTTGGATAAAGCTTAAGGACCATCATAATGCACCAATCTCTTAAAAATGACCTTTGAAGCTGGGGCAGGTGGCTCTTAAACTTTCATTAACTTCTTCAATATGGTTGCATTTAACCTCCCAACTTTAAAGAATAACCCAACTTTAAACAAAAATCCTTTATATATATATATTTACTCAAATTGCATACCTCATTGAGAAGATGCTCAACATTAGTAATATTATTCTTCTTCAATATGTCTTATTCTCCAACATGAAGAGGAATAGGCAAACCCTTCATTTTCCCCCATTTCTCCAAAAGACCTTAGTTATTTTTCACAAAGAAAAATGCACTGGCCCGCTCTTTAACGAATCTTGGGTGCAAATATCCAACCATTTGGAATTGAATGTAATGCGCCCTTATGCATCGCAAGTAAATTGACCCATTAGAGAAAGACATTCCGGTGTTAGAACTACTCCATGATGTCATAAGTAGGCAATCAATCCCACTGTGACCGACATGGCTTTGTATGAAATTTGAGATAAACTCACCCACATGCTGTTGAGATATTGACCAATTTTGGAGGAGGAGGAAATTATAGCCCTTCTCATAAACTAACTTCATAAATAGTTAGGTATACTGGAGGAGAAGAGCATGCTCGATCTAAACTTTTAAGAGCCATCACCATAAAATCATTAGAAAATAGAACTTCTTGTGAAAATTAATCAGAGAATCGACTGTAATGGTGGACACCATGTCATCATCCTTGGAGACCTTACAGGATCACTTCTAATCGTCATTCTGTGTAGTAGGTCATGGATCTCCTTTGTGCATTGGATATCTTAGTGAGGGGTAATCACCCATTAGGACGTTTATATAGAGAGGGACCCTGTAATTAGATAGGGGATGCCACTTATCTAAAGTAGGGGAATGCCTCTTATATAAGAAGAGGACCGAGGGGGAAAGAGGTGGAAGGAAGAGTAGGTCTCTTTTGTACAGAGAAGGGCCTTAGAGCATGAATAGGGATATCACCTATGTAAGGCCAGGGGAGAGCCTCTACTATAAGAAGGTTACATGAGGAGGGGAAGGGAAGTAGGTGTGATTTTTTCAATACCGACGAAGGTGGTGTTTATAGTTAGAGAAGGGGTTGGGATGAGGGGGGGGGGGGGGGGGAGGGGAATGAAATTTTAAAAATGAATTTCCAAAATTAAAATAAAATGAAAGTATTATATATATATATATATATATATAAGCCACTAATCGCTGGCTAATGGTTGGCTAACCATAGCAAAGTAGGTGCTAACCTGGGTCGGTGCTGGAAGCCGCTGGCACGCGCGCCACATTTTAGGCAAGGGACATGCCGGTAATAGGTGGGCCAGCGGTAAGGTGGGATTGAGCGCGGGCAGGCCAAGTAGCCCAAACAGGAGAGCATGGATGATGCGCAGGAGGCCCAACAAACTTGGTGTGGGGCCTGCTAGCTCAGTAGAGTGGAATGTTACAAGGGCGTCGATGGCCAACCAGCTAACCAACCAATTCAACCTCCAAATCATGTCTGAGCCCAATTTTTGGCCTGGACGATCTGATTCAATCATTTTTTGGATCCTTGAAACTATTTTTCTACATTATGAGCTGAATTTTGGCACTTTAGAGGCTAACAAGGCCTCTAAAGTCAACTTTAAGATGTACTAAAATTATATTCAAGGATATTTTACTTGGTTCACAACCCCGAGGGGAAGTCTACTTTGACGTCAAGGAAGTGGTCACATCGTGTATTTATCTAAAAATTATAATGTTGCATTTAAATGACTTATAATGCTCCAACATGTATTTTCAAAGTTTGCAGGCATTGACATCTGAAAATAAGAGGGCAACTGGTATATCATCAAAAAATTATCTTGATCGGGCATGAATTTTGATGTAAAGTTGAATCAAGAACTTATGAAATTAATTCTGTGACCGTCCAAACTTTGATTTTGGCAAACTTATATTCAAATTATATATCTAAAAAGATGAACCCAACGACACAAAATTTGATCCAATCTGAGCCCAAATGGGTCCAAATTGAGGGCCCAAAACACATTCAAAAGCTACAAAGTATAAATGGATGATCAAATGGTTTCCATATATTGTATGTTTATAGAAAAATTGAGCATCTTGATGAAATGAATCCAATGAGCCTAAGATCATCAAATTGTGACATCTTTAAGGCATTCAAATGCTCCATAAGTGGTTCATGATCAAGGGAATCAATATCGGTTGTCCATTTTAAATACTCCCAACATGCCCTTGATCTTCTTCTTGTTTACTATCAATACCACTCTAAAAAATCTATAATGTGACCCCCATCCTTTATAAAAAAAGGAGGGATGAAAAAGAAAGATAGATTTGAGATCTCTTTAGCCACCAAGCCCCTTCTTAACCACCATCGGACCACTATCCATCGTCAGACCACCACCAGGCCATCAACCACTGCCAGGCCATCGACCATCATCAGACTACCTACCACTGTCAGACCACCATTAGACCACCGACCATTGTTGGACCATCGCTGGACCACCGATCATCATTGGACCACCGACTATCATCGGACCACCGGTCGTTGTCAGACCACCGCTTCACCATCGACCATTGTCAGACCACTACCTGATCAGTAACCATCGCTGGACTTGGACCTGGATACTGACCATCATCATAGTTCTACCTGGCCCCCAGTTGTCATTGGACTTCTACCTGATCACCGACTGTATTGGACTTCTGCCTAGCCATTAATCGTTGTTAGACTTTTGCTCAGCCAACAACCATCACTGGACTTCCTCCCGACCACTAACCTTTACTAGACTTTTACCTGGCCACTAACCAATGTTGGACTTTCGTCCGGCCATCGATTAATACTAGACTTCAGCCAAACCATCGACCCTTACTAGACCTCTGCTTGGCCACCGTTCATCTCTAAATTTTTGCCCGACACTCCCTATTATTGTAATTTCACTATCTTCAATTTAAAAGATGAATCAAGCTTTGTAATTCATTCAAATACTAATGGAATCATTTGAACTAGGCTAGGCCCTGTATTTTTTTCATTTTCCAAGGTTTCCATGTTAATAATATCTAGTATTTTTTTGGGATTTAGAATCTTCTATTTATTTGCTAAATATTCATGAAATACTAAGATGAACAATTCTCTCACTCTACTGTTGTGTATATTCTAGCCGACAATAAACACCATATAGTGGCATGACATTGAACCAAGCCAAATCTCCTTAAATGTTTGGATTAAATTTATTAGTAGATTATGTATTTATTTATCTCATGATTTTGACTATACGTTTCATGCATCAGCTCATATATTAGCTGCTTTCATGCACATTGCTTTAAACGATGATTTAACCTCATTGATTTATATACATTATCTAATGTGTGGGTCAATATGCATGTCTCGTATTGTATCACTCATTATTGAATGGTTTATATAGTGTTTGCAAAGGTTTTAGTATGAAACCTTGAATGCATGCTCAAAATCCACTAACCATGATTGTGTTGGAAGGTCATATGTACATTCAAATTTCAACACTACATTTACATTTAGTACCAAGGACTCATGGATTTGATGGAGAGATTCTTTGCAACCAAGGTTGTGAAATCTTGTATTCAAGACAAACATTTATAGTTTTGTTAAATGTAATTATACATATGTATTAAGCATCGATGTGATGTCATTCCAGCAAAATAATATGATGCCTATCACAAATCCCTGATGAAAAGCGCATGCTTGCATTTGGACAATCATTTCTTAATTAGAGAATTGCAAACTCATATTTATGTCTTGATATTGCATACAAATTTAGCTTTACATATTGTGACTAGTTACGTGTTGAGTATATCATTTGTTGGCAGTATCCATATAGTGCTTCACATCCATTAGCCTTACAATTATTTGCTTGCATACATACAATCATCCCACATTAGCATACATGCATACATATGCATGTAATAGATTTTATGCATCCACTAGAACACATTGAATATTGAATTTCATGCACACGTACACACACACACAATATTCCTCATATATCAATTACACTTGGTTGAATGTCAAGTTTCATGTATCCATTCGTAATATCAAACCCCTTACACTACACACACACACACACACACACACACACACACACACACACACACACACACACAACACACACACACACACACACACAAACACACACACACACACACGCACACACACACACACACACATACACACAGATGCATATGGTGGATTGATAAGTATAAATGATGTATTATTTATGTGTTATATTTTTTAATGAAATATATTATTTTAGTTATGTCATGCAGAAAAAATACAAAAAAGTCACAAAACTCTAAGTATCATCTAGCATCATGGCGTCAGACAAATTAATGCTGCAACACCATCAAAGGCACTGCTAGAGTGCTATAATATTGACATGGCGGTGTTGACTTCTCTATTGGATAGCACCGTATCGTCAAAATGGTCAGCTTTGCAATGCCATGCTCACTATCTTCAAGCACCGCGGCAGTACAATCTATCATGCCTTAGCACCAAAATTGTCACTCAACTACTGCAACATTCAAAAGTTAATAGTTCCATAGTGTAGAAGTTATAATTTACAAAGGACATGATCTGCTAGCGAAGCGATGTGACTGTTAAGTAAATAATCGATCTATGTCAGCAAGCACTATAGTGGAGAAAAAATATCAGTGCAACGACATTAGTTTATTTTATGGGCGTAATGGTACCAATCTTTCAAGCACTGCAGCACCAGTTTCCTACTTTATTTTTTTAATAAATAATCACTATGCTATGTTTATAAGAGAGTTCAGTCACTTGTAAAATTTTAATACTTTTCAGAGTAGTTCTTTAGATCTTTATTAGAGTACAATTTAAGAGAGATAAGAGAAGTACAAGATACAATCATTAGAGTGTTAGTTTGTATTTAAGCAACTCCCTATAAGGAAGAAGAAGTTTAGAAGAGACACATTGATCCTTCCTAGTGATATTATTCTCTTATTTTTTTGTTCTTCTATGATTTCAATGAAAATGAGTTTGCTAATCTTTTCTTCCATATCTGGCTAGTTCTATAGTTTTATATTAGTGATATAGAAATTATATTAAGTATTAATGAAGATTTTTATGCTCTAAAAGTGAAATGATGTTTTAATAATATCCCATTCTTAATTTAATACACATAGTGGTCATATGTGTATTTAAAATCTAGTGTGATGTAAAGTCTCAATTGAGGAATACAAGAATAACTAGGAATATTAAAATAATATGCTTGCATACCTGGATATATGATATAAAATATGCTAAGTTCTTAAGGAGATGATATAACTATAGGAGATTAGCAGATATACTTTTTTATCTCTGCAAGCTCAATAGAGATCTAGTGATACATATATTCTAAATCATATTAAAAATAAGATTTTTATTAGGAAAGATGTATAATTTATATTCATCAATCCAAAATATTTTATTTAAATATTATATTCATTATTTTACTATTTTTATTCAGTGTTTGAATTTCCACAACCAATAATTTTATTTTAGTAGAATAATTTTGTAATTAGAGTAAATAGTAGTAGTTGATTACTTAAAAGCATACTTCCTCGTGGGATCGACACTATACTTTATTACTTTATTGCTTGATTCAGCATGTATACTTATGTATATGAAGTGGGGTTTATTATTTTTATATATCAAGGAGGACTTAAGCATTGTTTAGGGGAGATAGAGCCTCAAATATTTTTATAATTCAAAATTTGCCTCCATATTACCCCCATAAAGTTTTTGTCATCATTTTCGGGGAAGTATTTCACTTTTTGTAAAATTTTAACTATATTATTGAATGAATTGAATAATTGGACCTACTTGTATTTATTATTATTTTTAAATTACTTTGATCACTAATTATATATTTTTGATTGCATTCTTTATAGCTATAAAAAGTAAATTTTATCATTTAATCCTAAAATTGAGAGGATCTTTTCTAAAATTTAGATAATCAAAAAGATTTTGAAAATAACTAAACCTGAGAGAAAAATCATTCTATACCACTTAACGATTATGCAAACCCTTTACTAGATTGAATTCATTAAAGTATAAATATACCTATAATATATAAATTAATTAATTATCTTTGGAAAAATTAAATACAATGATCATTATCGTTATTTTTAAATGACTGATAGTGAACAATATTTTCTTTCTCTAAGAAGATCTATCATTTTATTATCATAATTTTGATTATGAAATTAATGATCTCTTATCTAAATTATTATAATTAAATACTGGATCGAACATCATTTCGATCCTTCGGGATCATATATTGTCCTTTCCTACGTTGACTATGATCATCAGGATAAATTTAAATTTTTGTAATTCGAACCTATTAGGGAATGATATGTTTGCCTCCTGAGGAGATATATCATTTTTAATGACGTGTTCGATTTCAAAACTAAAATTTCAAAAATTAAATTCTCTCAAAGAAAATTAATCTTTTTAAATCTCTAACACTTTTTCAATCCCTTGACAATTTTTAGTGGGTTTCTTTTTGTTTGTTCATGTAAGAAAATGGTGTAAAGGTGAAGAGAGATATTAAGAGATTGAGAGAGAAGACATATGTGTACTATTTCTCCCAAAATTTTATAGTAAATTTCTTGTTATGGTGTGACTCTGTGGTTATATACCTATAATCTAAGCTAATAGTTTTGAATTAAAACCATCTATTATTAAAATGATTTAAAACTCTCAGTTTGGGGGAACTCCTATACAAGATCCTAATTTATATTAGCTAGCTTCTTAGAAATTTGTGTAATAATTAAATACAATGGTGTTAGTGATGATGCTATTAACTTAGATTATTTCTCTTTTCTCTAAGACATAAAGATAAAATATAGTTGAATGTTTTGCCCCCTGGCTCAATAATTACTTGGAATGAGTTGGCTTGTAAGTTTTTTCCTAAGTAATTTCCACCATCATAAAGTGCTAAACTTTGAAATGATATAACTTTTTTTACGCAATTTGAAGGAGAATCCATTTATGAGTGTTGGGAAAGATTTAAGAAAATGCTTAGAAAATGCTTGCATCATACATTACCTGATTGGTTGATTCAAATATTTTATAAGGGATTAGTAGGATCTCTTAGAGCTATAATTAATGCTACAGTTGGAGGATCATTAATATCTAAATCATTTGAGGAAGCCTATAAATTAATAGAGAAAATGTCAACTAAGAATTTTTAATAGCCTACTGATAAGGTAAATCCTAAAAAGTAGCTTGAATGTATGAATGTAATGCTTTATTAATCTTGACTGCATAAGCTATAGCAATTTCTAAGATGTTGAATATAATAGGAGTAAATTATGGAATAGGAACCAAATCTTTGAAAGATCAAAATTCAATTGGAGATTATAATATACAAGAGATTAAAAATATTAATGTAATTGGAAGATAAAATTATTCTTATTCAAATACATATAATCTAGATTGGAGGAACCATCTTAATTTTAATTGGTCAAATACAATAGGTGGTAGTAATCAATGGAATAATATGTAGCATAATTAAGGAGTAAATTGAAACACTTCTCAATAACTTATCATTAGACACATAACCTTTAGGATTTAATCAAAGTAGTAAATTTGGAAATAAAAAATTAGCATTAGAGGATGTAGTTATACAGTTAGGGAATCAATTGTCAAATTAAGCTGCTTCTATTGAAAATTTAAAAACCCAATTAAGTATGCTTGCACATTCAGTCAATAGTAGACTTCTAGGATCTTTACCTAATAATATTGAAGTTAACCTAAAAGAAAAGGAAAAAGATCTTAATGGAAGTCATTTGAAGAATGGAAATAATTTACCCCAACCAAATTGAAAAATCTATGTATAATCTAGTTTTTTTGAAGAGAATGCATGAAGCAATTTATTGATCCAACTACTTACAACCAGCTTCCTCCTTTAACAGGTCAAAAAAAAAGGAGGAATATGATCAGAAGAGACATCATCCCAGAAAAAAGAAGAAACAAGAGCAAAGTTAGTGCATAAACCAGCTAACTTATTACATTCTCTATTAACACAATGAAAAATAACTTGTTTAAATCCTATAAGAAAATCTAACACCTCTGGTTTTATAAATTCTTGCGAGATGACCTGCTTATTCCATAAGTTTTGAAATAACTTGATGACATTATAATTATCACCTTCTATCATAATACCTTTGGCTCCAAGCATCCACTCTTGAATATAATTCCTCAAAGCTAAAATTGAAGAGATCTCTACTTGTGAACTATCCTAATGAAGACAGCTGTATCCGAAGGAACCTAAAAATTGACCATAGCTATCTCTGAAAACTCCTCCAATACCAACTTTATTAGTACTACTTAAAGAAACATCCACATTGACCTTGATCCAACCAGGAGGTGGACGATGCCAAGATAATTTCAACAGCTTATAGAGCTGATTAACACCCTAGTTCTCCCAAATTAGATAAGACTGAAAAGACCCAACTGCATGGCTAATAGAATTAGCTGCAATGTATGAGCAGCTATCTTCAAAACCTCCATGAACAATCTTATTCCTGCTTTTCCAACAAAAGAAAACCATAGAATAGTACAAATTACCAAGGAATGGATTAACATCTATAAACTACTGTAATTGTAAATACAAATCACCCAGAGAATTTGTAACAGGAATACAAAAATCCCAAACAGCAAGCTGATCCAGAACTTATTTGATCTTCCCATAATGAACAAAAACATGTTCTCCATCTTCAACAGCTTTACGTCCTCTCGGGAAGCCATCAAACTCAACTAATCTCCTATATTCTAGGAACCAATTTGATGGAATCACATTCTTATATAATCTCCACAAGAACAATTTGATTTGAGGCCTTACCTTCAATTTTTTCAACCAGGGCCAATGTACATCTTCCATGGAGTTTTCATAAACTTTTTCAATCGACAAAGCTGCTATAGATCTACCTGAGCACTTGAAGGACAATTCCAACTCATCTTTACCAGCTCCTGAAAGAATTGGAATGGAAATAATCATATCAACCAGTTGCTGGCCAAAACAGGGCTTCAATTTATCTTCATCCCATCTTCCATCTGTAATGAAATCCGACAGACGAGTAGAATCCTGAATTACCTCAGTTACAAATGTAGGCCATCTACCAATGCTTTTGTCTAGAATCCATACATCTTTAATAGGATCAACATCTTCTCCATTACAAATTTTCCATCTCATGATAGGATATAAAAACTTGGCTCCATTCACAATGATTTTCCAAGTAGAAGAATAACACTTCTTATTATTAACCAACCATAATTCACACCCATACTTAGATCTCAAAGTTTGATTAAGAAGAAAGGCAGGATTATTAATGAAATTAAAGCAAACTTAGCCCTTAAAGGACGAATTTTCTCCAATATTAACTGCACACCACACCCTCCTTTATTTTTTGGCTTACACAAAACATCCCAAGAAACATAGTGTATACCATAGCTTCCATCCATCTTATTCCATAAAAAGTTCCTACACATTTTTTCCAACTCATTCAAAACTCCCAAAGGAACTAATGAATGAGTAGATAAAAAAATAGGTAAAGAGAGAAAGGATGAGTTAAGCAGAACCATTTTTCCCGAGAGAGAGAGATGAATTTGTTTCCCCACACATTAAGTCTACTAGCTTCTTTTTCCAATAGATTATGAAAATCTGAACTGACAAGCCTCCTCAAAGAAACCTTGATCCTCAAATACTTCATCACATTAACCACCTTCAACCTCATAATTTTAGACAAAGAATGAACTTTACTTCTTCTAACAGAGCTTCCAAATAGCATAGAAGATTTGAGAAAATTAACCTTTTGACCAGTCCATCTACAATAGTTCTTCAAAATATGATTAACTTTCTTCAAGCTCTTACTATTCGCCTATGAGAAAATAACTATATCATCAGCATACATCAAGTGGGAGATCCTAGGAGCATTCGGACACACCTTCAAACCAACACTTTTTCCTCTAAAAGCAAACTCTTCCGTTAATAATTGAGAGCACATGATTAAATGGTACGGAGATAACATACATCCTTGTCTGAACCCACTCTTAGCCTCAATCCAATCAAAATTTATGCCATTAATCAAGATGGAGATTTTAGGATTAACCATACACTCCATAATAAGATTAGAACATTTCCTTGGAAAGCCAAACTAATCAAGCACTTGATCAAGAGTAGACCAACACAAGCTATCATAAGTTTGCTCCATATTGACTTTGATAGCCACTAAACCTTTCTTAGATTTAGAAAATCTAAATTTAGAAAACATCTCTTGAGCAAGTAAGATTTGATCTGACATAGACCTTCCTTTGACAAATGCAAACTGAACTTCAGAGATAATTTTTGGGAAACAGATGATTCATCCTATTTAATATCATTTTTGCCACAATTTTATAGATGGATTTGCAAAGACTAATAGGATGAAAGTTGGAAGGCATCAAAGGATTTTTCACCTTTGAAATCAACACAACATTAGTCTCTTTCCAAACAGGACATAACAAGCCAAAATTGAAAAAAGAGGTAAGCCAACCACACATCATCTTGAATAATTGACCAATACGATTTAATAAAGGAATAAGAAATTCCATCGTTACCTGGTGACTTGTCAGATCCCAGCTGTTGGATAACAACCTCCAGCTCCTTAGAGAAATCTTTATCAAGTAATTTCTTGTTACCATCATCAAGCTTGATCGAAGAAGAAGGCTAGCCTCCCAAGGAGCATTTGCATTCCCACCATTTATTTTTAAAGAACTTTACCATGATATCTTTAATATTATGCTGATCTTCGAAAATCACTCCACTATTATCTTTAACCTGACTGATCCAATTTGTATTTCTTCTAGCCGTTGCATATTCAATGAAGAACTTTGAATTCGAATCACCATCCTTCATCCATTGCACTTTAGCACATTGTTTCCACCATGTATTAAGCCGCCCAAGTGTTGAATTCAGTTCAGAGACCTTTGATCTCATCAGTAACAACTTTTGATCAGTAAGAAAGCCAACAATAGCTTCTTCCTCTTGCAACTCCAAAACTTCCTTCTTGAGCATTTCCTTCAGTTCCACTAAATTCTTCAGCTTTGCTCTACTCTAATGAAATAAAGCCTTTAACGATTTGGAAAATTTTTTATTCAACATTTCAGCTGCATTACCTCCAACTTTTCTATTCCAAGAATACCAAACAACTGAATGCGATGCAGGATATGTTGACCAAACATTTTCAAACATGAAATTTTTTCTCCTCTTAATACCGGAAGAAAAGATTTTAAGCACTATGGGATAATGGTCTGAAGCTACTCTTGCCAAATGCCTAACAACTGCCACCTTTATGACATTTAAAGTATACACCGATCCAACCTTTCAAGGATGCAAGCCTTTCTAGTTTTATTATTGCACCATGTATATTTTGGACCAATAAATCCTACTTCATGAAAATCACAATCTCTCATAAAATCATACATATCTGAAGGCCCTTGAGAAAGAACAAATTTCTTACCACCTTTCTTTTCATCTCGAGACAATATACAATTGAAGTCTCCACCAATGACCGTAGGAACATTATTGACTGCAAGACATTCAATATTTCTCCATAGGCTCCTTCTAATACAGCAGTCTGTGCTTCCATACACCGTGCCAATCACCCATCTCCCATTATTTGCTATATTCAATTCATCAACCACAACCTGGCTGGAAGCTTTACTCACTACAAATGAAGCCAAGTCAGACCTCTAACACACCATAATACCACCAGATAAGCCCATTGCAGGAAACAAGGAAATGTCCCAATCTTCACCTATAAATCTCTTGAATTCAAGAGTATCTATATACGAAATTTTAGTTTCAGTAAGCCCAACAAAAATTACATCATTATCCTTCACAATCTCCTTCAAGTATCGGGACGCTTCAACTTTCCTAGCCCCCCTAAAATTCCAAAAAATAATGGAAGTCATTTAGGATTGGAAGTGGGATTAGCCCCACTGCCTTTCTTCCTCAACACATCTTTCTTCCTGGTTTTGGACATCAAGGTAGCATTACCCAGGGACTTCAATTCTTTGAGCAATTTAACTTTCATCATACTGGAGTTGCCACCATCCATAATACCTTGAGGTTTGCCAACCTCATTGACCTCCTCAATCAATTCTCCCTCTTCTCTGACATCCACTGAAGAGTTAGCCATAGAAGACACATTCTCATCAACCTCAATTGAGCTAAGAACCGCAAACATATTTCCTTCCTCATGTACCACATGATTTATATCTATCCTATTACCATCAGATTCTAGATGAGAATCTAGTTTGTCTTGAGTTTTGTAAACTTGAATCGATTTTAAATTCCCTTCTTCATTCTGATGATCAACAAAAAAACAATTCTTCTCCTTAATAATCTCCATATCTTTTAAATTTTCCACAGAGATGTTCTTTAAATTTAACACATTCCCATTCTTATTAATAGGTTGAAACTTCTTCACAATCTCCGGAGCTTTACTCTTGTTTAATCCTTTAAAGTTGCCAGCACCTCTGCCTTTTCTACCAAGGTTGACATGAATCCAAGGGCCATAATAAGTCCCTTTAACTCAAACCAAAGTTTGAGACTTCTCCACAACTTGATTTCCTGAAAATGGATTTGGCTGATCCTCTTTTGCCACAGAGATTTCATTCATCAAACATTCATTATTTAAATGTCTAACTTTTCCACATTTGAAACAAAAAGTTGAGATCTTCTCATACTCCACTTTTTGAATTCCTTCCTACCACCCATATCCCCGAGGGAAGACTCTTGTTTAAATCAACACGAACATACACCCTTGCAAATTCTCTTCTACCCCATTGGAGCATATTCCCATCAATCAACAAAGGAATGCCAATTAAAGATGCAATTCTCGCTACATTTGTTTCATCCTCACAAAAATGTGGTAGGTGCGGTAGCCTTACCTAGATTTGGGATGTCAAAACTTTCAATGATGAAGTAGAAAACTCAGGAGTCCATTTATCAATGCCCACGATATGACCATTGACAAACCATGGGCCACCTGTTAAAACATTCTCCATGGATTCTGTGAAAAAAATGAGCATAATACCCAGTCGTGACCCAAAATAGTCAAATAAAACTTTCCAAATTGCGTCATTGTCTTCTTAATTCACCAGCGATGACTTGCACGGGAATGTTTTTACCAAAAACCATAACAACAACTGAGAACTTCAGTTTTTTTGAATTCTCCTCCACACTAGGTTCATGTATCTTTATAGCCATACCGTCTTCCGTCAGAACAGATTCGTCTTTTATGAAATTCACCTTGATGTTCGGATTCTTACTCCATGGGTTTATAGATTTAACCCCATCAGAACTGACATTACTTTGCTTCGACATTTCTCTAGGAATCACCGATTTAGCATTAATACAAACAACCGAGGGGTCTTCGACACAAATTGACACAGGCGATCTGTCCAAAAGGATCGGCATCTCAAATCTGTTCACAATTAGCTTCATATCCGAGAAAGAGGAAGCTTCGCCATCATTACGTCATCTTCCACTAGAGAAGTTATTAGAAATACGTGGAGTTTGAATCTCTTCTTCCACTTCTTTACCTTTACCCACAGTCAGCTTTACCTTCACAATAAAAGGGGATGGTTCTTTGATCATCAAAACACTAGGAACACCAACTTTCTTCAGACAAGAATGACCAGCAACCATCTGAGAACCAGATGGAGAAAGCAAGGGTGGAATCTGGCGACTAGAGCCGGCCGTCAAAGGGTCTCCTGCCATTAGCGGAAGATCAGCCAGCAAAGGAGGGAAAACAAAATTTGAAAAAAAAGGTTTCTCTCTCTAGAAAAACTGGAGCTTATCTCTCTAGAAAAACAAAATTTGATCTTAAAACTTAGCACTTATGGGAGACAACCCATTTTATATGCTATTTATGGTGCCTAGTACACTAGTTATCTTATAACCTGTGTTATGTTTATGTTATGTTATCACATGTTTTATGCTCCTTTTATCATTCATATGAAAGCATGTGTAGTGATAATTATTATTTGTGTTTTCTTATTTATATTTTATTGATATTCCCCTCATGCTAACTATAATTTTTAATTAATTCTTATATTCTGATTATTTAATCAACCTTAGTAAAAATGATAATTAAAAATTATATTAAATTGGGATAATAATAAAATGCTAGATTATAGTTCAAATGAACACTATTTTATTTTGTAGAGTAGAAAAACTAATAATTAACAAACTTAGATCGTTTAAGTTATTGATTTAATTTTAAATTATAAGTTATACCTTTATGTATTAATTTTTAAAATAAAGATGAATAATTAGAATTAAAGATTAGATATGAGTAGTTTAAAATTAAAAATCACAAGCAATTCAAATTTGGAATTAGTAATCTTATTGAATCTTTATGTAAAATTTATTAAGATTATAAAAGGGTTTGAAGCAAAAATTGATAATCATGATTATTAACTATGTAATCTTTAAAATAAAAATAAAAAAGAACTTTGAAAATAGTTCTAAAAAGAAAAAGAAAAAAGAAATATAAGAAAAAGAAAATATGATTATATTAAAAAATTGGTATCAGTCGAAAGAGTTGAATCTGATTATAATCTTATACCTAAATTTATAAAGGATAAAATAAGAAAATTAGTACAAATGATGGTGAACTAATGAAAGTTTCAATTTCAACTTCTAACATATCTAATCATTAAATTACATTATTCACTTTAAAATTAAAAATTAATAATTAAATCTATAACCTGTGAATTAAAATTAAGTAATAATAAAGATGCCTGATTAGTGTAATTATTAGTATTTTTTCTAATTAGATATATAACTTTTGTTTTTTTTTTACTACTTCTAGACTATTATGTATTATCTTATATATTAGTAATTTTAAATTATCAATTTTTACTTTAGTTAATCATTTAATTAGAATTGTAAAATTTTTATTTGTTTGAGGACAAGCAAGAGTTTAAGTTGGGGAGAATTTAATAAGTGTAACTAATATATTAGTTTGTATTATATTTTTAGTGAAAATATATTATTTTACTTATATAAAATATAAACTGGCATAAAATTCTAAGTATTATTAAGCACCACGGTGTTGGACAAATCAAAGTTGTAGCGCCATGAAAGGCACTATCAGAGTGCTACAACATTAACATGGCAGCGCTTACCTCTCTTTTGGATAGTGTCACAGTGTCAAATGGTTAGCTTTTCAGCACCATGTTCACTACATTCAAGCACCATGGCATCATAATCTATCATGCCTCGATGCTAAAATTGCCACTTTGGTGCTGTAGCATTTGAAAGTCAGCAGCACCGCCATGTAGCACTTGTAACTTCTAAGGGACATGATCTACCATTAAGTAATGTGACTATTCAATAAATACCTAATCCATGTCAACAAGCACTTTAGCGTAGAAAAAACATCAGCATAGTGGCGTTGGTTCATTTTATGGGCGCAATAACAATGATCTTTTAAGCACCGAAGTGCTAGTTGCCTACTTAGTGTTTTCCTATAAATAATCATTTTGTTATATTTGTAAGAAAGTTTAGTCATTTATATACTTTTAATACTTTCAGAGTACTTCTTTAGTTCGCTCTTAGAGTACAATATAAGAGAGATTAGAGAAGTACTAGATACAATCATTAGAGTGTTAGTTTATATTTATTTGAGCAATATCATAGATTAAGTAAGAAGAAGCATAGAAGAGACACATTGATTCTTCTTGGTGATATTATTTTCATGTATTATTGTTCTTCTATGA
This sequence comes from Dendrobium chrysotoxum, assembly GCA_019925795.1. NCBI lineage: Eukaryota > Viridiplantae > Streptophyta > Magnoliopsida > Asparagales > Orchidaceae > Dendrobium > Dendrobium chrysotoxum. The sequence goes on along the minus strand of CM034304.1, from coordinate 8,396,733 downwards.
TTTTAATGAAAATGAGTTTACTTATCTTTTCTTCTTTGTCTGGCTAATTCTATTGTTTTGGATTAATGATATAGAAAATATATTAAGCTCTAATTAAGATTCTTGTGCTCTAAAAGTGAAATGATATTTTTAATATTATCCTATTTTTAATTTCATGCACATAGTAATCATATATGTAGTTAAAATCTAATGTGATGTATAGCCTCGACAGAGGAATGTAAGAACAATCAAGAATATTAAAATAGTATGTTTCCATACCTAGACATAAGATATTGAATATTCTAGGTTCTTAAGGAGATAATATGACTGTAGGAGGTCAGCAGATATCTTTTTCACCCCTACAAACTTGATAGATATGTAGGGATGCATATGCTCCGAATCACATTAAAAATAAGAATTTTGTTAGGAAAGATATGTAATTTACATTCATCAATTCAAAACACTTGATTAAAATATTTTATTCATTAATTTTCTATTTTTATTTAGTGATTAAATCTCCATATCCAACAATTTTATTTTAGTAGGATAATTTTGAAATTAGAGTAAACATTAGTAGTTGATTACTGAAAAGCATACTTTCTTATGGGTTTGACATTTCACTCTATCACTTATTACTTAATTCATCATGTATACTTATATATATTAAGTGAGATTTATTATTTTTATATATTAAAGAAAGTCTAAGCATTGTTTAGGGATGATACATCCTTAAGTATTTTTATAATTCAAAATTACACTTTATAAAATTCCCATCATAGATCTTCATACATCATTATATATATTAGACTCAAGCATTTATGTAATGTCATATGTAGAGGCCATATCACATTAGTGTATATTATATGATTTTGAGGGAGTTTTACATAAATTACATACACATTGCATCATATTCACCTCTACCTTTTTGGATTAATTTCATTAATCTACATGCATTAATTAATATGTAAGTCATTCTATGCATTTCTCATTACATTATGTATTCACTTTGGTTGTTGTTTATGTTATTATTTATATCATTTGCTTACACCTACTATTTTTATGACTTTCTTGTGTGGTACATTATATCTTGCATACTCATTATTTGGCAAGTCACGCTTACATAAGCCTTATGGAAAGGCTCCTATATTTTATCAAGGTGTACGTATACACCTTAGTACTCCACAATTAAGCATAACTTTTATAACTCAATAAATTCCTACACATTGTATGGCGAATGACAACACTTATACACGCTAGACTGTTCTTTTACTTTTCTACCCTATGATCTATGGTAGGATGTTTTAGTCATTAGCCATAGGATAGCTCTCCTACAAAGTTAAGACTTTGTTGGTTGGGGCTTGCCCACCTCTATGAATCTTAGAGACCTTCACAGTCACCTAGGCCTATAGTGTAGGGCCACCAATTGTGCCATATGCATTGATGTTTTCTTGCATGAAACATGCCTTACTTAGATGGGTTTCCTTGGGCTTTAAAATGTTAAATAGCTCTAAAAATTATCTCAGAATGACTTTTTAGGTTTTAAATGTTGTCTTCTATAAACATGTCAATAATATGAAATAAATCTCATGGCCTTGTTTAAACAATGATAATTATCACTCAACTTAAGTGATCAGTAATAAATAATTAACAAAGTAAGCTTTTGTAACCTTTACTATGTACAATTTGGAGAGTAAACTTGTATCAAACTGATAAGACCCTAAGAGTTAAAAGTGATTAATGAAATGTAATAAGTATCTACATTTTAAACACAACCCAGCCCATTAAGGAAGTTTATAGACTGGACTACCTCGAGCTACGGAGCTATGTGTCCTAAAGTGGCCTTAGTCCTCATGCCCATATTATCCTTATTCTTTGTGAGGTTAATCAATCTAAACCAAACCCAAAACCAAGATCAAATCTAAAATCTCAAATAAAAAGTGAAGGCCAAAAGCCTGTCCCGTAACCATTTTTGAGTAATTTTTTAATCACCTCAAAACCAAACCAAATGACCTCCGATTAATGATTCATTAGTTGCATATTGATTAGGCATGTCATTAGGCTTAACCCTCCAAATTTGAGGATATTAGAAGCCCTCTAACCACCAAAAATGAATTGGTTTCTAAAGGCTATAAAACCTTTAAATATTTATAGCCCTTGCCACTAGATCATGCTCCTTATGGAATTTGACCTTGGGAATAACCCTAAAACCCTTGAACATATCCATGGCATTTTTTATGATTTGTTAAATACAAAATTGAACTTTTAGTGGATACTGGTTGACCATGGGCCCACTAAACCCCAAAATCTTCAAGGGAAATCAATATTTCCCTTAAACCTCAACATGACTCATTCAAACCAACCTTTAAAAATTCTTTCGATGCATTTTAAAGATTATTTGGAGTGTAATGAACCAAAATCCAAGTTTTGGGTCGACCTGGTTGACCAAGTCAACCTGGTTGATGAAAATGCCCGTTAAGGGCCCGAGTATCCATTTCAAGCAAGATGACCTCACCATTGCATGGGACCACCTCCATTGGGTCCAAAATGTCATTTTGAACTTGTTGGAACTAACCTTAACCCTTGGTTTGACTCACTTAACAAAGTTAACCATGATTAACCAAAATAAATCATGCAATTAACCAAAGTCAAATTTAATGCTCCAAGCATCATCAAACCAAATTGAACATTCAAAATCATTTTATTGAATATTTTAACATGTTCAACATTCTCATGGGTTAAGTCATCATTGGTTTGACTTGGTCAATTCAAAATGTCAGGTCAAATCCATGTATGTATTCAAATCTCCATCCAATCTCCCCACCATTGGGCTCAAACCCCTTGGAGTCTCTTCCTATAGCATGCATAACCACTTTTAAACTCATCCCAATCACCATTGATTGGTTGACTGGTCAATAAGTCAATAAAACCCTTGAAAATAAAGAAAATGTGGTCAAATGGTCAAGCATTGTTAAGAAAATCATTTACCTCTAAATCATCAACCAACACTTATTCAAATCATCTCAAATCAGCCCTAAAGAAATCCTAAGCCATCTACTAAATCAATTCTAAGCATTTACTTAGCCAAATGAGGTAACAAGTGGTCCCCTCTCCTAACATGAGGCTAAACTCATCACACTCAAGCTTGGTGCCATCTTTTTGGCTCCTAACAATCTTGATAGATGGCAAGCATCCATAATCCATTTCTAATTAATCCAAGACATCCATCCAAAAGCTAGGGCTTAAAGTGACCTAAAAGCTTCAAAAATCTCTCATTCCATCACTCAACATTCTCGCAGCTACTTCCAGCCGTCAAGTTCTTTCCTTCAACCTCTCCAGAGCTTCCCCTACCCTCTCTATGTCTTTCCCCTAGTCCCATAGCTTATAAAGCCCATATTAGTTAAGGGAGATAACTTTTGATCCAATAATAATTAACTCTTGACATCTTCTATAAAGTTGAAGAAGATCTCACTAGGAGAAAAATGAGCCCAAAAACTCAAAAATTCATCTACTAGTTGGTAAGATATCTTCACTTGAAACTTATAATTCATTTTGAAACTACTCAAAATTTTCAATGCATGGAGCCACCAAACTCTAGGCATAGGAAGTTTAGGATATTAGGAGCTTATGTTTTAAAGTTCATAAAATTTGGTTAAGTATCTTGAAAGTTATGGGCATTTAAAATATTAGTTCATTTTTAAACTGGATGTTTTCGCGTGATCCTGACCATCCAATCACGATTCATTTGTGATCAAATGGTCCAAACACATCAGATGATCAAAAGTGTCAAATGGGATAAAAATGCGGGTTAATCATGTGATTACGAGGGTAACATGGTTGATTCCTAGCTACTGGATCTATCACGATCGGATCTAACCATTGGATCAGCAATCCAACATGGTTAAGTGGTGCACCATTATACGTTATGACTCTACCACATGTCAAAACATTACTGTGGCGGAGCAATCATTGCTTACTCCATTTATTTAAAAATAAAAGAAGATTTTAATGCCTATAACTTCAGAAAATCAAATAAAATCCATTTTTTATCGAACTCAGTGATTTTGGACTTGTTGGAATGGTCTTGAGACCTTGTTTTTTTAAAATTAATTTTAATAGAGTTTGATCAGGGAATTGTGAGAACTTTGTACTTATTAGAAATCCTTTTTTTTTAATTTTCTTATGATCTAGGGGTCAAATTAGACTCAAATTTTGGTAAACTTTTTTTGAGCATATTAGTCATGCCCAGTAAATTTTATAGGTTTAAGTATGCTCAGGATTATTGTGGTTTGAATTTCTAAGTTGATGGGTCCATTTTTGACTCATAAATTTGAAAATTCATAACTCTCTAAATGGGTAGGATTTTCCTTTCAATTTCTTGTGGTGTGCTTGTGTATGTATATGGGTTAGGAAAACCAAGATTCAAATCCATTTGAACATTGATGACACCTAGAAAAAATAATTAAGGATTTGTCTAAAAAACTTAGAAAATTTTTAAAAAATTCTACACATACCCAATATAGATGAAACTTTAGAATAGTGAAACTTAGTAACATCATAAACCCAAGGTTTTAATTTCACCGACCTTTAACTTTATTTAATTAAAAAATTAACTAAAATAAAAATCATCCCCTTTATGAGGCTTAAAACTTCAAAAGACTATAGTAAATCTAAATTAAATTAGGAAAGTACAAATAATAGCTTAGAATGTTCATAATTGAACAACTTATCTGAGAAAATTAAAAGCCCTATCACCATACTTCAAATTTGACCTTAATTTAATAATTAGAAAATTTTAATAATTAATTTTAAAAATAATTAAAAATATAATATAAAAACCAAAAACTTAAAATTACTTCTATAGGTGATTTTTGATAGTTGGGAGGAGTTTCAAAAGGTTTGGAGTAAGTTTGGTGCAAAAATTTTAAACAGCCCTCTTATTAAGCAATTAAATAATTCAATTAAATGCTTAAACTTCAAAAAATTATATCTAATTGCAAAAAACTTCAAATTTAGCAAACTTAAATTCATTAGACTCATCCCTGTGTCTAATCTTTATGAAAATATGAAATCACTAGAATTCATAAAAAATAAAAAAGTTAACATTTTGGTCAACGTCAGTTCAAGAATACACCTAAACATTGAAAATTCATAACTAATAGTAGAAAATTCTAAATACAACAAACTCAATGGCATTTTACTTATCTCAGGGTCTAATATTTATTTAAAAATTTAAAATTAAATAATTTATAATAAATTAAAAAGTAAAAAAAGATCCTTTACTTAATGCATTAAATATTTCAATTAAATACCAAAAATCACTAAATAATCAAATTTCTAGTAAATAATTAATTTAATTGATTAAAAAAAATTATTACATTAAAATGAATAACCATTATTCAACCAATGAAGTTTTTAGGATGGACTAGCTCAAGTTGTGGGGCTACGTATCTTAAGGGGGCCTTAGTCCTCATGTTTGTTGTGACAATGCCACAAACGGATTTGTTGGAATGCAAACTACAAATCATAAACCTAATTAAATTAGTATGCAACCAACCAAAATGAAATTATTAACATAACTACATTAACAAGATTTTTAGATTGGATTACCTCGAGCTGTGGGGCTACGCTTCCTAAACAGTCTGTAGTCCTCATGCCTGTTGTGACACGCCACAAAGTGGTTGATAAAAAAACCATTAATAAACTAATGAATAAGATAAGAAAAAACTTAAACAACTAATCAATAAACTAAATTAAACCTAAACCCAAAGATAACTACTAGGTAACCCGGCTTACAGGCTATTAAGTTAGCCCCAAGAATGGTGAAATAAATCTCACGGCCCTGGTGTAAACAAAAGCGATTATTATTAAACCTAAATAATAAACCATAAATTGCTAATTAATAAAAGCCTCCATACCTTATGTAGATTTTATTTTGGAGAGCATAAGTGTATTAAATTTTGAGGCTTAAGGATTAAAACACATAATTAAAATTTAAGACTTTAGAGAACTTACAATCAATCAATTTTAACACATAAAACTCACCCTAAAATGAACACTAAAATGTTAAACTTATGCTCAAATTAAATCTTCCTTCTTTTTTTTTTGAAGCAATGCCAAGGAAAATTTTATTGAAAAGAAAAATAAAACAAAGCCTAAGTGATAGTAATCCTATCACTTTCCTCCTTTAACAGAGAAACAAAGTAAGGAGGAACATTATTACAGTCAAGCCTATCCCAGAAAAAAGCAGAAAAAATAGCATAGTTGGCCCAACAATCAGCCAACCTATTACTATTCCTATTTACAACTTGAAATAGATTTGACTAAAGTCTCTTAGAAAAGACAAATCTCCATCTATATTTACTGAAGACGCCAGTCCACCATTATTTACCAAACTGTGAATATGCTTCATCACATTGATATTATCTCCCTCAATTATAATGCCTTTCATATCAAACATCCACTCTTGCAAAACATTTTTCAAGGATAGAATAGATTTGAATTCCAATTCCGAATTGTCCCAATGTAAAGAAGTGAATCCAAAAGCAAACAAAAGCCTCCCTTTACTGTCTCTTAAGACACCACCAACTCCACAAGCATAATTGCTCTTCAAAGAAGCATCAACATTAAGCTTGATCCACTCAGGTGGAGGAGAATGCCAAAACAAAGGAAACAGCTGACTTTGCTGATTGACATCCCAGTGATCTGAGCAAAATGAAGCAACAACAAAACTAACAGCCTTAGCAGCTGTTACAACAATACTTTCATCACTCCCACCATGCTTCAGTTTGTTCCTACTTTTCCACGAAAGGAATACCACCGAGCAATAAAAATTTCCTATGAATGGATTGGCATCAGACGACAACAACAATGTATGTTTACAATCTGTGAAGTCAGCAAACACAGGAACTTGAAACCCCCATCTGTTTAACGTTAACAGCACCCGGACAAGATACAAGCAAGAACCAGCGACATGTTCCACGTCTTCCTCTTCTTCGCAACCCCTCGGACAACCACTGAAATCTTGAAGCCTTTGATACTTAAGGAAAGCATTAGTAGGAATTGCATTATGATCCATTCTCCACCAAAAATTGTCTACCCGAGGCAGCAATTTGAATTTTTTTTACCAATCCCAGATTCCGTTTCCATCATTATCTTCAACCAACCTATCATAAATTAAAGCTGCTATTGATCTACCTAAAAATTTAAACTTCAGCTCTAATTGATCCTCTTGCAAATCAGGATATATAGGGACTACTGTGATGCTTCTCACTAATTCAGGACCAAATAATAAGAGTAGATTCTCTTCATCCCAACTCCCATCATTTATGAAATTAGAAAGGTTCTCATTCATACCGTCAGACATAGCAACAAAAGTAGGCCAACATTTAATACTATTATAAAAAATCCATATATCCATAAAAGTATTTATCCTATTACCATCTGAAACCTTCCATCTTATAATTTCCTTCAAAAATAAAGCACCATTCTTCAAAATTTTCCAAGCCGGCGAATCAAAACTTCTAACCTGTGAACTCCAGATTTTATCACCATACTTCGCCTTCATGTTCCTGTTAAAGAGAGATTGAGGCTTAGAAACAAAATTCCAAGCAAACTTCGCTCTAAGTGGTCCCGTAGCAGCAACAGCTAAATGAACACCTTGATCTCCCATCTTTTTCGATCTACAAATCATCTCCCATGCAATATAATGTAGCTCCTTATGGACATCACCTCTTTTCCAAAGAAATTCTCTACACATCTTGTCCAAATCTTTCAAGACCCCCTTTGGAACAAGAGAATGAGAAGCTATATAAGTGTGCAGAGAAATCAAAGAAGACTTAATAAGCAAAAGCTTCCCTGGGAGAGAAAAGAATTTATTATTCCAATTCTTGATTCTAGAGGCATCCGTCTCTAACAGATTCTAAAAATCTGAGTGGACAAGTCTTTTGAATGCCAACTTAACTCAAGGTAATTAAGCTCCCTAACAACCTTAAAACTAAGAACAGAAGCAAGTTCCAAATCCTTCCTTCTTCCAACAGATTTCCCATAAAGAATAGAAGATTTCTATGAATTAATTCTTTTACCCATCCATTTCTTATAATCCTTCAGAATTCTATTAATCTTCTTAACATGCTTGAGACTGGCAGTAGAAAAAATAATGATGTCATCCGCATATTGGAGATGAGATATCTTATCCTCATTAGCCGCCACCTTGATACCGATTTTACTACGTCTTTGAGAGAAAGCATCTGAAAGTAATTGGGAACACAAAATGAAAAGAAAAGGCGACAAGGGGCATCCTTGTCTAAAATCTGTTTCAGCAGTTATCCAAGGAGATCTACTACCATTAATCAAGAGAGAAAATTTCGGGTCAACCACACATTGCATAAGCAAATTAGAGAATTTCCTTGGGAATCCATAACTATCCAGTACATGCTTCAAGGTGGACCATCCCATGCTATCATAGGCTTATTCCATGTCTACTTTGATTGCCATTAAACCTTTCTTAGAAGCAAAAAATCCGAGCTCATGAATTAACTCTTGGGAAAGAAGAACATGCTCTGATAAAGAACGTCCTTTGACAAAAGCTGCTTGATGTTCAGTAATAATTTTAGGCATCAACAATATAAGCCTGTTCAGCAAAATCTTTGCTACAATATTATAAATAGAGGAACATAGGCTAATTGGCCGAAAATTGGAAGGGGATAAGGGATTATTCACTTTAGGAATAAGCATCACCAAAGTTTCCTTCCATTCATCATCCATCTCACCAGAAGTTAAAAATGAATACACAGCTCTCCACACATCCTCCTTTATTATTTTCCAATAAGACTTAATAAAAGAAAAAGTAATTCCATCCAAACTTGGAGATATGTTGGATTCCGATCGATTGACAACCCCTTCCAGCTCCTCCCTAGAAAAATCTGCCAATAATAAGCTTTTGTCAATCTTTGTTAGGACATAAGAAGGTTTCGGCCAACCCCTAAGCACACACCTCCTCCATTTCCATTTCTCTTTGAAGAAATCAAAGAAAACCCTCTCAATTTGCTTTTGCTCCTCAAACAGATTCCCCTCCTTGTCTTTAATCTGATTCACTTGATTACTATTCCTCCTGTGCGAAGCAAAAGCATGAAAATAATTAGAATTGGAATCACCTTTTTCAAGCCATTTGACCTTCGCTCTTTGCCTCCACCAAGTGTCAAGTCTCCCAAGCATACAATTCAGTTCCAGAACCTTGGATTTCAGCACTCCAAGCTTATTATCTGATAAACCACCATAATCGGATTCTTCCTGTTGCAGCACAAGGATTTCATCCTTAAGCCTAATGTTCATCTTCTTGAGATCCTTGTGCTTAGCCTTACTCCAAAAAAATAAAGCCTTCAAAGATCTTTTAAATTTGATGTTAAGTGATTGACAAGCATTACCTAGCACCCTTTTCTCCTAAGACCTCTCCACAATCTTAAAGGAGGCTGGATAAGAGGACCACACTTCCTTAAACTGAAGCAACCTACTACTTTGAAACCCAGCTGAGATCACATTAATAAGCAAGAGATAATGGTCTGAAGCAATCCTAGCCAAATGCCGAACAACTGCTGGTTGAATAACCTCTAAAGCCAGTAAATTGAGAAGCACGCGGTCCAACCTTTCTAGAATGTGAGCTCCACCAATTTTATTATTACACCAAGTGAACCTTGGTCCTATAAACCCCATATCATGTATCTCACAAGAATTTATAAAGTTATTCATATGCTGAGAGCCTTGAGAAAACAAGAACTTTTTCCCCCCTCTTTTCTCCTCTTGTGATAAAATATAAATAATCTCCACCTACTAACATAGGGAGATCCATCTTAGAAAAAACATCAAGGCTATTCCACAAAAGTGTTCTCTTATCAACTTCTTTGTTGCTGTAAACAGTGGCAATCAGCCATCTACCTTTGTTAGGGATGTTAATTTCACCAACCACTGTTTGGGTAGAATAAAATTTAACATAGAAAGAGACAATGTCCGACCTCCAACATATCAACATACCTCCAGATAATCCCTCAACAAGAAGTATGAAATAATCCCAACAAGGCCCAAGCATTCTATCAACATCAATTGGAGTGACAGAACTAATCTTAGTCTCAACCAATCTAACAAAAAAAAATATTGTATTCACTCACCAAATCCTTCAAATAACGGGTGGCCTCTGGTTTCCTGGCCCTCCTACAATTCAAAAAAATAATTGAAGTCATTGAATATGAGAAATGGGATTACTCCCACCTCTACTACTTCTTAATAAACATCCTTTCCTTTTATTTGCAGCAATGTAATTTTTCCCCAACAACCGTAACTCTTTCTGAAGCCTAAACTTCAGTCCACCCGATTCTTCTTCTGCCAATCCGGAGATGACTTTATTCCCATCAACAGGGAGATCCATCTTAGCAAAAACAAAGAGGTTGATAAAATACAATTAATCTCCACCTACTAACATAGGGAGATCCATCTTAGAAAAAAAATCAAGGCTATTCCACAAAAGTGTTCTCTTATCAACTTCTTTGTTGCCGTAAACAGTGGCAATCAGCCATCTACCTTTGTTAGGAATGTTAATTTTACCAACCACTGTTTGGGTAGAAGAAAATTTAACAGAGAAATAGATAATGTCCGACCTCCAACATATCAACATACCTCCAGATAATCCCTCAACAAGAAGTATGAAATAATCCCAACAAGGCCCAAGCATTCTATCAACATCAATTGGAGTGACAGAACTAATCTTAGTCTCAACCAATCCAACAAAAAAAATATTGTATTCACTCACCAAATCCTTCAAATAACGGGTGGCCTCTGGTTTCCTGGCCCTCCTACAATTCCAAAAAATAATTGAAGTCATTGAATATGAGAAATGGGATTACTCCCACCTCTACTACTTCTTAATAAACCTCCTTTCCTTTTATTTGCAGCAATGTAATTTTTCCCCAACAACCGTAACTCTTTCTGAAGCCTGAAATTCAGTCCACCCGATTCTTCTTCTGCCAATCCGGAGATGACTTTGTCCCCATCAACAGGGAGATCCATCTTAGAAAAAACAAAGAAGTTGATAAAATACAATTAATCTCCACCTACTAACATATGGAGATCCATCTTAGAAAAAACATCAAGGCTATTCCACAAAAGTGTTCTCTTATTAACTTCTTTGTTGCTGTAAACAGTGGCAATCAGCCATCTACCTTTGTTAGGGATGTTAATTTTACCAACCACTGTTTGGGTAGAAGAAAATTTAACAGAGAAAGAGACAATGTCCGACCTCCAACATATCAACATACCTCCAGATAATCCCTCAACAAGAAGTATGAAATAATCCCAGCAAGGCCCAAGCATTTTATCAACATCAATTGGAGTGACAGAACTAATCTTAGTCTCAACCAATTCAACAAAAAAAATATTGTATTCACTCACCAAATCCTTCAAATAATGGGTGGCCTCTGGTTTCCTGGCCCTCTTACAATTCCAAAAAATAATTGAAGTCATTGAATATGAGAAATGCGATTACTCCCACCTCTACTACTTCTTAATAAACCTCCTTTCCTTTTATTTGCAGCAATGTAATTTTTCCCCAACAACCGTAACTCTTTCTGAAGCCTGAACTTCAGTCCACCCGATTCTTCTTCTGCAAATCCGGAGATGACTTTATCCCCATCAACAACAAGTATCTCTCCTTCGTCTATCTCTCCAGCCACCGATTGAATTGGCTCAGGATATCCTTCCTCCATATTTGCCAAAACCTTGAACTTATTCAATTCAGCCAACTAAGAAGCTGAATGAAAGCCATCAACTGCAAGAGAATTGGTTACAGTAGACTTAGAAATTTCATTCTTCTCATTAACCACTTCAGTACTCCTAGGATCAATTTCTGCTTCACTAACAGAAACTTGTAATTGCTCATCCGCCTTGAGCTTAACTGCTACTTCCTCCTTATCTTTAACATATTTGCTTTTGGCTTGAAAAACTGGCTTTACAAACCTTCTATTCCCCAAACTCTTTTTCTTCCTGTTTTGTACATGGACCCAAGGTCCATAGGAATTTCCTGGATCCGCAACAGCACCAGGAATTCCATCTATTTTTCCACTATCACCAACATTGTCTTTACCAGATTCCTTAAAAAATGCTGTATTACCTACACCACACTCCTCAACTAGATGGCCAACTCTTCCACATTTGAAACAAAAAGTAGAAACCTTTTCGTATTCTACCTTTTGAAAGAATCTTCCAAAGGACCCCTCAACCCAAACTCCAGATGGAAATTACTTATCTAGGTCCATACGTACACAGACTCTCGCATATTCATATTTGCTCCATTGGAACATATTACCATCACTCCATAACGGTGTTCCAATCATTGAGGCAATTCTCCCAACATTCTCCTCATCCCAGCACAACAGCGGTAAATGTGGAATCCTGACCCAGATAGGAGAGGAAACACCTTTAAACGAAGTTGGAGAAAAGGTCGGAGTCCATTTATCTAGGTCAACTATGTGACCGTTAACATACCAAGGACCACCCTCTAAACTTTTCTCCATATCCTCCAGGCAACCAAAAGAACACAAAACACAACCTAGTCCAAGAACTGTTAAATGGAACATTCCAAATCCAGCCCATTACCTTCTTAATTCAGCAGCCACCAAGTGCACTAGACTTTCTTTTCCAAAAACCTTAACCACCACGGAAAACTTCAGTTTTTCCGCATTCTTACTAACATTGGCATCATTAAGCTTGATAGCCTTTTTGTCATCAGAAAGGAATGAATCAACTAAGGTGAAATTAACCTTAATATTAAGCCGCTTAACCCAAGGATTAGAGATGTTATATACAACTCTAGCTCCCTGTTCAACACCACCATTCAACGCCGTAGCACCAACTTCTTCTAAAGCATTAACACAAGGACCCGAACTCTGACTGCTATCATCAACCAACACAGAATTATCACAAACCTTCCTCTGCTCTGGCAAGTCCAGGCTATCACAATCAGGACGTACCTCACCAGAAGTATGAGCATCTTTATCATCAAAATTTAGGAAATTTGCATTTATCCCTGATCGAAGATCAAAGATTGCATTTGAATGACCGAACTTGTTAACATAGATCTTCATATCAGAAGAGGATGCTTCATAATCATTAGATTTCCTAGGCAAAAAAGCCACAGACTTAGGAAGCCGAGGAGTGATGCACTTCGCAAAATCCAATACACCCTTACCCTTACCTTCCACCACATCGACTTTCAAAGATGGTAAGGAACTTACCTCTTTGATAACCAACGGAGCAGCCATTTTCTTCATATGGATGCCGAAGAGCCAAAAGCTATAACCTTCTAACTATCAAAGACTACTTATCAAAAACTACCATTATACCTGGCTATAATCTGACCAGCCGCTGAGATCACCGATGAAGACCGACGATGAGGCTCCTCTCACGTCCGATGAGCGATGAAGAAGATGAAAAAATAGCCAGGAAAATAGGACTTCAAAAATCTGCACTTTCTCTCACCGGGAAAACAGGATTTAACCTCCTCTCAATTAAATCTTCCTTCAACCTACAATAAACTAAAGAAAATATTAGAAAACCTTAAACAACAACCCACTGAGGATACATCTAAATTGCACAACATGACGCACACACACCATAGATAGCTTGTTAGGACAACCAACTCTAGTTTAGGCTAGTCCATTATTTTTTAACACTTACTTTTTAGTGTGATATAGTTTTACGTGAATTTCATTACATGTTAGTTGTCAAGGCTTGATGTATTCTATGATGCCTTGTGATGTGTTGATTTTATTATATTTCTTATGATATGACATGATGGGCGCTTGATTTTAAAGTTCATCATACAATTTTTGCATACAAGATCAATAAGCATGTATTGTATTAGAAACTAATTAAAAATTAATAAAATTTTAATTACATCGAACATAATCACCATACATAAGTAAAGGGGCTAATTAGGATCTTCTCTAGATATTAGCCCCAATTTCTTAAAAACTTAAGTAATGAACCTTACCCATCTTTCATAAGATCATATTTATAATTTTAAAGCTCCTAGGTGGTTTATTTGGCTATCCAATCCAAGCCGAGGTAAGCCTAGAATTATATTTCATTAGTTAGGTTTAGGTCACTATCATTTAATGCCCAACTTAGATTGAGGTTCTAGGGTAGACCCAAAATCATAAGTCCCTAATATTATGGATTTAATCCCAAATTTTTAATGAAATGATAACTTGACATAAAATATTTTCTCATCCAAAGCCCTAAATAGGATAGATTGAGGCATTTTTGAATTATTTTAGAATTCTAAAATGACTCCTACTTCTCATCCTTTGGCCTCCAAAATAAGTGCTCAATATTGATCCAATCCCTAGTAAAATTCCAACATCTTTTCCTTTGCGTCACTCTTAGAAGTTTAAAATAAAATTTCTACCATTATTTTAATTGAGAGTATTTATAGGAGGCCTAAAACTTCTTATGATATAATTTACTATGAAGGCTTGCCTTTGTGGGAGATTTAAGACCCCAGATAAAAAAACCCCATCCTACTTAGCTTCTAGATATGATGGGGAAAAAATATTATTTTGGGAAAATTAAAATTAAAAGATGATCATTATCGCCATACTCAAATATTTAATAGTAAATAATATTTTCTTTTCTTAGGAATATAAATCATTTATTATTTTGACTTTGATTGTGAAACTAATGATAACCTATTCAGATTATCATAGCTAAATATTTGATTGAATAATATTTTGACCCTTTGGGGTTATACATAGTTTCTTCTTAAATTTGACTTTGATAATCAGGATAAAATTTAAAGTTATGTAACCTAAACCCATTAGAGAACAGTATTTTCACCTTCTGAGGTGATATATTAGTCATAATGATGTGTTTTACTTCAAAAAGGAAAATTAAAAAATCTATATTCAAATTTTCTCAAAAAAAAAAAATTGCAATTGATTTGCATGCTTCTCGAGCAAATAATTTTCTAGTAACTCCGCTGGAGATTTATCTCTCTCTCTCTATGTTTGATAATGGTAAAAATTTTATTACATATATAGTGAAAGCTACCTTCCTTCAGTTGACCCCTCTAACCATTTCTTCCTTGGGTGAGTATGAACAATATAAAAAATAAACAAGTAAGAGAGGCGAGTGAGGGAATATTCAATAAAAATGAGGCTTTAAAATCTCACCCCAAGTCAATTGGTGGAATGAGAGAGTTAAACTAATTCCCTTGGATTATCTGTATCAATTTCATGAACCCTGTGTTAGGTAAGAGCCCAACATATTGAGTTCTAAGATTTGAAGTAAAATTAATCAAACCCAAATATTTAAATTCTCTTCAAAAATAACAAAGAAGATGAAAATAGATCTTAGACTATTGCTATAGGTTATGCCATATATTCTTGTAGCTTAACATACATAATAAAATTCTAAGTTTACAAAATCACAAATGATTTTTATACCTTATCACTATATGTCAGATGATGTTTTTGATGTCTTAACAAATATGATAAGAATCCAAATCATTAGTGGCTTCAAAATTCCATTTCAAGATTTAACTAATTTAAATCATTTCTCTATTAATCACAAAAAATATAAAATGAGTGGAAAACTCATCTTGTCGTTTAACAAGGATTTGACTATTGAAGAGATTAAGTTTGGTAGCATAATCCATTTTGGGATGGGATTCCAAACCTTATAATTATTAGTCAATGGGAATGAGATAATCAATCTCAATGCTGATGATTTGAGGGACAATTCTCTAATTGAGATTACTTTAGGGTTTGGGTCTGGCTCCTCTACCTACTAGAAGAGGTCAGCTGTCACTTACGTGCCCATTACACCTCTTAGTAGAGAGGATAAGAAATTCAAGTCTGTAGCAAACATTGAGTAAGAAACTCCATTGGTGTTTTAAATAGAATCAAGTTCCAATACCCCTTTTGCATGAAAAACATTGAAAAGAAATTATTTCAGATGAATGAAAAAGAAGCCAGATAAAATAAAAAAGATGGCTGAGTTAGAAGCCTTAAAGTAAGTCAAATTTGAGGCCAACGAAGAGTTTGTTGCTTCTCCTCTATCCCACCTCTTTTGATGAAGTCACATCCACCCTCTTTCTATTATGCAAGGGGGACATGTTGTGAGAAGGATAGCACGATCTCACTGTGCCCTTTTAACTATTGCATAGATAAGATTAACCAAATGAGAAATGAGAAATCTGAAAGTTTGATAGGGATGTTAAGCCCTAGTGAACTAGTCCCGAGGCTAACCAAGAGGGGGGGTGAATTGGTTATTTAAAAATTTCACGAGGAACAGAAAAAATCTTTTCGATACTTTGCATCGGAAACAAGTAAAAAAGAATGAAAAGATCAATCACAGATATTCACCCAAGCAATTAATATCAGAAAAGTAAAGTGCAGAACAGAATCAGAAAAGCAAACCAGATTTTATAGTGGTTCGGTCAACTTAACCTACGTCCACTCGCCGGAGCCTCCCCTCCGGGTATTGCACTAAACAAAAAGTGACTCTCCTTTTACTCCCACAGCAAGGCGGAGAAGCCTGTATAAAAAACCTCCTTTCTGAAACCCGGTGAGGCAGAGAACCTAACCTCCTTTTGCTTCCACCTGAAGCGGGCAAAGAACCCAACGTCCTTTTGCTTCCTCATGAAGCAGGTAGAGAACCTCGGATCTTCTCGCTGACGATCCTCTCCCAAAGAACACCGACACGATGAAAGACAACGAGCGGAGAAGAAGACTCTGATCCTTGCTTGGAGCAACCTTCGTGAACCCCTCACGAACTCCCCCTCACAAGATCCTCTCTCTCTCCCAAACTCTCTCTCTCTCTCTAGGGTTTCTCTGGAAAGAAAAGTGGCAAAATATTTTTCTTATTGAAAGAAAAAGATCTTTTATAGGAGGGCTATAAATTTGCCCTAAATCTCAACTGGTCGGCCATGATCATCCAAGATGATCTGTATGATCAGTTCAAAATCAGCTAATTCAGCCTAGATGATCTGGCTCTTCTAGACAATTAGTAGAAAAAGTTGTTCATATCGTCCCGTATAATTTTCTGATCTTCTGGGACGATTAGTGTAAATCGAGGAATATCGTCCAGAAGACAGTTCGGGTCGTCCAGAGCAAACTGTGCTGGATGACCAAAAATGACTTGATCATCCAGGATGATAAGTGTATCGTCCTGTACGATTAGTTCAAAAAGTGTCAAAATCGTCTTGAGCACAGTTCGGGTCGTACAGCTGAAATGCACTAGATGATCATGATCGTCCGGGACGATCCTGCGATCGTCTAGGACGATATGATCGTATCAATCAAATATAAATAGCTTTACTTAATTACCAGATTAATTTAGACATGATTGTACTGGATCGTCCGGGACGATTCACGTATCATCCTGGATGATCAGACCAAATATCTTAAAATAAAAACTTGCCTAACTTGATCTGGCGGCTGAGAATTTCTGATTTGAGCATATCATCCCGTACGATGAAATGATCATCCAAGATGATTTGCTTAATCAGACGCACTTAACTTGGTCGCCCTAATTAGGATTTCTATTTTTACTTGATCGTCAAGGAGGATGTGAATATCGTCCAGGACGATCTGAACAAAAAATAAACAGAAATTCTAACTCACTCAAGCTCTCCCCCTGAGTGTGTGTGTGCAAGGTTACTTAGCTAGGGGATCAGTTACATTACAATTGACTCAAGAAAAAGGAAAATAGTACATTGGACACACTTGGACCCGATCTTGAGTTGGCTTGAGTTGCTCGTGATCTTTTGTGCCTAAAATGGGTTAGCCAAGCAAAACACAATAGAAACTTGTTTATCATCATCAAAATCAGATTTGCAACAATCTCCCCCTTTTTGATGATGGCAAATATTTGTACAGTAGTTTGAAAAATAAAATAACTAAGAGATCGAAAAACAATTATATTTTTTTTTCAAATTTTCATTTAACAACCAAGCTAATATAAGAAACATAACACATAACAAAAACAGAAACGACTACAACTGACTCCCCCTTTTGACATCACAAAAAGGAGGAGGGTAAACAGAAAACACTGAAACATCAGTAAAAAATAGAAAAGAAAACAACTACAAAACGCAACCATGAAAACTAAAAACAAAACACAAACACGAATAAAATTCGAAGTGAAAACACATAAAAGCAACAGTTTTTTTTTTGATCAAGCTGTTCTAGTAAATCAGAATTTTTCCTCGATTTTAGATTCAAAAACCAATAAGGAGAAGATTGACAACACTAAAAACCAAAAAAAGATGGAAAAATTGACTTTCGTAACTCACACCTCGGGCACCTTATCGATGCAAACCTCTTTTAAAATAAAAATCCAATTCAGAAGAAAAGAAATTAGATTTGAAAAGAGATCCTTTCAAGCTTCGTTTTAGAAAAATATCTGATATAAAAGTGTTACAAAGTAAAAAATCAGACATCAGGATTTTGAAACTCAAGCTTTTGAAAATATTAAGTGGCGCATGGATTTTTCTAAGATATTTAACAATCGGAAAGAAAAGAAAGCTTGGTTGGGCTCATTTTGTGCCTCTTTTTCAATTTATTTAGCACTTTACGCATCTTTTGATTTTTGATACACTTTGTGTATCTTTTTATTTGGCGACATTTTGCATCTTTTCAGCTTTGGGCTCATTTTATGGTTCTTTTTCAATTGATTTGGCGCACTGCGCATCTTTTGTAAGCATTCTTCTATTTATAATCGTTAAAGAGTCTCAGCTGTGAAATTATCTTCCAGATATAGGAGACGCTCTCCACAATAAGGAAGAGTAATTCACAAAATAAAAGCCATATGTCGTATGATAAGTGTAATTACTTGGTTTATAAAATTATAATAATGAGTCAAGACTTTGAAAATACTATTCATATGAGGTAGATTACTGTAAGAAGATAAAACAAATCTCTATTTCAAAAACTAATATTTTAATTTTGAAGAAGATTTTTATCCAAAAAAAACAATACACCAGTAAAAGAGTTAGAGGAAGAGAAATAATCATCAATGTTTCTTCCTTTTAACAGATTCAGTGGAATCAATCACTGCTTACCAGCTTCCAAAAAAAAATAAGGTAAAACTCTTAGTTAGAAATTCAGTTTAGCAGAAGTAGTGAACAGTGATCTGATTTTAAAAAGCATAAAACAGTAAATAAAAGAGATGAACCAGTGAATAAAAAAATAAGTAGAAAATTACATCAAAGTAAATACTCAAATCAAACTAACAGCAAGGCTAACACAAAAATCAGTAGATGAAGAAACAATAAAAATAACTGAAAGCAAATAAGCAAATCAAAAAGCTAACTAACAGAAAGAGAATAACAATTAGAAACAATCAGAAATCAGCAGTCATCAGAATCAAGCATTTATATTAATCACTCTTAATCTGGTTCTTAAAATGCTGAAAGAGTCAAAGGCCAGTGCTTAGTGAATATGTCAGCCAGCTGATTTTCAGTTGCTACATGATGTAGCTCAATGTCCCCTTTTGTTATATGGTCCCTAATGAAGTGATGACATATGTCAATGTGTTTGGTCCTAGAATATTGGATTGGATTCTTAGAGATGCAGATGGCACTAGTATTATCACACATAACAGAAATTGTGCCAATAGGTAAACTTAAGTCCAAAACTTGTTGCTTTAACCAAAGAACTTGGGCCACACAACCTCCTAAGGTAATATACTCAGCTTCAGCAGTGGAAAGTGCAACTGAGTTCTATTTTCTACTGGACCAGGAGACTAGAGATTGTCCTATGAATTGACAAGTTCCAGAAGTGCTCTTTCTATCCACCCTACACCTCGTAAAGTTAGAATTAGAATATCCAATGATCTCAAAAGAGGTGTTGTGCCTAGGGTACCAGATTCCTAGGTTTGGGGTCCCTAAAAGATATCTAAGAATTCTCTTAATAGCAGTCAGGTGGGACTCTTTAAAATTAGCCTGAAACCTAGCATAAAGACAGACACTAAACATGATATCAGGTCGGCTAGCAGTCAGGTAAAGCAGTGATCCTATTATTCCTCTATACTTCTTCTGATCAACAGATTTTCCACTTAAATCCTTATCTAACTAAATAGAGGAGCTCATGGGAGTATTGATTGGCTTGGCTTTGTCTATTTCATATTTCTTCAAAATGTCCTTAGTGTATTTAGATTGATTGAGAAAGGTTCCATCATCCATTTACCTTATGCTAAACCCCAAGAAGTAGGACAATTCTCCCATCATACTCATCTCAAACTCCTTACTCATTATTTTAGAAAACTCATCACATAAATATTTATCAGAAGATCCAAAAATTATATCATCAATATAGATATGGATAATGAGTAAGTCATCCCCTATTCTCCTCAAAAAAAGGGTGGTGTCTACGCTCCCCTTAACAAACTCTCTTTCTAACAGGAATGTGCTAAGCCTCTCATACCAAGCTCTGGGTGCCTGTTTCAATCCATATAAGGTCTTTTTTAATTTGTAAACATGATTCGGATATTAGGAACTCTCAAAACTTGGGGGTTGTTCTACAAAAACATCTTCTTTTATTACCCCATTTAAAAAGGCACTCTTGACATCCATTTGAAACAGCTTGAATCCCTTATAACAGGCAAAGGCTAGTAGCACTCTAATGGCTTCCAATCTCACTACATGGGCAAAAGACTCCTCAAAATCAATCCCTTCTATCTGATTATACCCCTTAGCCACCAATCTTGCCTTATTTCTCACCACCACACCAGAATCATTCATCTTATTCTTAAAGACCCACTTGGTTCCCACAATACTTTAATTTTTAGGTCTTTCTACTAACTCCCAAACATCATTCCTTATAAATTGATTCAATTCTTCCTGCATAGCTAAGATCCAAAATTCATCCGGAAGGGCTTGATTGATGTTGGTGGGTTCAGTCATTGAGATAAAGGCAGAATGGTTTACTTCCTTCCTAAGTCCATGCCTAGTCCTAACACCTTCAGAAGGGTCTCCTAAGATCAGTTCTTTAGGATGACTCGAAGAATATCTCTAATCTCTAGGCAATGTGGTTTGAGGTTCTACCCTCTCCTCCAGATTTGCATTTGCAATCCCTTAGGTAATCTCCTCTACCTCTTCTTCTTCCTCAACTCTAGTCACCTTAGGATCAGATTCATCAAACACCACATGAGTTGTTTCTTCCACCACCAAAGTTCTTTTATTGAACACCCTAAAGGATTTCCCCACACTAGAATAGCCTAAGAACACTCCTTCATTAGATTTGGGGTCAAACTTTCCTAAGGATGATTTCTTGTAGTTCAGAATGAAAACATTACAGCCAAAGACATGGAGGTGAGACATGTTTGGAGTTCTACCCTTAATGATCTCATAAGGTATTTTATTCAGTTTAGATCTCACATTCACCCTATTCAGCACATAACAGGCAGTGTTCACCGCTTCAGCCTAAAAGTATTTTGGAAGTGAATACTCAGCAAGCATGGCTCTAGCGACTTCCACTAAGGTCTTGTTCTTCCTTTCAGCTATCCCGTTCTGCGGAGGGGTCCTAGGAGCTAAAAAATTGTGACTAATCCCTTGCTCCTCACAAAACTTCCAAATTTCACATTTTCAAACTCTCCACCATGACCACTATGAATAGTCAAGATCTCACAACCTAACTTCCTCTGAATCCAAGTGGAGAAGGACTTAAACTCATCAAATGACTCAGATTTGTGGGATAAAAATTTAATCCAAGTGAACCTCAAGTAGTCATCTATGATAACAAATCCATAGACTCTCCCCCCTAAGCTGGCAGTGCTAATGGGTCCAAAGAGGTCCATGTGAAGAACTTCTAAAGGTCTAGAGGTGCTAATGTCCTTAACAGAGTGAAAAGAGGATAGGACTTACTTCCCTAACTGACAGGCATCACACAGGTGATCCTTAGTTAACTTAAACTTGGGCAGACCTCTAACTAAGTCCTTTTGGGTGACTCTCCTAAGGGTTTTCATACTGGCATGACATAATCTCCTATGCCATAACCAAGACTCATCAGCAGCAGTTTTTAAGCAAATTGAATTCTCAGATTTAATGTAACTTACATCCAGCTTGTAGATGTTATTGATCCTTTGCCCCTGCAAAATAACATTATCATTTAAGCTTAAAATGCAACCAGTAGGCAGGAATTTGATGCTGTATCCTTTGTCACAAAGTTGACTGATGCTCAGTAAGTTATGTTTCAGTCTATCTACAAGCAAAACATTATCAATCAAAAAATTCTTTGAATCACCAATTATACCTGAGCCTACCACCTTTCTGGTGGTGTTATCTCCAAGTGTAACCTTGCCTCCAGCTCTGGCCTCCAGCGAAATGAACTAATTTGCATCTCCAGTTATGTGTCTAGAACATCCACTGTCCAGGTACCACATGCTCTCACGAGGCCTTGTGTGAGAGCACACCTACAAGAATATCAAACGTCAGTCTTAGGAACCCAAACAGGTTTGGGTTCCTTCTTATGAAAAGAAGAATGCAATGCATGCGTGCTGTGCTGTGAAACAGGCAGTTTGGGCATCCACACCCAATGTGTACTACGGTGAACAGTGCAGGCGTGGGAAATGTGTCCTAACATGCCACATGAAAAACATCTAACACCAGGAAAATGGCTAAGTAATCTACGTGGGTGATAGTGTCTCTTCCTAGGTTTATACGAAACATGCTTTGATGATTTTAAATCTAAATCTATAAAAGGTGGAGGTGCATAAAATTGAGCAAAAGTTGGAGGTGTTTGGTTTTTCTCAAAAGCACTAATTTTTACTTTTAAAAATTCATTCTCTTTCTTTAAACTTGCAATTTCAAATTTTAAAGCACCATTGCTACTTTCTACTTCACATGCCATAGTATCTAATTCTTTAAAAGCTATCTCCAAATCAACATGAGTGGTTTTCAATGAATCATACACAGTAACTAAATCAGAATATTTTTTATTTAATTCATCAAACTCATCAAGTAAAGATATGTGATTGCTATCAACAGTGGAATGATCCTTAATTAAAACATCATGCTCTTTTTGCAAAGTCAAATAATCCAGTTTCAAGTTAGCATGGGTTTCCTTAAGCTTCATATACGATGCATGAATTTTTTTAGATACTTCAAGTAATTGATCGTAAGTAAGCTCACATACCTCTTCCTGGTCCGACTGACTAGGGTGATCATCAGCCATCAGACACAAATTTGTTTCCTCCTCTTCAGCTTCAGTCTCAGAGGAGTCGGATGCAGAGTCTGCCCAAAACACCTTTTGTATCTGCTTCTTATCCTTTCTGAACTTTTGTTTCTCCTCACCATTCTCCTTGCTTGGGTGAGCCTTGAGTGTAGAATAATTCACCTTTATGTGTCCAGGCTTCCTGCATTCAAAACAAACAGATTGAGATGAACCTTTAAATTTTTTATTGGTCTTACCTCTGTTCCACTTTTGAAAGTTCTTATGTTTCTTCTTTAGAAAGCTTTTGAATTGCCTTGTAATCAAGGCCATGTCATCGCTATCAGATCCGGAAGAGCAAGAATCACTATCATTGGCCTTCAGTGCCACTGTTTTCTCCTTCTTTCGTTCACCTACATCAAGTTATCTTTGGTTCACCCCTTGCTTGTAAGCAATGAGTGATCCAAGTAAGCTGTCAATAGAGTAAGTATTTAAATCTTTAGATTCCGTGATCGTAGTAATCTTAGCATCGTATGAAGAAGGCAAACATCTAAGAATTTTGTTCACTCTTTCGTAATTAGTTAGTTCTCTTCCTAGAGCATGCAAAGAGATAACGATTTAAGTGAACCTTGTGTACATTTTTGAAATCGTCTCACTAGGTTTCATGCGAAAGAGTTCATAATCATGTAATAAGATGTTTAACCTAGACTGTTTGACTTTAGTTGTACCTTCATATGTTATACATAATCTATCCCAGATTTCTTTACCCATTGTACAAGTAGAAACAAGCATATAGTCTTCAGATTTTAAAGCACAAAAGAAATAGTTCAAATATTTTGCATTTAACTGTGCAAAATCACGATCATCAAAATTCCAATCTGCAAATAGGAGTTCAGTTTTAATACCATTAACAAGTCTATGTGGTGCTTCATAACCATCTTTAACTAACATCCACATACGATAATCGATTGATTGAAGAAAAGTAGACATGCGTGTTTTCCAAAAATCAAAAGGAAAGTTATCAAACAACGGTGGTCTTGTAATAGAATAACCTTCAGCAGTATTATGATTATTATAGTTAGCCATGGATCAAATTCAAAACTTTTTAAACTTAAATTTTGAATCCCGCTCTGATACCACTTGAAAGTTCGATAGGGATGTTAAGCCCTAGTGAACTAGTCCCGAGGCTAACCAAGAGAGGGGGGGGTGAATTGGTTATTTAAAAATTTCACGAGGAACAGAAAAAATCTTTTCGATACTTTGCAGTGGAAACAAGTAAATTAGAATGAAAAGATCAATCACAGATATTCACCCAAGCAGTTAATATCAGAAAAGTAAAGTGCATAACAGAATCAGAAAAGTAAACCATATTTTATAGTGGTTCGGTCAACTTGACCTACGTCCACTCCCAGGAGCCTCCCCTCTGGGTATTGCACTAAATAAAAAGTAACTCTCCTTTTGCTCCCACAATAAGGCGGAGAAGCCTGTACAAAAAACGTCCTTTCCACCACCCGGTGAGGCAGAGAACCTAACCTCCTTTTGCTTCCACCTAAAGTGGGCAGAGAACCCAACATCCTTTTGCTTCCTCCTGAAGCAGGCAGAGAACCTCGAATTTTCTTGCTGACGGTCCTCTACCAAAGAACACCGACACGACGAAAGATGACGAGCGGAGAAGAAGACTCTGATCCTTGCTTGGAGAAACCTTCATGAACCCCTCACGAACTCCCCGTCATAAGTTCCTCTCTCTCTCTCTCTCTCTCCCAAACTCTCTCTCTCTAGGGTTTCTCTAGAAAGGAAAGTGGCAAAAGATTTTTCTTGTTGAAAGAAAAAGATCTTTTATAGGAGGGCTTAAAATTTGCCCTAAATCTCAACTGGTCGGCCAAGATCATCCAGGACAATTGATAGATTGTCCTGTATGATTAGTTCAAAATCAACTGATTCAGCCTGGACAATCTGGCTATTCTGGACGATCAGTAGAAAAAGTTGTTCATATCGTCCCGTACGATTTTGCGATCGTCCGGGACGATTAATGTAAATCGAGGAATATCGTCCAGAAGACAGTTCGGGTCGTCCAGAGCAAACTGTGTTGGACGATGAAAAAATGACTTGATCATCCAGGATGATAAGGGTATCGTCCTGTACGATTAGTTCAAAAAGTGCCAAAATCGTCGTGAGCACAGTTCGGGTCATACAGCTGAAATGCACTAGACGATCATGATCCTCCGGGATGATCCTGCAATCGTCCAGGATGATATGATCGTATCAATCAAATATAAATAGCTTTCCTTAATTACCAGATTAATTTAGGCATGATTGTACTGGATCGTCCGAGATGATACATGTATCTTCCTGGACGATCAGACCAAATATCTTAAAATAAAAACTTGCCTAACTTGATCTGGCGGCTGAGAATTTTTGATTTGAGCATATCGTCCCGTATGATGAAACGATCGTCCAGGACGATCTGCTAACTCAGACGCACTTAACTTGGTCGCCCTAATTAGGGTTTCTATTTTTACTGGATCATCCAGGATGATGTGAATATCGTCTAGGATGATCTGAACAAAAAATGAATAGAAACTCTAACTCACTCAAGCTCTCCCCCTGAGTGTGTGTGTGCAAGGTTACTTAGCTAGGGGATCAGTTACATTATAATTGACTCAAGAAAAAGTAAAATAGTACATTGGACACACTTGGACCCGATCTTGAGTTGGCTTGAGTTGCTTGTGATCTTTTGTGCCTGAAACGGGTTAGCCAAGCAAAACACAATAGAAATATATTTGTCATCATCAAAACTAGATTTGCAACAAAATCACCAGCGATAGACCATAGGGCCCCAGTTGAGAGTTATGATGCATTCACTTTGTTAGATAATATTAGATTATATTTTTATTGGCATTCCACTAAAACATCTTTAGAGGAGGAGGCATAGAAACCACCAGGGGTATCACTCTCATAATTATTAGGTCACTAGTGAATAGAGAGAGAGAGAGATAGAGAGAATTAAGAGAAAGAGGGAGAAGAAAAAAATAAAATTTTATGATAACGATGAGGAATCTGAGGTCTGATCATATAGTGATAGATTTTAAGATTCAAACACCACATTACAAAATGATGCAGTGTCACCTAAGGATATCACGGACCACAAGATATTCTCTTCCTTCTAAGAGATTGTAGAAATATAATTTCATATAAGTCGGGTCTTATAACTTAGACTTATAATTTGTAAGGAAAGCATATCCTTTCTCAAGTGTACTGGGCCTGAATTTTCATTAAAAGATAGTTGATTTTTCCTTTTTAATTAAAATTGACCTCTACTTTAAATCATAAATAAAAGAAAGTTGTGGTTGACTTCACTAATTTTTTAAAGGTCCCTCCCTCCCAACCACTTGTGTGGGTTGATTTCATCTTTGAATTAAAATATATATCAAACTAAAATTGGATTTAAAAATAAAAAAGTTTTCTCTACCTTCTTATACTTTATACCTTATTTCCATCTTTTGTATACTTATGAATCAACTCAATGATTTTCCTGGTCCAGTTATTATTATTATAAAGGGATTGTATTTATTTTGTAGATTTTTCTTCTTTTTATAAGAGAGTGAATTTTCTTCTCTTATGTTTGAAAGATAACCTTACAACTGAGAACAATTATTTTAAGGTTTAAAAAGGAAGCCTCCAAGAAGAAGAAGAAGAATAAGAAGAAAGTATGCACAAAGCATGCCAAAAAATGAAAAGATGCACCAAGCATGCCGAATTAAAAAAATTACAAAGTGTGCCAAAAATTAAATATCTAAATGGCTTCTTTTTCAAATCCTTGAATCTAAGAAAATCCCATTTCTTTAAATATTTTTCTTGATCTTTGACTCTAAAAATCTTGATCTTAGATTCATCATCATGCATTGATATTCTATTAAAAAAATTCATCATGCAACACAACAGAAAAAAAAAATTTTCTTCCCCAATATAAATCATTTGAAATAGATTTTGATTATATATATATATATGTAAAGGAAACCCTAGTTCAGTCTCTAAGGGGGCTTAATCAGGGTTAAAAAATCTAAATCCTTGGACTTTTTTTGGTCAGTTGGAGTCTATCCACTTCTCACTATACTTTTGAATTTATTCCCATTTTTCACTTTGATAGGGTCTAAATAATTAAGAGAAAAAATTTCTAGGAAAAAGAATAAATATTCTACTCATTGATAAAAATCTAAATATAATTCTTAAGGGATAGTTGTAAGCCCTTACATATAGTTATCCTTTCCTTTAGGATCCACTCCATAAAATCAAATTCTATGATGGGTCCAAGACTATTCCCCCCTAGAGTTGTGGTCTTCTTTGCTAGAAATTGTCGTTTAAAATTAGATCACACCCGAATAATGTGCCTGACTCTGCTTATAAGGGCATGAAGGTCATAATAAATGTTGTTTGCATTCTCAATAAAATTTCAGATTACATAAGCCACAAATGGTTCAAGCTTGTGATAAATTATTTCATCCTAGAACTTTCTTACTAGGAGACATAGTATTGGTTCTTTGGAGACCTATTTCAATCCATCACAAAACTAATGGAAAGTTTGAATCAATGTTGACTGGATCATTCATTGTAGAGATGGTTTATGAGGGAGGTTCATATCAATTGATTGATTATAAAGGATACTTCCTGATGTTTTTTATTATTGGGGTGGTTCTGTTGCAATCTGGGACCCCTAGCTTTTGATTTTGATAATAACAAATATTATTAATTGAAATTTTATTTCTCCTAGCATATGTATTGCATATTATTTTTTCTGTGTGTACTAACATTTTAGGTACATCATATACCACTCAAGAATGATCAAGGCTCTAGTCTAGGTAGAATACGGTGTTTTTCAAAAGAGTTTATATTTTAATTTCTTTTATTTTTTTATTCCTTGAGTCTGGCCATATAAGAGTGTATGCTAAATTAGCGACCATGCACACACATACAGGGGAGTGAGAAAAGAGAGCTTTGACTTTTTGAACTAATTATATTATATGATTATGATAGTATAATATGATCAGTTAACAGAAAAAGAGGGTTAGCAACTAATTATATAGTTAATGCTTATGAACTAATCATATTGTACATTCTAGATTATACTATATGACTTATTTCCATCAGGAAAACCCTAATCGCCAGATAAATTAAGTATTTGAAAAATTAAATTTTGAACTAATTATACTGTATGATATCTAAAATCTTACTTAAATTATTCCCCATAATTAGTTAATTAAATTAAAGATTAATAAATATGGCTAATCATATAGTATAATCTATATCATATTGTATTACTTACAACGATGAAATTTATTCATCCCAGATATCCTACTGGATGAAACCTTAGTTTTTTAAACTAATCATATAGTACGATGTTGATTGTAATGTGTGAACCCTTGATATTTGAACTAAATGTACAATATAATGTAAATCATACTGGACGATTGATAGAGATGATTTCCAATCATCTTAGTAATCATCTCGTATAAACAAAAAGAAATTAAACTAATCATACCATACAAACTTTTGATTGTGTTGTATGTTAAGTATGTAGAATCTGAACAGCTTGTCTGAACGATTGTTCCATTATACTGGATAAACCCCTATTTTGAACTAATCATATTGTATGAACCCAAATTGTACTGTACAAATAGTGATGGCTTAATTAAAAATTTAGGGTTTTTTGAAGCCTTGTACTTAAGCGACTCAATCAAGTCTCAAGAAAAACTTTTTCCTGTTGAAGGAACTCTGAGGGAGAATTCTTGGGAGAGCTTTGGGCTTAGAGAGGGATAAGGTGAGGTTGTGCATGAGGGAGAAGGAGTGTAAGGGGTGTTCACACAATTCCTCCAAGCAAGCTTGCACCTTGCTTGCTCTAGTGGCCTTGGTGAGTTCTTACAGTTGCTCTTGGGGGAGAAGCTTTAAGGTCAAAGGTTGTGAGTACTTTGCCTTCACTAAGAGGGTGAAAAAGGGTTGAAGGTTCTCTACCATGACCAAGAGGGTGAGAAATATTTCTTGGGTTCTCTTCCTTCACCAGGAGGGTAAAAAAGGATTGAAGGTTCACTACCATCACCAGGAGGGTGACATAGCTTTCGGATCTCTATCGCTCTGGGTTTGGTGGAAGGGATTTGTAAGGGCTTTTCCACCTCACTGTGGGGCAAAAGGAGATTCACTATAGTGTTAGTGCAATACCTAAAGAGGAGACTCTAGGGAGTGGATGTAGGTCAAGGTTGACCAAACCACTATAAAATTTTTGGTGTGTTCTTTCTAGTTTTTTCTACTATTTTATTTTCTGCATTTTAAATTTCTTGCATGAGTTTAATTTTCATTACAAATTATAATTGAACTGCTAATCTTGCTTAGTTAGATTTATTTGTGTTACAAAATAAAAAAAATCAAGTTTTTAAATTTGCTTTCACTTATGTTAGATAGTCAACTTTTTCAAAAGGTGTGATAATGCTTGAAATAAGAAGGGAGGTTTTATTTTATTTTTTTTAAATTATCAATTCACCCCCCTCTTGGTGCACCTAGGGATAGTTCAATGAGGTCTTACAACCTCCTCAAACTTTCAAGTGGTATCAAAGCGGGTCTTAGAATTCATGATTTTAAAATTCACAAGTAAAGATCTTATGGCATATTTTAGTAATTAAAAAACTACAAAGGTTATTCTATAACCCGTCCACCTCTATTATGACAATATTCCATTTGATTTTAGGAAAATTCACTTTTCTATATTTCTACAATCTATTGATTTTAGAATTTGGCATAAGTTTCTAATTAGTTATTCACTTCCATCATATATAGTTAATGGAGTCAAAATGGATGTCCCATTTATTGAATGGAGTAATGAGGATAGAGAGGTCACTCAATTAAATGCAAAATATTTGAATTTTTTTATGCATTAAAATATGAAGATTACATGAGAATGTCTATATGTAATATGGGGAAGGAAATATGGGATAGACTGTGCATCACATATGAGGGAACTAGTGAAGTCAAATAGTCTTGGGTGAATATTTTACTACATGACTATAAACTATTTCACATGAAACTTAGTGAGACTATATTTGAAATACATACTAGATTCACTTAGACAGTGACATCACTATATGTAATAGGAAGAGAACTTTCCAATTTCAAAAAGGTTAAAAATATTATGCGTTGCCTCCCTAGTACTTATGATGCTAAGGTCACTATGATTTCTAAATCAAAAAACCTGAATATGTATTCTTTTGATAACTTGCGTAGCTCACTCATTGCCTATGAGCAAGGCATGAGTCAGAGATTACTTGATGTAGGTGACAAGAAAAAGGAGAAGATAGTGGCTTTGAAAGTCGATGACTCAAAAAGTGATAGCTCTGTAATGGAAAGGATGATGACATTACACTAATGACCCGTCAGTTCAAAAATTTTCTAAAAAGAAAGCATAGGCATCATCATCAATGGAGTAAAGGTAAGAATGATAAAGATTTTAAATCATCATCTGATACAATTTGTTTTGAATGCAGGAATCCAGGCCACTTGCAAGCTGAGTGCCCCAATTTGAAAGCTCATCCAGTCAAGGAGAAGGGTGAGGAGATGGCAAAGTTCAAAAGAGGAAGCATCTAACATAGAAGGCTTTTTGGGCTAACTTTGCCTCAGAATCATCTAAATAAGAAATAGAGGAGGTAACTAATTTGTGTCTTATGGCTAATAATAGTTTTGATTAATAAGATCAATATGAGGTATGTCAGCTATCTTATGATGAACTTTTATCAAATTTGAAAAAAAAATGATGATTCATATAGGAAGCTAAAAAAGATGTATGTTAACTTAAACACAAACTTCTTTACTTTAGAAAAAGAGCATGATAGCCTGATAGTTGAACATTCTAATTTAGATAGTAATCACATGTCTTTACTCAATGAGTTTGATGCATTAAATAAAAAGTATATTGACCTAACTAATACATATGAATCCTTAAAATCAAAGCATTTTGAGATAGAAGATTCAAATAAATTATTAGAAATACTTGCAATTAAATTAGATCATAATGAACATGCATTAAAATTGGATGTTGTAATTCTTAAAAGTGCAAATAAATTTCTAAAAGAAAAAATTCATGCACTTCAACACAATGAATCACCACCTACATTAACATAAAGGTATAACCCCACATCATATTCCCTAGGAAGAGGCACAACCCCCAACATAAATTAGCAAATATATTCCCTGGGGTTAAGTGTTATTCTTATGGAATGCTAGGTCAAATAGCCCATATTTATACAATATATTATAGGACACATCTAGTGTATATGCCTAAATCACTTGCACCATAGCATAGCTAACGTGTAAGTCATTCACTAAAAGATAAGGTGAAAATTAAACTTACTTGGGTTTACAAATCTAATCTTTGATTTATTTTATAGGAGTTCTCTCACAAAAGGCCAAGTGAGAGCATGTGGTACCTAGACAGTGGATGCTCAAGGCACATGATTGGAGATTTGAAGAAGTTCATCATGTTGGAGGCCAGGTTAAGAGGCAAGGTCACATTGGGAGGTAACACCACTAGGATAGTGGTGGGCTCAAGTATAATTTTAAACTCAAAGAATTTTTTCATTAAGAATATTTTACTCATAAATGGTTTAAAGCATAATCTACTTAGCATTAGTTAGTTATGTGACAAAGGATTTGACATTAAATTTTTATCTACAAAATGCATGATTAGTTTGAATGACAAATTTGTTTTAGAAGTAAAAAAGGGTTAAAAATGTTTATATGCTTAATTTGAATTGCATTGAATGCTCAAATTCTTTGTGTTTGAAAACTAATGTTAATGAATCATGCTATGGCATAGGAGACTATATCAAGCAAGTATGAAGATGCTTAGGAAGATTACCCAAAAAGACTTAGCTAGAGGTATACCCAAGTTAGATTCCACTAAGGACCACCTATGTGATGTCTGCTAACTAGGAAAGTAAATTAAGTCTTCATTTAATTCAATCAAAGACATTATAACCTCTAGGCTACTAGAAATTTTCATATGGATCCGTTTGGACCTATTAGTATAGCCAGCCTAGGAGGGAAATTATATTGATATATTATTATTGATGATTATTCAAGATTCACTTGGGTTATATTTCTAACGAAAAAGAAAGAATCATTTGAAGAATTTAGAACCTTCTCCACCTAGATATAGAAGAAATTATGATGTGAAATCTTGACTATTCATAGTGATTATGGTGGAGAGTTTAAGATTAGTAAGTTTCAATTCTTTTGTCATAAGGTAGGGATAGAGCATAACATTTTTGCCCTTAGGACCACTCAGCAAAATAGAATAGCTGAAAAGAAAAATAGGACTTTAGAAGAAGCCGCTATGGCCATGTTAGCTAAATATTCTCTCCCTAGGTATTTTTGGGCATATGTAGTAAATACCTCATTTTATGTATTGAATAAGGTCAATATTAAATCCAAATTAAATAAGACATCCTATGATCTCCTTAAGGTAGGACACCTAGCCTGTCTCACTTACATGTCTTTTGTTGAGGATGCTTTATCATGATTAATGAAAAATCACCTCTAGGAAAGCTTAATCCCAAATCTAATGGAGGAGTCTTCTAAGGATATTCATTTGTAGGTAAAGTCTATAATATTTTTAATATGAGGACCTTAATAGTGGATGAGTCTACCCATATTATGTTTGATGATCAGATAAATCTTCTAAGCCTAAGTTAGAAGAAGGAGTAGTAAAGGACACTCAAGGGGTAGAATTTATTATCCTAGGAGATACAATAGATCCTCAAGAGTTTTTTCCTAGAGAATGGAGATACTCATCTAGTCACCCTAGAGAACACATCGTAAGAGATCATTTGAAGGGGTTAGAATTAAGTATGAACTTAGAAAGGAGGTTAGTCATTCTGCATTCATATTGATGGTAGAACCCTCAAATATAGATCAAGCCCTAATTGATGAATTCTGGATCCTAGCAATGCAAGAAGAATTAAATTAATTTATTCAGAATGATGTATGGAACTTGGTTAGAAGGCCTAGGACCAAAGTATTGTAGGAATACAGTGGGTTTTCAAGAATAAAATGAATGACTCTGGCATAGTGATTAGGAATAAGGCTAGATTCGTATCTAAGCGGTATAACCAGATTGAATGAATTGATTTTGAGGAAACCTTTACCCCGGTAGTTACATTAGAAGCCATTAAATTGCTTTTAGCCTTTGCTTGCTTTAGAGGACTCAACTTATATTAGATGGATATTAAGAGTATCTTTTTAAATGGGGTGATTAAGGAAGATGTATATATTAAGCAACCCCCAGGTTTTGAGAATTCTCAATTTCCCAATCATGTATTCAAATTAAAGAAGGCATTATATGGATTAAAGCAAGCACCTAGAGCTTGGAATGAGAGGCTGAGCACATTCCTCCTAGATAGAGCCTTTATTAAGGATAGTGTAGACACCACTATATTCCTTAAGAAAGTAAGAGAATATCAACTAATTATTCAAATTTATGTTGATGATATACTATTTGGATCCATAAATAAGAATCTTTGTGATGAATTTTTAAAAATAACGAGTGAGAAGTTTAAGATGAGCATGATGGGAGAGCTTATCTATTTCCATGAATTTAGTGTAAATCAAAGGGATGATGGAACCTTTTTTAGCCAATCAAAATATATCAAAGATATCTTTAAGAAATATGAGATGGATAATACTAAGGTAATCAATACTCCCATAGGCTAGCTGGCTCGGCTCTGGCGATCTGGCTGTGATTCGGGATTTCCTGTCGCTCTTTGCGATTCTTTCTGTAAACCTTGGTTTTACTGTTGATTTGTGGATTTTTTCTATAGATTGTGGTTTCCTTTTCTCATTTTGTTTTGGTTTTTCTGCGGATTTTCTGTGGCCGCCTCTTGGGTCTTTTTTCTAGGGCTTCTACTTTTGGGAGATGACAACTCCGTCGTCATCTATCCCTCCAATCACTTCCAGTTCTGATGGTCGTTCTCGTTCCTTTCGGGATGTCGTCTCTGGATCCTCGTCCTCTTCTTCTAAGCTTAACTTTGTGCAGTCTTCCTTTAAGGGCTGCCTTGCGCTCTTGTTTGAGGATTCAGTCATCTCTCAATTAGCTGCTCCTTTTGCCCTAATGCTGGTCGGGAAATTTGCTTTGCATAGACCTAATTTAGATATTATCCGAAAGTTTTTTGTTAATCTGAAGCTTTCCGGTGCTTCCCATGTGGGTCTTCTGGATCCTTGTCACATTGTGATTCAACTAACGAATGATCTTGACTATAGCTATTTATTTGCTAAGGTCTTATTACATTCAAGCTTGTAAAATGCGCCTCCTCAAATGGTCACCCAATTTTGACGTGAGGGAAGAGTCTCCCATTACCCCGGTTTGGATTTCATTCCCTAACTTGAGACTTCATTTTTTTAACTAGCAAATTTTATTTGGGCTTGCATCGATTTTTGGAAGGCCTTTACAAACTGATCAGGCCACGGCTTCTATCTCTCGTCCCTCTGTGCTGCGAGTTCTTGTGGAAATTGATGTTTCAAAAAAGCATCCGAATGAGGTCTGGTTAGGTTCTAAGCTTAACGGTTATTTCCAAGAAGTTGAGTTTGAGAATTTTTCGATGTTTTGTTCCCACTGTAAAATGCATGGACATGGGTTTAATGAATGCTATAGGTTGCATCCTCATCTCCGCAAAGATAAAATTGAATCCAAGGCCCCTCCTCTTAATGAAGAGAATTGCCAACTAATGTTATCGTAAGCTTTAGCAATGTCCAGCTTAAAAATAGCATTACCACCTCTAACCTTGATATCCAAATCATGGCAGAATTCCTGGGCAAGCAAAATATTATCAGAGATATTACGACCTTTAACAAAGCCCATTTGATATGGAGAGATAATCTTAGGAAGAATAGTAGTTAAACGATTCATAAAAATTTTAGAAATAAGTTTGCTAAAAAAGGTACAAAGGCTTATAGGTCTGTAATCATTCCAAGAAGAAGCTTCATTAGTCTTAGGGATAAGAACAATAGACGTAGAAGAAAAAAATTTAGGCAAAGCGTTTCCCGCAAAAAAATCTAAAACAACCAGATACATATCATCTTTAATAATATCACAAGTTTTTTGAAAAAACTTCGACGTGAAACCATCCGGACCGGCAACAAATCACCATTCATGGAAAAAACCGTATCTTTTAAATCATCTAAAGAAGGGGGCGAAGTAAGCAAGTCATTATCCTCTTGGGAAATAAGGTTAGGGATGATATCAGGGAAATCAATATTGCAGGAAATAAAATCCTTATTAAGATGATTCTGAAAATGATTGACCGCCAAAAAAGAAATCTCCTCGGCATTCTCAGAAACAGAACCATCCTTACGTTGAATTTTATAAATAGAATTCTTAACCCTTTTCCTTTTAACCAAAGCATGAAAATACTTCGTGTTATTGTCACCTTCTATCAAGTGTTTAGCAGAAGCCTTTTGTTTCCAAAAAGTTTCCTCTTGAGTATGCAGTTTAAAAAAATAGTCTTTAGCCTTCCGAAGAGAAGCAAAATTCACTTCAGAAGGAGAATTTTGGCAAATGTTCTCCGCATTGTTAACATCATGCTCAGCATTAAGAATATTAGAAAATTTTTTTTTGAAAACATGTTGATTCCACCAATTAAGAACCTGTTTTATCCGTTTCAATTTTAACCAAAATCTTATCATTCCACTGATAGAATTGTCCGGATGTAATTGGGCCTTCCAGTTATCCAAAACACAACTTATAAACGAATCATGCTGTAACCACATATTTTGAAAACAAAATTGGGGAAAAGAGTTGACATGTTACTATTAAGAGAAATGAGTAAAGGAGAATGGTCAGAAAGGGTACGACTAAGGTGCTCCACAGAAATGGAACTGAAGCTATTCAACCAGTTATCATTAAATAAAATACAATCCAACCTTTGCCATAAGTGCCCCCAGTTCCAAGTAAATTTATTACTCGAAAAGCCAATATCAACAAGGTTACAATCCATAATCATGTTATTAAAATCCACCATAGAATGCAATATAGGGGTAGAACCCCCCAAGCACTCTGAGGGATTGGAAATAGTATTAAAATCCCCACCCACCAACCAAGGCAAGTTACAGTTATTATGAAAATCCAATAATTGGTCCCAAAGAACCTTCCTAATACCACGAGAGGAAGTAGCATAAATGAAAGAGGCACAGCAATTCTGGTTTAAGACTTCAATATTACAATGCAACACCTGATTAAAATCACTAATAATATCAATTCTAACATGATCTTTCCAAAATAACCATATTTTATTCGAACAATTGGCAGTAGCCTGCTTAAAACCCAAATATTTAGCCATGGAAAGAAGCTTAGATTCATTAATGAGGGGTTCAAGAAGATCAATAATTGAAATGCCATGAACACGACATAAATTCTTAACACACAAATGAGAGGAGGGACAACCAATACCCCTAACATTCCAAATGATAGCCTTAAACATAAAAAAACTCAAAATCAATGACTAGTATGTGATCGGGTATGCCTACCCAATTGTAATACAAAGTTTTTGTTTTTTCTTCCCCTCTTCGACTAAATCTTAATGAAGCTCTCATCATTATCATCTTTGGAAAAGCATTTAGCAGAAAAATCCAATTCATCAGTATCAGTAAAGGCATCACTATTATAATGAGATGTAGACGGAGACTTACATTAGGAATCCAATTCCTTATTCTTACCCAAGGGAGGAAGAACACCTTCTTCGATCCCTTCATCAACATCTGGACCATCACAGTGCAATCCAAGCTCCACATTTTCTTGCTCAACCAAGTCCGTATCAATGCAGCTCACTGTACCATAGATAGCTCTTGTACCCTGCTCAATAACATTACACAACGTGGCAACAGGATTAGAAATTTTATTAGAAAGTAACGGACATTCCTTCCTTGTAAATTCCACATGATTCAATATATGAGAGGAACCATCATTCGTCCTTTGGTCCTCCAAGTTAACTAAATCAAGAGAGTCTAAATCTGAGATATTATTATCATTTTCCTGAACAAGGGAGTGGTTCTCACGGGAAGAAGGCTCCGAAATCAGAAGAGTTGATGGTGGTTCAAGCAAAACATAACGTGAACAGGAAAGATAATAATGAAGATCTTACTTCTAACATGAAATGCTTGATATTAAGCAAAAAAAAAAGTATGTAAAAAAGGTTAAAAGTTGTATTAAAAAGGTGTTATCATACCTTGGGTACTACTCCATTTATAGTAAGAGGAAGTTGCATTTGTTCCACTTGCCACTTGCCAAATAATTCCATGCTT
Source organism: Dendrobium chrysotoxum (assembly GCA_019925795.1). NCBI lineage: Eukaryota > Viridiplantae > Streptophyta > Magnoliopsida > Asparagales > Orchidaceae > Dendrobium > Dendrobium chrysotoxum. The sequence continues at coordinate 8,359,228 of CM034304.1, read as the reverse complement.
GTAAAATTAGCATCAAATACTTCATAATCTTTTGGTCATCTATAAGTGCTTTCTGAAATGAAAAATATTTTGTAGCTCTCAACACTAATAAAGATTATAACATACCAAAAAATAATTTTTTTTCAAGAATCCTACATATCACACCTTAGATATAACTTAATTTTCTCTAATTTACAGTCCCTCGCATAACAATTTCTATAACATTTGTATAGTCTGAACACAAGAACTAGGATACATGAGATGACTAGAGAAATAACAGATTATATGACCCTTTGGGTGAAGTATATGTCACAACCTGCATTTACATTATTTTAGCTTTCATTTCCAAAAAAAATTATTTCATTTGAATAAAGTAAAATAAAAAAATTATAACTTAAAACATCAAACAAAAGCAGAGGTTGCCCAAAATTTTATTTCAAATTTTTTTTTATCTAAAGAGAAACTATAGGGAAACCCAAAATATATAGATATGAATATATTACTGACCTAACATTAGACCCTTCTCACATTGACAATGGTAAACATATAATAAAATTAAACCTATCATTATTCTAGCTCGACCTTATTCTTCTCCTTTCCTATAAGAACAACCAAAATAGTAGTATGGTGAGCTACAACACCATAAAGACAAAAAGCTCTGATGCAGTAATCAAGTGTAAGAATTCACTAATGAATATGAGCATCAGCAAATCCATATATGTATGAAAGAAGCGTGTTTAGGCAACTAATATTTATAGTAATTGTAATATGAAGTCTATACAGGGTATGATACCTATAATGTAACATGTAAATATTATACTCACCTAAATTACATATTTAACTACATGTTGTACAATATTAATAATATCACTTTAAGCTAGTTATAGTTGTGTATGATCTATAATTCATACCATCAAAATATATAGTCATAGCTATAGATTTCCATTCATTTTATAACTTCAATTTTCAACCCCAATAAATGTCATTCCTAGATGCTAGATTTAGGTTTTATAGTTATAGGCTCCCAAGGTCGCACTGCCTTTATATCCCTTGGACTCTACAACCTACAGGTCTTATAGCATGTAGTCTCTATCATACTGAGGTCATATTTCCTCTACTGAGTCATAATGCCCATCGTGGTTGCATTGCCATACCCACCTATCTCGAGGTCACATTACCCCACCTACAATCCCCTAGCATGATATTTTCTTAAGCTTATTTAATTATTATTATTTCCTCTCTTCTTATAATAACCAGATATGTGTTACTTGTGTATATGAATAAATGTATACATATATATAGATAAGTATGATTGAACTTTATACAAATATATAAGCTTGAATAGTTGTATAATACATAAATCATAATTTAATAAAATTGCACATGGTAGTATATATAACATGTTGCAAATTTGGATACAAGTACTGTGAATTTGATGATAATAAACATTATTTCCTTTATATTGATATCATTACATATTTATTTTTGGTTTCCCTACCTACTAACTTTTTCAAGTTCTCAAAGATCACTTGCAATACAAATTAGCTTAAGATCGGGTAAACTAGAGTTGGGTCTGCTTGTAATTTCATTTCAATGTAATTTTTCCCTTTCTTGAGTCAAATGTAATATGGTGGATCCCCAAGCTAAGTAACCTTGCACACACACACTCACGGGGAGAAATTTGTTGAGTTTGAGAGTTCTTCTATTTTTTATCATATTATATAGGACGATCCAAAATTGTCCTGGATGATCAATTCAAAATAGAAACCCTAATTAGGGAATCCCTAATAATTAAGTTTACTTAACTAATTATCTTGGTTGATTTTTATCATACAGGACAATCAATACAAATCAAGAAATTAATCGTCAATCACAATTTAGGCAATATTTTATTTTTCAAAATTTAAACTAATCATACAAGATGATCCTCATCATCCTAGATGATTCATAATAATCATGCCTAAAATAATCCTGTTAATAGGGATTTAAGTATGGTTAGATTAAATGATTATATCATACAAGACGATCGATAGATCATCTAAGATGATCCATAATTTTTTCTTCTGAATGTACTGGACGTCCCGAGAAAGTTATCATGATAATATTCATTAATTTGACTTAATTGTACAAGATGATTGCAAGATCATCCAGGATGATAAGTATATTTGTTCTAATCGGCCTAGATGTCTCGAATAATTTATTAGGATGATATTCTTTAATTTGAATAAATCGTATAGGATGATCGCAAGTTCCTCCGGGATGATAAGTATATTTTTCTTCTAATCAGCCTAGACAACCTGAATAATTTATCAGGATGATAATTATATTTTGAACTAATCATCCAGGATGATCACAAGATCATTCGGGATTATCAGTACATAATTATTGCTATGATCATACAAGCAACACAGATCATCCTTCCTGGATGGGCTGAATTACACTGATCATACAGGATGATTCATCCTGGATGATATTCCTAGACAATCTTTTTACTGTTGAGTCTAATCCAAAAAGAACTTAGAGAAGGAGAAGAAGAGTTTGGGAGAGAGAGTTGGAGAATCTTGTGAGGGGGAGTTTGTGAGTGGATTCACAAAGGTTTCTCTAAGCAAGGATTCAATCATATTCTTCCTTCTTTATCCTTGGTTCCTTGGTGACTCTGAGGACACGATCATCAGCATCAGATCAAGGTTCTTTGCCTACTCCAAGAGGGAGTAAAAAGATTTTGGGTTCTCTGCCTTCACCAGGAGGGTAAAAAAGGATTCAAGATTCTCTTCCTCACCAAGTCGGTGGAAAGATTTTGTAAGGGCTTCTCCGCCTTGCTATGGGGGAAAAAGGAGAGACACTAACTGATCAGTGCAATACTTAGAATGGGATATTTTGGAGAGTGGACACAGGTCAAATTTGATCGAACCATAGTAAATCTACTGTGTTCTTTCTACTTATCTATTCATATTTATTTTCATTTGTTTTTGTGATCTGATTTGGGTTGAAATCTCTGTGTTTGGTTATTTGCTTCAACTAAAATTATTTGAGCTTAAAATATTCAAAAAGATTTCAAAATGATTTTTCTTTTTACTTAAAGAATTTTTAAAATACCAATTCACCCCCCCCCCCCCCCACCACTCTTGGTTAGCCTCGGGCTAGTTCTATAGGGTTTAACGACCCTCACAAACTTTTAAGTGGTATCAAAGCGAGATTCATAAATTAAGTTTTTAAAACTTTTGAATTTCAATCAATGGCTAACTTTGGTAATCGCAACACCATGGAAGTATATTCAATTACTCGACCACCTTTGTTTGATAATATTTCTTATGATTTTTAGAAAACTCGCATGTCCACCTTTTTATAATCAATTGATTATCGCATGTGGATACTTGTTAGAGAAGGATATTATGCACCTTATATATTAGTCAACGGTGTTAAAATTGAAATCCCTTTTACTAAATGGACAACTGATGATAGAGATCTTATATAACTGAATGCTAAATATTTAAACTATTTTTTCAATGCCTTAAAATCAGAAGATTATATGTGTGTCTCTACCTGTTCAACTGGTAAGGAAATTTGGGATAAAGGGAGCCTTATACATGTGAAAAGAAGAAGGAGAAAACTATAGCCTTGAAGGCTAATGAGTCTGACACCGATGTTTCTAATTTTGATAATGATGACATGGATTTAATCACAAGGCAATTTAAGAGCTTCTTAAGGAGAAATAAAAGCATCATCAGAAGTGAAATAAAGGTTAGAATAATAAATATTCTAAAGTTTTATTTGATGTTATTTATTTTGAATACAGGTAGCTAGGGCATCTGAAGTCTGACTGCCCAAATCTGAAATTCAAAAGGCATTCTGGGTAAATTTAACATCAGACTCCTCTAAAACTAAAGCAGAAGAGGAGGTAACAAACCTATATTTAATGGCTGATGAGCATCTTGATCACTCTGATCAAGAAAAGGTATGTGAGCTTATGTATGATCAATTATTTGAAGTTTTTGAAAGAATTTATTCTTCATATAGGAAGCACAAGAAAGTATATGCTAGCCTGAAAATTGAATTTTTAAATCTGCAAAAAGAGTATGAAATTCTAATGAAAGATCAGTCCACTTTGGATAGCAATCACATGGCTTTACTAGATGAATTTAAATCTTTAAACAAAAATCATCTTGATTTAACTGTTGAGCATGATTCCTTAAAAATATTGCATGCTGATTTAGAAAAGGCTTTTAAAGAACTAGACACTACGATTTAGATAGTAGTGAGCGTGTATTGAAACAGCAAGTGGTAAGCTATGAAAAGACAAATGGATTTCTAAGAGAAAAGATCATTGCATTAGAGAAAAATAAAACACCACCTTTACTTGTAGGGTTTTATAAAACGTCAACAAATCATGCATCATTCAAACCTGGGAAGAGGCACCAAAACCCACATAAATTAGTAAACCCTTTTTCTGGTGTTAGATATTTTTCTTCTGGCATGCTAGGACATATCTCCCACACTTGCATCATTCACTATAGAACTTATTTGGTGTGGAGACCAAAATTATAAAATTCATAACATAGCATGCATGAATCTCACTCCTCTTTTTATAAGATAGGACCCAAACATGTTTGGGTTCCGAAATCTGACATCTGATGATTTAGTAGGTATGCTCTCACAAAAGGCCTCGTGAGAGCATGTGGTACCAAGATAATAGATGTTCAAGTAATATAACTGGACATGCAAATCAATTCATTTCACTAAAGGCTAGGGCTAAAGGCAATCTAACACATGGAGACAACACCACCAAGAGAGTGGTGGGATCAGGTATAATTGGTGATTCAAAAATTTCATCATTGATAATATTTTGCTTGTAGATCGATTGAAATACAATCTGCTTAGCATCAACCAGCTCTATGATAAAGACTTCAGCATAAAATTTCTGCAAATTTGTTGTATTATAAGCTTAAATAACAAAATTATTTTGCAGGGAAAAAGGATCAACAATGTTTATGTTGGATCTAAATTGCTTAAAAATTGGTATTGATATTTACTTAAAATTAATTATTGATGAATCATGGTTGTGGTATAGGAGATTGTGTCATGCAAGCATGAAAAGCCTTAAGAAGATCACCCAAAAAGACTTAGTGAGAGGTCTCCCCGAACTAGAGTTCACTAAGGATGATGTGTGTGATGCCTATCAGTTAGGGAAGCAAGAAAAATCCTCCTTCCACTCAATCAAAGATATTAACACTAGCAATCCCTTAGAATTCCTTCACATGGATCTCTTTGGACCTGTCAGTACTTCAAGCTTAGGAGGGAAAGTCTTTATTTATGTGATTGTTGATGACTATTTGAGGTTCATCTAGGTTAGATTCCTATCTCATAAAAGTGAATCATTCAAGGAATTTAGATCTTTCTCCACTTGGATTTCGAGAAAATTAGGTTGTAAAATTCTGACTATTCATTGTAATCATGGTGGAGAGTTTGAAAATGATAAATTTGAAACCTACTGTAAGGAGCAAGGGATAGATTATAATTTTTCAGCTCCTAGGACCCCTCAACAGAATAGGGTAGTTGAAAGGAAGAACAGGACCCTGGTAGAAGCCGTTAGAGCCATGTTAGCTGAATACTCACTTCCTAAATACTTTTAGGTAGAATCGATGAATACAGCATGTTATGTTCAGAATAGGATAAATCTAAGATCTAAGCTGAACAAAATACCCTACGAAATTCTTAAGGGTAGGACACCCAACCTCTCTCACCTTCGTGTATTTGGATGTAAAGTGTTCATTCTGAATAATGGGAAGTCAACTAGGAAAATTTGATCCAAAATCTGATGAAGGAGTGTCCCTAGGTTACTCAAGTGTTGGGAAATCCTATAGTGTCTTCAATAAAAGAACACTAGTTATTGAGGAGACTACCCATGTTGTATTTAATGAATCTACTAATTTTAGAGCGTCTAGGGAAGAAGAAGAGGAGGTTGTAGAGGTCACCTAAAGAGTAGAATCTATCAATCTAGAGGAAATAGTAGAACTTGAAGTTACATTGCCTAGAGAATGGAGATATTCTTCGAGTCATCCTAAAGAACTAATCCTAGGAGACTCTTCTGAAGGTGTTAGAATGAGGCATTGACTTAAAAAAGAAGTAAACCACTCTACCTTCATTTTAATAACTGAACCCACCAACATAAATTAAGCTCTTTCTTATGAATTCTGGATCCTAGCCATACAAGAGGAACTAAACCAATTTATTAGGAATGATGTCTGGGAGCTAGTAGAAACACCTAAGGATTATAGTGTAGTACAAACCATCTTCAAGAATAAAATGAATGATTCCGGTGTGGTGGTTCCAAATAAGGCAAGATTAGTAGCTAAGGGGTATAACCAAATAGAAGGGATTAATTTTGAGGAAACTTTTGCCCCTGTAGATCGATTAGAAGCCATTAGAGTGCTACTAGCCTTTACCTGTTATAAGGGATTTATGCTTTTCCAAATGGTTGTCAAGAGTGCCTTTTTAAATGGGATAATAAAAGAAGATGCTTTTGTAGAGCAATCCTCAGGCTATGAGAATTCTCAATTTCCAAATCATGTTTTTCAATTAAAAAAGGCCTTGTATGGATTAAAATAGGCACCCATAGCATGGTATGAGAGGCTTAGAACATTTCTACTGGGAAGAGAGTTTGTTAAGGGGAGCGTAGACACCACCCCTTTTTTGAGGAGAGTAGTAGATGAATTACTCATCGTCCAGATCTATATTGATGATATACCTTTTAGATCTTCTGATAAAAATTTATGTGATCATTTTTCTAAAATAGTGAGTAAGGAATTTGAGATGAGTATGATGGGAGAATTGTCCTACATTTTGAGGTTTAGCATAAGGCAAATGGATGATGAAACTTTTCTTAATCAATCAAAATACATTAAGGATATCCTGAAGAAATATGAAATGGATAAAACCAAGCTAATAAACACATCTATGAGCTCCAGTGCTTAACTAGATAAAGACTCAAATAGAAAATCAGTTGATCAAAAGAAATATAGAGGAATAATTGGATCACTGTAGTACTTAACTACTAGCCAACCTGTTATAATGTTTAGTATTTATCTTTATGCTAGATTTCAAGCTAATCCTAAAGAACCCCATCTGACTATAGTTAAGAGAATCTTTAGATATCTCTTAAGAACCCAAAACTAAGGAATCTGGTATCCTATGCATAACACATCCTTTGAAATTATAAGATATTCTGATTCAGACTTTACAGGATATAGTGTGGATAGAAAGAGCACCTCTGAAACATGTCAATTCATAAGACAATCTTTAGTCTCCTAGTTCGGTAGAAAATAGAACTCAGTTGCATGGTCCACTGCTGAAGCTGAATACATTACCTTAGGAAGTCGTGTGGCCTAAGCCCTTTGCTTAAAAAAATAAATTCTAGATTTAAGACTTTTTGTAGGCACAATTCTACTTCTATGTGATAACACTAGTGTAATCTGCATTTCAAAGAAACCAATCCAATACACTAAGACCAAACACATTAACATAAGGCACCATTTCATTAGGGACTATGTTAGTAAAGGAGACATAGAGCTACACAACATAGCCACTGAAAATTAGCTTGCAGATATCATCACAAAACCACTGGCATCTGAAACCTTTAGCTACTTAAGAACCAGATTAGGTGTGAAAGATACTTATGCTTGAAAATGATGCTTTCTATTTATGTTTTTATTCTTAGTGTTTTTGTTTGATTTTCTTATTTTTTTATTTTGTTTTTGCTTTATTTTCAAACACTTGAGATTGAAAATTAAGATTTCTGATTCTTTACTTTGCAATACTTTTTTGTCAGATATTTTTTGGAATGAAGTTTGAAAGGATCACTTTCTTATCTAATTTCTTCTCTTCAAAATTAGATTTTTGTTTAAAAATAATTTGAACCTGTAAGGTGTCCGAGGTAGGGTTTAAAAAAAATCAATTTTTTAACTTTTTTTGGATTTCAATGTTGTCGATTCATTTCTTTCAAGTTTTTAAATTTGAATTAAGGTAAATTGATCATTTATAGGAGCTGGTTGATTCAAAAAAAAAATGAGTTTGTTTCTCCTTTAATGATTATTTTTATCATTTTTTTTGTTTTGTCTGTCGTTGTTTTCTAGTATTTTGAGATTGTTTTTTTATTTTTTAGATCCTCTCTTATCATCCCTCTCCATCATTCAATTCCTTCAATTTTTGTTCACATCATCCTGGATGATATCATCATATTACTGTTCAATCTAAAACTAACAGCTAATCTGAATCTATTACTGGTAATCATCTTGGATGATACACTTGTTCATCCTAGATGATCCACATGGCAAAAATAGTTGGATAATTTGAATGAAGGTTGGTATGATCCATAATGACTCATTATCCTGGATGATCCACATATTCATCCTGGATAATCGAGCCAGTCAATAATCGTATGGACTGACTCCTCAGGATGATCATCTGTGTCTAATCATCCTGGATGATGCCTGATCGTCCTGAATGATACGACCACCTTTTTGACCAATCATTCTGGATAAATTATTACTCCAGATCATCCTGGAAAATATCTCAATTATCCTGGATGATGTGGTCGATCCTATATAAATAGATGATTTCAATTGGTTTCTTCATTCCAAAATCCTTTAATTTGTCCTCTCTTTCACTCAAACTCTCAAATCTTCAATATGGATAGTGAATAACGTTCCAAAATGCAGATAGGAAGTTCCTCTAGGGGAACTGTTGACCCCCACTTTACGGAAGCAATGGATCAAGTTGCTTATGCTCGTTATAAGTTTGCAGGGATTACTCCTTCCAAAGTGGTAAATCCAAATATTCTGACCTATAAGGTACTTGATCTCTTTGCCCATACAAGTCTTACTTTCATTCTGACCCTCGCTTTCCCCTTCAATTCTAAACTTCTTTTTGAGTTTTTTTCCAGTCTTAGAAATAACTCCTCATATACTTCACTTCAATCCTATGTGAACAGATGACCCATTGAAATCACATATCAGGACCTATATGAATTCCTTCACCTTTCCACCATTGGAGATAAGATTCACATCATACTCGCCAATCCTGACTTTAATTGGAGTCATGTTAATACCCTTCTTAGGAATACCAATGCTCCTTTTCATGACTCTGCAGCTAGTTCTTTAGTAAAGGATGTTCGGACTATCCAACATATTCTTAAAACTTCTATTATTCCTAAAGTTGGGGATCACATTCACATCACTCCCATCCTTTCCCTCACCACTTACTATATAATGGCTCATAGAGATTTTAATGCCACCGATCACCTAATCATATATATTGAACATCTCACTAGCATTAGGGATCCCAGCCACAGGAGAAAACCAAATCTAGCTTTAGGACACAACATTGCTTATGTCCTTGAAACCAAGTATAACCTTTAATATCCTAACCCACCTAACTACCAACCTACCTTTTATTCCAATAACTCCTTCATCATCCTCCACAACACTCGCCTTCATCCAGAGCGTGGGGAGGATATGGGAGAAGAAGAAGAACCTATTCCTGCACCTATTCCTATTCACCAGCAGTCCCAGATAGATCATCTAGTGGAGCAGTTTGACCAGTGGGAGGCCAATTTTGACTCCTACGTAGTTCCACAGGAGTAGCAGCATACAAAGGATGTTGCTAGCTTTAATGCCTATGTAGCCCAATAGTAGCAGCAACACGACCAGGATCTGGCCTAGTTTGGGGAGTAGTTTGCTTCCATTCAAAGTCTCTTTCAGCCACCACTACCACCTCCTACACCTGATCTGGGTCCTTCTTACTTTTAATTTGCTCAGTGTTTTTGTGTAGTGCTTGTACAGATGTTCTTTTATGTACTTTGTTCTGTTTTGTATTTTGCCTCCTTTTTGTGATGTCAAAAGGGGGAGTAATGTATTATTTATCTTATTTTAGTAAAATTTATCTTGCTTTATTCCTATTTTACAAATATTTTTATTTAATTAAAAAAATTTTGATTTGAAATTTTTAATAAATAATGTTTGCCATCATAAAAAAGGCAGAGATTTTTGCAAATCTGGATAAAGGTATTGTAATTTTGATGATAATAAATATTATTTCCTTTATATAGCTTTCACTGCATATTTGTTTTTGGTTGCCCTACCTATTAACATTTTTAGGTCCTCAAAGATCACTTGTAATACAAATCAGCTTAAGATCAGGTAGGTTAGGGTTGAGTCTGGTTGTAATTTCATTTCAATGTAATTTTTCCCTTTCTTGAGTCAAAAATAATGTGGTGGATCTCTAAGCTAATTAACCTTGCACACACACACTCAAGAGGAGAAATTTGGTGTGTTTGAGAGTTCTTCCAGTTTTAATCATATCATACAAGATGATCCAAAATCATCCTAGACGATCAGTTCAAAACAAAAACCCTAATTAGGGCATCCCTAATAATTAAGTTTACTTAACTAATCATCCTATACAATTTTTATCATACAAGATGATCAATACAAATCAAGAAATCAGTCACCAATTATATTTTAAGTAATATTTTTATTTTTTTAATTTTGAACTAATCGTATAGGATGATCCTCATTATTCTGGATGATTCATGACAACCATGCCTAAAAGAATCCTGTGATTAGGGATTTAAGTATGGTTATATTGAATGATCATATCATACAGGATGATCTATGATTTTTTTCTTCTGAATGTACTGGACGTCCCGAATAATTTATCAGAATGATATTCATTAATTTGAACTAATTATACAAGACAATCGTAAGATCATCCAGGATGATAAGTACATTTATTCTAATCTGCCTAAACTTCTCGAATGATTTGTCAGGATGATATTCTTTAATTTGAACTAATCATACAGGATGATCGCAAGTTCCTTCGGGATGATAAGTATATTTTTCTTCTAATCAACCTGGACATCCCGAACGATTTGTCAGGATGATAATTATGTTTTGAACTAATCATCTAGGATGATCACAAGATCATCCGGGATGATCAGTACATAATTATTGCTCTGATCGTATAGGCAACACAGATCATCTTGCTTGGATGGGCTGATTTATATTGATCGTACAGGATGATATATATATCATCTTAGATGTTATGCATATCATCCTAAATGATATTATCGACAAGTTAAAATTAGGTCACTTTTTGAAGCCTCTCTATTTAAGTTCTCTAATTATCTCTTTAGACAATCTTTTTGCTGTTGAGTATAATCCAAATATAGCTTAGAGAAGGAGAAGGAGAGTTTGGCAGAGAGAGAGGGAGAATCTTGTAAGGGGGAGTTTGTGAGGGGATTCATAAAGGTTTCTCCAAGTAAGGATCAGATCATCTTCTTCCTTCTTCATCCTTAGTTCCTTGGTGGCTCTGAGGAGATGATCATCAGTATCAGACCTAGGTTCTATGCCTACTCTAGGAGGGAGTAAAAGAATTTCGGGTTCTCTGCTTTCACCAAGAGGGTGAAAAAGAATTCAAGGTTCTCTGCCTCACTAGGTCGGTGAAAAGATTTTATAAGGTCTTCTCCGCCTTGCTGTGGGGCCAAAAGGAGAGACACTCACTGATTAGTATAATACCTAGAATGAGAGGTTCTGGGGAGTGGACGTAGGTCAAATTTGACCGAACCACTATAAATCTATGGTGCTCTTTTTACTTATCTTTTCGCATTTATTTTTACTTGTTTCTATGATCTGATTTATGTTAAAATCTCTGTGTTTGGTTATGTGCCCACAAAGTGGTTAAGTTATGTTATAAAATACTACCTTGGGGTGATTTGGCTCAGGTGGAAGCGATAGATGACTATACAAATCGAATTGAAGGAACATCTATTCATCAAAAGGGTAGACTAGCTAAGGAGTTGAAATTGTTAGGTCCTATTGAAGATATTCCTAGAAAAAGGATAATTTTTTGTGGAGATAAAGCTAATGGTAGGGACCCTTCCCTTCTATTTTATAAATGTTGTCCATTCTCTTTTGGAATTATAAGGGAGCCAATAAGAAGGAGGCTGCCCTGTATCTGAGATGTTTGGTGAAGAAAAATGATGTTGTTTTTATTAGTTTGTTAGAAACCATGTTGGAAAGTACTGATTGTGTGGAGTTGATTAGAATAATTGGAGATGGTTGAGATTTTTATTATCATCATGCTATGGGTAATTCTGGTGGCATTTTAGTTTTATGGAGAAGGATTGTTTCTTCATTTTCTGTACTTGCTAGTTCTAATCAAAGTGTTATGGTTATGTTTATAGCTCCTTCTTTAATTGTTTGGTCGGTAGCTATTGTTTATGGAAATAAGCATGGTCATATTAGAAGAAATTTGTAGGATATGACTGATGCTTATTCCTCTAAAGAAGATACTTGTTTGGTTGGTGTAGATTTTAATTATATCATTTTGAAGGAGGATAAAAAAGATTTTATTTTTCTCAAGGTCCTCGGGAAATGAAAGATTTTATGGTAAAGAATGATTTCCATGGTGTTGGGGTCATTGGACCTCAATACACTTGGTTCAATAATAAAGAAGGGGAGGCTCAGATTTGGGAAAAACTCGATAGGATTTTCCTAAATTCATCATCTCTTCTTATTATTCCTCTTGTAGTTGTTAAGCATTTACCTAGAGTGCCTTCTGATCATTGTCCTATCTTAATCTCTTTAACCAATGTTAGAAGTAATTCTAGAAGAGAAATTAGATTTGGAAATGTGTGGGCTTCTTATCCTACTTCCTAGGGTAAGAAGAAGTATCAAGTACAGAGCTACAAAATGTTGATGAGATAAAACTTGATTTTGGCAATGTTGATGAGATTTTCTAAAGGAAATTGAAGCGTTCTCGTAGGAATCTATTTTTCTGGCATAAAAATAAGCTTAAGGACTGAATCATTTGATAGAAGAGATACAAAATGACACTTTATATTTGCAGGAAAAAGAGTGCTCAAATGAGGGACTAAGCTCTTCTAATTATTTGTTATTACGATGGAAAGTTTATGAATTAAATGTAACTTTAGCTAGACTTGCTACATGGTGGAAGTAGCAAGCTAAGTCTAAATGGTTGGAGAAGGGGGACTCTAACTCTCTTTTTTTCATTCATTTTCTTTAGCTTGGAGGAATGGTAACAGAATTAACAAAATTAAAAAAAAAATCAAGATGGGATTTTGGTGTATGATCCTAAAGCTATTGAAGACATCTTCTCTTTATTTTTCTGTAAAAATGGAAAGAAAGAAAATGGAAATTGGAAGATTGGATTGATTTCTTGTTGGAGCATCGAGTTGATGATGGGATGAAGAATCTGTTTTTGAAAGAGTTTACTATGGAAGATTTTGAAGCTACTTTGAGCCAATTAGGAAACAATAAATCTCCTGGTGTTGATGGAATTATTGATTCCTTTCTTAAAAATTACTTGTAGATTGTGAAAGATGTTTTATGGAAGGCAATTTCTTAGTTCTTTAAGTTTGGAGTGATCCTTTCATAATGGAAAAATATGTTAATTGTACTTATCCCTAAGACATCAGTGGCTTTGGAACTTCCAAAATTTAGACCAATTAGTTTGGGTCGTGCAACTTATAAGTTTGTGGCAAGAATGTTATTGAATAGACTAAAAATATACCTTCCAATGCTGATTTTAAAAGAGAAGGTGGTGTTTGTGCCCTGTAGATCTATGTTAGACCATTGTTTGCTTTCTTAAGAGATTTTTAATAAATTTAGACTTTCCAAAGCCAAGCCTAGGTTTCTACCTTAAACGTTGACATGGAATAAGATATGATAACATTTGTTGGGATTCATTGAAACAAATTATGAGAATGATGGGGATACTAGAAAAGCTCAGAAATTTAATTTTTCAATGTGTTATTTATCTCAAATTTTTTATTCTTATCAATGTAAATAGAAGTGATTGGTTTCAAGCTAAAAGTGGATTTAGGCAAGGTTTTCCTCTGTCACCATATCTATTTATCATTTGCTCTAAACTTCTATCTAAATCTTTTCATCAAAGAGGAAGCAATTTGGGTATCAAAGTTGCTGCTAATGCTGAAAGAATTTCCCACTTATTATATGCAGATGATATTTTAATTTTTGTTGAACCTTCTCAGCAAATGGTTAGTAGGATAAGAAGAATGTTGTTGGATTACTATTTTTAGATAGGTTAGAGAATTAACTACTCTAAATCTTTGGCTTTATTTAGAAATTCTGTAACTGTAAGTAAAAAGAAACAGTTGTCTGATTGGTTAGAAGTATGATTGGTTAAAGAATTCACCTTTCTTGGGGTGAAAATTTCTTTGAGAAGATTGATTGTCTCAAATTTTCAAATGGTATTGGATTATATTTATGGTCATTGCAATAAGTCAGAAAAATTCTTCCAACTCGATCTTGGGAAGTAATAAGTAAGCTACCAAAACCTTGACAAAATATAACCTATTTAGACATAGCGGGTTGTATTGGGTTAGCTTTTACACTTAGACTCCAAAATCCAAACTTTTTTCTCTCCTCTCATTCGATTATTTTTCATTTTTCCTTTCTTCCTCTCAGTGGCATAAGAAGAATGAAAATGGGCTTAATAAAGTTCCTAGAGTGGAACTTGATTTAAGAAAAAGAAAAACTAAGTGTAGATTATGCAATTTGTTTAGTTCTAATTATGAAATTTATATAAATCCTTTTAAATCTTCAAATTTGAGGCTCTAAAAATTATGAACAATGATCTAGAATACTTCAATGAAATCAGTTGGCAAATTGACACTAGACGATTCCAAAAAAGCTCACTTGTACTAATATATGTTAATTTCTTAAAGAGTTTCAGTTGAATAAGGAACATCTTCATATCTACAACACCAATAAAACTATGAAAATTAGCTATAAATGGAGCACATAATTATATATGATGTGGTAAAGGTGATTTGCAAATATTAATTATAATGACTCTAGAAAAGTTATTTGAATGTCACGAATCAAAATATTCATTAAAAAATTTTAAGAAGTTGTACCACTATTTCTAATCAAAATAATCATAACATTTTTTAAATATCAAGATATCCATAAAATACATTTTAATAAGCATTTTAGAGAATCTTATCAATTGAACCTATACTTATACAAATAATTTTGGAAAAGAGCAAATGCATGAGAGTCTTGTGGTTATTTCATGATGAAAATTGAACATGTCGAAATTATAATGGCTCTTGATGTTGAAAAAGGTACATCATGCATTATTATTGGGTACATTAATAAGTATTGTACAATAAGGAGGAAATCTAATACAAAATTGACTACCATCATAGAACATGAGATACATATATTGTAATTTAGTATAACTTGTAACATAGTAGGGATTAGATATATTAAAATGATACATCCTATTAAAAATAGTGTGTCATATAAAGGAACAATTATTTAAGATGCAACTAATGGATAATCAACTATAAAAAGTTAATCATCATGCATAGCTGAGAAAAACTTCAGAAATGAAAACTTTTTTATTAACTTTTCCAAAAACTAGTTAGGAATTAAAAACCTTATTGGCCTTTTATTTTTTTCAAATCAATTCTTAAACACAAAACAATCATCAATGTTATGCCCCCAAAATCTATGATATGGATAGGAGGATGGGTCATCAGTGTTATCAACCTTGTCAAACTTCTTTACTTATGAGAGTTTCATACCTTTTAACATAAGCATATTGAAGAGTTTATTCAAGACATTTTTTTAAAAGAATATAGTTTATCGAGCATGCTTGGTTATTTAGTTAAGATATTATGGGTGAAGGAAGAGGTCTAATTATAACTATTTACTTCTCCTTCATAAACTTCTTCGAAATATTAGAAATTGTAACTATTTCCTCTCTTTTCTTAAAGGTGGAAAGTTAGGAAAACTTCTTTTACTTTTATTGTGAGCACTATATTCTTTCAATAACAAAGATGATGAGTTGCCTTGAAAATTAGCAGCTTTTATAAGCAACTTTTTTAAGTATGGATGAAAGATACTTTAATAATATAAAGACAAGGCCTATAACATGACCCATCAAGAAGGTTATTGCATGGGTTAATAAACAATGTGGTTCACACTTTACAGATAAGTTTTACCATCTTAAAATATAATCAACTAAAGTTTCAAGAGATTTTTTCATATTGTCGTTAGATCATGCATACTAATCTATCTATGATAGCTAGTAAACTTTTTTATGAAAGCTTCCTTGAGTTCTTCAAACTTTGTGGAGGATCCATTTAGTAAATTTAAGTACTACTCAAAAGCAAAGCCAAATAAGAATATCATTAATAAATAAGTTGTATCATATTACTCTATACTGAAACAAATATTGGTGAGGACTTACAATTCTGTCAGATTGGACAAATGACTTAGGAACAAATCCCTTAAATAATAGGTACTATAACAAGAGTCGCAACAAGAACATTCTCTTTATAATAATAGGAGTAGATTGTATAGAAGTATGTTATATGAAGACTAACTGATGTATTGGTTTAGTGTATATTTGTAGTGACTTGATACTAACTCTAAGTAAAGAAGGTAAAGTAGGAGATGGTTGTGAAACCATTTGGGCTATCAAAGTAGTACTTTATAGGTGATGATAGTATAATCACCTATAATAATCTGAGTAATTTCTACAAAAGCGGCAAAATGATCTGGCTGCTAAAAATAGGCTTTCTCCCTTTCGTTCAATTGTGCTGCAAATTAAATAAGAATTTAGATTTCTCTATTTTCAATTAATTTTGAAAATTTGGGATAATGCCAAATCTATGAGTTTAGCTGGCCATGGAATTAAAATTGAACAACTTTAACTTCATTACTTACTCAAGAAAGAAAGTATAAGTAGAGAAGAAGAAAGAAATATCACCTATAATGAAGAATCTCAAATAGATCCTACAGATGGACCCATTCTAAAGTAAATCTCCCCTTATAATGTTGCTCTCTATAGTCCTTTTCTCTCTAATTGATTGTTTGCTCAGTACAATATTGTTTAGCCACTCTAAATAATATATCTCAACATTCCCTAGTCTCTCTCAGACTTCTCTAAAATAAGCTCCAACAATGTTTTACACAAAAGATAAAAAAGATTTTTATACTTACTATATAAATGAACCCAGGCATTATGGCGCTCTACAAGGTAGCGTCGTGGTGTTACAAAATGAACTAAAGCCTTGACATTGCTAAATATTCTTACATGCTGCTCTGGGCTGACCCAACATGATTGTTTACTAATCAGGCATGATGCTTAACTAATCTGATGTTATTCTTCTTTCCCTTAACTTCTCCATTGTGGTGTTACAAAAGTTAGGCACTGTGGCGCTCCCTTATATCATATGGCAATATGCACTTTAGCATTGAATTAATTATAAATTTTCCTGAGACTTCAGTGCTATAATGTGCACTCTATGTGGCACTGCAATATTGGCCTTTATTGTACCGGGACACTAAATTTAAAGCTTTGATGTTGCAATGTCCTGATCCAATGTCTAAATGTTGAAGACGGTGCAATGATGTTAGTTTTGGGGGTGTAGTGCTAGTTCTAAACTTTGTAATTTTGCTCCTTTTCCTGAGACATTCCTGCACAATATGAACAAAAACACAGATATTTACTAGAATTAACAAAAAAGAAACACTACATAATTTTCACTTAATAAATTTTCTCTAGCTTAATAATTTTCACTTAATAAATTTTTAACAACAAGCAATTATGTTTATACCTTTTATTGGCATCATTAGTTTAAATGAAAATTTTGTAATTTAAAATTAATAAAAATGTAAGAAAATACTCTACCATTTAGATATGAATTGGAATGATCAAAGTATGGCCATTTTAATTTAATAAATCATGAACAATCATCTTAATGAATCACCTTTATTAATATTCAAATTGAACTCATCTACTATAAGTGTAAGTGCAATGTTAACTTACTAGTTTAGATTGTATAGTTTATCATTTAGGAATTGGTTGTAAATTAGTTTTTTTTTTTAAATTCATTCATAAACCTTCATATGCAATAGTTCACTTACACTCCCCTCTTTAAAATTAAGTATTATATTCCTCTAGGAATTATTTTGATTGAAAAATATTATAGTTTGTTTGAAAAAGGATTAATTATATTTGGGAAGGTTAGTTTCTGGAATTTGATTTTAAAATTGAATACTTATTATGAATGATATATCACCTCGAAAGGTGAACATATCATTCCCTAATAGGTTTAGATTACAAATCTTTGAATTTATCAGATTATCGTAGTCAAACTCAAGGAGAAATAACATATGATCTCAAAGGATCAGAATGATGTTTAATCAAATATTTGACTGCAATAATCTAGATAATAGATCATTAATTTCATAATCAAATTATTAATAGAATTATATATCTTCCCGGAGAAAGGGGATATCGCTTATTATTAATTATTTGAAAATGACAATAATGATCATCGAGTTGATTTTCCCAAAGATAATTAATTAGAGATTTTTTGAAAATTGGATTTTGAAAATCAGGTCTGGGTTTCTAAATCTCCTACGAGCGCAAGCCATCGTAGTTAATTACATCGTAGAAAACCAAAAAATTTCCTACGAATACTCTCGATTAAAATAGCGATACGAATTTCATTTTAGAATTCAAAGCTTGATATCAAAGAAGGTTCAGGGACTGGAAATTCAACAGGGATTGGTTCAAGATTGAACACTTATTTCTGGAGTCAAAGGAGGAATGATAGGAGGTGTTTGAGATTCTGAATTACTTCAGAAACACCCCCAAACTATCCTAACTGTTGGGCTTGAATTAGATTGAAAAAGATTTAATATTTGAATGGTCAATTTTATTAGAAGTAGGGAATTAGATTCCCAGAAGTTGAGGTCTTAAGATTGAAAATCTGCCTCAGAACCTAAGTCTAAAATTGGGTACTGAAAATTAGTGACCTGGATCCTAGCTAATGCAATGCAAATCTGGACTTACCCCGACCTGGATTGGGGAGCCAGCTAAACCACCTAAGCGCTTCAAAACCTTGTTATCCGGTCTTTTATGAAAGAGTAGTTAGGGACATTGTTTAAGATTAGTTTTAAGGAATTGGGGTCGACATCTAGAGTAGATTCCTAATTGACCCCTTGACATATGTTGGGTGAGATGTCTAAATAAAATACAATTAAGAATTAGACTCAAATTTAATTTATTACTAATGTAATGCATGCTAGTTGACTCGATTAAATGCTTAAATTAAAATGAAGCAGTTTTAAAATCAGGCTTAAAAAATAGGTTCTATCCTAGAGATTGCACAACATCCCCTTGGACAGAACTATACCTTAATAGGTCAGGTGGTCTGCCAAAACCCGTAGGCGGGGAGGTGCCTAACACGGAAGAGAAGATTCAATATGATGCATGAAAAACCCCCGGTGAGTCCGGGCTTACTTCTTAAAAAATGTTAGAGTTACTATTTGAGCCTAAAGTTTTTAAGTTTTGTTTGAGTAGAAATAGTTTTTGACCGTACCCTCATGAGCCACCGATCGGATTCCAGGCTAAATCAAATACGACATGCAAGATCGCCAAAGAAACAAATAAAAGCAGGCAAATCCTAATCGCAATCAACACATCAATCAAATCAATCAAATAAATATTCAAAATGAAAGTCCATAGGCAAGTGCCTTTTAATTGTATAACCCAGGGTCTGTAGGAAAGTAAAGTGGCCGGGCACCACTGACAACAACCCAGATTTCTAATCCTAAGACTCAAGTGACTTTGAGAATGGGTCTTCTCGTTCTTCACTTCTTTGTCCTTCTAGAACTCCTTGGATCGTCAGGTCCGGATATCCAAATGAAAAGAAACCTTCCTGTGAAAGGGGGCTATCTTTTCTCTTTGGATATTCTAAAAGTTATCCTAATTTAGGCTTCCAAATGGAAGAGGACTCTCCCCTAAGGGATGTCCTCTCCTCTTTGGAATCTAAATAGGATGTATATACCCCATTCTCAAGTCACTTTAAATAATTTACAACTCAAATCAAATTACATTTAAATTTAAAAGAAAAGTCTATACTCGATCCTTCTAGGTTATCCTAATAATCAACAGTTATATATGACATCCCAAGCAGTTAGTATATTAAAAATTTAAATACTCAACACAGCCACACATAGCCATGCTCTTTTATTTTTAAAGAGGGACTTAAGCAATTTTCAGGAGCACCTGTGCAATTTATTATTTATGATTTTGCCCCCTTTATTTAATGCCCTGTACGAGCATGGCCACCTACATAAGATTGAATTAGTACAAATCATCCCTAGCCTAGGGGTAGGTCTAACATACAATCAAATCAACACAGAGTGTAGTAAATAAATAAATAATCACATCAACATTAATTACTTAAATCTAGCAACCAGTATGCAATGAAAATCACAGAAAACCCGGCACACACAAGTAGCAGAAAAGTAAACACCGACCTAACCTAAAACTAGAGCTGGTTGTCTTAGTAAATCATCTAAAGTGTGTGAGGTAGGTTGTGTGGTTTGGATATGTCCTAAGTAGGGTAATTAGTTAAAATTATTTGAAGTTTTGGTTGGTTGAAAGGCTTAAGGGAGAATTTTAATTGAAGTTTAAGTCTTAATGGTTTAAAATTAATTTTAAAGTTGATTTTGATTGTTTATTGGATACCACCTTTGTTTCACACTGAGGCCGTAAAGTTTATTTCACCTTCCTTGGGGCTAATTTAATAGCCTCGTAGGCCTGGGTTATCTAGTGGTATGTTTTATTTAACATGTTTTCTGGAATGTTAGTATTTTATTAAAATATTAGATCTTAATACGATCAGTTAGACAGTAAGTATGTTGAAATTGGATTTTTTTATATTTTATTATTAAGGTTTTAAGTTTTGACTTGATTTTAAACTATTTTTGACCAAAAGTTGACTTTTTTAAATTTGATTGATTTCTGAAAACTAAATATTTTTGATAAATATTAGACCTTTAGATGAGTCATATGCCTTTGAGTTTGTTCAATTTGGAGTTCATTGGAATTAGTTATAAATTTTTGAAGTTTTGACAATTATTTGAATTTTTAAAATTAGTTTAATTAAAGCCCTTTTTGTAATTTGAATACAAATGACCTCCAAACTCCTTGAAATCACTTCCAAAGATCAGAAATGATCTAAAGAATGATTATCAAGTATTTGAGAAATTTTTGGAATTTTTAATTATTTTTAATTAATTAAATTAATTAAATATTAAATTTCAATTAAACTTAAATTAAACTTAATTTTGAAGTCCAGTCAAGAGGCTTTTATTTTTCATTTATTAAGGGTTTAATTCTAGTCAGTTTAAGGTATTATTTGTAATTTTTGGATTTAATCATGATTTATTACAATTTTTGGAAGTTTTTTAGGCTTAATTAAGCTTTGATTTTGATTAAATTAATTAAGTGGCATAATGACTTCAAAATTCAGTGGGAAAATTTCCTAGGGCTGAGAGTGTCACTATGCTCAAGTGTTCAAAGTTTCAAATGAATTTGAAGTGTATCTTAATTATTAAAATTATTCTAAATTCTCTAATCAAGTCCTTAATTATTGTCCTTAATGACACTAGGTTTAAGTAGGTTCAAATCAAGGTTTTACTAACCCTTGGACATTAATCAAAATCAACTCAGACACAGCAATCATGCTATCAAATGATGCCCTAATATTCTATGGAATTGTTTTATAATAAATCATTAAAATTATAGGTCACATAGTGACTTATTTGTGACCTATGATTTTAATGATTGATTATAAAGAGATAAACACATCCAAAATGGATTGAAGTCATTTGAGGATGTGGGAAACATCCTAAAATAAAACTCAATTCAATTTGGAGCCATGATCATGCATAACTTGATTATTAAGGGCATAAATTCAAATACTAATGAAAGTAAATTTAGATTAAACTAAACATGATCATAACCTAAATTCATTACTCAGTTGAAGATAAAACTCAGCTGATTCCATAGAACTCTAACATGCATGATTTGGAATTTTATTGAAATAATTATGAATTTTTAAAAATGTGGGTCAAATTATGACCAATCTTTTTATAAATTCATAATATAGATGAGATTGCATCAAAAAGGTTTAAAAAAATTATGGGAGATCACTATTAGAACCCAGAATACCCCTGCCAAATTTCAAATCAAAATAGTTTGAAAATACTTATTTAAAAATAAAATAAAGTTTTCTATATTTTTGAAATAACTATTAAAATAATAATTAAAATAACTTGATTTTATTTTTAAAATAAAATATATCAAAATACAAACAAAACAAGCCTAAGAGCTCAAAAAATGGTGGAGAAATGAATTTTTTAGCATTTTTTGAAATTCTGGGCAATTTTTGTAATTATTTTAATGTTTTAAATGCCTGGTCAAAATGGCGGCGCTAATCAGACACGTGCCGGCTGGGGATTAAGCCATGCGAATGGCGACGGTCGAATGGGTCCCACCACTAATCCAGTGCGACAGGATTTCACGTCGTTGGATCCAATAATGTGTAGATCTAACGGCAGATACCAAACCACGAGATCAAACTAGATCTGGAAGGATCTGACGGCTACAAAAATGCATGTGGTTTAAATGGATGATTAGGATCTGCCTGGATGAAGATCCGAACATCCTGTGGTCTTAAACAGAAGAAATCAATCGTAATTTTTACTCAATCGTAGCCGTTGATCTAACAGGAACAGATCCAATGGCTACAGAGTTATCTTCTTCCCTTGCCAACCTGTGAGCCCTAATCTCATTTTTTAGTTTAGTTCTCTTAACACAGTATACTAAATAGCTTAAAACTTTAGACAGTGATTAAATAGGGTCTAAGAAAGAATGTGGAAGTGTTTTTTAAACCTTTGATGCAATCTTTAATAATTTAATTAGAAACCTAGGTCAATGCCTAGGGTTTAGATTTTACCTTGATATAAATGATGGATTCAGGTGTTCAAGGTAAGTTTGAGCTTGTGGATTGTCCTCGATAAATTTCTTAGAAGACTTCAAGCTA
This sequence comes from Dendrobium chrysotoxum, assembly GCA_019925795.1. Classification (NCBI taxonomy): domain Eukaryota; kingdom Viridiplantae; phylum Streptophyta; class Magnoliopsida; order Asparagales; family Orchidaceae; genus Dendrobium; species Dendrobium chrysotoxum. Next base: position 8,336,289 of record CM034304.1, on the reverse strand, counting down.
GGAAGAAGCTTTTGTGAGGAGTTTGATCACTTGGGATGGACTTAGCTTCGACTTTGCGTCACCTTCATCGTCGGCGGCCACCAAACGCCAGTAAATGATCACGAGGATGCACAGGGAGCTCTGGAAATTCGAAACAAAAACCCAGAGCATCTGGAGTGCGAGTGTATTGGGAGAGAGTCTCTAATGAGTCATCCCGTGCCTATTGTCCCTACTTAGCTATTGGAGCCAAATGCGACGGCTGGGATCATTCAGGGAGATGGTTGGGATGCTTTACATCTGGACCAAGCCGTTATGGAGCAGAGAAAATGGCTCTTCAGGTGAGAACGATCCTAGGTTCCTTTCACATGGAGGGGACCACTAAGTTTGTTAGGGTCGGGCTGGAGGCATGCTAGGAGCTGGGTTGGGTCTGGCTGGATCTAGGGAAGCTTCTAGAGTTGATTAGATGAACTAAATAAGTCTGGATTATACTGGCTGAGTCGGATAGGAGGGCTTGACCGGGTAGAACTCATTTGAATCATTGGGTTGAGCTAAGGGATGTCAAGGACTGGAATGGGTCAAGGTAACTCCAGAGAGAGTTCTGGAAGCAATTCCATGAACTGGACGGCTCTAGTTTGGTTTGGATAAGAGAAATGGGTCATGTTGACCACTAGAGCTCTTTGAGTTCTTGTTGACTGTTTGACAGGTCAACAAGTGCTAGGACTTGCTGAATTGGCATCTCAACAATATCTCAAGTATATCTAGTTAATTAGATGAGCTTAAATCAAGCTAGAAGAGATTTGGCCAGTTGATTTGACCAAACCTTAATGAATTGACTTGGTCGAATTAAATTTAATTTAATTGGCCAAAGTTTAAAGTAGATTTGAACCATGGATTGAACTTGATTTGAAGTTTAAAATGAACTTAGGTGGCTTGAATTGAATGTTTGAAGTGGTTTGACCTGAATATACCACATTGGGCCGAACTTGGGTTCAGTTGACCAAGTCAACTATTGATTGGGTCAAGGGTCCAATCAATGCCAAATCATTCAGGAATATGTTCAAAAGGTTCTGAGAAAATGTTGAATAAATTTGGGGTTTGATTTGAAGTTGGGAGCTTAAGAGATTGAAGTGGTCAACCTAGGTTGACTTGGTCAACCAAGTTGACCCAGGGTTAGGGGTTGAGCTCAACAAGTTTGAAATGATGAATGAGGTCTAGTAGAAGTGGTTTCAAGGTGTGGAATGGTCATCTAGATCAAATGACCTATTTTGGCTCTTAAAAGGCTTGATGGGTCAACTGGGTTAACTTGGTCAACCAAGTTGACCCAGGGTCAGGGAATGGGTCCAAACAGTTCAGAATGATATTCTAAGTCTACTGGTAGTGGTCTCAAGGTCTGGGGAGGTCATTTGGTCAAAATGACTTATTTTGACCCTTAAAGGCCTGTTTGGTCAACCTGGTTGACTTGGTCAACCAGATTGACCCAGGGGCTGGTTTTGGGTCCAACAAGTTTGGTTTGATGACTGAAACTTGCTGGAGGTGGCTGCATTCGATTTGGAATTCATTTGGTTCAATTGACCATTTACACCCCATAAGTGTATTTTGGTTATTTTGACCCCTATTCAACTAGGGGTCAAATTGAGTCCAATAAAATGTAGTTTATTATTCAATGAGTTCGGATTAAGGGTCTGGAAGTGATTTGACGGTTTGGAGAAGGCTCCAAGGTTAGGATCCACTGGGTGACAGGTCTAGTGGCATAGACTGTAAATATTTGAAGGTTTTATAGCCTTTGGATTTCAATTCAATTTCTGAGGTTAGAGACCTCAGAATGAGCTCAAATTTGGAAGGTTGCCTCTAGAGACATGTCACATCAGTGTGGAACTAATAGACCTTGAATCATAGGTCATTTGATAGGGTTTTGAAATGTTCAAAGATTTACTGGAAAAGGCTTTCAGAACTTAGACCTTTGGCCTTGGAATTTGATCTGGATTTCTAGTTTTGAGCTGGATTTTGAGTTTGAATGATAGGTTTTGAACTACCTAAATCATTTACAATCATTTGGGTGATTGTAGATGATTAGATAGGATTAAGGTCAGGTCAGAGGCTATGACATCTGGATCTGAATTATTTAAAGGTTAGGATTGTCAGGGGTTTGAATTGAGTTAAACTCTGGATTGATTTGAGTCTTGAATAGATTGATTTAAAGTTTGAGTTGATCTAGAGTTTGAATAAATTTGAGGTCTGGATAGATCTAAGGTCTAGGAGAATCCTAAGACCTAGATTGATCTAAAGTATGGGGAGATTTTAAAACTTAAAGCCTAGGAAGATTCTAAAATCTAGAAGTCCTAAAGTCTAGAGTCTAGGGGGATCCTAGAGTCTAAAACCTAGGAGAATTCTAAAGTTTATAAGTCCTAATTTCTTATATTTAAAAGGATCCTAAGATCTAGATAGATCTAAGGGTCTAAAATAGATCTTAAGGTCTAGGACGATCCTAAGACCTATATTGATCTAGAGGAGACTTAGGGTCTAGAATAGATCCTAGGGTCTAGATTAATTTGAAGGAATCCTAGGGTCTAGAGTAGATCCTAAGATCTAGAGTCTAGGAAGGATTTAAAAGAATCCTAGGATCTAGATAATTCCTAGGGTCTGGATCTGATCCAAGATCAGATTGATCCTGGGGTCTGAATTAATCTTGAATATGGACTGGGTCCTAATGACCTCATACAAAAATGAGGTCAACAGGAATTTGATGTCCTAATATTAATTTTTGATGTTATAGTACTCATTTTTCTTTTAACTTTTTCTTTCTTTTATTTTTCTTGTATTTTAATTATTTTATTTTAATGCACATGAGTACTAAAGTAATGATTTTGAATAACTGATTAGCTTTATTCATTCAAGGGACCCTAAACATGTGTTATGTAAGAATTATACAAGTTTACGAATTCCATACTTAAGTTTATAATGAGTTGTATAACTTAATTTAAGTACTTCCTTTTTCCAAACTTAGTTATTCTATCTTGTCACCAATAATCAATACTCAGGTGTTATAGTATTTAAGTTCAAAATTGAAGTACTAACTTAGATAATTTTCTTTAATTATTGGTATTCTTTTTAAATTAGAAAATATTGTTTTTATTCATTCAATTTAACACATTTAGTTTTGTATGTTATCATGCTCAGCCATGTTAGGGCACCAGTGCTTTGAAGCTCTATTCTCTAGCTTTTACCTGGGGTTCATTGTCTCATTTTGCTCTCCATTTTATCCAGGGAAGTTCTTTAATCCTATATCTTTGGTTTTCTTTATTTGTTAGTCATCTTTGGGCCAACTAGGTTTCTTCATCTCCTTAGCTTTGAGCTAAATCGGTGCATTCTTTGAGAGCTTCAACATCTTGAATGGCTAAGATGATCAATCATAGTTTTTTAACCATTAAAGATTAGTATTGATCTCTTAAGGATGTTTTATTGGGGTCCTCTTCCTCACCTACTTTCCCCAAACTTACCCCTCATGGAATTACTATGATTTAGATCTCTGAGGAAGAGGTAGAAGCCTTTAGTGCTCCCTTTGAGTTAGTGTTAGTAGAAAAATTTTCACTTTGTCATCCAAATCTAGATGTCATCCGTAAATTCTTTTTCAATCTTAAGCTTTGCTATGAGTTCTCGATTACCTTGTTAGATCATCATCACTTTCTAATCAAATTGTTAAATGACTTGGATTAAATTGTATTTTTGCACATAAAACATACTATGTCAATAACTGCCTGATGAAACTAATTAAATGGTCTCCTTTTCTAACATTTATGAGGAATCACCTATCATCCCCATTTGGATTTCCTTTCCAAATTTATGACCTCATTTTTTCTCTCATTGAATCTTGCATGATTTGGGTTCCTTATTTGGTCATCCACTTTAAGTGAACAATGCCATAACCAATGGGACTAGACCGTCAGTTACTCGCATTCTTGAGGAATTGAACATCACTAAAAAAATATCCTATTTCAGTGTGGCTTGGTCCTAGGAAATATGACTGTGTTCTGAAGGTTGAGATGGATGATTTCCCATCATTTTGTGATCACTGCAAATCTCTGTGTCACAGTAAGAATGATTGTTATATACTTCATTCTCCTTTGAGGAAAAATCCTATTCTTAACTCAAAACTTTTGGGGATTTATTCTAATGGGAATACCTTTATAGCCCCTTCTTCAGGGGTTCAGGATCTAAATATATATATCTCCTATTGAGCAAAATTCTGGTATTATGGAGTTCGTGGAAGGTATTCTTAATGTTTCTGATTGCAACATTAATTCTATTAAAAAAGAGGTCACTTATGGTCCTTCTTTAATTCTATTAAAAAAGAGGTCACTTATGGTCCTTCTTTGGAAATAATGTTATTACTATTAAACTTACTTATATTATATCTCCTCCACTTATAACTAATTCTACTCTTACTGTAAGTATTAGTGATACTGAAGTCGTTCCTATTTTATAATTTCCATTTCTAAACTTCAATTATCAGATAATGACCAACTGGATCAATCTGAGGAGGCGAGCCCAAGTGGTCATACAATATCAAATTGGGAAGAAGGGGAAATTAATTCTTCTGAAGATTTTAATCCTAATGCCTCTCTTAAAGATATAAATTTCAATACTTTGTATAAATCTTCAGAGGATTTTAAGTTAATCTCTTCGAAGAGAAAATATAAAAAGAAAAAGTAAGGTGTTTCAACTTCCAATACAAGAGTTACTAAATTAAATGTTCCTAACAGAAATGTTTTTATGATTAGCTCTATCATTTGAGCTATTATGGGAGTGGGCAATCTAGAACTCGTTCTTGTTTAAGTAATCTTTGTAGGATTCATAATGTTTCTTTCTTAGCTCTCTTGGAGACTATAGTTGATGCGTCTAAGCTTTTATTTTGTCAAAGCCAATTGGGCTTTGATTCTTCTTATTCTAACACTAATGGAAAAATGTTTCTTTTCTAGAATAAGTCTATTAGTTTATCTCTTATTGGAAATTTTGATCAGGTTTTGCATTATATGTTGTCTATTTATAATGTCATTATTATGGGTTCAATAGTGTATACTAGTTATTCTAAAGTGGGTAGACTTCCTTTATGGTATTGAATGATTTGGTAATTATTACGATGGCCCTTGGTTTGTTGGTGGTGACTTTAACATCATTTCCAATTTCTATGAAACATTAGGAGGTGCCCATCCTAATTTGGCTTATATGGATCATTTCAACAATATGATTCTTGAATGTGGTTTAATTGAAATTGGCTTTACTGGTCACAAGTTTACTTAGTATAATTATAAACTTTGGGAAAGATTAGATAGAATCCTTTTAAACAATGAGTGGTTATCTTTTCTCCTTTATACTTCTATAGAATATCTCAGTAGAACTACTTCTGATCATCTTCCTCTACTTTCAAGTATTAAGCAAGTTAATTTTAATGGTTATATTCCATTTCATTTTCAAAACATATGGCTCCAATATCCTGATTTAATTACTATTGTTAAGAATAATTGGATGGCACCTTTACACTATTATGAGGTTACTAATGTAATTATTTATTTGCTTTAAAAATTAAGTATCTTAAATAGATCCTTAGATGGTGGAATAAAAATGTGTTTGGTAATATTTTTGAAAGCATTTTAAAAGCTAAGAAGGATGTCCCCCAACTTGAGAGTAACCATGCTTCTAATAATTATGATGAATTAATGCTAATAATATTCTTAATAATCTTCAAAATAAAGATGAAGGTTATTGGGGCCAAAAAGCTATTTCCAAGCACTTTTTTTAGGGTGAGAGAAATACTAAATATTTCCATATGTTTGCTAATAAAAGGAAGTCTAGATCCTTTATCAATAAAATTAAATTAGAGTAAGGTGATTGGACTGAAGATCATATGTTATTTATGAACAAGCTATCTCCCATTTTAAATCTTTACTTGGTGGTTTAAACAATGTTGAGGATATTTCTAATCCCCAATTTAGATATTCTCTAATTTCTAATTAGGATAATTATAACTTCTCTAAAGCTTCAAATAAATTTGAAGTGTATAATATTCGTATAGATATGAATAAGGATTCGGTTGCTGGTCTTGAGGGTTTTAATACTTCCTTCTATCAAAATTATTTGTTTATTATTTAAGAGGATTTATGTAAAGTTATTAGCATTCTTTAATGGCTTTAGTATTCCTATATTTTTTGCTTGTACTTCTATATCCCTTATACCGAAATGTGATAACTCTAAAAATTAGAATGATTTTAGACTAATTAGGCATTGTACTATTTTTAATAAAAATATATTTTAAAATTATGGCTTTTAGATTGGCTTTTATTCCCCCCAAAATTATCTCTTTAAATTAGACTAGTTTTGTTAAAGGTATAATTATTTCTAACACTATTTTGCTTTCCCAAAAGGTAATTCATGTGATCCATAAAATTGTTAATGGTAATAATATAATTACTAAGTTGGCTATTACTAAAGCTTATGATAATATTAACTATCTTTCATTTTTAATATAATGAAACTCTTTGGTTTTGATGAGTATAATATAACGTTGATTAAAAGTATTATTGAAAATGTTTGGCTCTCCATTCTTATTAATGGAAGTCTCAAGGTTTTTTAAAATCTGGACAGGGTGTCAGACAAGGGGACCCTCTTTCTCATGCTCTTTATATTATCATTGCTGAATATTTATTTAGAGGTTTACAACATTATTTCTCTACTCTTAAAAGCTTGGCTTATAGGAATTCTGGTGGCTTAAATATTTCTCATCTTTTTTTTGTTGATGATATCATTTAGTTTTGTAATGGTTCTATTAATAATATCAAGAGAATTAAAAATCTTCTAAATGCTTTTGAAAATGAAAGTGGTCTTAATTTTAATAATTGTAATAGCACAATCATTATGGGGAAGGGTATGTCAAAAGAGAAAATTAATAATATCAAATCCATAACTGGATTCAATAATCAATTGCTTCCTCAGTATTATCTTGGAACCTCTCTGCATAAAGTCAATAAAAGGACTTTCATTTTTTATAAAACATTTTCTAGTATTTAAAAAATGTTATCTACTTGGGAATTTAAATTCTTATCTATGGGAGATGGATAAGTTCTGATTAATAGTGTTTCTTGTTCTATTCCTATTTACTTGTTGCAAACTATGAATCCTCCTTTAGAAGTTTATTTTAGAATTGAAAAATTCAAAAATAAATTCTTTTGGGGCTCTACTCTAAACAATAAAAGGATTAATAGTTCTTCTTGAAAGTCTTGTGATGGTCCTTTTAATGAGGGTGGTTTGGGTTGAAAATCAATTTCTAATATAGTTTAAGGTTTTTCATATAAACTTTGGTCGAACTTTAGGTCTAACAATTTATTGTAGGCTACCTTTATGAATCAAAAATACTGCAAAAATAATCACTCTTTTCAACAAGGGATCAAGAAGGGGAAATCATCTAGATGGAATAGATTATGTAAGATTAAATGGCAAGCTAAAAAGACTCTTCGGTGGGGGATTTGGAATGTGTCTTTTTTTTTTTGGGTAAGATGATTGGATTTGTATTGGGTCTCTTGACTCCTTTATTAATACTCAATCTATCTCCATCTTGAAAGTTTCAAATTTCATTATGGATGGGAGGTGGGGTGAAAATCTTCTTTTAAACCAAATTCCTCAAAATATTATTGACATTATTATGTTTGATATTCCTATAAATATCCAACTTAAGGATCAACCCATTTTTTAATACTCTAGGGATGGGGATTTTTATTTAAAATAAATTTGGAATTGCTTCAGAACTAAACTTGATTGTATAATGTTTTTGATAAATTTGGAATTCTTCTACTCCTTTAAATATTTATTTACTCACATGGAGAATTCTCAAAGGTTTTATTCAAGTTGATAACATATTAAAAGACAAGGGTTTTTATATTAATTTTAAATGTCAATTTGGTTTTCATCTTGAGACCATAAAGCATGATTTCTTGAATCGTCCCAATGCCTCTATAGTTTGGTTTGCTCTAGATAATGCTCTTGATTTGAGATTTAATAAAAATAGTAATAATTGGTCATCCTTTTAGATAAGTGGTTTGCTAATATACTTAAAGGACATCTTCTTACTATCATTCCTATGGTTATTTTCTTGATTTATGGTAGGTGAGAAATAACACTAAACATAGAGGTGTTAAAATGAATGTTGATAGAGTTATTATTTATCTTAAGAATAAAATTCATGAACTTGTCATGGCTAACATGTTTCTTCCTAAACATATTAGGGGTAATGCTTCATGGCCTTCTTTTTTTCATGTTATATTAGATAATGATACTATGATACATACTCCCAAAATTTTTAATTGGATCAAACTTCAATGGATCAAATGAAACTTAATATTGATGGTTCTGTTACTCTTAGTAGAGCTGGTTGTGGTGGTTTAATTAGAGATCATCAAGGTAGTTTTATATATAGTTTAGCTTCTAACTAACCTAAATGAGATGTTATTTTGGCATAATTGAATGCACTTTATATGGGTCTCAATTTATGTATTTCTAAAATATCTTCCATATATAGTTGAAATTGATTCTAAATTTCTTGTTTCTTTAATTTCTTCCAAAATTTGTAATAATGCTATCATGGTTTACCTATTTTGTAAGACTATGGTTACTCTTGAGCAATTCAATTATTGAATTTCCCATATCTGGAGGGAAGGTAATATATATGTTGATTGACTGGCCAAGAAAGGTACTAATCTATCCACAAATAAATTTTTTACCAATAACTCTAATCTTAGAGACCTAAAGGGTATGATGAGAATCGAAGCTTTGGCTTTACCTTATACCAGAAAAATGTAGTTAGATGTGATTGAGATTCTTACTGCTACTTATTTTTAAAAATCTCTTTTCACTTCTTTATAATTTTTTGTTTTATCTAGGCTTTGGGGGTCTTTTTTCATTACTATTTATCCTTTTATCTGTCTTATTTTTATGCTCTATTCCAAGTGTGGCATTTCATGGAATTATGTTATGCTTAACTGTTAGAGTGATTATGGTCATTTTTTGTCCTAACAATGTTTTTTGTCATCTCGTCAGATTGGCTTGTTGCATTTTTTCTATGAGAAAATATTTATAATCATGATCTTAACCAATTCCTTATCTCAGGTTGAGGATTGTTCTCCTATTGGAGTTCTGGTTGTTGATTTTTTTTCTTCTTATATTATTGTTATATGTGGCTGAATTTGTCTTGTGGTTTGGAGTGTGTTTCATATGTTAATTGAAGGCCAGGTTTATGTGGTTGGAAGGGTTCGTGTGGTGGCCAGTTTGTCAATGTTATTTTTTACCTTTCTAGTTGTTGATTATTCATCTTCCGGATTACTAGCTGATGATTTTTCTCTTTTCTCTCATTGCTGAGAATGGGTGGGTTTGTGTGGTGGTTGGAATTGTGGCTTTCATGGTGATTTTGGATGGGTTTTGTGGTTTGTTGGGTTTGTGTTGTTGATGGACTATCCGTCCATTCTTATTTAGTGTTTTATTCTTTTATAATTTGTGGGTTTATCTAATTTATCTATTTCCATATATGCTTCTATGAGGGTATTTTGTGCGAATCAAATAAGATTGTTTCAATTGTGCATGTGGGGGGCTTTCTTAGAAGATTGTTTTGTTGGTTTATTGAAAGAATCATAAAATGTTTTACCCAAATGTGCATGTGGGGAGACTTTGCTGGAAGGCTATTTTGTTGGGGTTTAAAGGTCTTTTTCTGTATAATTTTTTGTCTTTCATCTTATTTTGCAGGTTGGCTAGATTTTGGTACCTTTGGATTTCAAGCACTTCAAGATTTTTGTGTTGTGGCATCTATTATTTTGATTTCTGGCTTCTAGCATGCCTTCTAATTTTATTCATCAACTTTTTGTAATCTAGTTAGGGATATATTACTCAGAAAGATTTCTTTTCTTTTTTCTTTTTTTTTTTTGATGTAGCTCTTTGAGTATTAGTGAGTTTTGGATCCCTCTTAAGGAGTTTGTATTAAAATTTTTAGATAAAATGAAATTACACTTTTCTTTAAAAAAACCTATAATTTTGTATTATTCTTAATTTTAAATACTTTTTAATTTTTATTTTTCATTTTTGTTAACTTGGCTATCAAAGTATAATATATGGAGGACATTTCAACAGCTAAGAAAACTAAAAAATTTAATTAATAAAAATTGAACTAGACAACATAAATAAGAAACAACAAAAAATACTAAAGTTATGGAGTAACTAATTGAGCAAAACTAAATATTGTAAAAGAAGTTAATCATATGCACAATAATACTTAACAAATATGGGTTGCCTCCTATCACTACTAAGTTTTTAGAATTCAGCCACACTATGCCAATCATTATTCTTGAGAATAAGACAACTCAATGATGGTTCTTAATTGATCTATGTCACCTCCTAAATAAGATTTTGACCTATGGCCATTAACCTTAAAATTTTATTTTTTTTTATGGGATTTATATAGCTCCATAAGAAAATACCATAGTAATAATGAATGGTCTAGACCACCTAGACTTAAGCTTTCCTAGAAATAATTTTAATATAGAATTGAATAATAATACCTCTTATCTAGGGGTAAATTCCTTCTTAAGAAGCTTATACAATAGTGCTATCTTTTAGTTTGTTCCTTATAAATCCTAACATTTTCATAAATTTCACTTCTAAACTCCTCTAATTCATTCAACTATATCAATCTTTTCTCTTTGACTTCCTTAAGATTAAAATTAAGCTCCTTAATTGTCCATAATGCTTTATGTTCTAACTCTAAAGGAAGGTGACAAGCTTTTTCAAAGACTAATCGATAGGGAGACATTCCAATAGGTGTGTTAAAAGTTGTTTTATAGACCCATAATGCATCATTCAACCTTACAGCCCAATCTTTCCAGTTGATAATCCCCCTATTACTGATTTTAGCATAGCCACTAGTTTGGGGATGATAAGCTATTGTAATCATATACTAGATACCATATTTAAAGATTAATGCTTCCACTCTTTTATTACAAAAGTAACTTCCCATATCACTGATTAAAACTCTAGGCAATCCAAATATATAAAAAAATTATTTCTTTCAATAGTTAAGTACTACTTGAGCATCAGTTGTAGGGGTTGCCACTCCTTCAATCTATTTGGAAATATAATCAACAACAATTGAAATATACTCTCATTCAAGGGATTGCACAAATGGACTAGAGAAATCAATTTCCGAAACATCTAATAATTCAACTTCTAAAATATAGTTTAAGGGCATTTCATTTCTTCTAGTGATATTACCTATTCTTTGACATCGATCACAGTTTTTAACAAAAGCATTAACATCTTTAAATAAACAAGACCAATAGAATCCCGAGTGAATGATTTTAGAAGCAGTTTTAAATTGCTCAAAATTCCCTCCATAATGTGAATCATGGCACTCTCTAATGATAGGTTCTATTTCATCTTGCACACATCTTCTAATGATTTGAACATTACACTTTCAAAATAAATATGGCTCATCCCAATATTTGGCATCATGTGGAAATTTTTATTTTTGAGTAGATGGTAAGTCAAAAGAAATCACACCACTAACAATAAAATTCATAATATTAGCATACCAAGGCAAGCTACTCATATGTAAAGAAAATAATTATTCATCAGAGAAAAACTCATTAATATTAAGTTCATGAGATACATGTTCTTCAAATGCAAGTCTTGAAAAATAATCAACAATTTGGTTTTGAGTTCCTTTTTTGTCTAAGATTTATACATCTAATTCTTGTAACAAAAGTATCCACCGAACCAATCTAGGTTTGGTATCTTTTTTGTCATAAGAAATTTAATTACATAATGATATGTATACGCCAGAACTTTTATGCTAATCAAATAAGACCAAAATTTATCTAAAGCAAAGATAATAGCTAGTAGTTCTTTTACAGTAGTGGTGTAATTACATTGTGCAATATTTAAAATTCTACTTGCATAAAAGATAACATGAAACTTTTTTTCTTTCCTTTGACAAAGAACAACACCTATAACATAATCACTAGCAGCACACATTAATTCAAATTTGCAAAGACCAATCTAGTGCAATAATAAAAGAGCTGTGATTAAATACTATTTTAAAATTTTAAAGGCATCAAGATATGTAGAATCAAACATAAATGGAACATCCTTTTCCAATAAATGACACAAAAATTTGGAAAATTTGGAAAAGTATTTGATAAATCTACTATAAAACCTATTATGTTTAAGAAAACTCCTAATTCCTTTAACTAAAGTAGGAGGTGACAATTTTTTTATAACCTGGACTTTAGCCTTATCTACCGCTAACCCCTTCTAGGAAATATTATGTCCAAGCACAATACCTTAATTCACCATAAATTGATACTTTTTTCCAATTCAATACTAGATTTGATTCTATGCATCTTTTAAGTATAGTGGCCAGATGATCAAGGCAAGAATCAAAAGTAGTACCTAAAATAAAAAAAAGTTATCCATAAGAATTTCAATGCCCTGCTTTATTAAATCAGAAAAAATAACCATCATACATCACTAAAAAGTTTTAGAAGCATTGCATAGACCAAAGGGCATCCTTATAAAGGCAAATGTCGCATAGGGATTGGTGAAGGTAGTTCTATCCTAATCCTCAGGTGCTATAGGAATATGGTGGTACTCTGAGTACTAGGAAATAATAAAAAAGAGTGTTCTTCCAACCTATTTAACACCTGATCGAGAAATGGCAAGAGAAAATGGTCTTTCCTAGTGGATTTATTTAACTTCCTATAGTCTATACAATTTCTCTAACCAGTGACTTTCCTAGTGAGTTCATTATGTTCATTAGATACTACAGCAAATCCACCCTTCTTAGAAGCACTATGAATAGGAAAAACCTAAAAATTATCAAAAATGGGGTAAATAATCCCTGCATCTTCCATTTAAGTATTTCCTTTTTAACAACTTCTTTTATAGATAGGTTCAATCATCTTTAAGTTCTAAAATAGGGGCTTCCTCTACATATGGTTTTAAAGTTCTACCCAAAGATGATGTATCTAAGGTTTTAAATTTCCCCCTAAACTTATCAAAATTATCTCCAACAATCTGAATAGATTCTTCCAAACTCTCACAATTTTCCTCCAAAGATTCATCCAAAGTCATTTCTACTATTATATATCCCTTAAAATTCTCAACAACAGTCTCTTCCAAATCAACCCTGAAATAATCCTTATTTTTATCATAAGGAAATTTCATGAACTTAAGCACATCTAGAGCCATTTCTTGATCTTGTACTTGCATGGTCAACTCCCCTTATGAACATATATCATAACCTTACATGTTGCTAAAAAAAGGTCTCCCTAAGATAATGGGTATCTCCCTATAATCCTCCATATCTAAGATAATAAAATCTATATGGAATATAAACCTATCTACATTAACAAGAATATCTTCTACCACCCCCTTAGGATAAGATAATGATCTATCAGCAAGCTAAAGGGTGATAGTAGTGGGTTGAACCTCTCTTATATATAATCTCCAAAAATGAAAAATGGCATAACATCGATGTTGGATCCTAGATTACATAATGCTCTTCCACAAAATTTATCTCCTATAGTCATGAGAATGGTAAAACTAGAAGGATCTTTCAATTTCTTAGGGAGCTTCTTTTGATTGAAAGCACTACATTCTTCAATTAAAGTTAGAATTTCAAATTCTCCTAGTTTTCTTTTCTTATTAAGGATGTCTTTCATGAATTTGGCATAAGTAGGAATCTTCTCCAAGGCTTCTAAGAATGATATGTTAATAGTTAATTTCTTAAACACTTCTATAAACTAGAGAATTATTTATCAAAATTTTGCTTAATCAATCTTTGAGGAAAAGGTGGTGGTGGTCTCTCTACAACCTTCCTAATAGGTTTTCAATTTCTTTAATTAGTTCAGGTTATTTTATAGGTGGTTCAACTTGTACAGGCTCTTCTACTATAATTTCTTCCTGAGTTTGATCTTTTCCCATATAAGGGTCTCCTAAATCTTTCCCACTTCTATGCTGAATAGTATAGAAATGCTCTTCCAATTTCTCATCTTCAACATTAGAATACTCATTATGGGATTTACTATTAATCAAGCTAGCAAGTTACCTTAGTTGAATTTTTATATTTCTAAGGGTTGTAGCTTAGCTATGTAATTGGGTTTCCATTTGAATCACTAAGTTCTCCAGAAGTCATCATTAACTCCATTATACTTGAATATTGCATAAATTTCTATGAAACTAGCTAAGTATTGGGATCCTTAATAGGAGATCCTCCAAACAGAAAATTCTATACCATTTTGATTATCACGAGTTTTAGTTCAAAATTGTTAGCTTGGATAGTAGGTTAATATATACTCTGATGAATTCCATCTACTAAAGGATTGACATACTTCCTAAGAGGTCTAGAATGATCTTAATTTGGATTTAGTTTAGCCATTCCTAGTGCTAAAGTCTTTTAAGATTTCTAATTTTTATAAGGGTTGTTTCAATTTCTAAGACAAATAATAAGGGCTCCTTACTAATTCTATTATTCTTACACCAACAACACAGGAATTAAATTATAAGAAAACAAATTTATAGGATAATGTTTTTTTCGAATAATCATAATTTTATATCTCATAGACAACAATCACAAAATAAGATATAAGTAGAATTAAATATGCAACTTTTTGACTATATAAAAAAATGCAAAAGCGCAAGAAAATTTCTCCAGCAACTGCGCTAAAACCTTGATGGGGTGTGTAATGATAGTTTTTTTTTTTTTTTTTGAAATATGCAAATTACATCAGTAAAGAGAAACTATTACAAAGTACTAAAAAGAACACCTATTACATTTCTTCTTTAACATGCTAAACAAAGAAGAAGGAATGTTAGAAGAAAAACTATCCCAAATAAAATTACTACATAAAGAAAAAGTAGCACATAAAATAGCTACTTTATTACACTCTCTAGAAATGCAATGAAAAATTACATTATTGAAATCATTTAAAAAAAAAATCTCTTTATTCCAAAAGTTGTCTTGTTGCCATCTTGAGCTCTTCATTTAATCTTGTATGAACTTTATGATATTTCTATTATCTCCTTCAAGCATTACTCCCATACTTTCAAACATCCAGCTTTGAAGAAATTCTTGAATAATCAACACATACTCTAATTCTATTTGAGATACATCCTAATGTGTTCTTTTTCTACCAAAAGTAAGAAGAAACCTTCCTTTGTGATCTATAATTACTCCTCCAATTTCTGCAAGATTAGATTTCATAACCGATGCATCAATATTGATTTTAATCCAATCTAGTGGTGGGTGGCGCCAAAAATTTTCAAACTCTGAATGGAGATTAGCATCCCGGTCTTCTAGACGAGGATTACGGCTTAGCTGCATAGCTATAGATAATAGAGTCATAGCAATAATTGAGATTGGAGGCATAGGATTATCGTACTTCACATCATTTCTACATTTCCAGCAAATAAAATTATTGTACAAGAAATTTTAACAATATTTGAATATGACATTGCAATTCTCTTAAGTTCAGTAATGCAGCTACTCAAAGAATGAAAAATAGGAATTTGGCATCCCAATTATCTAAGCTTGAAGATGATTACAATAAGAAATTTGCATTTAACTGAAATATGTAAATGATTCTCAACATCTTGGCATCCTCTAGCACAAAGATTATTTTGTATGAGACTCCTATATTTAAGAAACACATTAGATGGAATAACATTCTTACCCAACCTCCACCAGAACATCTCCACTTTAGGTTTAAGCCTCAGCTTCATTAGCCATTTAGAGAATCCAAAATCTTCATTTTAAATTTTATGCTTCACCATAGCTTCATATACTAGAGCAACAATGGATCTTGCTGAATGTTAAAACAATGCTTCAATTTGATCTTCACCAATTTCTCGATTTATTAGAACTTGCTTTATCAAAGAGAGAAGATCTTGATGAAAAAATTTTTGAAGTTCTGAAAAATTCCAATTACCATCAGATAAAATAAAATGATGAACCAAAACTCTATGTAATCCAACAAAATCTACATATGTTGGCCAAATGTTTAGACTTTTATCTAGAAGCCAAATATCATTTAAAACATTTACATTGTTTCCATTTATTAATCTCCATCTAATAAGAGGTTTGAGATATTTAGCTCCATCCACCAAAATATGACAAGCAGTCGATGATCCCCTTTTAACTTTGACATTCTATATGTTATTCCCATACTTAGCAATACTATTCCTATGAAGCAATGAGGAAAGATTTTGAATAAATCTCCATGCCAATCTTTCTCTAAGAGGACCTACTTAATTTATAGCCAAATGTAATCCCATACCACCATGCAGTTTTGGTTTACATAACTCCTCCTAAGATACATAATCTAAACCTTATCTTCCTTTATAATTGTGACATATAAAATTTTTGCATAGCTTGTCTAAGTCATTCAACAAACCCTTAGGAACCAAAGAGTGAGTTGACAAAAAAAATAGGCAGTGATAAGAAAGAAGGTTTTATGAGAAGAATCCTTCCTGCAATAGACAAAAATATGTTTCCCCAAGCATTTAATCTTTTCAAATCATGATCCAAAATATTCTGAGAATCTGACATAATCATCCTTCTTAACACAATTTTTATCCCCAAGTAATACATTTCTTTAACAATTTTCAATCCCAGCTTTTTGGATATTTTTTCTTCCTTCCGACATCTACAAATTTTCCAAACATAATTTGATATTTATAATTGTTAACCTTTTATCTTATCCAGTCACAGAAATCAGCAACAATATCCCTCATAACTTCAGTTATTCTTGAAGATGCTAATGTAAATAAAAGAACATCATCTACATATAATAGATCAGTAATTTTTTCAGATCTAGGAGCAATCTTAATACCCAAATCCTCGCCTTTTTTATAAAATAGCATTGGATAGAAGTTGTTAACAAATGATGAAAAGATACGTTGACAAAGGATAACCTTGCTAAAGCCACTCTTAGCTTTAATCCATTTAGAATTTCTCCCATTAATAAGAATGGAAAATTTGACATCCTCCACACATGCCATAATATAAGTTTAAAGAACTTAGAAGGAAACCCAAACCATCTTGAAATTTGTTCCAAAGCCGGCCAACCCATGCTATCATATGTTTGTTCCATATCGATTTTTTAGCCATTAAACCGTTCTTATTATTAGAAAATCTAAATTTATTGAATATCTCTTGAACCAACAAATAATGGTCAGACACAGATCTACCATGAATGAAAGCTACTTGATCTTCAATTATAATATTCGAAAGACACCATTTCAATCTACTTAAGATCACTCTAGCAACATTCTTATAAATAATTTGACAAAGACTTATAGGTCTAAAATTTAAAGGCTCTATTGGTTTTCTAATCTTTGGAATAAGAATAATCAAAGCATCTTTCCAATTAGTATGCATATAACCAGTCTTAAAAAAATAATCAATAGCTTTCAAAGTGACATCTTTCACTATTTTCCAATAAAATTTAAAGAATAAAGAAGTAATTCCATCAATACTAGGAGATTTATTATTACCTAATTGGAAAATAGCAGCAGTAAATTCTGCTTGAGAGAAGTCAGCATTGAGTATCTTAGAATTTGAAGCAGATATTTTGTGTCCGTTGCACACTTCAGGCCATTCCGACAGGTTATAGCTCCTCCTTTGCCATTTTTCTTGAAGAATTTATAGAAAACTGATTCAATTACCTCATAGTCTTCAACCAAATTATTGTCTTCATCTTTAATATTCCTTATCTGGTTGTCATTTCTCCTAGCTGAAGCATAATCATGAAAAAATTTTGAGTTGGAACCACCTTCCTCCGACCTTCTAACCTTTGCTCTTTGGCTCCACCAAGTTGATAATCTTGCTAATGTGACATTTAACTCATGAACTTTACATCAAAGAAATTTTAAATTTTTAGGATTAAGGCCACCATTTGTAGTTCCATAATATCTTTCATCAAATCTTCTTTGAGAGTACACAAACTTTTAACTTTATTCTTATTCCAAAAATAAAGAGCCTTCAATGTTCTTCGTAATTTCCATTGCAAAATTTTAAATTCATTGCCATAATTTGATTTTCTCCATGACTCTAGAATAACATTCCAAGCACCTGGATAGGACTTCCACGTATCTTCAAATATCATAATTTTGAATTGTGTTTGAGGAATATCACCCAACTTGAACACAATTTGACTATGATCAGAAGCTACTTATACAAGATGTATAATAATCGCCAGAGGAACCAATTGCAATGCTGTAGAATTAAGCAAACACCTGTCTAATCTTTCTAAAATTCTTACTAGTCCTTCCTTATTATTACACCAGGTAAAACCTTGGTCTAATAATACCTACATCATGAAAATCATTATTATCCATAAAATATTTCTTTTCCTAAGGCCCTTGAGAAAATATGAATCTCTTTCCTTTTCTCTTATCCTCCTTAGATAAAATGCAATTAAAATCCCCTCCCATAATAGAAGGAATACTACTATAATTAAGCCTCTCAAGAGTATCTCATAACCCTCTCATCACATGCAAATCCTTATTCCCATATGAAAGTTCGATAGGGATGTTAAGCCCTGATGAACTAGTCCCAAGGCTAACCAAGAGGGGGGGTGAATTGGTTATTTAAAAATTCGAGAGCAACAATGAAAATCTTTTCTTTAATATGGAGCGGAAAAAAGTAAATACTCAAACGAAAAGATTAAACACAACTTTCACCCAAGCAGATAATCACAGAAAAACTAAAGTGCAGAAAGTAATTAGAAAGAATACACCAGATTTTTATAGTTGTTCAGTCAACTTGACCTACGTCTACTCCCCGGAGCCTCCCCTCCGGGTATTGCACTAAACCAAAGTGTCTCTCCTTTTGCTACCACAGCAAGGCGGAGAAGCCTGTACAAAAACCTCCTTTCCACCAACACGGTGAGGCAGAGAATCTAACCTCCTTTTGCTTCCTCCTGAAGCAGGCAGAAAACCTCGGATCTTCTTGCCGACGATCCTCTGCCAAAGAACACCAACACGATGAAAGATGACGAGCAGAGAAGAAGACTCTGATCCTTGCTTGGAGCAACCTTCGTGAACCCCTCACGAACTCCCCCTCACAAGATCCTCCCTCTCTCTCCATAACTCTCTCTCTCTCTAAGGTTTCTCTGGAAAGGAAAGTGGCAAAATATTTTTTTTCTTGTTGGAAGAAAAATATCTTTTATAGGAGGGCTCAAAATTTGCCCTAAATCTCAACTGTTCGGCCTAGATCATCCAAAACGATCTATATATCATCCTGTACGATCAGTTCAAAAATAGTTGTTTCAGCCTGGACGATCTGGCTCTTCTGGACGATCAGTGGAAAAAGTTATTCTCATCCTCCCGTACGATTCTGCGATCGTCCGGGATGATTAGTGTAAATTCAGGAATATCGTCCAGAAGATAGTTCGGGTCATCCAGAGCAAATTGTGTTGGATGACCAAAAAATGACTTGATCGTCTAGGACGATACGTGTATCGTCCTGTACGATTAGTTCAAAAAGTGCCAAAATTGTCCTGAGCACAGTTCGGGACGTACAGCAGAAACACACTAGATGAACATGATCGTCCAGGACGATATGATCATATCAATCAAATATTAATTGCCTTCCTTAATTACCAGATTAATTTAGCCATGATTGTACTGGATCGTCCAGGATGATACTCGTATCGTCCTGAACGATTAGACCAAATATCTAAAAATGAAAACTTGCCTAACTTGATCTGGCGGTTGAGAATTTCTGATTTGAGCCTATCATCCCGGACGATGTTTGGATCGTCCAAGATGATCTGCTTAATCAGACACACTTAACTTGGTCGCCCTAATTAGGGTTTTCATTTTTACTTGATCGTCCAGGACGATGTGACTATCATCCAGGATAATCTGAACAAAAACTTGATAGAAACTTTAATTCACTCAAGCTCTCCCCCCGAGTGTATGTGTGCAAGGTTACTTAGCTAGGGGATCAGTTACATTACAATTGACTCAAGAAAAAGAAAATAGTACACTTAGACACACTTGGACCAAATCTTGAGTTGGCTTGAGTTGCTCGTGATCTTTTGTGCCTAAAACGGGTTAGCCAAGCAAAACACAATAGAAACATGTTTATCATCATCAAAACCAAATTTGTAATAATCTCCCCCTTTTTGATGATGGCAAACATTTCTGCAGTACTTTAAAAAATAAAATAACTAAGAGATCGAAAAATAAATTCTTTCAATTTTTATTTAACAATCAAAGTAATACAGGAAACACAACTACAAAAATATAATAAGTACAGAAACTACTACAACTGACTCCCCCTTTTGACATCACAAAAAGGAGGAGGGTAAACAGAAACACTGAAACATCAGTACAAAAAGTAAAATGAAAAAACAAAATCAAATAAAATTAAATGTGAATCGAGAATACGAAAGCAACAATTTTATTTTATCAGTCTGCTCCGGTAAAACAGAATTCTCCCTTGATTTTAAATCCAAAAGCCAATAAGAAGACGATTGACAACGCTAAAATCTAGAAAAGGTTGGAAAAATTAACTTTCGTAACTCCCACCTCGGGCACCTTATAGATGCAAATCTCTTTCAAAACAAAAATTTAGTTCAGAAGAAAAGAAATTAGATTCGAAAAGAGATCCTTTCAAGCCTCGTTCCAGAAAAATATCTGATATAATAGTGTTACAAAGTAATAATTCAGAAATCAGGATTTTCAAACACAAGCTTTTGAAAGTATTAAGTGGTGCACGGATTTTTCTAAGACATTTAACGATCTGAAAGGGAAGAAAGCTTGGTTTAGGCTCATTTTGTGCCTCTTTTTTAATTTATTTGGCATTTTACGTATCTTTTGATTTTTGATACACTTTGTGTATCTTTTAGTTGGTGACATTTCACATCTTTTCAGCTTTGCGCTCATTTTGTGCCTCTTTTTTAATTTATTTGGTGCACTGCACATCTTTTGTAAGCTTTCTTCTTTTCATAATCGTTAAAGAGTCTCAACTGTAAAATTACCTTCCAGACATAGGAGATGCTCTCCACAATAAGGAAGAGTAATTCACAAAACAAAAGCCAGACGTCATATGATAGGTGCAATCACTTAGTTTAGAAAATCAAAATAATGACTCAAGACTTTGAAAATACTATTCATATGAGGTAGATTACTGTAGGAAGATAAAATAAATCTCTATTACAAAAACTAATGTTTTAACTTTGAAGAAAATTTTATCCAAAAGAAACCATACACCAGTAAAGGAGTTAGAGGAAGAGAAACAATCATCAATGTTTCTTCCCTTTAACAGATTCAGTGGAATCAATCACTGCTTACCAGCTTTAGAATAAAAATAAGGTAAAACTCTCAGTCAGAAATCCAGTTTATTAGAAGTAACGAGTAGTGATCAGATTTTGAAAAGCATAAAATAGTAAATAATAGAGATGAACTAGTAAATAACAACAGGTAGATAATTACATCAAAAGAAATACTCAAATCAAACTAACACCAAAGTTAAAATAGAAATTAGTAGAATAAAAATAACAGAAAGCAAATAGCCAAATCAAACAGCTAACTAACAGAAACAGAATAAAAACCAGAGAAATCAGAAATTAGCAATCATCAGAATCAAGCATTTATATCAATCACTCCTAATCTGGTCCTCAAAATACTGAATGAGTCAAAGGCCAGTGGTTTAGTGAATATGTCAGCCAGCTAATTTTCAGTTGCTACATGATGCAGCTCAATATCTCCTTTCGTAACATGGTCCCTAATGAAGTGATGCCTTATATCAATGTTTTTGGTTCTAGAATGTTGGATTGGATTCTTAGAAATGCATATGGCACTAGTATTATCACACAGAACAGACATTGTGCCCACAGGTAATCCTAAATCCAAGACTTATTGCTTCAACCAAAGAACTTGGTCACACAACTCCCTAAGGCAATGTACTCAGCTTCAGCAGTGGAAAGTGCAACTGAGTTTTGTTTTCTACTGGATCAGGAGACTAAAGACTGTCCTATAAATTGATAAGTTTCAGAAGTGCTTTTTCTATCCACCCTACACCCTGCATAGTCAGAATCAGAATATCCAATAATCTCAAAAGAGGTGTTGTGCCTAGGGTACCAGATTCCTAGGTTTGGGGTCCCTAAAAGATATCAAATAATTCTCTTAACAGCAGTCAGGTGGGATTCTTTAGGATCAGCCTGAAGCCTAGCACAAAGACAGACACTAAATATGATATCAGGTCAGCTAGCAGTCAGGTAAAGCAGTGATCCAATTATACCTTTATACTTCTTCTGATCAACAGATTTTCCACTTGAATCCTTATCTAACTGAATAGAGGAGCTCATGGGAGTGTTGATTGGCTTGGCTTTGTCCATTTCATATTTCTTCAAAATATCCTTAGTGTATTTAGATTGATTGAGAAAGGTTCCATCATCCAATTACCTTATGCTAAACCCCAAAAAGTAGGACAATTCTCCCATCATACTCATCTCAAACTCCTTACTTATTATTTTAAAAAACTCATCACATAAATATTTATCACAAGATCCAAAGATTATATCATCAACATAGATCTAGATAATGAGTAAATCATCCCCTATTCTCCTCATAGAAAGGGTGGTGTCTACGCTCCCCTTAACAAACTCTCTTTCTAAGAAAAAAGTGCTAAGCCTCTCATACCAAGCTCTAGGTGCTTGTTTCAATCCATATAAGGCCTTTTTTAATTTGTAAACATAATTTGGATATTGGGAACTCTCAAAGCCTGGGGGTTATTCTACAAAAATATCCTCTTTTATTACCCCATTTAAAAAGACACTCTTGACATCCATTTGAAACAGCTTGAATCCCTTATAACATGCAAAGGCTAGTAGCACTCTAATGGCTTCCAATCTAGCTACAGGGGCAAAAGTCTCCTTAAAATCAATCCCTTCAATCTGATTATACCCCTTAGCCACCAATCTTGCCTTATTCCTAACCACCACACTAGAATCATTCATCGTATTCTTAAAGACCCACTTGGTTCCCACAATACTTTGATTTCTAGGTCTTTCTACTAACTCCCAAACATCATTCCTTATAAATTGATTCAATTCTTCTTGCATAGCTAAGATCCAAAACTCATCCAAAAGGGCTTGATTGATGTTGGTGGGTTCAGTTATTGAGATAAAGGCAGAGTGGTTTACTTCCTTCCTAAGTCCATGCCTAGTCCTAACACCTTCAGAAGGGTCTCCTAAGATTAGTTCTTTAGGATGACTCGAAGAATATCTCCAATCTCTAGGCAGTGTGGTTTGAGGTTCTTCCCTTTCCTCTAGATTTGTATTTCCAACCCCTTGGGTAATCCTTTTGCTCCAAGAAGATCCGGGGTTCTCTGCCCGCTTCAGGTGGAAGCAAAAGGATTTCTAAGGTTCTCTACCTGCTTCAGGAGGAAGCAAAAGGAGGTCGGGTTCTCTGCCTCACCGTGTGGTGAAAAGGAGGTGTTTGTACAGGCTTCTCCACCTTACTGTGGGAGCAAAAGGAGAGACACTTTTTGTTTAGTGCAATACCTAGAGGGGAGGCTCCGGGGAGTGGACGTAGGTCAAGTTGACCGAACTATTATAAAATCTGGTTTGCTTTTCTGATTCAGTTTTGCACTTTACTTTTCCGATATTAACTGATTGGGTGAATATCTGTGATTGATCTTTTCGTTCTTGTTTACTTGTTTCCGCTGCTAAGTATCAAAAAGATTTTCATTGTTATCATGAAATTTTTAAATAACCAATTCACCCCCCCCCCTCTTGGTTAGCCTCGGGACTCGTTCACTAGGGCTTAACATCCCTATTAAACTTTTAAGTGGTATCAAAGCATGTTTCATATACATCTAGGAAGAGGCACTATCACCCACGTAGATTAGTTAACCCTTTTCCTGGTGTTAGATGCTTTTCATGTGGCATGTTAGGACACATTTCCCACACCTATACTGTTCACCGTAGTACATATTGGGTGTGGAAACCCAAACTGCCTGTTTCACAGCACAGCACGCATGCATTGCATTCTTCTTTTCAAAAGAAGGAACCCAAACCTATTTGGGTTCCTAAGACTGACGTTTGATATTTTTGTAGGTGTGCTCTCACACAAGACCTCATGCGAGCATGTGGTACCTGGACAGCGGATGTTCTAGACATATGACTGGAGATGCAAATCAGTTCATTTCGCTGGAGGCCAGAGCTGGAGGCAAGGTTACACTTGGAGATAACACCACCAGGAAGGTGGTAGGCTCAGGTATAATTGGTGATTCAAAGAATTTTATGATTGATAATATTTTGCTTGTAGATGGACTGAAACACAACTTGCTGAGCATCAGTCAACTCTGTGACAAGGGATACAGCATCAAATTCCTGCCCACTGGCTGCATTTTAAGCTTAAATGATGAAGTTGTTTTACAGGGGCAAAGGATCAACAACGTCTACAAGCTGGATGTAAGTTGCATTAAATCTGATAATTCAATTTTCTTAAAAACTGCTGCTGATTAGTCTTGGTTATGGCATAGGAGATTGTGTCATGCCAGTATGAAAACCCTTAGGAGAGTCACCCAAAAGGACTTAGTTAGAGGTGTGCCCAAGCTTAAGTTCACTAAGGATCACCTGTGTGATGCCTGTCAGTTGGGGAAGCAAGTCCAGTCCTCTTTTCACTTTGTTAAGGACATTAGCACCTCCAGACCTTTAGAAGTTCTTCATATGGACCTCTTTGGACCCATTAGCACTGCTAGCTTAAGGGGGAGAGTCTATGGGTTTGTGATTGTGGATGATTATTTGAGGTTCACTTGGGTTAAGTTTTTGTCACATAAATCTGAGTCATTTGATGAGTTTAGATCTTTCTCTACTTGGATTCAGAAGAAGATAGGATGTGAGATTATTACCATCCATAGTGATCACGGAGGGGAGTTTGAAAATGAAAGATTTGGAAGTTTTTATGAGGATCATGGGATTAGTCACAATTTTTCAGCTCCTAGGACCCCTCAGCAGAATGGGGTAGCTGAAAGGAAGAACAGGACCTTAGTGGAAGCCGCTAGAGCCATGCTTGCCGAGTATTCACTTCTAAAATATTTTTGGGTTGAAGCGGTGAACACTGCCTGTTATGTGCTGAATAGGGTGAATGTGAGAATCAAACTGAACAAGTCACCTTATGAGATCATTAAGGGTAGAACTCCAAATATGTCCCACCTCCATGTCTTTGGCTGTAAGGTTTTCATTCTGAACAACGAGAAATCATCCTTAGGAAAATTTGACCCCAAATCTGATGGAGTGTTCTTAGGATATTCAAGTGTGGGGAAATCCTTTAGGGTGTTCAATAGGAGGACTTTGGTGGTGGAAGAAACAACCCATGTAGTGTTTGATGAATCTGATCCTAAGGAGTCTAAATCTGAAGTAGAAGATGAAGAGATTGTTGAGGTTACCCAAGGAGTTGGAAATATAAATTTGGAGGAAAGGGTAGAACCTCAAACCACGTTGCCTAGAGATTGGAGATATTCTTCGAGTCATCCTAAAGAACTGATCTTAGGAGACCCTTCTGAAGGTGTTAGGACTAGGCATGGACTTAGGAAGGAAGTAAACCATTCTACCTTTATCTCAATGACTGAACCCACCAACATCAATCAAGCCTTATCGGATGAGTTTTGGATTTTAGCTATGCAAGAAGAATTGAATCAATTTATAAGGAATGATGTTTGGAAGTTAGTAGAAAGACCTAAAAATCAACGTATTATGGGAACCAAGTGGGTCTTTAAGAATAAGATGAATGATTCTGGTGTGTTGGTGAGAAATAAGGCAAGATTTGTGGCTAAGGGGTATAATCAGATAGAAGGGATTGATTTTAAGGAGACTTTTGCCCCTGTAACTAGATTAGAAGCCATTAGAGTGCTACTAGCCTTTGCCTGTTATAAGGGATTTAAGCTGTTTCAAATGGATGTCAAGAGTGCCTTTTTAAATGGGGTAATTAAAGAAGATATTTTTGTAGAATAACCCCCAGGTTTTGAGAGTTCCCAATATCCAAGTCATGTCTATAAATTAAAAAAGACTTTATATGGATTGAAACAGGCACCCAGAGCTTGGTATGAGAGGCTTAGCACATTCCTGTTAGAAAGAGAGTTTGTTAAGGGGAGCGTAGACACTACCCTTTTTCTGAGGAGATTAGGGGATGACTTACTCATTGTCCAGATCTATGTTGATGATATAATTTTTGGATCTTCTAATGAATATTTATGTGATGAGTTTTCTAAAATAATGAGTAAGGAGTTTGAGATGAGTATGATGGGAAAATTATCCTATTTTTTGGGGTTTAGCATAAGGCAAACGGATGATGGAACCTTTCTCAATCAATCAAAATACACTAAGAACATTTTGAAGAAATATGAAATGGATAAAGCCAAGCCAATCAATACTCCCATGCCCTCCTCAGTTCAGTTAGATAAGGATTCAAATGGAAAATTTGTTGATCAGAAGAAGTATAGAGGGATAATAGGTTCACTACTTTACCTGACTGCTAGCCGACCTGATATCATGTTTAGTGTCTGTCTTTGTGTTTGGTTTCAGGCTGATCCTAAGGAGTCCCACCTAACTGCTGTTAAGAGAATTCTTAGATATCTTTTAGGGACCCCAAACCTAGGAATTTGGTACCCTAGGCACAGCACCTCTTTCGAGATCATTGAATATTCTGATTCTGACTTTGCGGGGTGTAGGGTGGATAGGAAGAGTACTTCTGGGACTTGTCAATTCATAGGACAGTCGTTAGTCTCCTGGTCCAGTAGAAAATAGAACTCAGTTGCACTTTCTACTGCTGAAGTTGAGTACATTGCCTTAGGAAGTTGTGTGGCCCAAGTTCTTTGGTTGAAGCAACAAGTCTTGGATTTAGGAGTACCTGTTGGCACAATTTCTGTTCTGTGTGATAATACTAGTGCCATATGTATCTCTAAGAATCCAATCCAACATTCTAGGACCAAACACATTGATATTAGGCATCACTTCATTAGGGACCATGTTACAAAAGGGGACATTGAGCTACATCATGTAGCAATTGAAAATCAGCTGGCTGACATATTCACTAAATCACTGGCCTTTGACTCATTCAGCATTTTGAGAACCAGAATAGGAGTGATTGATATAAATGCTTGATTCTGATGACTGCTGATTTAGGAATATTCTGATTGGTATTCTGATTTCTATTAGTTAGTTTTTTGGTTTGATTATTTGCTTTCAGTTGATTTTATTTCTTCTGCTGATTTCTATTTTAGCCTTACTGTTAGTTTGATTTGAGTATTTACTTTGATGTGATTTTCTACCTATTTTTATTCACTGGTTCATATCTTGCACTTACTATTTTAAGTTTTTTAAAATCTGATCACCGCTCACTACTTCTGAAAATCTGAATTTCTGACTAGGAGTTTTTACCTTGTTTTGGTTTGGAAGCTGGTAAGCAGTGATTGATTCCACTGAATCTGTTAAAGGGAAGAAACATTGATGATTGTTTCTCTTCCTCTAACTCCTTTACTGGTGTATAGTTTCTTTTGGATAAAAATCTTCTTCAAAATTGAAATGTTAGTGTTTGAAAAGAAGATTGTTTTATCTTCCTACAGTAATCTGCCTCATATCAATAGTGTTTTTCAAAGTCTTGAGTCATTAGTTTGATTTTCTAAACCAAGTGATTGCATTTATCATATGTTGTATGGCTTTTATTTTGTGAATCGTTCTTCTTTACTGTGGAGAGTCATCTCCTATGTCTGGAAGATAATCTCACAGCTGAGACTCTTTAATGATTATGAAAAGGAGAAAGCTTATAAAAGATGCGCAGTGCGCCAGATAATTTGAAAAAGAGGCATAAAATGAGCCCAAAACGGAAAAGATGCGAAATTGCCAAATTGGATACACAAAGTGTATCAAAAATCAAAAGATGCGTAAAGCGCCAACAAATTTTAAAAAGAGGCACAAAATGAGCCCAAACCAAGCTTTCTTCCCTTTCAGATTGTTAAATGTCTTAGAAAAATCTGTGCGCCACTTAATATTTTTCAAAAGCTTGAGTGTGAAAATCCTGATTTCTGATTTTTTACTTTGTAACACTATTATATCAGATATTTTTCTGGAACGAGGCCTGAAAGGATCTCTTTTCAAATCTAATGTCTTTTCTTCTGAATCGGATTTTTGTTTTGAAAGAGGTTTGCATCGATAAGGTGCCCGGGGTCGGAGTTACGAAAGTTGATTTTTTCAACCTTTTTTTGGATTTCAGCACTGTCAATCGTCTTCTTATTGGTTTTTGAATCTACAATCAAGAAAAAATTCTGACTTACTCGAATAGCTTGATCAAAAAAAAACCTTGGTTTTTTATGTATTTTTGCTATAAGTTTTATTTGTTTTTGTTTTATTCTGATTTCATGATTGTGTTTTTGGGATCCTGCTCGATCATCTTCATCCTTCATCTTTTTCTGTTTTCTTCACATCGTCCTGGATGATACACCGATCGTCCTGGACGATCCTCTTCATCCTGAACGATCCAAACATTGTCCTGGACGATTCTTTCAAAATCATCCCCACAATGCTCCTGCTGCTGAAAAAATCCCAATTCTTGGTGATCGTCCTGGACGATCCTTACATCGTCCTGGACGATATGATCCATATCTTCCTGATCTGATCAAACGGCTGACATTGCACCAATTATTGTCCATCGTCCTGGATGATCCACCTCATCGTCCTGGACGATCCACGTGTCAGCCGCTGGACGATTCGAATTTGGCCCGTCCGATATATTTATTACATATCATCCTGGACGATCCACTTAATCGTCCTGGATGATACTTTTCGTCAACGGTCGTCCAGCCTGACTCCTCAGGATGATCGCCTGTGTCTAATCGTCCTGGACGATCGGACCACTTTTTTGACCAATTGTCCAGGACGTCATAAATGACCAAATCGTCCCGGACAATGTCGCGATCGTACGGGACGATCAGGCCATTTTCTATATAAACAGCAGTTTTTCTTCAGATTTTTCCACACCTTTCTTCTTCCACTCTCCTTCTACTTCCTTACCCTGTGGATTCCTAATGGCTGGTGGCAAAAGGTCTCGTCAAAAGGGTGCCAGTTCCTCCCAAGGACATGTCGATCCTCGCTTCCCGAATGCCGCCGATCAGGCTGCTTTCGAATGCTATCGTAACGTGGGGATCACGCACTCTAAAATTGTAAATCCCCACACTCTCACTTATCCCATTCTAGATCTGTTCGCACACACCTCCCTCACCTTCATTCTGACCTTAGCCTTTCCCTTTAATCTTGAACTCCTTCAAATCTTCTTTGCCAACTTGCGCATTTTCGCTGACTATTCCACTCTTCAATCATACGTCAATCAACGCCCCGTGGAACTCACGACCCATGATTTTCATAATATTCTTAAGATGTCTGTCACTAGCGACAAACTTCACACGCTTATCACCGATCCTGACTATGATTGGAGTGTCGCCAATCACTTCCTTCGCAATACAAACGCACCATATCATGACAACGCTTCCACTTCCCTTCTCAAGGACACACGGACCATTCAGTATGTCCTTCGTTCCTCCGTCATTCCAAAGGTGGGGGATCGAATTCACATTATCCCGCTACTGTCCTTGACCACCTACTACATCATGGCCTGTCGAGAATTTAATACCTCTGATCTGATTATCCAATACATAGAACACCTAACCACCATTAGAGATTCGGGTCACAGGCGTCGCCCAAATCTAGCTTTAGGTCATCTTATTCACTATGCCTTAGAGACAAAATATGACCTTCAGTATCCTGTCCCTCCTGATGTCCTTCCTTCCTTCTTCACAAACAACTCATTCCACGTCCTACACAACACCCGACTACATCCGGAGCCCGCCCCGGATGTTGAGGAGGAAGAGGAAGAGGCCATTCCAGTTCCTGCTGCACCAGAGGCACCTGCTCCCCTTCGCATTGCCTCTCCCTTTGACCACCTAGTGCAGCGTTTCGATTAGTGGGAGGCCAGATTTGACTCCTACGTGGTTGCCCAGGAGCAGCGGCACGCTGAGGACATCCAGTGCTTCACTAACTATGCTGCGCAGTAGCAACAGCAACATAACCAGGACATCGCCTGGATGGGAGCCCACTTTCAGGCCATTCACCATTACTTCAACCCTCCACCGCCACCTCCTTCTTCCGATCAGGATCCGCCTCAGTTTTAGTTTCCTGTTTTGTAGTTGTTCTCTTTTATGTTTTATTCCCGTATTCTATTTTTCCCTCCTCCTTTTTGTGATGTCAAAAGGGGGAGTTAGTTGTAGTCGTTTCAGTCTTTGTTATGTGTTATGCTTTCTATATTACTTTGATTGTTATATGAAAATTTAAAAAAATATATATCTATTTTTTGATCTCCTGTTTATTATTATTTTCAAACTACTTTACAAATGTTTGCCATCATAAAAAAGGGGGAGATTGTTACAAATCTGGTTTTGATGATGACAAACATGTTTCCAGTGTGTTTTGCTTGGCGAATCTGTTTCAGGCACAAAAGACCACGAGCCACTCAAGCCAACTCAAGATCAGGCCCAAGTGTGTCCAATGTACTGCTTTTCATTTTATTGAGTCAATTGTAATGTAACTGATCCCCTAGCTAAGTAACCTTGCACACACACACTCAGGGGGAGAGCTTGAGTGAATTAGAGTTTCTGTTCAATTTTTGTTCAGATCGTCCTGGATGATATTCACATCGTCCTGGCCGATCAGGTAAAAACAGAAACCCTAATTAGGGCGACTAAGTTAAGAGGGTCTGATTAAGCAGATCATCCTGGACGATCTTTGGATCGTACGGGACGATATGCTCAAATCAAAAATTCTCAGCCGCCAGATCAAGTTAGGCAAGTTTTTATTTTTAGTTATTTGGTCTGATCGTCCGGGATGATACGTCTATCGTTCTGAATGATTCAGTATAATCATGCCTAATTTAGTCTGATAATTAAGGAAAGCAAGTTATTTTTGAGTGATACGATCATATCGTCCTGGACGATCGCAGGATCATCCCGGACGATCATGATCGTCTAGTGCATTTCAGCTGTACGACCCGAACTGTGTTCAGGATGATTTGGGCACTTTTTGAACTAATCGTACAGGACGATATACCTATCGTCCTGGATGATCAAGTCATTTTTTGGTCGTCCAGCACAGATTTCGCTGGACGACCCGAACTGTCTTCTGGACGATATTCCTCGATTTGCACTAATCGTCCCGGATGATCGCAGGATCGTACGGGACGATATGACCAATTTTTTCTACTGATCGTCCAGAAGAGCCAGATCGTCCAGGCTGAAACAGCTAAATTTGAACTGATCGTCCTGGACGATCTTGGCCGACCAGTTGAGATTTAGGGCAAATTTTAAGCCCTCCTATAAAAGAACTTTTTCTTGAAACAAGAAAAATCTTTTGCCACCTTCCTTCCCTGAGAAACCCTAGAGAGAGAGAGAGTTGGGAGAGAGAGAGAAGATCTTGTGAGGGGGAGTTAGTGAGGGATTCACTAAGGTTGCTCCAAGCACGGATCAGAGTCGTCTTCTCCGCTCATCTTCTTTCGTCTAGTCGGTGTTCGTCGTGGGAGGATCGTTCGTAAGAAGATCCGGGGTTCTCTGCCCGCTTCAGGTGGAAGCAAAAGGAGTTCGAAGGTTCTCTGCCTGCTTTAGGAGGAAGCAAAAGGAGGTTGGGTTCTCTGCCTCACCGTGTGGTGAAAAGGATGTGTTTGTACAGGCTTCTCCGCCTTGCTGTGGGAGTAAAAGGAGAGACACTTTTTGTTTAGTGCAATACCTGAAGGGGAGGCTCCGGGGAGTGGACGTAGGTCAAGTTGACCGAACCACTATAAAATCTGGTTTGCTTTTCTGATTCAGTTTTGCATTTTACTTTTCCGATATTAACTTCTTGGGTGAATATCTGTGATTGATCTTTTCGTTCTTGTTTACTTGTTTCCGCTGCTAAGTATCGAAAAGATTTTCATGTTATCGTGAAATTTTTAAAAAACCAATTCACCCCCCCTCTTGGTTAGCCTTGGGACTAGTTCACTAGGGCTTAACATCCCTATCGAACTTTCATAAATCCCAAAGTAGAGGACTCCGGGGAGTGGACGTAGGTCAAGTGACCGAACCATTATAAAAATCTCTAGTGTGCTTTTTTCATTTTACCGTACTTTATTTTTCATGCTTTTAAGTAGTACTTTAAATTGCTTGGTGAAAAATCATATTTTAAATCTTGTATTGTGTAAGGTACAATTGTATCATCAATATCGTCATTGTGAATGTTTTACTTGCTTCCGTACTTTACTCGTTAAGTTATCCTTTAAAAAATTACAAAAAGTAGAACTCTTGTTTAGAGTTGATTTTTTAAAATACCAATTCACCCCCCTCCCCCCTCTTGGCGCATCTCGTACTTTCAAGTGGTATCAGAGCGGGGTTTCAAAATAGTGTTTTAGAAAACCTAGAAACGTAAGATCTATGGCTCAATTTGGTAACCGTAACACTGCGGAAGGTTATTCTATAACCTGTCCACCTTTATTTGACAATATACCGTTTGATTTCTGGAAAATACGCATGTCTACATTTTTACAGTCTCTAGACTATCGCATGTGGATGTTGGTCCAAGAAGGTTATTCTACTCCATTTCGTATGTTGAATGGAATTAAAACTGAAATATCGTTTAATGAATGGAGCATAGAGGATAGAGAACTTACACAGTTAAATGCTAAATGTCTAAATTATTTCTTTTACGCATTAAAATCAGAAGACTATATGCAAGTATCAACTTGTACTACTGGTAAACAAATTTAGGACAAACTGTGTATCACGTATGAAGGAACTAGTGAGGTCAAACAATCTAGGTTGAACATACTGCTACATGATTACGAACTATTCTGTATGAAACCTAGTGAAACTATATCTGACATGTACACTAGATTCCCCTAGATTGCAACATCTCTGCATGCTTTAGGGAGAGAGCTATCTAACTTGGAAAAAGTTAATAAAATACTGCGATGTTTGCCTAGCTCGTATGATGCTAAAATCACTACAATAACTGAGTCCAAAGACCTGAACGTTTATTCTATTGACAATTTACTTGGGTCACTCATTGCCTACGAGTAAGGAGTGAGTCAACGACAAAGTGATGCAGGTGAAAAGAAGAAGGAGCGAACGGTGGCTTTAAAAGCAAACAATTTTGAAAGTGACAGCTCAACAGCGGAGGAAGATGACGACATCGCCTTGATGACTCGTCAGGCAAAAATTTTCTGAAAAGAAAGCAGCGCCGTCAACAAAGCAATTGGAACAAAGGTAAAAGCTCAAAGCATACTAAAGTTGGATCTGACATGATTTGCTTTGAGTGCAGGAAACCCGAACATCTCCGAGCTGATTGCCCCAACATTAAGACTCATCAAACCAAGGAAAAGGGTGAGGAAAGATCAAAGTTCAAGAAGGGCAAGTTTAAGACACAAAAAATGTTTTGGGCTGACTCTGCCTCAGAATCATCTGAAGAAGAAGCAGAGGAGGAGGTAACGAATTTATGTCTTATGACTAATGATAATCTTGATAAATCAGATCAAGATGAGGTATGTCAACTGTCTTACGATGAATTGCTTATTATTTCTGAAAAAATTCATGACTCGTATAGAAAGTTAAAGAAAATGCATATGAATCTTAACACTGAGTTTATTACTTTACAGAAAGAGCATGCTAGTGTAGTTAAGAATTTGTCTGATTTGGATAAAGATCATATGTCTTTGCTTGATGAATATGATGCATTAAATAAGAAGCATATTGAGTTAACCACTGCACACGATATCTTGAAATCATCACATGTTGAACTAGAGAATGCATTTAAGAAACTAGAAGAACTTGCAGAGGAACTAAGCAGAAGTGAGCATGCATTGAGATTTGAATATGCAAGCCTTAATCAAAGTAATAAATTTTTAAAAGAAAAACTTCGTGCATTTGAAAACAATAAAATACCTCCCACGGTTGCTGAGTTTTTTCAGCCTCCACCATGTGAACCATCTCATTCAAAACCTGCACGTCATGCATCATCCAAACCCAGAAATAGGCACTACCACCCCATAGATTAGTGAACCCATTTCCCGATGTTAGGTGTTACTCTTATGGCATGCTAGGTCATATAGCCCGCACTTGCACAATTCACCATAGGACACATCTAGTGTGGAGACCTAAATCGCATTGATCACAGCATAACATGCATACATTTCATTCATATAAGCATAGGGTGGAACCCAAACTCACGTGGGTTCCCAAAGCTAATCTATGATTGACATTATAGGGATGCTCTCACAAAAGACCTAGTGAGAGCATGTGGTACCTGGACAGTGGCTGCTCGAGACACATGACTGGAGACATGAAGCAGTTCGTGACACTGGAGGCCAGGTCAGGAGGCAAGGTAACTTTGGGAGACAACACCACCAGAAAAGTGGTGGGCTCAGGTATCATTGGAAACACTAAGAATTTGATTATTGAGAATGTACTTTTAGTTGATAGTTTAAAGCATAATCTTTTAAGTATTAGTCAACTATGTGACCAGGGATTTGACATAAAATTTCTTTCTAATAAATGAATGATTAGCTTAAATGATACACTTGTGTTAGAAGAAAAACGCATAAACAATGTTTACATGTTAGATTTAAACTGCATTGAAAACTCAAACTCTTTGTGTCTGAAAATAATAGCTGATGACTCTTGGTTATGGCATAGGAGACTATGCCATGCTAGTATGAAAATACTTAGGAACATCATTCAGAAAGACTTAGTTAGAGGCATACCAAAGTTAGACTTTACTAAGGATCATCTTTGTGATGCCTGCCAATTAGAAAAATAAGTTAAATCTTTATTTCATGCAATCAAGGATATCAATACCACTAGGCCACTAGAAACTCTCCACATGGACCTGTTTGGACCTGTTAGTACAGCCAGCCTACGAGGGAAGTTGTATGGATTTGTAATAGTGGATGACTACTCTAGGTTTACTTGGGTGAAATTCCTAGCTCATAAGAGTGAGTCATTTGAAGAGTTTAGAATTTTCTCCACTTGGATTCAAAGGAAATTAGGATGTATAATTTCAAAAATTCATAGTGATCACGATGGAGAATTTGAGAATGATAAATTTGAATCATTTTGTAAAGATGTTGGAATAGAACATAATTTATCTGCCCCTAAAACTCCTCAGCAAAATGGAATAGCAGAAAGAAAGAATAGAACTTTAGTTGAAGTTGCTAGTGCTATGTTAGCTGAATACACTCTTCCTAGATATTTTTGGGCAGAAGCAGTGAATACCGCGTGCTATGTGTTAAATAGGGTAAATGTTAGATCCAAACTTAATAAGACACCCTATGAGTTGCTTAAGGGTAGGACACCCAATCTTTCCCACTTATACGTTTTTTGTTGCAAATGCTTCATCTTAATCAATGGCAAGTCACCCTTAGGAAAGTTCGATCCCAAATCTGATGAAGGGGTTTTCGTAGGCTACTCATCTGTAGGTAAAGTCTATAGAATCTTTAATAAGAGAATCCTAGTAGTAGAAGAGTCCACCCATGTAGTATTTGATGAATCCAATAAGACCTCTAAATCTAATCATGAAGAAGAAGAAGTTGAGATTATACGGGGAGTAGAAACCATTACCATAGAGACTAGAGCGGAACCTCAGGAACATCTGTCTAGAGATTGGAAATTTTCCTCTAATCATCCTAAAGAACTGATCTTAAGAGACCCATCAGAAGGGGTAAAAACTAGGCATGGACTTAGAAAAGAGGTTAGTCATTCTGCATTCATATCTATGATTGAACCCACGAATATAGATCAAGCCTTAGGAGATGAATTTTGGATCCTAGCAATGCAAGAAGAGTTGAACCAATTCGTTAGGAATGATGTATGGGAATTAGTCAAAAGACCTAAAGAACAAAGTGTGGTTGGAACTAAATAGGTCTTTAAAAATAAGATGAATGACTCTGGAATAGTAGTGAGAAACAAGGCTAGGTTAGTAGCAAAGGGGTATAACCAAATTGAAGGAATAGATTTTGAAGAAACATTTGCTCCGGTAGCTAGACTAGAAGCCATCAGGATACTTTTAGCCTTTGCTTGTTTTAAGGATTTTAAGCTGTATCAAATGGATGTCAAGAGTGCTTTCCTGAATGGGGTAATCAAGGAAGATGTTTATGTGGAGCAACCCTCAGGGTTTGAAAACTCACAATTTCTAAACCACGTGTTCAAACTGAAAAAGGCACTATACGAGTTAAAACAAGCACCTAGAGCCTGGTATGAAAGACTTAGTACGTTCCTACTAGAGGAGGCTTTGTTAAGGGTAGTGTGGACACCACCTTATTCTTGAAGAAGGTAGGAGTTGAGATACTCATCGTTCAGATTTATGTAGATGACATCTTGTTCGGATCGACGGAGAAAAACTTATGTAATGAATTTTCAAAAATAATGAGTGATGGGTTTGAAATGAGTATGATGGGAGAACTTAGTTACTTCCTTGGGTTCAATGTAAAACAGATGGAAGGTGGAACGTTCCTTAGCCAATCTAAGTATATAAATGATATTTTGAAAAAATATGAAATGGACAATGCTAAGGCTATGAATACACCCATGAGCTCTAACATTCAATTGGATAAAGATCCCAGTGGGAAGTCTATAGATCAAAAGAGATATAGGGGAATAATTGGATCACTTCTCTACTTGACTGCTACTAGACCAGACATAATATTTAGTGTGTGTCTCTGTACCCACTTTCAAGCTGACCCAAAAAAATCTCACATGACTGCTGTCAAAAGAATTCTTAGATATCTACTAGGCACCCCGAACTTAGGAATTTGGTATCCTAGACACAGCACTACTTTTGAAATCTTAGGGTACTCAGATTCAGACTTTGCAGGATGTAGGGTAGATAGAAAAAGCACTTCTGGTACTTGTCAATTCATTGGACAATCGTTAGTTTCATGGTCCAGTAGAAAATAGAATTCGGTAGCCCTATCAACAGCCGAAGCAGAATATATAGCGATAGGTAGCTGTGTTGCACAAGTTTTATGGTTAAAATAACAACTTTTAGATATAGGACTACGTGTAGAAACCATTCCAATTATGTGTGACAATACTAGTGCTATTTGCATATCTAAAAATCCAATTCAACATTCACGAACAAAACATATAAACATTAGACATCATTTCATCAGAGATCACATAGCCAAAGGAGATATTGAACTGCACCACGTTGCTACTGAAGATCGATTGGCTGACATTTTCACAAAACCATTAGATTATGACACCTTTAGCACCTTAAGAATAAAATTAGGTGTCATAGACATTCAAGCCTAAAACAAAAAAAAGAAAAAAAAATATGTGTCTTTGTTATGATTGGTTTGTTTAAAAAAAAAATGGTTTCCTGATCCTCTTACCTTGCTAATGACAAACCTTGAATTTCTCTGCACATCGTACTATACGATCACATATCGTACTGTACAATTATCTCAAAATCACTCAAATCTCAGCCGTCCACTCCCATTCACGGTCCAGATCTCTCCTGGCTTACACATATCATACTGTACGACTCACCACTCGTACCGTACGATACATATTATTGGCCATCGTGCTGTACAAACCACACATCGTACTGTATAATCCACATGTCAAATGGATTGGGATGAATTTAAACCTGACCGGTACGGAAATTATTGCCTTTCGTACTGTACGAACACCTGTTCGTACTGTACGATTCTTTTTGTCAAAGGTCATTTAGACGACTTCTCAGAATGAACGCCTCTCACTCACGTTCGTACAGTATGATTCAGATCGTACTGTATGATTTGACTCCCTTTTTGGAACGATCGTCCAGACAATATTATTGCCCCTATCGTACTGTATAATACTCAATCGTACTGTACGATATATCCAAAATTCTATAAAATAGAGGGCTTCTTTGGCTTAACTCACTCACTCTAAATTTCCTCACTCTCTCAATTCACTTCTTCCACAATGTCTGGTGCAAGTAAGCACGGCCGAATGATCGTCGGGATCTCTTCCTCCTCTCGACGATTTGACGATCGCTTTCTCTCCGGTGCAGACGAGAAAGCATACAATAAACTCAATGAAGCCAAAATCACCCCATCTTGAATGCTGAATCAAGCCGCTCTGAATTTCGAGGTGATGAACCTTTTCGCCTCCACCACTCTTCAATTCCTGTTGACTCTAGCATTTCCTTTTCACTCTGAACTACTTTTTGAGTTTCTTGTCAATGTAAAAATCGACCTAGAGAACACCACTTTCACTTCCTATATCTGCAAACAGCATGTCGTTATCACCGTCAACGACATAGCTGCACACATTGGGCTGTCCACTGACGGCCCTCATCCCCAATCTATGATCTCACATGATTATGATTGGACCTCAGTTAATATGACCCTTAGAGGTGTCCGATCCAATTAACACATGCCCCTTGTCCAAACCCTGAATCAGAATGCATGTGTTATCTAGTATGTCCTTCACACGTCCATCATACCCAAAGCTGGAGACCGCATCCATATTACTCCACTGCTATCTGTGGTCATGTATCTAATAATATCTGGAACCAAATTCAATGAAGCCCAAATGGTTTTTGATTATATCCATATCCTGTCTGCATACCGATATCCCGGTGCCCGCCGAAAACTGAACCTTGCTTTAGGACATGTCATAGGATACATCTTAGATGCTAAGTATCAAATTCATTATCCGCTATCTCCAGATCATCTTCCTATCTTCTACTCAGATGCCTCTTTTCGTATCTTATTCCATCGGGGGGCAGCTCACGCCGATCCCGAGTTTGATGATGAAGAGGCTGCTGCTCCTACTGACGCCCCTCTACTACCACCAATCCACCCACCTGGTCTTGCTCATCCAAACTGTTTCCATGACCTCCACCACCACCTCTGGATCAGGATCCAGAATTTTGAGTTGTTGTAGTTGTTTATGTTATTTTTTTTAGTTTCTTGTCATTGTAGTTATTTATTTGTTCTTCCCTTTTTCGTGCTGTCAAAAGGGGGAGACGTGTCTGTGTTCTGTGTTGTTCTATTTTTTCTTACTATTAATGATATCAGTTATTTATGTTTACTCTTCTGTTCTCACTATATGTTATCCTCTTGTTATGTTTTTTTCTGTATGTTATAATAAAAAGAAAATAAAATTTTTTCTCTCCCCCTATTTAAAAATAATAATAAGTTATTCTTCTCAGGGGGAGCTAAGGAAGTCAGAACAACTGTGGCCATCAGAAAATATTATTTGACACCATTAAAAAAGGGGAGATTATTAAAATCCAGGATCCCGAGCACTTAATTTTGATGGTGACAACTAATACTTACTGAATCCATATGGACTTCCTTAAGATTACAAATGCTTATCCTTGTATATGAGCACTAACATTTCAGGTCAGATGCACACTGCTAAAGGTTACTGGAGACTTAAATCGGGTAGAATAGGATGTTAAAAATTATGTAATCTTTATTTTCTTTATTTTTTATTTTCTTGAGTCTGTCATAGAAGCATGTACGTGAAAGGAGCAACCATGCACACACACAGGGGGAGATTTATTTTTATGTTTAAATTTTTTTTAAAAAAAATATCGTATTGTACCATTTTAAATCGTACTGTACGATTAATTAATAATACTCAGGCTAACGACTATTTTTCATATGATTAACTTTGTAATCTAATCATACTGTACATCATTATCATACTGTATGATGAGATTCAATTGAAAAACCCTAGCCGCTAGAATAAGTTTGGTAAGTTCATAATTTTGATTTCTTGAACTATTTGTACTGTACGATCATGATCGTACGGTACGATTAATTGAATACTTACTAAAATTATCTCTCGTAATCAGGAAATAAATGTTGGTTTCTTATTTAAAGTCGATCGTACTGTACGATGATATATCGTACCAAACGATAGACAGAGATGATTACATTCATCCCTTCGATCGTACCAGACGAAACTAAGGTTTTTTGTTCTGTTCGTCCTGGACGATATTCGTATCGTACAGGATAATATCCTTAAATGAACTAATCGTACTATACGACTAGTGGAGTGCTGGACGACTGATAGAGATGATTTCATTCGTATCTTTAATCGTACCAGATGAAACTAAGTTTTTTTGTTCTATTCATCCTGGATGATATTCGTATCGTATAGGACGATATCCTGAAACAAACTAATCGTACTGTACGACTAGTGGAGTGCTGACAACTGGCAGAGACGAATTCTTTCATCCCAGGGATCGTCCCACAGATCATCCTGTACGAACAGTACGAATCAACATTATCATCTTGTTCGATATACATATCATACAGTACGATATGCATAAACTTTG
Organism: Dendrobium chrysotoxum; assembly: GCA_019925795.1. Taxonomy (NCBI): domain Eukaryota; kingdom Viridiplantae; phylum Streptophyta; class Magnoliopsida; order Asparagales; family Orchidaceae; genus Dendrobium; species Dendrobium chrysotoxum. Next base: position 8,295,862 of record CM034304.1, on the reverse strand, counting down.
ATAACTGTTCGTCTGTGCTCATACTGGACAGAGCTGTACTTGAACTGATCATACTGTACGATGATATATCGTACTGTACGAACAGAAACACAAAAGTTAAAATCTTTAGGGTTTTCTGAAGCCTGATATAAAAAATAACTTAAAATTTTTATGAGGTGTTGTTGATCTATTTTCCTGCTGTGAGAGGCTTCGAGGGAGGAAGAGACTCTTGAAGGAGAAGTTCTTTTTCTTTGAAGAGATCCAGGGCTTGCGAGAGGAATGTGAAGGTGAGCGTGAGCGTGAGGGAGAAGTTGTGTGAGGGGATCACACGGTGGCTCTAAGCTAGCTACATACTTTGCTCCTCTTGTGGCTTTGGGGAGTCTTGGGAAAGTTCTCAAGGGAAGAGTCGCTTCAAGATCAACATCGTCAAGGTACTCTGCCATCTCCAGAAGGGAGAAAAAGGAGAAGGTCCGCTGCCGTCACCCGGAGGGTGACATAGCATTTGGTATTCCGCCGCACCGAGGGAGGTGAAAGTGAGTATTGTAAAGGCTTCTCCGCCTTGCTGTGGGAGCAAAAGGAGAGTCAACTTTTACTAGTGCAAATCCCGGAGTGGAGGACTCCGGGGAGTGGACATAGGTCAAGTGACCGAACCACTATAAAAATCTCTGGTGTGCTTTTTCCATTTTACCGTACTTTATTTTTCATGCTTTTAAGTAGTACTTTAAATTGCTTGGTGAAAAATCATATTTTAAATCTTGTATTGTGTAAGGTACAATTGTATCATCAATATCATCATTGTGAACGTTTTACTTGCTTCCGTACTTTACTCGTTAAGTTATCCTTTAAAAAATTACAAAAAGTAGAACTCTTGTTTAGGGTTGATTTTTTAAAATACCAATTCACCCCCCTCTTGGCGCATCTCGTACTTTCACTTAAGCCTTCCACCCAAATTCCAGCATGTAATTTAGACTCCAAATTTATAAGAACACAAACTCTAGCAAATTCTCTCCTTCCCCATTTAAACATATTTCCATCTAGAAACTTAGGAACTCCAACTTTTGAAGCAGTTTTAGTGATATTTACTTCATCCCAATATTGCAAAGGTAAATGAGGAAGATGAATCTAAACTAGTGTAGATAACACTTGCAAGGTTAATGATGAGAAACTAGTGTTCATTTATCCATTCCTATTATATGACCTCCCACATACTAAGGTCCACCACTAAACACTTCTTCCATAGCTTTAAAAGAGTTGAATGAACATAATATCCAATCTAAACCAAGAGTTGTTAAATGAAAACCACCAAATTTACTCCATTGACACCTCAGATCCAAGCTACACACTAGAAAAGAAATGTTTTTACCTAAAACCTTCACTACTAGTGAGTTTCTTAATAAATGAGTATTAGCCAACTCTTTATCAGCATTAAGCTTAACCACAATACCATCATCAGACATCTCAGTGGATAAAGCATTATAATCAACTTTAATATGAGAAGTTTTTTCCATGAATTACTCAAGTTGCCTCACTGTGATGATAGTTAGAGGGTATGCTAGGTTTAATTTATGTTTAATCCAATATAACACCAATAAAAATGCAATTGTGTGTTGATCAACTAATAAAGTGAATGAGAGAGTATCAATCTCATGAGAAAATTATATAGTGCACACAAATATTTCTAGTATTGTCTACTCAAGCTGTGGTATTTGTCCTATAAAATGAAATCAGGGATAATTTATTTTTCTAATGAGAAATGTATAAAATAGTGAAGATACCAATAAATAAAATATTTTTGGACTAATGATAGTAAATATCTTAAGTTTTTTTCTAAATAGACTCCTCTACCTTAGTTGTGAATTAGAGCATAAGCATCCATAGATCTTTGTCGAGCTTGTAAGGATGTAAAAAAAGGTTTATAACCTTCCTATAATTATTCTATCTCCATAGAACCTAGAATATTAAACATCCTATATCTAGGCATGCAAATATTTCATTTCAATTTTCTTATTTGTACCAACATTCCTCTATCAAGGCAATACTTCACACTAGAAGTTAAATTTTATACTTGGCCACTATATAAATTAAATGAAGAGCATGAGATATTGAAAATAATAATCCACTCTTTAAAATATAAGTCTAAATAAGGAATTATAAAGGTTTTCACATTATCAACCCAAACTAATGAGTTTAGTCATCCATGAAATTAAAATTGAACAAGATAAGTTTTAATACTTGCTCAAGAAAGAAAGTTCAAGTAGAGAAGATGAAAGAAATATCACCCAAAATGAAGAATCTCAAATAGATCCTACAGACTGTCCCTTCCCAAAGTGAATCTCCCCTTACAACTTTGCTCTCTATAATCCTTTCATCTCCAATTGATTATTTGGTCACTATAATATTAACCAGCCACTTTAAATAATGTATACTATTCCCTGGTCTCTCTTAGACTTTTCTAAAATAAGTTCTAACAATTTTTTTACATAAAAGATAGAAAACTATTTAACTTAATACATGAATAGACTCAGGTGTCGTGATGCTCGATAATGTTGCACTGTGGCATTAGAATATGACCAAGCAACTCAACACTGCTAAATATTCTCTACTATGGCACTGGGTTGATCCAACGTAGTTGTTTACTACTACAACATGAAGCTTGTCTAATCTGATGTCGTGCTTCTTTTCATTAACTACTCCATCGCAGTGTTACAAAAGTTGGGCGATATGGCGCTCGCTTATGTCATCAGGCACAATGATGCTTTTGAGGTCGGCACTTTGGTGTGAATTAATTATTATTATTTTAAGACTGTAGCAATGTAATATTATCTCTTGTCATTACGGTGCTACGTGGCACTATGATGTTAGCCTTTGCTCCATCAGGGTACTGAATTAAATGAACTTTTTTCAAGGCTCTGGCACTGCAATGTACTGATCCAATGTCGAGGCATTGAAGATGCTGCAATGTTGATAGTTCTAGAGCTATGGCGCTAGTTTTAAACTTTGATATTTTGCTCCTTTTCCTGAGACATTCTTGCACAACATGAACTAAAACACATACCTTTACTAGAATTAATATAATAAAAATACTACATAATATTCACTTAACAAGCAATCTTATTGGCGATGGAGTGCATTAATATTTTGGTGACAAAGTAAATGGGACACAATAATTAGATGATGATGATGGTTGAGCGAACTTAGTCGAGCGATGGTAAATGGAAAACATTCCAGTGATAGCGGTCGAACAACAATTATTGCATCAATGATCATCATTGTCCAAAGTTGGGTGGAGCTTTAGTCATTCAGATCTCTAACTCTCTCTTATTTAAAGTCAAGGTGCCACCTCCTTCATCTGAAGAATATATACAATATCTGTAGTTTTTTAGTGACTTTTTGAAAATTTTGAGCAAATTCCTAAAAACACCCCCTGGAACAATCTATATTGATTCACTTGATTGTAATTCATACTTTTAATATTTAAATGCCTCAATAATCTCAAAATTAAGTGATATTCGGCTCATTTGATTTCTCATGTTAAGACACTTGAATTGATTGCAAGCATGCAAAATTTGAAAATTATTTGTTCTTCAATTAATGCCATTAAATTTTTAACTACACTTCAAGTGCTTGATTTTAGCTCATTTTGATTCGAATTAAATTATTATTTTTTAATCATTAGACATTTAATTCAACAATAAATTTGTCCTGTTCTAATTTTAAAATTATGTCAAAATTATTACTAAATATAATAAAAATTTTTAGCACCATGCTTATATTAAAGGACTTGTCATCGACATTCTTATAAACCAAATTTGTCTTATTCTTCGATAACATGTATTTGCTCCCAAGCGTAAACATATATTAACCTTTAAAGATTTACTTTAAAATTAAAAATTGTCATTGAAAAATTCTAATTAAATCAAACCTATTAGTCATATGAAGCATAAAATATAAAATATAAAAATGCAATCAAACTTATATGCAAGGTTGTGAAAATTGAACCAGGCAATAAACCAGAAGGAGTGATCAACGATTCAATGGTTTGACCAGGGTCGAGCTAGGGTAAAACTAGATGATATAATAAATACTAATTTTATTTAAATATAGCGTAATTTACATATAATGATGCAATCATTTTAAAATTTGACAAAAAAATAAACAAAATAAATGATTATGAAACATAAAACATGAATGAATACCTTTTTAATTGAAAACATAAAGTATTGAGTAATGGACCCATTCTTTACAAGTTTACATATACTTTTTTCATGAAATCTTCAATTATCCTTCTCTAGCATGTAAAACTGTTAAAAATGAAATGAACAAAAGAAAATGAATATCAATTAAATGTTATGTAATATAAGTAACATAAACTAAAATATAATAATCAAACTACATATATACTATAAAAAAATTAAAGACAATGAAATCACAAATCCATAATATAAAGATAAAAAAGAAACAATTATCATTTGATTATTTATATCAGTTTACATAAAAACTTAAAACTCAAAACACTCCTAATGAATCTAATAATCATCCCCTAAATTTATGTAATCAAATAATGGATCCCAAATCCTCCTTCACCGAAATCTTCCACCACAAATGCTTCAGGATCATCACATGCAAGTATGTCATCTCCATCCCCTATATTAGCTAAGTCGTCTTAATATACAAACCATTAATGTGAAATAATAAGTCTATGTTTTATATTACACCCAAATGATATAAATTAATCTACAATCTTACTTGGGGTTGGTCCAGTTGATGTTATATTTGGTTATATAGTTATAGGAATTGCATCCTCTTTATAAATTTCCTTTCCAAAACTTCTAAATCAAGTTATGGAGTCGACTCATCATTAAGAATCCAAAAGTCAACAAGTTCAATACTTGTGTAATCAAAAGAATTATAACTTATTTTCTTAAGCTAATACCTATATAGTTAATATAAAAAATTATAAATATAATATGCATCATTAATTAAAAAAATGTTTAAATGTACTTGAAGACAGTACATATTCTTTAAATTGAGATTGTAACAAATATATACAAGATCATTTAGCCTTTGGTGCTCAAGATGATTTTGTCTTTTAGTATGAATTTGCTAAAGCACACTCCAGTTCCTCTCACAGCTTGATGAAGATGGTGTTTAACTAAGAAGTCTAATACTCATATTTTTTTAAATTTTGAGCATTAGAGTTGAACCTCTTCCACCATTCATCTATAAATCAACAAACATACAATAGTTTATTCAAATGTATTTTATGTAAATAAAAGCATCATTGCTTAATTAAATATTAAAATGCAATCCTAAATTTTAGCTATCTTACCATATTGCATTTCATTTGACATTATTAATGCAATTATCTTTCCAAAACTTTCTAAGTTATCACAAAAAAACTCACCTTATTCATTGCCAAAGATGGTTTAGGACATATGTCTTTATTACCAATCAATTCAGTTAAACCTTACATAACTTCAAATTTATTGCATTAATTTTTCTCAGTTATATTAAAATTAAGGGTTGAGAAAATAAGCTGTTAAATATATTCCCTGTCTTAGTTGATTATCACATCTTCTCTTTATGATACTAGTATAAAACTTGTACATTCTTTTTATGTTTTTGAGCATGCCATTTATTTCTTTTCTACTCTATACATGCCATCATAAGGGTATCCAAGAGAAGGTTTTTCATCTGCATCAACAATTCTTAACAACTTGATCAGAGGCCCTAATAATATAGAAATTATAAAATAGTTATTCCAAAACCTTGATAGAGGCTACCTTCTTTCCCTTCATTGTTTTAAAATAACTTTGAATTAGTGTATGACTTGGTACTGATAAATGCTTGCAAATTATGGTGATCATATACACTTCTTAAGGCAATAAATATTATTGCAAATCGGATTACTTCTGGTCTAACTATTTCTATTCAATTTACTTTTTTTCTTAGCTATGTAATATAAAATTATGATTATAAATAAAAACTATAATATTTAAAGTTTTTCTTGTAATTTTCATAATGTGAGGCATATTGCCAATGTCTTTGAGAATAAGATTTATGCAATGTGCAACACATTATGATCAATATATGTTTCCAAATTTTCCATGCAAGAACTCACTAGCCTTCTTATGATTTGTTGTGTTATATGTAACAAAATAAACAATGTTATATTGACCAATACATTCAACAACATCAACAAATAATAAACATAATATTGTAGCATCTTTGTTGATATCATATGTATCTAAAGATTTTAAAAATGAAACGTCACATGGAAAATACACAACAAAATTTATCAATATCCTACTCTTTGTATCTGTCCAACCATCAGCTATCAATATGCATCATGTTTATTTCTATGTTCTTCTATAAGATTCTATTAACAGCTTGCATTCCTCTTTAAAATCTCGTAACATATTCACTCTCAATATGTAGTAAGAGGGAACTTGTAACCAGGTCTAATTGAAGGAATTGCATCAACAAGCTTCTGTGTAAAAAGTGAATTTATAACATTGAATGGAATGAAACAGTCATAAAATCACCTAGTAAGTACCAAATTAGCATGGTGTATTGTATCCTTAGATGTCATTACATTTTTTAGGGATAGTTGAGATCTTGGTTTTATTCTTGGTGCAAAAAAAATATCTATTTCATCAATCTTTCTCTTTCCTTTATCAATCCATTTATATTATGTAACTGAACTTTGTGGTTTTAGGAGTGAACATAAACCCCTTTCTTCCTCTACTAGACCATTAACAAACACATCAACACTCTACACCAAGTCCTCTTATGCTTGTTCTTTTTCTCTTTGTTGTTTCATTCAAATTATGTTGCATCTGATGATGGATGTCATGTGGCACTTTCTTACAAGAAGTAATATTACCTTTAATCCCTACCAGGTATTGCTTCATCCTATTAATGCCTCCACCCTTGTATGCAGTTCTATAATGATGACATTATACTGTTTTCTACCATCATTACTTTTACACTTCAGAAAATGATTCCAAGTAACATCTACTTTCTCCCGCATGTTATGAGCTAAAGATGCAGGCTAGCTGTTTTGTTTATCCATTATAAATATTAAGATAAAATATTGAATTTCTCTTAATAACGATAGCCACAACATACAACTAGAAAAGATAGCACAATATAAACTTGACCTCTACAACTTAAATATTTATAGTTATACTTTACACATAAAACAACATTTAACAAGTTAAAAAAAATATCATAGAGATTAGTTGAACTTTGTGATGCAAAATTGAACTTAGTGATGCTAATATTAAACTTGGAGCAACAACTTTCGAATGCCCATATCACTGGGATTTTCCAAACTATTAAATTTAGCTCTATGTGGAGCTTGTGAGGAGCATGACCACCTGACAATCATCTAGTGAATTGAGAGGTCTTCAAGTCGACAATCACTCTCCTTTGTTAGTTATTGGAGGTCAAACTCAGTTGCACACAAAAGCTAATCATGTGAATGAGTACCAACTATGTAATTTTTGCATTTTTCCAAGGATTTGAGATAAGATTAAACACAATAATTCCACATTCATGTAATTGTGGCCCAATAAAAATAGGAGTTTGGAGATCAAATGCCACCAAGGTAGCTGTCCATTCTAGTTCATTGATGAATTTTGAAAAAAAAAATATAAGGTATACTTGTTTTCAAGTGATAACTCTGTGAGGTTAGTATAAAGGCATTAAGTCATTGTACAATATTTTTGATATTGTAATTGTAAACTAATCACCTACTTTTTATTGTATTTAAAGCATTTCAATTAGTATGATACATCTCTAACCCATCAAAAATATGCTCGTCCTCATTTATTTATTTCAAATTCAGTGTTATAACCAAATAACTCAAAAGAATGACTTTCTATTGAATAATAAAAGTTTGAAGGCATTTATTCTACATGCTTATAGAAATATGTAATTCAAGGGAAATATAGCGGTTGACTAGAATGCAGGTATCTCTCAAATTTTGTAGGTATGAAGTGGTTGTTTTCTTTCCATATTCTCATAATATTGATCAAACATTATTGAAGGTGAACAAATCGATGAACTTGTGCCACAGTCGAAGGGAGGAAAACCGACGAACTTGCAACAAAATGTGGAGCTTGTGAGAAGCACGGCCAATAAACAAGTGAGAAGAGTTGACCAATACGGCTTTATGCGAATGTGAGAGAGATAACCTCGACCTGGGAGGAGAAAACTTAGGAAACTACACACTAAGCAGCTTAGGATTATAAGGTCCAAAAATTCATTAAGTTCAATTTCGACCGTTCAATTTGTATAAAAAAAAAAACTTCCTTTACTTGGGTTTCGAACCAGGCCACTCTTTCAAATCTAGCCAACTCGTCGGTTTCATAGTTTAACCCGCGATTCGTTTTAACTTTTTAGCGGTCTAATGTCTACCGACTTTCAGAATTAGTTAGGCCGATTAGCCGGCCGGTTCCTAATTCAACCGGGTGAACCTTTCCTTTTCAATTTTCTTCTGCTGATTCCTTCCTCCCTTCTCCTAATTTTCAACTCTTTACTGATCCTTTCTCTCTCTCTCTCTGCATTCCTTTCTCCCTTGTGGTTTCTTTCTGAAACCGAGGTCAAGGGAAATCAAGGCCGAGGAAAAGGAGGGGATAAAGGAGCCTGCTTTTCCTTTTTTACCGGGATGGACATTGATAGCCTGGAGTGCATGCCATCGTGCGATGGATTGGACGTAGAAGGGACTTCCCATCTCCACTTCCCCTTCCCCAAAGCACATGGAACAGCCGTGGCCAACGGCATCATGCCACAGTCTGGGATTTCACCTGCCACCAGCATCCGCGAGCTGCTCGAGTGCCCGGTCTGCACCAATTTCATGTACCCTCCCATCCATCAGGTCGGTTTTTCTACTTTACATAAACTTGGTCATCTTTGCTGATAAGGTAAAATGTAAAACCCATCATTAGGCTTTCCTTATAACTCCCGCTTATGGGCTTCCAATGAGTAGAAGCCCCATTCATCTCTATTAATTTGGGTCTTCTAATAAATTTAAGCCCCAACCCATCTTAAACTTGGGTCATCTGCAAATGCTAACAAACCCACCATTCAAAAAATTCTGTCAATCAATTTAATCCGTCAAAATCGACCACTTCTGAGTAATTATTTGTGCCCCGAAACTATTTATGTTTGGATGAACTCACTCATGATATTCTCTAAATGCTTTTTTTCTCATTTGTTGGAAAAGGGAGATGATCTGTTTCTTTTTAGGCGAGTTTTCTCTTGACTATAAATTTTCTTAAATAAAATTTTGATTGATATTTTATGGTTTTTTGGTATTTGTTCTTGTGTTTATTTTGACTGCTTTGTGAAGACAGTGTCGAGAAATATAGAGAAAACTCAATCACTGTGGTTCTAATTTTTCTGTTTGAAAACCATGGACCTTTTGAGACTGTTTAGTTGAACGTAGGATTTTAGTAAATTTGAATTTGACAAATCTTATTCAAGTAGGATTTAATAGATTTAGTAAATCGTGATTGTGGGATTATTTGGTTATCCAATACTTAAATCAAACCGAATCTCTTGATTATTTGGTTGAATATTTAATTTATTTAATAAAATCTTTTGATGTAAATTTCTTTAAATCTTAGTTTTACTAGGATTAGCTTAACTTGGATTTTATCTGAGATTGATCAAAACTTGCTAAACCCAGGATTCAATTTAGACGGGATTTAAAAATACTTATAAGCTCTTTGTGAATAATTAGATTAAGTCCCCTATAAATCCTACTTAAAAGAGCCGAACAAACAACCCTTTATTTTTTTTTTCATGTTGTATTAAGTCAATATTCATGGATTGAAGTGAATAATGGAAGTGAAAAAAAAGATGAATTTGCATTGAAAGAGGCACTCTGGGGGAAGGAAAGTAGATGAAGAGGTAGATGGAAGAGGAATAGAGAGACGAAGAAGAGCCGACGACTAGAGTTAAGGGAAATCAAAGTTTATTCAATACTCAGTAATCATTAAGAAGTATAGACACATAATCTCCTCACATAAAGAGTTGCCTTACTTATTACATCTAAATCTCTTAAACTGAATATTACAATAATTCTTGAAGTAATATAAACTTAAAATAAGTTCACATAAAGCTGAAATAAATTCTAATATATTAATTATGCTTCATCAATTCCTCCGGGGTTGAGAAACTCTTCCACCAAAGAGTTTATTGTTGTCAACCAGGGTAGAGGAGGTGGCAAAACTGATTTATGCACATCTTTTAAGTTGTCTTATGGGATAGTTAAGATATACACAAACAAAATGACAACTATTAATCCAGAACTGTCTCTAATTTGTAATGCATGAGATGATTTTTTGGCAAAATATCAATGGTGGAAGTGAATTTTAGGACAGTAAAATAAGGGAGGGGTGTATTGGCTGTGCAACTCACAATTCAGAATTTCTTTCAAATTCTTCCAATCCAATCCCATATAATGAGCATGTAGAATAACATTAAACAATTTGCAAATATAAATATAAATATCAAATCAAATTAATAAAATGACCAACTACAACTAAACCAAAGTGCATGCTTGTGTATGTAGAACATATGCTACCAAACTAATGTACTTTGCAAAGAGCTCAATACTTAAACCAAGATAAATATTTTGTTGATGTGCTCACTTAGCGAGTTAATGATTTAACTAGCATAGAACTATGATTTCAATGATGATTATATTAACCAATCTAGGACTTCTAGCCTTGCAATAATAAGAAAGATGGTGACTAGTCTACATTAGAGATTAGACTTAGCAATCAGGGATAACTTATGTAGACCTCCACGAATAACCCTTCATCATGCCAATCTTTCTTCTTCCTTGGAAGTCATTCCCCAATGTTTGTGGGGTTACACACTTATGAAATCATTCTCTTAGATAGAAAACACACAAGAATTGCACTTAAAGTGTAAGGGAATCTCTAAATTTTCTTTCAACAACTACTAGATCCATATGTGACATAAGAGGGGGAATTAGTGATGACAATGACACCCAAAATTTATAGACAAAGGGTGGTTGTCCATGATTGGAAATGAGAGAGAAATAAAAGCTTTTTGGATTTTGAGGAATCATTGCAGGCTTTCAAGAATTTATGTGATTTTCTTTGAGAAAAACTTAGTAAAGAGGGGAATCCAAGAAGTTTCCAGTAAGAAAATAGAGAGGAGAGAGTTATGGAGATGTTCAAGCCATATGGAAGAGAGAAAAGGTGGCGGATGATGAGTTGTCAAGGTCAAATAGTGATATGAAGGTCAACTAGTGTGGTGAAAATCAAACAATAGTCGAAGGAGGATAAAAAATGGCTAAAAAGGGTCAAGGGTCAAATGAATATGGTTTGGCTTGAGTTCCACCATTACTATGAACACAAGGCCCAAATGACTCAAAACACTAGTACAATAATGATAATGCTCCAACAAATACTTCATACAACTCAATAGGACTCAATGACCCATAACACATAAGTGGTAAAAATGAAAATATATAAGAGAAAAAAGAAATACATCGAATGATCTTCTAGGTATACTAGAACGATACTCAATGGCTATAACTATGAACTCTTTGTTGATGAGATTGAAGAGGCCTACATCAACACCACCCTAACTCTGAAGAATTCATCTAGCAAATGAAGATGAGTATTTCTATAACAATTCTAGAATTACCTAGTGTAAATCTCGACTCAACCATGAATCCTCTAGAGGCTAGAGTCATTACTAGAAATAAAGAATCTCCAAACTAACTCATCTAAAGTGGGGATGAAACTGATTATCCAATTTCTGATCAGTTAGATGGGATCGCATATGACAAGTTAGTGGTGCAATAGTGTTGGTGTTAATGGAATGGATGCAGCAATATGAATCTATAAGTCAAAATTGTTTACAAAGAGAACAACAATATATAAGGCTTGCCCATGTTATATTGTTAAGTCCATTATTTTGAATAATGAGGAAATTCCAATATCCAAAGGGAGTTATACTTCATAAGCATTTCATCAGATTTTCTCTCAATTTATAAGAACAGGATTAATGGTTAATTTTTTGAATGTTTGTGTGAAATCTCCCTAACCTAACCAAATATTGTGCCATTTAAAAAAATATGTTGCTTATGTGAACCAACTTTGGTTTTATATTTTTCATAATTTGAGTAAGTTTCCTTTGGGGCTCTATGTAAATGCAAATACAAATTTATTAGTCCCATATGCAATTGAGGTTCAATGAAATCGATTAGTTTTCTTGCTTCATATTTGTTGTGACTTGAAAAGGGCTCTTGCCGATTGACTTATTGACAAAGCTATTACAAACAAACTCGATAGTCGGGGGGTGGGGGGCAACTAAATCCCAATTGAAAGGATGGATGGTGATGAAGCATCAAAGTATGTTACCTAAACTTCTATTAGCAACCTTAGTTTGACTACCCATTTGTAGGTGACAAGCCGTGGAGGATAATAGTTTGGTTCCAAGCTTCTTCTAAAGGTTCTATCAAAAGTAATTTATTAATCGTGCATGCTCATTTGAGACAATAGGTTTGGGAAAACCATGAAGACACATAAACTTCCTAATGAAAAGAGAAATAACATGTAACGAGTTAAGAGTTTTATAATATGGAATAAATAGTGTCATTTTGGAGAATCAATCAATGATTGTCAAGATGGAGTCAAATTTTTTAGGTGTGTAGGAGAATTTGAGAATGAAATCCATACTCAGATATTCCCAGGGCCTATGAGAAATGGCAAGCAGAGCGTATAGGCTAGTTGTATTTTTGCCTCTCTTTGCCAGTTGATAAGTGTGACATTGGGCAACAATTCTACAAAATTGTTCTTGAGGCTAGGACAAAAGAACCTATCCTCAGTTAGTGCAATTATCTTCTCATGATAGAAATGACCAAATACTTCACGTGAGTGCAACTCCTCAATAAGAAAATCTTTGAGAGAGGAGTTAGGGATGCAAAAGTAGGTTCCTCAAAATCAAAGTCATCTTGCATTTGTTATTTGGACTAAGGTTAGGGGACTTAGTCAATGATTCGTAGATTTAACAAAAGTCTTCGCAATTTGGGTAATGGCTTTTGACTTTGTTGAATCTGATGACTTAAACATCCATAGACTACACTATCGTACACATTCAACTTAAGGCGTAAACAACTTCTCAACACGAAATTTATGCTTAAGAATCAATGTAAATTCTTGGAGAAATTGAACCCATTTGGCATGGTGGCACTAAATTTCTTCTGGGCATTTCGATACTTGAGAGTTTTATGGTCAGGGTAAAGTGCAAACTCTTAGGAAAGTAGAAAGTGATGCCAACATCAAAGAGCTTGCACAATGGAGTAGAAAGTGACACCAACATATATTGAGTAACACTTACGGCGACCCTCTTGCTTGAGGACACTTCTAATGCCAATGCCAGAGACATCATATAATACTTTGATAAGAAATACTTGAGTTCGCAAGCAAACCTAGCCCAAATTGGTGTTCCGGTAGCAGCGATATTGCCGCCTACAGTAGGAAAAACAGCAAAACAGTGGAAAAACAATAGACTTTGAGAGGAAACTTGTAGGCAAATCAAGCAAAGCTTTGTATTCCACTAGATGATGGATCAAAACAATAAAAGATACAATAATCTTCAATTTGAGAGGAAGATAATCTCTCCAAAACTCTCTAGCAAAACCTAGAGCCCAAGCACAATACAAGATCTCAAAATTCTCTCAATCTCAAGATAAAAACCCTAATTCCCTCCTAAGCTCCTAATTAACATCAAAGGACCATTAGGAAATACCTAAACAACCCTTCATTCAAAATTTTCCCTCCCACAATTGAAATAACCCAAGCATGGGCCCCACTAATGCTTCCGCCCCCTCCTCCGTGTTCCGCCTGGCCTTCCTGCGGTAAACCCAGACCGGTCCAGGTTGGACCGGTCCAGCCGGCCCCTCCTGGGCCGGCGTAACATTACTCCCCTTCCAAAGATTCACCTTGTCCTCAAGGTGAAAGGAGGGAAACTGGTCTTTAATTCTTGTAAATGGCTCCCACGTCGCATCGAACTCAGGGAGACTCTTCCATCCGATCAGCACTTCCTTGTCTCCCTTGTGATTTAATCTGACTCCTCGGAGCTCCAGTGGTTCTAATATCACTTCCAAATCCTCAGTCAGTGTCTCTGGTAACTCCATACTAACTGGATGCTCCCCAATAACTTTTCTCAACTGGGACACATGAAAAACTGGGTGTATGGTAGCTGATGGGGGAAGCTTCAGTCTGTACGCCACTGCTCCAATTCTGTCCAACAGTTCATAGGGCCCGAAGTACGTTGGAGCCAATTTCTCATTCCTCCTTGTTACTGTCCTCTGTCGGTAGGGTCGTAATTTTAGGAAAACCCTCTCCCCCACTTCAAATTGCATATCCCTCCTGTGTGAATCCGCCTGTTTCTTTATGATTTGTTGTGCTCTCAGTAGATGTTTCTTCAATTCTTCTAATACTCGGTCTCTCTCTCCTAAATACTCCTCCACTGAAGAGACTGGAGTACTGCTACTCCCAAAGTGCACCAGTGAGGAGGGTCCCTGCCATACAACACTTTGAATGGCATCATCTGTGAAGCCGAGTGAAAGGAGGTGTTGTACCAGTATTCCGCCCAGGATAGCCATTTTGCCCACAGCTTGGGTGTCTCTGACACAAAGCATCTCAAGTAGGTTTCCAAGCTCCTATTGACCACCTCCGTTTGGCCATCTGTCTGTGGGTGATATGCGGTACTCCTCTTCAATACTGTCCCTTGTAATCTGAACAACTCTCTCCAAAAATGACTGAGGAATACCTTGTCTCTATCGGATACTATTGCCTCTGGTACCCCATGCAATCTGACCACCTCCCTGATGAAAGAGGATGCAACTGTCACCGTGGTGTAAGGATGTCGGAGGGGAATAAAATGAGCATACTTGCTCAATCTATCCACCACCACTAGAATCACCGTGAAGCCTTCTGAACGGGGCAGCCCATCAATGAAGTCCATGGATATCTCCTCCCATACCCGTCCCGGTAATGCCAACGGCTGTAGTAGTCCCCCTGGTGACATAGCCATGTACTTGTTCCTCTGGCAATTCTCACACCTAGCCACCATCTCCTCTACATCTCTATGCATTCCCTTCCAGTAAAGCTCAGCAGCAATCCTCCTGTAGATCTTCTGCTCCCCTGAATGACCCCCAACCGCGCTCCCATGAAATTCCTTGAGTATATTTGGGATGTGGATTGAGGTCCTGGGCATCACGAACCTCCCTTGATACAGCAGTCTATCCCCCTCTACTGAATACCCTGAATGGTTTTCATCTCCCCTTAATAGATCTGCCCTGATCTTTCCCAACTCCTCATCCTTCAAGCTCTCCTCCTTAATGGCCTCCCAATCTAGCATCAAAGGAACAGACACCGCCACTATCTGTAGTTCTCCCATACATCTGGACAAGGCATCAGCCGCCTTGTTCTCCCCTCCTGGGCTGTATTGAATTTCGAAATCATAGCCCAACAACTTTGACAGCCATCGCTGATGTTCTTCAGTCACCATCCGCTATTCCAACAAGTATTTTAGACTCCTCTGATTTGTTCTGACACTGAAATGCCTACCTAACAGATACGGTCGCCACTTTTGGATGGCTAAGACAATAGCCATCAACTCCCTTTCATAGACAGACTTCAGCCTGGCCCTGGCTTCCAATACCTGACTGAAGTAGGCAATGGGTCGCCGGTTTTGCATGAGTACTGCTCCCAATCCATACCCTGAAGCATCTGTCTCCACTATGAAGGTCTGAGTGAAGTCTGATAGAGCTAAAATTGGTACTGTGGTCATAGCCTTCTTTAATTTCTCAAATGCTGCTGTGGCTGGCTGTCCCCATAGGAATCCATCTTTCTTCAACTGCTCGGTTAGCGGCCAGGCTATAGTACTGTACCCTTTAACAAATCTCCTATAGTATCCTGTCAACCCTAAGAATCCTCTCAACTCCTTCAGATTCTTAGGTAAGGCCATCTCAACATCGCTTCCACCTTTGACTGATCAGCTGCCACCCCTTCTTTGGATACCACGTGACCCAAGTACTCCACATGGGTCTTGCAAAAGCAACACTTCTTCAGTTGGCTCTCAACTGATACTCCTGTAGGACTCCCAAGACCAACTTCAAGTGCTTCAAATGCTCCTCCTCAGTTCTGCTGTACACCAAAATGTCATCGAAGAACACCAGCACAAACTTCCGGAGATACGGTCTGAACACCCTATTCATCAGCGACTGGAAAGTAGCAGGTGCGTTGGTAAGCCCAAATGGCATGACCAGAAATTCATAATGCCCCTCATGTGTCCTGAACGCTGTCTTGGAGATGTCTTCCTCTCTCATTCGGATCTGATGGTACCCAGACTTCAAATCCAGTTTGGAGAATATCACTGCTCCATACAGTTCATCCAACAGCTCATCAATCACCGGAATGAGAAATTTATCCGGAACAGTCTCCTTATTCAACGCTCTATAGTCCACACAGAACCTCCAGCTACAATCCTTCTTTTTGACCAATAATACGGGGCTAGAGAAATGACACACTTGGTCTGATGATTTTTGCCTCCAACATTTCTCTAATCAGCTTCTCAATTTCATCTTTTTGAATCTGAGGGTAGCGGTAGGGTCGTACACTAATCGGCGACACCGCCTCCTTTAGCAGAATTGCATGCTTCTGCTCTCTGAACGGTGGTAACCCTCGAGGTGGCTGGAACACCTCCCTGAACTGCTGTATGACCGGTTGTACGACCAGAGGAATGTCCCCTTCTTCCCCCACACTGACCCTCTCCAATCGTTGCAGTTCTACCAAATATCCACCTCCAACCTCCTGGATGGTTCGCATCATGGACTTGAGAGATACCCCCGTCCTAGACAGGCCGGCATCTCCCTGTATCATCATCCTCCCCTCCACTACCAGTTCCATCCTCAGTGCTCCCCAATTCACCTTGGTCTCTCCCAAGGTTTGTAGCCATTTCATCCCCAAAATCACATCCGTACTTCCCAATTCCAAGAGAAGAAAATCCTCCCTCACCTGTATTCCTTGAATGGTCAACACCACTCCCTTACAAACTCCTCTACCCATTTCCACCTTTCCGGTGCCCATCATCACCCCGTACCCTCCTGTATCCACAAGTTTCACCCCCAGAAGCTCAACCATCTGAGTGGAGATGAAATTGTGGGTAGCACCACTATCTATTAGCACTACCACTTCTTTATCTGCTATCTCTCCCTTCACCTTCATAGTGTGATTCGGAGTGAACCCCACCACTGAGTTTAGGGATACTTCTGCCACATCCAAATGCATCTTCTCCTCCTCTTCCATTTCTAGCCCACTTCCACCTCCCTCTCCAGCTTCCTCGTTATCACAGACGGTGAGAACCTGAAGAGTTCGGTCTTTACACCAATGCCATGGCATATGCTTCTCATCGCATCGAAAACACAACCCCTTAGCCCGCTTCTCCTGGATCTCCTTCTCTGTCAGCTTCTTAAAGTTTCCTCCAGACCCACCTCCTCCATATTTCTCCTTTGGTGCTTCTCGTAGTCCTCCCGGTCCCGCTCCTTTGGGAGCTAGGAAAGTAGTAGTCATCCTGTAGGATCCCCCAGAGCTACTGCCACGAGCCCCCCTCTCCAGATGCTTCTGATCCTCAACCAACTGTGCCAGCTCCATGGCCTCCCCTAGGTCATGCGGTCTCATCACCCTAACAGCTGCTCTGATCTCTGGTTTGAGCCCCTTCATGAAGTTCCCTTCAAGCACGGTCTCCGACAAGCGATCCAGCCTGCTAGCTAGGTACTCGAATCGGTCACGAAACTCTGCCACTGTCCCCTCCTGCGTCAAAGCAAAGAACTGCTCGTAGAAATCTCCTCCCCTACTGGTTCGGAAACGCTCTAGCAAACAATCTTTGAACTCCCTCCAGCTCCGAATGGGTCGCCTCATGTCCCGCCACTGGTACCACGCCAGTGCCTTCCCTTCCAAGCACAGTCCCGCCGCTGTCAGTTCTCCTCCGTCAATCCGTTGACAGCAAAATATCGCTCCACCTTGTAGATCGAGCCATGGCCATCCTCGCCCTCAAAGATGGGCATCTTCAGTTTCCTCACCTTCAGATCTCCTCCGTATCCCCGGTATCCTCCGTAACCTCCCGCTCCTCGAACA
This sequence comes from Dendrobium chrysotoxum, assembly GCA_019925795.1. NCBI lineage: Eukaryota > Viridiplantae > Streptophyta > Magnoliopsida > Asparagales > Orchidaceae > Dendrobium > Dendrobium chrysotoxum. The sequence continues at coordinate 8,277,686 of CM034304.1, read as the reverse complement.
GGAGGTGCTCCCCAAGTGTCCTGACCGCCCCTCCGACGATTGTACCCAAACCCTTCCTCGTATTCCCCTCTTCTCCCATCAAAATCAGCACCCTTACGATGCATTTCTTCCCTCCTACCTAAGAAATCAGCGCCTCTTCGTTCATACCCCTGGCTCATCTCCTCTCTAGAAAGCGGTTCTAAAGGCGGCATGTCGTCCTACCCCTCAAGGATCTCCACCTCCGGATGTTTCCTCCCCCGAGGCGGGTTCGGATTCCCTCCTATTCCATGGCCGTCGGTGGTCTCTCTCACTTCTGATGTCGCCGGGTTTGTCTTCATCTCCATTAATTTCTTCAACTTCTCCTCCACAATGGTGAACTTTCCCTCCAACCTTTCATTGTTGGATGTGATTTGATTTTGAAAATCAAAGAATTTTCCCTCCAAATCGGTTTTCAATTGTCCGATTTCGCCTTCCAAGACTTCCACCTTCTTCCCGGCCATTTGTCCTTCACGAATCACAAGGATTTATCTTCCGGATGCCGAAGAACTTGCTAAAATTTTCGGATTTCAGCCGCCGATGGTCCCAAGATTTGCTCTGATACCAATTTGATAGGAAATACTTGAGTTCGCAAGTAACCCGAAGGGAATACTTGAGTTCGCAAGCAAACCTAGCGCAAATTGGTGTTCCGGTAGCAGCGATATTGCTGCCTACAGTAGGAAAAACAGTAGACTTTGAGAGGAAACTTGTAGGCAAATCAAGCAAAGCTTTGTATTCCACTAGATGATGGATCAAAACAATAAAAGATACAATAATCTTCAATTTGAGAGGAAGATAATCTTTCCAAAACTCTCTAGCAAAACCTAGAGCCCAAGCACAAGACAAGATCTCAAAATTCTCTCAATCTCAAGATAAAAACCCTAATTCCCTCCTAAGCTCCTAATTAACATCAAAGGACCATTAGGAAATACCTAAACAGCCCTTCATTCAAAATTTTCCCTCCCACAATTGAAATAACCCAAGCATGGGCCCCATTAATGCTTCCGCCCCCTCCTCCCTGTTCCGCCTGGCCTTCCTGCGGTAAACCCAGACCGGTCCAGGTTGGACCGGTCCAGCCGGCCCCTCCTGGGCCGGCGTAACATTATTCAAATGCCAACAATTATTTGATTTTTTGAGGAGGCTTTATAGGCTACCTTTGTTTAATCGAATTCACCATTCTTTAGACAATGGGTGATTGGGACCATAATAATGCTGAATTTATTGATGAAACTCCTGTAAAAGATAGCTAAACCATAAAAACTACGTACATCGTAGATTATGATCGAGATAGGCATTTCCTAAATGTTCATAATTTTATCAGGACAAGTTGAGTACCTCGAGATTATCAAAAACACCGTCGCTAGAAATGATAAATCCCAAGAAAATCACTGAAGAAGTCGTGATGAGCACTTCCTTGGATTAATATATAGCTTTTCTCAGTGAAGTGTCTCAAATATATGCCACAAGTGATGTGTTAGTGTCCCTAGTCTAACTAAAAATTAGCATGCCATCAAAATAGACAACTATGAGCTTTCTAAGAAAAGGGTGGAATATGTGAGTTAGCATTCACATGAGTATATTGAGGATGTTGGATAAGTTAGAAGGGCATCACCAACTACTCTTAAATGTCTTACTTTATTTTAGTGGTTGTTTTTCATTCATCGTTTGCACCATAAGAATCTAATGATATCAACTTATTAGATATATCATTAACAAAAAAAAATTACTCCTTCCATCATGTCATGGATGCCATCAAATTCAAACATCGTAATTTATACTTGATGATTATCTTAATTGATGACTCAACTATCTACATACATGCTCCAACCATCCTTATTAGGGGTCAGAAGTGATGGAGCAACACACATAGATATGCTCTTTCGAATAAATCTCATAGCTAGCAATTGATTGACTTATCTCTCGAGTTTAACATGCTTGATCGAACTTATCCAATAATGGGGAAAATTCGAGAGGGCGGATCTAGGCATAAGGTCAATGGTGTGCTAGATGTTATCCAATCTAAAGGATTCTGTGGATTCGTGATCTCTATCAGTACCTGTAGTTATGGATCAATATATTGTTTCACAAACTAACCTATGCAGTGTTTCATGCATGCTTATACAGTTATTTCTCAAATGTATGGTGAGATGACAGCAAATATAATAGAATATTGTTGATGAAGGCAATCATAATGCTCATGTTGATATTGGTATGATGTAAATCTAGTAGATCAATAGTCAACATATTCACTATATTGATCATTGAACTGGATTGAATATGAAGATTGCGTAGCTCTATCATAAAATGCATACGTAGGAGATTGATCAACATAGTACCTTACATGATCTGAATTATAATATGAAGAATGTGAAGAATGATCATGTCACATGATAAATTCTAGAAAGAGAATTGTATAATTCTGCAACTTTATTATGTAGTACTTCAGGCAAGATTTGGTCTCCTCATATACGGGAAGATTTAAATCATATTAAAATAAATTTTCTTTATGTAAATGCTTATGAAGTTAATGAAACATATCAACAAGAGATTCCATTGTAAATTTTAGGAATTATGAAACTCCATTGCCAAGTTTGCATTTTTCATGCTTATTCCATATCTAAATTTTCAACATTTCAATTTTCTTTATTTTATGTTATGATTAGAAACAAATTAATTCACTAAGCTCGCGATCAGTATTCAAGAAAATGATAATATTATTACCATTAAACGCCTCAAATAATAATTTGATAAAAACTAGACGATGTGGTTGAGCAATGCAAAATTATGGGGTGAAGCATGTGGAAGATTTATTACAGTGCAAGAGCCATGTGTAATTGCGTGAGCAAGGCAGAGTAGTATGTAGAAAGTTAGCGAGGCAATTGGCTCGGCTTCAATGTGGCAGTTTGCAGCACGGTGAGGGATTTTCGGGTAAATCTTAGGGGTAGATTGTGATCCTAGTAGGAGCAAGGAGATCAATGTTAAGTGCTTATAGAGTGGGAGGAGTTTGAGCAATGAGCAGAAATGTGGTGGTGGGAGGTGTGTTGTGTGGTCATGCTCGGCGGGGTCCAGTGGGATCATGTTTTGTAAGAAGCAGTAGCAAAGGAGAGTGGATAGTGAGTTGATGGTGGTGTTAGGAGGTCTAAGGAGTTGCGGATTAGGGATGTCTAAAGTGCATATAGAATAGAGGGTCTTGTGAGTTGACTGGCGCCAAATAGTACAAGAATAAATCGGATGGGGTGGCATTTCTTTGCAGGAAGATGAGGCAAATTGTGCAATGGAATTAATAGGCTTTGATATCAAACTGATGCCAAGTGAAAGGAGAAGAAAAAGAGATAAGTGGGTACAGAAAGATGGCTCTGAGAGGAAAATAAAAGACAAGAAATAGAGGGAAGAACATGAGAAGTGCTAGCAGCTATGGTTAAAGGAAGCTAAAGTTCATTCAGCTTTCTAATCTCCTTATATAGGTAGGAACCATGACTTTTACATCAAGCTTATGTTAACCGAAATTATAATAATTCCTAAAAAATAATATAAACCTGCTGTATTATTCACCCACGTTGAAATGCTTAATTGGTGTCACTGTGGAATGAGTGCTAAGTTTGTCATTCTCTGATTTCAAGTTTTATATAGACTATCATCGTGCCCTGTACTATTTCGTGGATATAACCATGCAATCCTTTTTATTAAGGAAGAAACTGTTGGGAAATGTTTGTGTAAGGCTTCTTTTTTTACCCAACTTACTGTTGAAAAGAAAAAAAATATATATCATTATGTTTATTATATCAAATGTAGACAAACTACTCAACAAATGCCTTCCAGATTGGCAATTACAGTGATGTTAGTTGTAGTGATATCTTCGGCTCCCTGTTACTTTATTAAATTGTCTTGTTTGGTTCATTGTTATCTTAAGAATGTAGCAATATGGATGTGAGTTTAACCTGAGGTAGCTGCTATGTGGTTGTTGATCACATTTGCCAACATTAAGGAGCATCATAATAGCATTGAGGTCGTTATCATTAAGAACACTGATTAAAATAAACTATAATTGATGGATAACATTGGCATCTAACTAATACTACAATCTAATTGACATTATATTATAAATTATTATGAGCCAAATAGCCCATGCATAATTTTAACAATTTCATGTTAATGACCGTGCTTTGCTTATTTCCATGGATGGGATGAATAAATTTAAAATTGTGTGTTTCTATTAATTTTATGCTGATGACTACTTTTTAACTTTAAATCTTTTATGGTTGGCAAAAAAAATTATGAGTGCAAGAATTTCTAAACATAGTTTTATGGGCCTGAGACCTGTATGATCAAGGAAGATTGAGGCTAAAAACTTGCAACAAAAGATCATTTTATTCAAATTATGATGGCTAATTTAAAGGAGTTTAAGATATTTCATGCAAGAATGGACTTGCAAGTGCACCGAGCAATGCATGGGAGAGTTGAGCTTGATGATTGATATTCAGGTTCAATTTTTTTTTAATGAAAAATTAGAGGAAATTGTTGATGAATCTTTGGCTAATATATGGTTTTGATGATTTCTTGAATGCTTGAAATCAAAAGAGTAATATTTATGAAGAAAAAAATGAATACAATGAAATAACTTAAAAAGAAAATCTTGAATTATTTATGATTTCATCAAATGGGGAAGACCTTTTAAGCATATAGGTATTTGTTATGAGAAAATGATCAAAATGATTCCTTTACTCCTTATGAAAGATCAAAATAGGCCTCAACTATATTAAAAGATAATTTTGGTCCCTCAACTCTTTAAGGAGGAACCATAATAATCTTATCATCCAAACTAATGAATATTGGACCTAATGGTATTAAAATTAGGGATAATTTTATAATTTTTTTAAATAAGCTATTTATTAAATATAATTTTTCAAGTAACTATATTTTTTTGTCTCGAGCAAGAACTTTCGTATATAAGCAAGAGTGGATTGAGATCGCCCACTATTGTGGTAAATTTTTTTAAGATGGCAAATTTGTCCTTATCCATGGCATTTTAGTTGATTTTTGTAATGAGAAGAGCATTATTGTTTTCTTCATTTATCTTCGTCACATTTTTGTGAGATTGTACAGTTTTGGTTTGTTGTGACATTGATATCTAATTATGTGAACATTTTTGTCAGATTGTATAAATTTAGTTTGTTGTGATGTGTTGATATCTAATTGTGTGACGATGCTATAACCTTGCAAAAAATTTGGCTTTATTTGATGGCTTTTTATGTATATTAAATTCCTTCTCTTTTTGGATAAAAAATGAACTACATTGACAAAGATGATTTTTTGCTTATTTGTTATTACGTGCATTTGTATTGTCAAATATCGTGGAACCTTTTTGGTCATTTTCTCATAAGAATAATCATGTCTAATAGAAAATATATTAATCTAAATTTAATAATTTTAACATTAATTTGGAACAAATATATTTTAGCAACTTAGAATGATTGACAAGTTGTAATAACTAAAAATATGATTTTTCTAATCAGGTCAATAGTCATATTTACTATATAGGTTGGCGTTTAGGCTTTATTGCTGGAAGTTATAGTTTGAAACTGATATATCGGTTCCCCAGGAACCGACTCAGCCTCAGCTGGCCCAGGTGAGGCCGGCACTTGTATAAAGGAGGCGGGTTAAACCGCCTCCTTCCTACACCGCCTAAGGGAGCGGCCCACGCCCGATTTTAATTAAATAAAAAGCTATGTTTGGAAAGGGGGAAGGGCGGCAAAGGCATGGAGGGTTTTTTTGAATTTTTAATTGTGAATTGATGTTATAAATAGGCCTAAAGGGGGGAGAGTTAGGGCATGCTTAGACTATTGTTTCTCTTATAGTTTCTTTTGGGTTTGGGGCTCTAGACTCTTGTCTAGGGATTTGGAGAGACGATCCTCCTCTCGAATTGAGGATTTATTGTATCCTTTTTTGAAGCTTGTTTTGATTTAAAGTTTCTAATAAAAGTCTACTGTTTGTGTGTTTTCCACCAAAATTTCTTGTGTTTTGTTGCTAATTTTCATCCAATCTTGTTAGGTTTGCTTGCGAACTCAAGTATTCCCGTTAGAGTTATTTGTAAACTCAAGTATTTCCTATGAGAAACTTCAGCACCATCAGAACACATAATTCTAATGGCTTCTTTGGTTTAACTCCAAAAAACAAATTGGAGCACAATAGGCTTCCAATTTATGCTCGTCTCTTTAATCAATAATAAGAGTATTAATGATATATCTTTTTCATTAAAAAAATTAAGTTAAAAGTTATTCACAATAATTCATTAAATAAAATTAAAAATTCATTCATTCTATTATAAATATATCATCTGAAAATAAAATGAAGTATTCTTTTGTTAGTCCAGAATATAATATTTTGCAAATCCTTCCATTTTTCTCATTACATTCAAAAGATAAATAAAACATAAAATATGAAGTTCTGCACCATCCAGACAAGAAATCCAAGGTCCAAAATATAAATACTTCATTCAATAAGCTTTTTTTTGGAGATGTATACTTAAAAAAACAAGAAACTTTAGTTAGACTCGTATAAGGAAATAGGAAGTGAACTTCGAAGAAAAAAATTTAAATGAACTTACCAAAAATTTTATATTGGAAGATTCTTGCGTGAGAGTTTGCAAAGCTGGTTTAGAGTGTGTTTGGCTCTCCAACTAAACCAAGCGCAAGTTTAGAGAATACCAATTTTAAATTAAAATATTTAGCTATGTTAACAAAATTAATGGAATTACATGACTCACCATTTCGATCAATGGTTCTAGAATTTTTTAGGCATCATCATGTATCTCCTCTAATGTTTCTCAAAATCAATTTGGATTTATGCCGGGTAGGTCTACTATGGAAGCCATACATTTTAAGAGGTTTGATGGAGAAATATAGAGAGAATAAGGAGGATTTACATATGATATTTATTGATTTAGAAAAAGCATATGATAAAGTTCCAAGAGAAGTGCTATGGAGAGTTCTTGAAAAGAAAGAAGTTAATAACGCTTATATTCAAATCATTAAAGATATGTATGCAGGAGCTATTACTTGTGTTCAAACACAAGGTGGTTTGACCAAGTATTTTCCTATTTCGGTTGGATTACACCAAGGATCAGCCTTAAGCCCATATCTTTTTGCTTTAGTCATCGATGTTCTCACTAGACATTTGCAAGAGGATGTACCTTGGGGTATGCTTTTTGCTGATGATATTCTTCTTGTTGATAAGACTAAAGAGGGAGTTGAAGGTAAACTAGAATTGTGGAGGTCAACCTTAGAGTCTAAAGGTTTTCGCTTGAGTAGATCTAAAACGGAATATATGGAGTGTAATTTTAGTAATAATAGACCTAGTGAGGGCATTGTGACTTTGGCCGATCAAGTCATTAATAAGAGTACACGTTTTAGATATCTTGGATCTATTGTTCAGAGTGATGGTGATATAGATGGGGATATTATCAGCAGAATCCAAGTTGGATGGTTGAAGTGGAGGAATGCATTGGGCTTATTGTGTGATAGAAAAGTACCCCTCAAACTTAAGGGAAAATTCTATAAGATGGTGGTGAGACCTGCAATGCTTTATGGTGCTGAATGTTGGCCATTAAAAGAGAAGCATAATTCTAAGTTAAGCGTTGCAGAGATGAGGATGCTCAGGTGGATGAGTGGCTTTACCCTTAGAGATAGGATACGAAATGAGCATATTCGTGAAAAGGTTGGAGTAGCTCCAGTGGAAGATAAGATTAGAGAGAGTCGCCTTAGATGGTTTGGTCACGTAAAACGGCGGCCTCCCGATGACCCGGTTAGGAAAGTAGAGGTCTTAGATTTGACTTATGTTAAGAAAGGTAGAGGTAGACCTAAAAAGACTTGGTTAGAAAATATTAGAAATGATCTTTCTTTATTAGATTTAAATAAGAATTTGACTTTTAATAGGACACAATGGAGAAAAAGGATTCATGTAGCCGACCCCACGTAGTGGGATAAAGGCTTGATGTTGTTGTTGTTGTTGTTGTTGCATGTATCTCCTCAATATACATTCTCTTCACACAAGTAATGCTATTATGTGTACTATGTCTGCATTTACTACAATGAAGCTTCATATTGACTCTAACTAACTATTTTGACTTTGATTGTGATGCTTGTTCATTGGTAGCTCTTTTTCGCATTTTTAATGGCCTACCCCTCTTTAGGTTTATTATACCTTAGTGACAATAGTGAAATCCTATCACTCTTTGGTCACGCATCAAGATCATTGAAAGGCTTTATGCTGCACTCATAAATTCTCATATAATTCTCTATTATTGTTGACCTACGGATCATACCCAAAAGAAACAAAAAAAATCACTGAAGACATACCTCATACCCGTTGGATCCACGAATCCTGCCGAGTCCGGCGCCGAAAGAGTCACTTCTCCGTGAAATCTTCCGCTATGCACGCGCTCGCCTCGACTCTGCCTTCTCGTCGTTAAATACCGAAGGGAGGAGGCTCATATTCGCATTCTCTCTTCCACGACACTTCCACGATCTCCCCTGCCCTACCTTCCGGCTTCAGCCATCAAACCAGAGGCCGGTTCCGACCTCACCTCTCCCGATCGGAAGCCCCCCACCTGCTCTCTTCAATCTCCGAACCCAACGCAAGGCTCCCGATCTCCTCCCTCCTCTCACGATCCAACTTCGACCCACCGAACTCCTCCCGTCGGCCTCTGCTCCCAAAACCGAGTCCCTAGCCTGACTCCAGGCCGACGCCACCTCTCGGGCCCTTGCCTGTAGCCGACCGACTTCGGCTCCGATCCCTTCTCCTCCGTCCGTCGCTCCCTGTTCCGCTGAGAGAGAGAGAGAGAGAGAGAGAGAGAGAGAGCATTCCACCTACCTATTCAAAGCCCTAGCCCGTCCGACATCTCTACCTCGCCAGACGACGTTTCGCTCCTGTTGGATCGGACCTCACGACATTTTGATCGGAAGTGACGACGGAGGCTCGTTGGTTGTGAAGGTAGCCATCTCTCTTGCGTGCTTCTTCGGCCGGGTCACTAGAAACAGAGAGTTTAACTCTCTGTCTGAGAGAGTTAAACTCTCTGTTAATCCTGTTTAATAGAATTTAATTAAATTCTATTCAAATCCTGTCTAAATCCTATTCAAATCTTTTTTTAATTATTATTATTATTATTATTTTATTATTATTATAATTAATTATAATTATTAATAATTAATTATGTTTAATTATAATTAAATATTTTAATTATATTTAATTATTACTAATAATGATTAATTTTAATTAAAATAAATTATAATTAATTTTTATTATAGTTAATTATTATATTTAATGATTAACTATAATTGATTAAAATTGATTATAAGTAATTATTTTAATTTAAATTATTTATTATTAATTATAATTATTTATGATTAATAATTAATTATTCTTAAATTATAATTAATTATTATTATTAATAATTAATTATAGTAAAAAGAATGCTCTTCCCTTGCCTCGATCCTCGTGCCACGAACCACCGCCGGTCGCCAAGGTATAACCCTCTAACCCTAGAACTCCGAGAGCCCGCCTCGAGGCTCGCAGCGCGACAAAACGACCATCTATACACGCTTTTCTTAGCGTGGTGGGAGGAAGTGCGTCGCGAGGCTTGCAACGAATCGGGTAATCACTTCGAGAGCTCATTTCGTCGCTTGCGACGCACCGGCAAACCACCTATACACGCTTTTCATAGCGTAGTGGGAAGGGAACCCGGTGCGGCGCCTACGACGAAGTGGGTGATCACCTAAAATCTCTTTTTCGGCATTCACGGCGCGCCGGCAAACCGCCTATACACGCTTTTCGTAGCGTGGTGGGATGGAAAGTCGGTGCGGCGCCTATGGCGAGAAGGGGATATTCGTAAGTACCCGCCCGCGGGGAAATAACTGCTTTTCAAACAGGTACTGTCGAAGACCCATACACGCTTTTCGTAGCGTGGTGGGGGATTGAAGATTTTACACGGCCGCGGTGTCCTCGAAAGAGGGCACCTACCATACACGCTTTTCTTAGCGTGGTGGGAAAGGCTCAGTTTTCTCGTAGTTTTCCCTAAACGGGGGAGACGCCGGGAGGCTGCCGAAATTTCGGGTGAACAGAAGACAACACTTGGACTTTATTTGGACAATCAAAGGACAATGAATTGAACGCAAAACGAGCCTAAAATGAACTTAAATGAATTAAATCTGAACCCAAACTCAAGTCAAGCAAACTCGGACTGAACTCAAATGAACATAAGATCTAACCTAAATCAAAGTCAATTAAATAATGTTGAATTGAACTTATATTTGGACAAAATTTGGGGCTTGAACTCGAACATGTAAACTCAAGTCAAACTTGATTTGAACTTGCAAGGCTACAGAGAACTTGAATTTGAACTTGTGGACTTTTGAACAATAGGGGACCAATTTGAACATTCACAGAAGACTTGAATTGGATACAAGAGATTTGAACATTAACTTGTGACATATTTGCAAGCAAGGATTCAAATGAACATAAAGAGCTTGAACTCATAGGAACTTGGTGCAAGGAGTTTTGGCTTGAACCTGAACAATGCAAGGAACCTGAACTGGACCCAAGTGAACTTACAAATGGACTCAAAACTGAATCCGAATAATCAGGAGCTTGAACTTGAAAGTGATGCAAGGAATTCGGTGTGAACCACAAAGAACTTGACTTTGATATCAAAACTTTAATGAATGGTTAAGGAATGGTCATCTCAATTAGGATATAAATGAGTACATATACAGAAATCATGAACAAGAAGATTTGCAGTATGACAACATGTTCATTGTCACCACGAAGAACTTTCAATCAACACATGAGTGATATGACGATTGTAGATCCTACATCAGTGGTTCCATAAGTTCATGAAAAGGAGCTTAACAGTGTCAATAAAATAAGCTCCTAATGGATAAGAACTACTCTTGGAAATGATGAAGAGCTTACAAATTGATATGCTAAAATATTGCAAATTCATTCACAAAGAGTATAACAAAATCAAGTGCAGTTTTTGGTGACTCAAGATGATTGCAAATTCCAAGTATTCAAACAAAAGTCAAATGAAAGATTCGTTATGCACAAAAGCATCCCAATAACTGGTGCAAATCATATACAAGTGGTAATGATTAATATGTGACTCTTGTATCACTTTTGCATGCAAATAAATCAAGTAATAAGGAAGCTCTGATTCATACAATGAATTATCAACTGAGAGGTGAGATGATTGTAACCTTGATGCAATCAGTGCTGCTACGGTTCCTACACAAGAAGAGAACAAGGACCCGCCTACGAACAACTTTATGAAGACGACATATCAAATGCAAAAAGATCTGCAATACATACAGATTCCTATACATACAATCTCTCTATGAATACAAATGTGTGTACAACATGCCACTTATGGGTAGATACAAAAAGACTTCAGTAAATGCAGTATCCTGAAGTTAATTTCAGTCTACAAATGAATACATCTACCTGTAATAATAGTGGATGTATTGTGAGGACCAAAACCACAGCGAGATGTATGAAGAATGCAGTGAATGCAAGTTCCAACAAGCTTCTATGAAAGCAGAAGATTCGTTGGTGCACAACAATCCAAATGCAGAGAGCAACAAGTAGTGCACGACAGTCTGCCTGTACAAAGCAGCAAACAACTCAGTTCACGAGCTGCTGCACCACGCCACCGAATCTGCAACACTCATACAAGCAGACAGAAGGCGTCTACAAGTTACAACGCCACGCCACCGGATCCACAACATTCATGCAAGTGGACAGAAGGCGTTTAGAAATGTTCCAAAAGTACCCCCGCACATGCACCATAATATGTATACACATAGGTACACATAAAGGGGATGTACTGAATACCCGTATGGGTCCCGGCGAGCGTGTTATTGGTACACACGTGACGCCTAGGGATGCTGCGCGGGTCAATAAGTTTGAACCCGATCCTCCTAAAGCAAGTAAATGGGAGTTGACGAGGTTCAACAAATATTTATAAAATGCCCCCAAACACCCGCATGGGCCCCGACGAGCGTGTTATTGGTACATACGTGACGTTTAGGGATGCTGCGCGGGTCAATAAGTGAGTTCAGGTTCGAATCCGATCCTTCTATAAAGGTCAATAGGAGTCGACAGGGTTCGAACCATCAAACAAATATACAGTTGTGGCAACCTATATATTTGTTTTAATGCATTCATATTAGGCCTTCAGGCCTACAATCAAGAGAATTCACTAACAAGGGCATAAAGCCTACGAAATCCGATCCTCTGTCAATCACTAGACAGAGTCGACAAGGTTCAAAATACAAAAATATGAATGACCCCACACCCCGATGATGGCCGCGTTGATTGCAGATTTCAACCGGAGGGGTTAACTTCAAATATTTTAAAATGCCCTCAAACCTCAAATATTTTTAAGTGACCTCAAGGTCACCCCGATGATGGCCGTGTTGAATGCAAATCTCAACCGGAGGGGTCCTCACAGATCATTTCAAATACCACCCAAAATCTAAAATTCCAAACTCCAAATTCCAGAAAACCCCAATTCCAAGGCATTTAAAACTGAAATCTAATCCATCAATCACTCAAAGAAAAATCCATCCACCCTCCGCAACAGTTTGCCGAGGTGGACAAATTAAAATTTACTTCAGCTCACAAAGAGCCAATGCCTAGTCGAAAATATCACTAGGATCCATTCTCAAATAATCTCCTGCCAGCAAGGACGTGGTACGAGTCCTCTAACCGGCAGTTTTGGCCGCCAAATGGCACTGCAGGATAAACGGTTATGACTCGGGGCCCTCTGAACCAGGTGGTCGCCGCCAAATGGCACCATTATATTATGGTTATGGCCAGAGCCCGTATGCTCCCCAATGGCATCAAATCCTTGAGATATGAATCAATAGGATATGATCGATAGGGCACAAAGCCCTCTGTTAGCTAAGGTGGATTCAAATTTGTTCCCTTAGATAAACACTCACCCCAGGTCTACAAGATACCCTTGGACGAAGCAACCCATGGCTGCCGACAAGGATCCTTCTGTCAGGTTGGGTCGACTACCTCCTCTGACTAAGTAGACCAGGGACCACGATGGCCTGGGATGACGGAACCATGGGATCTTGATCGGGTCTATCATCCATTCCCCCACCATCCGCCTTAAGTGCACGATGGCGAAATTTCTAATTTTAAAATATCAATCCTTCAAAATTCCTACACCCAAACCCATGCTGCTACTATATGCCAGGTTCACGTATCTCTACGTATCTGATCGACGACTAGCCTTAATCGAAAGTTCTCTCTCGTTACCGGGAGGGGTAATTAACTATAGGGGCTTGCGCCTATAGGAAACCAGAACTCAGATCATAAAGTCCTCGCAAAATGAGGGCGAAATCTCTGGGTAGTGTCTAATCTACTATCTCATCTGCCTTCCAAAATTTACCTCGGAACTTAATTCGTTAAAACTCCCCCCGAAGAAAACACACAAAAGTCGGGCGGAGGCCGGGGCCTAATTTTCAGAGCCCACAATTATATAGTACAGAGAACATGGTCTTCACAGCCACCCATAATTATATGAATGCAACATAGACATGTTCACATGGTACTCTACTTTACTCCCACTTCCTACAAAAGCACAGCTTTAAGTTCAAGTCAACCTTGTATTGAGTCCATATATGTCACTTATTTTGTAGTTTTTATCATCAAATTTATAACCAATGCCTCCTTAATACATATTCTTTCCAAGAATCCTCATAATGCTAGAACATAGATTTGCATTCCATTTCAATGCCTTTTCCTTATTCTCTAATATTCTTGTCATGATCATAGCTGTAATATCTTCAAACATTGATATAATAAAAAACTCTCTAGCATCAAGAATGAATAAATTAAAACATTCACATCATATATTATTGAGTAAAATATCATATTTAGGTATAAAGTTAAACTATAATCTCCACGATTCACCTAGAGGTTGCTCACTCAACCATTGAAATACTACTTTATTCTGAATGTGAATTGGTTAACAGTTGTTGCTCTTGCTGCTACCTATTATGCATTCCTCAATGTCATACTAGTAAATCATGTTAATCTAAAGTTGTGGTGCAAATGTCTAATGTGAAACTTGTTGGTGACATTAGATAGAACATTCTCAAAAGCAGGAATTAAACCTTTATGCTTATCCGAGATGAAAGTGAAGTTATGCTGATTCTTCCAAATCTATATATCCTTGCCTAATAAGTTCATAAACCATTCCAACTATTTCTGCTTTCTGCTTCAACTACTGCCTATGCAATTAAAAATATGCTATTCTTAGCCTCAAGTGCAACAACTGTCAAAAGTTGATCTTATTGTTGTCCATTCAAAAAATAACCTTCAACACCAACTATTGGCCTTCAACCTGAAATAAAGCCTTTCTTGCACTCGTTAAAACAAACATAAAGCCTCATAAATAATTTTTTTTTTCTCTCATAAATCTAATTCTTTAATTATAAGAATAGAAATATTTGATTCTAGATTACTATTTGCAATTTGAAGATAGTGGTTTTAAAATTTATTGTACTGATTTTCTTCTTTCATAGGGATCAACTTATGAGCCTTCTTCAAAGCCTTTTTAGTTTGAACTTTTGATATGCAACTTAGTTATCTATCGCTTCTCTTCTAAATATATGACACTTCATCTGAGCATTGATTTTGATTTTATTTATGTACCTCTTCGCAATAATTGTAGAGTTAAAAGTCTTACTGTGTGATAATTCCATATATAAGTATGCTTTTGCAAAGATATAATATGTCATGAATTGCTGCTTTCATGCTTTGAGATGCATATAAGGGCTATTTGGTTGGAAGTATTTTGGGTGTAAAGTAAACTAAATATAGGGGTTTAAGTTTTTAGGTGTTTGGTCGGTATAAAAGTAAAGTAAAATCATTAAGTCTTCTAGCACCCCCCCCCCCCCCCCCCCCCCCCACATTATTTTGCAAGTAAAATAAATTAATCCAAAACCACGCAAGAAAGGATTTTAGTGGACACGCATGAGAAAGAAAAGGTCATAATTTTATTGCATCCCGTCTCCTCCTTCACCATCGCGCAAGTGTGCAAACGCCGCTACCGATACTCACGACCGTCATTGCACTAGACTGGCGAGAGAGTTGCTCGTGATCGTTGCACAGCGTGTCACTGCCGCCCCTGCTCTAGTTCGCAACCTAGCCACCTTCACGACCCCGCCAAACTCGTGAATTACTTCCAACGGTAAGTTGGAATTCCTTTCTTTTGTTGTGATTACCGTGGACATTGCTGCTTCCAGCTTCTTTAATTGGAGTGAGGTCAGATGTTTATGAGTTTAGATATTTATGATTAGGTCATATAAATTGTGGATGCATTCAATAGGTAGTTGATGTGCAAATTCATTTAGTTGATGTGCAAATTCATTTAAGAGTTCAGCATCTTTGGCTTCACTTGCTGATATGTTTATTCATGCTAGAATAAACAGAGAAGAATTGCTTTCATATGCTTGATTCGATATGGATAAGCATGTCCCTTTGGTGGATTCAAGATGTTTTGATGACAATTACCCAAATCAAGATTTTGCCAATGTAACGTTCACTTTAAATGTGCAGAATGATACTCATTGTTTTAAATTTAGTTATAGAAACACACAAAGTATTGCAAAGATGATAAAATCAAATAATTTACAAAATTAAGTACGAAGAGAATGAAACAATATATTTTTAAAATTATTGGCCAGTAACTTGTATAAAAATTATGCATGAAACTACATTCTAAAGAATAAAGAGAATGCTTCTGGTAATAATTTCCTTTTTTCAAGCGTTTTAATATAATATCTTGTCCAAAAAATAATTTTCATTAAAATTCATATTCTTAAGTCTGCAACTGCAAATTACCTTCACATTGCCACTAAACATTTGTGTTGCAGTTGCCATAATTCCACCCTTCCTTTAATGTTAAAAATATTATGCTTGTGGATAAAAAACAAATTTTGATGAGGAGTTCAGAAAATATCGTTCTAGATTAAAGGTAGAGGACTCATAGTAAAGCTAGTGTCCCTAAGAAGCACAATATGCATTTAGAGGAATGGTCGCATATGGTTTCATGATAATCAAAATCATTCAATTGTTCATAGGGCTATTGCTGCAACGGTGTGTATTATATTCCTAATTGTGCATGAGATAGGGAGAAAAAAATGAAAATATAATCCTGAACAGAATATGCAATGTCGAGCATATCTCTATAGGCCATACCTTGATTCTGATTCGGATTGTATCAATATGCTACGAATGAGGAAAGAACATTTCTTTAACGTATGCAACTTGCTGCAGATAAGGAGATTACTAGTAGACATATTCCATGTTTGCATTGAAGAACAAGTTGCTATGTTGTTGTATACTCTCGGCCATAGTGTCCATGATCGAGTCATTCGATTCAACTTTCAAAGATCTAGGGAAACTATTAACAGTTACTTGAATGTTGGATTACATGCAATTGGTGAGTTGCGACATGAAATGATTATGCCTCCATTGCTCGAAACTCAATATAAGATATAAGTTAATGTTAGGTTCATGCCCTTTTTTATGTATTCAACCATTTGAGACAGCTTTGTTGCAGATAAGGAGCTTTGTTGGACTGAAAGAATTGGTATGCTATAGATTTTTATGTTAAAGGAGAAGGTTATATTTGATGAAAACTTTTAGCTTTTTTATGTATTCACCCATTACATTTATATGATAAACTTTTTATATTAATTGCTTGTATTATTTATTTCATTTTTTTCCCTCAATATATACTTAACAAAGTCCTACATTTTCAATTAACATGTTGTTGGTGTGCTGAAAAGTGCAATGTCATGATAGTTTATCTAGCAATATATCACAACCCAACTCGCTCAAGAGAAGTCCTATCGTGTTGGGCTGCGACAGGTCAATCCCAAGATTTAGTTTTGAAAAACTTTTATTTTTTCTTTCAATATAATTTTAAACAAATGACATACTACAGAGCTATTAAAAACATCTAGTGTACTAAAAATAAATTCATTCACAAAATCTCATTAAATCATCAACATGCATATACAATATCTATACTATAGTGCATGACTACAAAACAGAGAACAGAGCAAAGCATCTAAAAACTAGTAATGGCTATACAAAAATCAAAATAGAGAAATACATATAAACTCAGATTAGATCCTAAATTGCTAATCAACAAGCTCCTTTCTTTTTCCAGAACCTAAGAACCAGAGGCAAAATCAGAATAAGTTACAATACCTCAGCAGGTCATAAACACTGATCTAAATTTTCAAATATTTCTTTTATTAGCTATTTTTCAGAATATTTAAAAGCAGTTCAATGTAGTATGATAAATCACTATGCTGAGCAAAATTTTCAAATATTTCTTTATGGTGCCAAATGTTGGCCATTAAAAGAGAAGCATAATACTAAGTTAAGTGTTGCAGAGATGAGGATGCTTAGGTGGATGAGTGGCTTTACCCTTAGAGATAGGATACAAAATGAGCATATACGTGAAAAGGTTGGAGTAGCTCCAGTGGAAGATATGATTAGAGAGAGTCTCCTTAGATGGTTTGGTCACATAAAACGGCGGCCTCCCGATGACCCGATTAGGAAAGTAGAGATATTAGATTTGACTTATGTTAAGAATGGTAGAGGTAGACCTAAAAAGACTTGGTTAGAAAAATATTAGAAATGATCTTTCTTTATTAGATTTAAACGAGAATTTGACTTTTAACCGGCACAATAGAGAAAAAGGATTTATGTAGCTGACCCCACGTAGTGGGATAAAGGCTTGATATTGTTGTTGTTGTTGTTGTTGTTATCTAGATTCAAATAATAGTATTGAGCAGATAAATAAAATTATAATTCGTATCACAGAATAATTCATATCAGATTTTTCTGGTCCCAAATAAAATCTCAAAGGATTCTAGCCCTTATGACTTCATTTATACTTATAGCACCAAAACATGCCCATAAACATTAGAACATGGCTTATAACCACCAGAACATAGCTTATAGCCACCAGAACATGTCTTATAGGCACTAGATTTTCAAACTCAGACAGAATCTCAAAGGATTCTAACTCGTTATATCTCCCAGTAGATATTTTTCAATCATATAAGTACATATTTTATCATATTTATAACAATTAAAGCATAATTGAGCTCATGTCAGAATTGCACAGTTTCCTATAACGGTAGGCAACGAAAATTCCTCCTGAATAAAAATTCACAGTTTCAAAACATAACCAAATTATCATAGATTGTACAAAACATTGTTTTTAAGACTTTAGTCATACTGCATCATTTTTCAGTGTCCGGATTATTTTCTATTCAGTAAAAATCGATCAATTTTCAAAATATCTTGTGAAAAATTTTCAGAAAATATTCAAAATGTTCATAATCTCAATCTCTATAACATATAAAAAGTTATGCGGTGAAAGTTTTTCCAGTATAAAGTTGTCCTTGTTTTTAGGTAACGGAAATAGGAATTTAATCGATAAATTCGAAAAAAAATTTGTATTTTTGAAAACAGAGATAGATATACTATGGCTTACCTCGATCCGAACAACTTTCCTAACTGGGCCGACGGCTAAAAATGATCCAAAGCGGCTCAAAAACCCTCATTTCCTCTCCAAAACCCTCTCCTTTCTCTCTACTCACGGATACCAGCATTCAAACGAATGAATGGAACAATGAAAAATTTTACATTTAAAGCGCAGTTATTGGCCTAGCGCTACGGCCCTAGTTCATTTTTCAAAAACCTAAGACTATAACACTGAAATGCCACTATTTGACGCCTAGTACTGTAGCGGTGCTGAAGTGCTCGAACTCCCGCTCAAATTATAACTTTTTTTAGATTTTGCTAAAATTCACTCCAGACCCTTGGGACTCATTCTAGAATATAAATCTTTGGGGTGAGCATCTGGATAACAAATTCAAAGAGAGACCAAAGTTATAAAACTTAAAGCTTATATTGATGTTTGAGAATAAGAATCACACGTCTTGGAGGCAGAAGTGCTTAGGTGATGGGTTCATCTTTAAAAGGTGAGTGATTGGAAAGTGCCTCGTGCACTCTTTTATTTTTGTGAATTTCATCTTGCTGATGAAATCCATTTATATTGATTTCTATTTCATTCTTACTTTTCCATCTTATAGTTTTGACAATGGCTATATACATGAACATTGTGGGTAGGCATTACCATCATTAACCTTATTACAACTATTGGGAGCTGATTTTGAGAATCTTCACTCATTCCTGTTAAGTACCAGGTGTAACTCCATATTCTGCTTCTTTTGTATGACTTTTATACATCATTCTACTTATTTTTTTCCTTCTTTATTAATTCATATTAATTCTTTGGGGCACCTTCTACCTTCCCTTGCACATGTGCAAACCACATATTTTTTATTTTCATTAATTTATCTTCAATAGATATTGCTCATAATATTATTTTAATGTAAGCGGATGCTCAATCCTTTTTAGTTTTATTGCATATTAATCTTTAATGATCTACCTGATTTATCTGCTAAAAATCTTCTTTGTTTTTTCATCTCTTGAATCCATCTAGTATAGTCATTCTAATTATAGTTTATGGACTTTGTGATATTGTTATGCAGACCGGACCGGTCCAATCCAGACCGGTCCAGGTCTACACACGGCGGAAGCAAGGGGGCGGACATCCAGCGGGGAGGCGGACTGGGTAGGGTCCACGTGGAGCTGTTTTTGATTAGGTTGGAGGGAAATTTTGAATGCAAAGGGGTGTTTAGTCATTTTGTAATAGTCCTTTATTGTTAATTAGGGGTTTGGGAGGGAATGAGGGGGTATCTTGAATTTGAATGGAATTTGGGATCTAGGGTTTTCTTGCTTGGGCTCTTGGCTTTGCCGGAGATTGTAGGAGAGTTATTTCTTCCTCTCGAATCGAAGAAACTTGTATCTTGTTTGTTTTCTTGCAGCTACTAGTGAAATCTTTTGTTTTCTCTCAGTTTTCTCTCAGATTTCTAGTATTTTTCTCTGTTTTGGGCTGATTTCCTGCTGAAATCAGCAAGGTTCTTGTTGTTTTACATCACCGGCTCGATAGGAATACTTGGATCTAAGTATTTCCTATCAGATATGTAGGTAATTGTTTTTATTGTTTATTTCGAAATTTTAAGGCTATCAAGCTCCTGGGGAATTAATTTTTTAGAGGAAAACTCATAAAATTTTGTATAATTTAGAAATTGAGTGGAAAGAATATAACAATCTACCATCTAAATGCTCTAAGTACTCATTTCTTTAGCATTAGAATTTCAGGTCTTATCATCATAGACATATTACGAAAGGAGGTCTAATTTGAACTGACATAAACCTAAAGAGATATTATGAGGATTTCATGACATAATAATTTTATAACAATGATTAGCATACAAAGACAATAATATGCTAAAGTTTGATTAAGATCCATAATTGTAACTGTCTTGTAATTAGGGCAAATTTAGGAATTTTGTTTTAATGGGGCTATTATAATAAAATTAAGCTTTGTTATCCTAAACTTCATTCTCGATTGTACTAATTGTAAGTTGGCCAAACATTGATGATAAATCGAAAATATCTTCTTTAAGATTACAATTTATTCCTCTATGTTCTGGCTTTTTATATTATTTTCATTTTGCAAATGTTATGATTTGAAGCCATAAAATAAAGAAGTAATGAGAGAAAGATTAAGCCATCCAATCTGACCAGTCATGGCAAGATTGAGCTTTTGAGAGCACATGCTCCTTTTTCCTGCCTTGATTTCGCCCACGTATATAATCTTTTGTTTTGAAATTTTGCAGTGCCGTAACGGTCACACTCTTTGTTCAAATTGCAAAACAGTGCACGACTGGTGTCCCACCTGCAGACTGGAACTTGGAGACATTCGGTGCTTAGCATTGGAAAAGGTAGCTGAGTCGCTTGAGCTTCCATGCAAGTATTCTACATTGGGTTGTCCGGAAGTTTTTCCATACAACACCAAACATAAGCATGAATCTCAATGCCTTTTCAGACCATACAATTGCCCATATGCTGGTTCCGAATGCTTTGTAACTGGGGCTATACCTTTCTTGGTTTCCCATTTACGAGATGATCACAAAGTGGATATGCATACTGGGTGCACATTCAACCACCGATATGTGAAATCTAAACCCCATGAAGTTGAGAATGCCACCTGGATGCTAACTGTAAGTATGAACACTTACAGGGGCTACTATATATCACTTCATGTTTTTATATAGCTCTAACAAACAGCCAGCACCTTCTTTTATCATTATTTATTTTATTTTATTTTATTGAAAGTCTTGAAGGGGGTTAGGCAAAACTGTTTTTCTTTTTTTTTTTTCAAAATTAGGCAATCAAAACCAATTATTTTGCCTTTTGTTATATAAATTTACAATTTTATTGAAGAACTGAAGATTGTTTAGATGGAAAATAGACTATTGCTTGGCTGTATACAAAAGAAAACTAAAGAAACTCAAAAGATGTTGGAACTCGATTGACATGGGTTACGCTATATGACCAACCATAATCAACCATCTATAATTTGCTCTTCTTTTGAGCATTATTGTTTTGCTTAACTATTACATTTTTGGTTGCTTGGCAGGCAAGTTTTAACTTGGATTTAACAAAGACTTCATTTGAGACAGCTTTCTTACTACTTTCTAAAATAATTTTTCAGTACAAAAATTTTTAGTTTAAAAAATTTTTGTACTAGAAAATTGTTTTACAAAGCAGTAAGAAAGTTGTTCCAAATGAAGCCTAGGTCTTGCCTAATAATTTTTTGAGCTACAAATCCTGCTTCCTTCTTAAATTTGATTTTCTCCTGTTTTAGGTTAAAGCCCGAATTTAGTAGATCTTTAGGGGAAGTAGGATTTAAGAGATTTCTCATAACCATGCATCTTCATATCCTTCGTTAAAATCCAAAATATTGAAAGTATCTACCTAATAATTTATTAGGATTTAATCAGATTTAACATCTCTAATGCCAAACACTTTTTAGCATTTAATGAATCGAGGGTTTAGCAAATCTGAATTTATAATATTTACTAAATCCAACTTGAATTAAATCCTTGTCTTTATTATGCATAAATGTAAACTGCCATGCCAGCTACTTACTATATAAGCTTTCTCTGGAAAGGATAGTTCCGTTTTTGAATATGGATACTGAAGCTGATATGGCTGAAACATGGAACTTCCTGTTTAAAGCTTCTATTTCATATTACTACACTTTAATACCGTTTGTTTTACAATCTTTTTTGACTTGGCACAAAAAAGGTTTGACTTAGGCTTTTATATTCTTCAGGGTCTGTTGGGCGCAGTTTCTCAAAATATTGATTTCCAAACAGTAGTCATTATTGTTTGGCAATTACATTTTTTGTTGTTTTTAAAAAAATTCTATGGTGATAAATAATTTTTGTGGCCAAACAATTAGTATGTGATAGATGTAATAAAGTTGTTTGATTTTTTTGATGTAATAAAGTTTGATTTTTTCATAAGGGAAAAATTTTATAATATCCATCACATTTAAAAAACCCTATTTTCCTTGCAATAATTCTACAAGTTTTAGAGATGGTTGCAGTCGCCCCCAAACGGACCCTTAATTTGTTTCTGTATGATTGGCTTTCCCACCAATGTTATATTTGTGTGGTAATTACAACATGATGGTGTTCACATCTAGTGCATTTTACAATATTATCTCCAATTTTGCAGGTATTTCATTGCTTTGGACAGTATTTCTGCCTGCATTTTGAGGCATTCCAGATAGGTATGGCACCCGTGTATATGGCCTTCCTGCGCTTTATGGGTGATGAGAATGATGCGAGAAAGTTCAGTTACAGCCTTGAGGTTGGGGGAACTGGTAGGAAGCTTATATGGGAGGGCTATCCTAGAAGTATTCGCGATAGCCATTCCAAGGTTCGAGACAGCCTTGATGGGCTCATAATTCACAGGAGTATGGCACTCTTCTTTTCCGGAGGCGACAGGAAGGAGCTGAAGCTGAGAGTCACAGGCCGGATATGGAAGGAACAGTAGAATTCTGAAATATGGTCCTTTGGTGCTTTGGAACTGAAACAGTTGGCTTTTGCTGAAAATTCTTTGTTATAAGTGGCAACTCCTTTTTTTTGTGGTGAGATTTGCATGCTTGTCATTTAATTATCATGGATTTACATATCTAATATCTACATATTTATATTAGCTCTATAATACTTTAATTTGTAAAACACATCAAAAGCATATGTATTATAAAAATGAATAAATAATAAAGATGAATGTAAGCCATATTTTTTATGTGTTTTAAATATTAATATGTTATATAAAAATTTATTTATTAGATATGCAAATATATAAGAATTAAGTGGCATGTATGTTAAATCACCCCCCTCCCAAAATTTTTTCACATATTGGTTTATTAGTCATCATTTTTGCTCTTAGATGACACTGTGCGATTGTATTTTACAATTTCTGTATGGAAATGTATGATATGAAGCTTCCTGCAAAATGAATAACAAGAATTTTTTGGTGGAATGACCAAGTATTTATTCTTTCATAGATCTGGCTTGTCTTTTTTTTTTTTTGGGTTGGGTCTTTGAATATTAATGTCACTTGACCGTTGTTTGGTGCACGCACGTTTGGGCGAGTTATGTGTCTCTTAGTTAAGAAAATATTATCTAACCACTATTAACTGGTTTTCTATGTTGAATTCTGTTTTATAATTGGTCTTATGCTTACTTTCAGATCGATCTTATGTCTATATATATATCCCTTTTCATTATATAAACTTTACATGCCTTGAGATGTGTGCTTGAGAGAGAATGAAATAATTTTCTCTTCTGAAAACAAAAGAAGATGCATTTTAAATAGAACTTAAAAATTTTAAGCTTTTGTAACATGAGAATATGAGATGGTTTGGTCGATGCTATGATGTGTTGAGAAAATTTTTAAAAATAATATGAATAAAACTTCTCATCTCATGCATTCACTAAATAAAATCATTTATTTTAATTATTTTATTTAATAAAACAATTTCTCTTATCTTCCAATCCATTTCTCTCCCACATCATCTATAAATGTTTGTCTTTATGCACGTCAATTTACATGTACAGTGAAATAAATTGGAAAAGAGAATGATGCATTAATATATATATATCATGTAGAATTTCAAATTTTGAGAAATTTAAATTAGAATATTTCCACTCTTTCTTATTTTTTAAATATTAGAAAATATGTTATGATTTTTTTACAAATTTATGTTGGCTATTGACAACTTAACCCAATCCTTTACTTTTTTTCATTTAGGGTTTGAGATTTTGCAATAATAATGTTAATGTTATATGGCATTACCTAGAGAGATTATTTTGTGCGGACATCGGACGGTATTTCCGTCCGGTATGCTCGATATCCTAGCGGTACTGAGGGTACCGACCGCGGCTTGGTACTGATCGGTACCGAGCTCGGTACTTGACATGACGCATTTTCATTGAAGTTCGGAAGGCATCTGAACTCCGCATAGAATAATTTTTCCATTCCCCAGGAGCAATATGTTGTTGTTGGTGTTTGAAAAAGTGATTTGCTTTGCAAGGTGTAAAACAAGTTTAAATTAAATCTCTTTGAAAAAATCAGGAATTAAATTTAAATGTCAATTCTAGAGTTGAATAGACCATTAAGGATAATATATCACCTCGGAAGGCGGAGATAAAATCTCATAACAAGTTTAGATTCAGAATTGCAGATTTTCTCTTGAGTGTCGTGGCTTGATTTAAGGGAGAGCCACATATGACCCCAGAGGGTCAAAATGAAGTTCAGTCAGATATTCGACTACGATAATCAAGAGAAGTGATCGTTAATTTTATATTCGAATCGATGTTAACACATGATATATCTTCCTAAAGAAAGAAGATATCATCCGTTTGCAATCGTTCGATTATGACGATGACGATCATTATAAATTTGACCTCCCAAAGAAATATTAATTAAGTTTTAAAAAATTGGCGTGGGTTCTAAATGTTCTACGAGCACAAGCCCTCTTAGTTAATTACATCATAGGAAATCAAAGTTTCCTATGGAAACTCTCGATTAGAATAACGGTAGAAATTTTGTTTAGAGATTCCAAGGTGTGGATATCAAAGGAGGTGAAACTAGAATTTCAAGTGGGATTGGATCAAGATTGAGCACTTATTTTGGAGTCAAAGGAAGGAAGGTAAGAGACACTTAGAGATTATTAAACTATTTAGAAGTGTCCCAACCTAATCTAAATGTTGGGCTGTAAATTTTGGATTGAGAAGAATTTTAATTTGAATTGATTATTTTATTAGAATTTTGAGATTATATTCTCGGAGGTTGGGGTCTTATGATTCAGAATCTGTCCCCGATCCTAAATCTAAATTGGGCACCGGATGACGGTGGTCCGACCTAACTAATGTAGTACAAAACCTGGACTTACCCCAGCCTAGATTGGGGAGCCAGATAACCACTTAGTCGATTTAAAATTCATGACTTCGGTCTTTATGAAAGAGTGGTATGAACATTGTTATTTAAAGTTTTTGAGAGTTTGGACCGATGTCTAGAGCGGATCCTAATTGGTCCCTTTGACCTATGTTGGGTAAAAATGCTTAAGACAAATACAATTAAGATGTAGGCTCTTTTAAATGTGTTTCTAATGCAGTGCATGATGATCAACTCAATTAAATGCATAAAATGAAATACACTAGTTTTTAAAAAAGGCTTAAAAATATTTTTCCCTAGAGATTGCATAACATCCCTTGACAGATCTATACACTCAAAGGCCAGGTGGTCTACCAGAACCCACAGGCAGGGAGATGCCTAACAAGGAAGAGAATGTAATGATATGCTTGTGAGAACTCCCGGCAGTCCCGGGCTTACTTTTTAGGTCGTTAGAGTTTCTATGTTATCTTAAAATTTTATTTAAATTTTAGTAGAAAAAGTTTTTATCGTACCCTCATGAGCCTCTACATATCCAGGCTAAGACAAAAATGACATACAATCGCCAAAAAATTAAAAAAAAAAAGGCAAAATTCCATGCGCAATCGAGTCAAATCAAACATATCAATCAATATAATTAATTCCTTAAAGTAAAGTCCATAGGCAAATACCTCATTTATGACAACCCAGAATTACAGAAATTAAAAGTGGTCGAGCACCACTAACCACAAACCCGGATTCTAATCCTAAAACAGATGCAAGTGACTTTGAGTGGGATACTCTTCTATCTTTAGCTTCTCGGCTTTCCTCATCTTCGAGTTCCTTGGATTCATCATATCTGGATACCTAAATTGAAAAGAAAACTCTTCCCCCAAGGGGGAGGTTATTCTTTCTACTTTGGGTAATGAAGTGATCCAAAATTGAGCTTCTAAATAAAAAAGAACTATCCCCCTGAGCGGTATTCTTTTCTCTTTGAAATTTAATTTTGAATCTAAGTATCACAAGCTTAAAGACTCTTTCACAACTCATAACTTTAAATAAATTGCATTAACATTGAAAAGAAAAATCTAAACTCTCATGTGAGGTTATCCTAAGTATTTAAATATAAAATACATCCCAAGAAGTTATATAATAAAATTGAAATACTCAAATCAGCCACGCTTAGTCATGCTCTTATTTATTTGGGGGCTAAGCAGCTGAAGTGCCTGTAGCATTTATAATAATTATTAAATTTTTTTAGCCCCCTTTTATTGCCCTACACAAACACGGTTACCTGCAGAAAACTCAGTGAGCAAACAGATCATTCCTAACCTAAGGGTAATCTAATCGTCAATTAAATCATCAATTCACAGAGTGTAGCAAGAGTAAGCAAATACATCAATCAATTTCAATCACAACATGTAATGAAATCTCAAAAAACTTACCACACAACGGTAAAGTAAATATCGGCCTAACCTAAACTAGAGTTGGTTGTCCTAGCAAATCATCTAAAGTGTGTGTTAAAGGTTGTGTGGCTGGAGTAGATCCTAGGCTGGTAATTTGTTTAAGTTGTCTAATGTTCAAGTTTGTTAAAGGTTGAAGAAAAGATTTATGTTTGAAATTAAGTATTAATGTATTAGAGCTTAACTTAGGATAGATTTTAAGGATTGATTGATCGGATGAATTTAATTAGTTAAAGATTAAAAGATTAATGAATTTTAAATATTTTGATTAGTTACCGATTTTAAAGTTTAAATTAGTTTATATTTTTCATTAACTAGTTCGTGACTTTGTGCCACCAGGCTCGAGGAACTAAGCCTCCTCAGAACACTTAGCCCCGCAGCACGGAGTAGTCCATCTTAAAAACTTGGTTGATACAATTGGATTAAGAATTTTATTTTGGTTAAATAATTAAGTGTCATTTACTTTTTAAGATTTTACACTCCATTAAATCCATTCACGGCGTTGTGCCACCAGCCTCGAGGAACTATGCCTCCTAAGGATACTTAGCCCCACATTCCGGAGTAGTCCATCCTAAAAACTTTATCTTTGGAGTGGTTGTTGTGTATTAGAATGTTGGTTAAGTGATTTTATTAGTCAAGTTAGAGTTTTCTAAAATTTTAAATGAATTATTAAATCTTTGGAATTATTAGAATTATTTAATCACATTAATTAAGGGTCCAAAAGTTGAATTTTTAAACTAAAATTAATTTTGAAGGTTTTAGATTTTTAACAAATATTAGACCTTAAGATGAGTAATTAAACTGTTAGTTTGCTTGATTTGAAATTTTTTATAAAAAATTATGATTTTTTGAAGTTCAAACCTAAATTTGAATTACAATTGACCGGAGAGTTGACTTTTTGACTTTGACCTGATTTTCGAATTTTAATATTTTAAAAAAATACAAGATTTTAATTAGAGTTGAATGGCTTTGAGTTTTATTAAATTGGATTTTTCTGGAATTATTTATGATTTTTCAAAGTTAGGAATTTTTTTGAATTTCTAAAACTGCCTTATTTAAGGAAATTTTTTATTTTGGTCCAAATCAACCCCAGACCCCTTGGGATCACCCTAAAAGGTCATAAATGACCTAAGGGGGAGCTCCCAAGCATTTGGGGAATTTTTGAAATTTTTAAATATTTTTAATTAATTAATAAAATTAATTGTTAATTTTCCTTAGAAATTAAATTAAAATGAAATCATGGGTTATTTGATGGGGCTTTTATTTTTCATGTTTAAGGGTTCAATTAGGGTTAATTGGGGGCCTTAAATATATTTTTAGGATTTAAAATGAATTATTAGTGAATTAATTTGGATTCTAGGTCAAATCTAGAGGGGGATTTTGGGGTTCCTAGTTGGTAGACAAAATGGTCACCAAATCTTGTGAATTCTGGCTGGACCATGAGATTATATGATGTCAGAGTCCAATCTCCCTGAATTTAAGCTCAAATGGACCTATCTAAGGTTGCTAACCAAGCCATCCAAGGCAACCACTAGGCCACCTAAGAAAACCCCTAAGTCACTACCCTAGGGTTGGATGGGGATGAAATCAATAGCTCTAAACTCCTTAGACTAAGCACAATTAACACACTAAAAATCAATTCCTAATTCTCATTGGAAAGATTATAAGAGCAATTTGAAATTAAGGGTCAAACCATGACCCTTGATTTCAAACTGACCAAATGGTACCCTTACACATTTCAAACAGGTGGGACAAAATTTAGACATGTTAGAGACATGTCCAAATTTAATCCCCCAAGGTCTCAAGACATGTGGATACATAATTACCACACAAATGTAATAATAGATCAAACATTGAAACAGAAATTAACCTTAACTCAGAATTAGTTGGAGCTTAAAATCATAGGGATTTTGAAGATCTCCCTGAGATTTTTCCAATGAGCCTTAGAATACCTAAATCGGCCAAGTATATAGGGAGATATCAATTTTTGAAGATTTCCATGGTTTTTAGAATTAATTAATTCGGATTTACACAATTAGCACCACTTTTACACATGGGTGTGTTCTGATTGGCCAGCCAATCATTGGCACTGATTGTGTAACCACGGGATTGATCGTGGCCATTGGATCATCGGCTCTAGAACTGCAGGATTTGATCTGAGCCATTGATTGAAATGAACGACCAGGATTATGTCTTCAACCCCCCGCAGGTGCCCGAGACCATAGAGCTTTTCCGGCATGATCTGAGAGATCCCGCCGATGGATCTCAACCAAAATTCATTAGGAGACCGCAAACCATTAATCCAACGGTCAGATTTTGATGGGTTGATGATTTGATTCACACTTGACTGACGCTACCTAATTAGGAGCTCAAAATCAAAATCTCACCGTGGAGAAAGCCCCAACGAATGGGTTTTCTCTTGGGAAGCTTGAGCGGATGAATGGGAATGCTTCTCCTTCAAATGTCTCGGTTGGAGGATCACCAGAAGTAGGACTTTGAGTGGAGGGTGGAGAGCTTTCACCGGAGTTTTCTCAGGATTATGGCTGGGAACTGCTAGGAAGCTGGGGAACGGGAGGGAATTACTCAGAGAGCTCTGGGGAATGATTTCAAAGTGTTAGATGCGAATGAGGAGGTCTGGGTAGAAATGCCCTATTCAAATGATGACCGCTAGCTTAAACAGTCGAAATTAGTCAAGGTAGTCGTTGAATGGCCTCTAGGTGGCAGGGGACACTTCCTCAGAGGTCCGTGAGCTCGAAATCGGTGAGCCCAGGCGACCACCGAAGCTCCAATCCCCTCGTCCCGGCTGCTGGCAGCCACTGGCTGGGTCAGGGTGATCTGGAAAGGTCACTTGGGGTGTGGCAAGCTCAACCATGGGTTCAATTGGGCATATGGAAGCTTGAATGAATGGGGATGCTCGGGTTGACCCAAACCTATATGGTTTTGGTCAACTTGAGCTCAACCTGGGTCGAACCAAGGGGTGGGCTCGATGGGGAAGATGCATTGGGTCAAGGGGCACTCAATGCAAGTGTCAATTGA
Source organism: Dendrobium chrysotoxum (assembly GCA_019925795.1). Taxonomy (NCBI): domain Eukaryota; kingdom Viridiplantae; phylum Streptophyta; class Magnoliopsida; order Asparagales; family Orchidaceae; genus Dendrobium; species Dendrobium chrysotoxum. The sequence goes on along the minus strand of CM034304.1, from coordinate 8,247,711 downwards.
ATCCAATTGGGTCTAAGGTGACAAATGGCTCGGTTCAAGATGGTTTTGACCACTTTGGGCTAGCCTAGAGTTTGACCCAAGTCAACCCAAGGGCTAATGTTGACCTCGATTTTAGCCGATTTTTTCCTCGAGCGTACTCAATCGACTCAATCGAACCCCGGTGAGCCTAATTTGTGTCAAATCGGTGTCGATTTAAATATAATTTTACCAAATTATTTTAATCAAATCAAATTAAACCCAAATTGACTCGATTTGAGTCGAATTGAGTTCAATTTGACCACAAATTAAACCCAAATCAGCCTAATTATTTTATAAATAAGTTTAATTTTATTTCTAAATAAATTTTTGCTCTTAATTGATGGCTCACGTACATCAAGGCATCGGGTAGAGGATTCATCATCTTGGCCTCTTTGAATCTTGTGTGAGGAGAGAAAGCCGAGGAGCCTTTGTCGGAACTGAGAATTCGCACACCATAAGAGCCGAAACCCTTCTTGGTTTCCAAGGATTTGCACTTCAGCTCAGACACTCCTGACTCTTCCTATTTGCATAGCCCGAGCAGAAGACCCCCTCTGCCTCCACCTCTCCTCTGTTCGGACCGAACCAGGAGGCCGAAGCCTCCCCTTCTCCCTCTGTCTCTGGTGCTCGCGAACTCTAGGACCGAGCTAAACCCATTTGATGCCGCCATTTACCCCTAGCTGATGACCCCTACTCCTTTGGTAATGTAATTTCTTCTTCTTATTCTTCTTCTTCTTCTTCCACTGTTTTCTTTCCTTCTCCCTCTCTTATTTCCTCTTCCCTTCTCCATCCTCTTTTCCCATTTTCCTTCTCCTCTTCTTTGTTTGAAGAGAGGTGGTGATGTTGTTTGTTTCTCCAAAGATAATAACAGCAAGTAGTAGATTTATTTACTAAATCATTCTTTCTTGTATAATTTAGTTCATGCATTTATTTAATTTTTCTCTTTAAATGAATACCTTTACTTTGGATGAATAGTTTCATAAGATGAATAGAAAGCTTGTGTTGGTTTATATGATTTGAGAATGAACTTTTGATATATGAAATTTGTTTTATGTGTAGGTTGTATAACTCTATGAGAAGATGTGTCTTTCTTTAAAAAAAGAAAAAAAGAAAAGAGAGAGTGCATGTAAGGTGTTTGTATTTTTGTCTCCTTAGAAATAGCATTAGTGTTTGATCCAGAAAGAACTATTGGAAAGCTATGTAATTTTGTTTTGGTGTTATTCAAAGCAAACTTAATAGCCGTACCCATTAATGGTTTTATTTAAAACCCATTTGTTGAAATCGATCATGAGATGATATTGTTATATACTACCTAAGATAGTTTCATACTTCGCAAATCATGGTTGAACTGATATCTTCATTGTGTATATGTCTTTGCTTTAGTTTCATAATAGATTTCCATTGCTACATAAGATATTATTTTATCAAATACCGATTTATATCTTCCCATATGTTATGACTTGTCGGAAAGATCCTCTTTAAAAAACATTCAATGCCAAATGAAATATAAAGCAAGTTTTGATTGAACTAAGGTGTTGGCATGTATATTCATAATGATTCTTGTGTGTGGGCATGCTTATCTTATGAATAGTAATCTTGATGAATGTGTTTATATCTATGTTTCTCTCAAATGCATAAAGAGGTTTCATGGGCTATGTAATTGTGGGTCTCCGAAAGGATTATGTGAAAGTTCGATAGGGATGTTAAACCCTGATGAACTAGTCCCGAGGCTAACCAAGAGGGGGGGTGAATTGGTTATTTAAAAATTTTACAGCAATAATGAAAATCTTTTCTTTAATATGTAGCGAAAATGAATAAAACAATCAAACAAAAAGATCAACCACAATTTCACCCAAGCAGTTAATCACAGAAAAATAAACAATGCAGAAGGTAATCAGAATGAACACACTGGATTTTATAGTGGTTCGGTCAACTTGACCTACGTCCACTCCCCGGAGCCTCCCCTCCGGGTATTGCACTAAACCAAAGTGTCTCTCCTTTTGCTCCCACAGCAAGGCGGAGAAGCCTGTACAAAAACCTCCTTTCCACCACACGGTGAGGCAGAGAACCCAAAGTCCTTTTGCTTCCTTCTGAAGCAGGCAGAGAACCTCGAATCTTCTTGTCGACGATCCTCTCCCAAAGAACACCAACACGATGAAAGACGACGAGCGGAGAAGAAGACTCTGATCCTTGCTTGGAGCAACCTTCGTGAACCCCACACGAACTCCCCCTCACAAGATCCTCTCTCTCTCTCCCAAACTCTCTCTCTCTAGGGTTTCTGTGGAAAGGAAAGTGGCAAAAGATTTTTCTTGTTGAAAGAAAAAGATCTTTTATAGGAGGGCTTAAAATTTGCCGTAAATCTCAACTGGTCGATCAAGATCATCCATGACGATCAATAGATCGTCCTGTATGATCAGTTCAAAATCAGCTGTTTCAGCCTGTACGATCTGCCTCTTCTGGAGTAAAAAAAATTGTTCATATCGTCCCGTACGATTTTGCGATCGTCCGGGATGATTAGTGTAAATCGAGGAATATCATCCAGAAGATAGTTCGGGTCGTCAAGAGCAAACTGTGCTGGACGACCAAAAAATGACTTGATCGTCGAGGACGATAAGGGTATCGTCCTGTACGATTAGTTCAAAAAGTGCCAAAATCTTCCTAAGCACAGTTCGGGTCGTACAGCTGAAATGCACTAGACAATCATGATCGTCCAGGGCGATCCTGCGATCGTCCAGGATGATATGATCGTATTAATTTAGTATTAATTACTTTCCTTAATTACCAGACTAATTTAGGCATGATTATACTGGATCGTCCAGGACGATACACGTATCGTCCGGGACGATCAGACCAAATATCTTAAAATAAAAACTTGCCTAACTTGATATGGCGGCTAAAAATTTCTGATTTGAGCATATCGTCCTGTATGATCCAATGATCATCCAGGACGATCTGTTTAATCAGACACACTTAACTTGGTTTCCCTAATTAGGGTTTCTATTTTTACCTGATCGTCCAGGATGATGTGACTATCGTCTAGGATGATCTGAACAAAAACTTGAACAGAAACTCTAATTCACTCAAGCTCTCCCCCTGAGTGTGTGTGTGCAAGGTTACTTAGCTAGGGGATCAGTTACATTACAATTGACTCAAGAAAAGGAAAATAATACACTTAGACACACTTGGACCCGATCTTGAGTTGGCTCGAGTTGCTCGTGATCTTTTGTGCCTGAAACGGGTTAGCCAAGCAAAACACAATAGAAACATATTTGTCATCATCAAAACCAGATTTACAACATTATGCTCATGGGGAACATAATGCAAAGGGTACGATCGAACTATCCCGTAGGATAAAAATGATCATAGAACTTTGTACTCTACCCAAACAGGCCAATGGGAGAATAGATGAGATCATATATACGATTAGCCATGGAGGATAGTGGCTTTCACCGACACACCTCGATGGATAATGATATACATGACCTAATCAAATCACGAGATTTTTTCCATCTGATACATTAGCTCGAATGGAGTTTATTTGATGTGGGGATCGATTTCCCACAGGCGCAAGCCCCCGTGGTTAATTACATCTTAGGCCTCGGCCTAAGAAAACTCTTGATTAAGGTTGTTACATTATTCTCTTCAGGGGTTTGGCATATAGGGGATTTCTAGGCTCTCCTAATCCAAAGGAAGATTGCCTCGACTGGCTATTTCAACATCCAGCTGATCAAAATAAGAAAAACTAGAAAAAGAAATCATTTCATATCACATGCGTGAGAGAAAGATGGAGGTGGCGCCATCAAAGTGATACAGATGGGTAGGATTTATAGCCTCCAAAGAATGGAGAGCTTATCCACCGGTAAGGTATGCAATAGTATACTAATACTGCTAGCCTTTGATCTTAAATCTATAAGGGGTGTATCATACACCCGGTAGTAACATCCACGACCTAACTAATGCAAGACACAACAAATAGACTTATAACTTAAACCCCATTAGGGATCAAAGAAGCCCCGACCTGGATTTGCCACCCTGCTCGAAAAGGGGTACCAGCTAAACTCCACCTAGCATATCAAATCCATGCAGTCTTGTCTTATGCAAATACAGGAGTGGTGGGAGGCATAGAAAAGGAAATGGGTATCAAACCCGACCATGAATGGTACTATGCTTATGCGAAGTGAACTATCCCTCTATATTGCAAAGGAAATTTTATATGCTGACTCAAGGCTATGTATGTGTAGGTAGGGCCAATTAGGACTGACCAATAGTCGCTGTGAAGTGAATAAGGCTTACTTATTATAATTTTAAAAAGTGATCTCTTAAAGTAATCATGCATTAGTTTTTAAGAAAAATTGATTTCTTTTAAGTCATATGTTTACTTTTACCTTGCTTAAGTAAGTTTTAGCTTTATAGAAAATTTAACATCCTAAAGAGCCTAACGATGACTCCGTCCGAGCCACCCCCAAGCAAAATAAAGTAAGAAACCTAAGAAAAATCATACAGTTCTAATGCGCAAACAAAGTAAACACATCATAAAAAATATCAATAAAAAATATCCAAAGTTCGTGGCAAGCGCCGCTTATTATACAACCCAAAAAAGTGCTGAAAGTAAGGGTGGCCAAGCTCCACCAACAACAACCTGGGTTCTACTCCTAGGGAATGACATAAATCTCAAAAATAAGGCAATTTTAATCTTGGTCTTCATCTTTTAATTCTTCTATGAGTCTCCTTCCTTAAATCTTCTCGTAGTACACCCTTTAACAGGATATCCAAATGAAAAAAAAAAATTCCTTGTAAGGGACTTTCTTTTCTCTTTGGATCCCTAGTATTTTAAAATGCCTTATTTTAAATTTTTACAACTCTTGAATCAAATTACAATTTTAAAAGCAGAAAATTATATTAATCCCCTACAAAAAATAATATCAGCACAGTTATAATAAATAATCACACACCATCAAGAACCTAGTCCTTAGGGCCATATTCCCAAGGGCTTAATATTCCTCGCAGTACCTGTTGCAAATATATTTATGATTATGATTTGAGCAGCATTTTTATTGCCCTTTAGGAACACGGCCATCTGCAGAAGATATCTCTAAAAAAAATTTTCTAACCACTTTAGGGCAAGTGCCCACTCATCAATCAAAAGAAAAGAAAGCATCCAAAAATAAGCATATCATCACATATACAAAATGTAAAACAAAGAAAGTGTAAAAGGTTATCTTAGCTACACCCTACCTTAGGATGCCTATAAAAAGTGTCCTATCCAGTACCTAAGTGTGTGCAAAAAGAAGGTGTACCTAACTACCCCAAATTATGTTAGAGGTTTAAGTTATAAGGTCAGGTTCTTATTGTTTAATTTATTAACCCTCAAGTTTCTCATTAAGTAATTAATAATTTATGGCGGATTAATTAATACTTAGTTTTGGGATTAAAATCTTAATTATTAAATTATTAAGAGCCCAAAGGATTAGGCCCTAACATATACTAAGGTTATAAAGAATTGAGGGGCAAATGGCCCATCCTCAATCCTACTCCTAATCAAGGCTGAAATGATTATAAGGTGGCAAGGGTCTCTTAATCCACCCTTGGTAATCAAAGACTCGAGGTAAGGCTTATAGGTGACACCACTAAGATGAGCCTATTGCCCACCATAAGAAGAAAATCCTAAGCTTCCTATGTCTGAGGTAAATTATTTTTAAAGATTGACATAAGAATAGAAAGACTCCCTACCTATAGATGTATATAGGTTCTACCGGACCTAAGGTTTAACGACTAGATGGTTAATGAAATTGATTTAGGCTCCTAAGGATGGATTTAAAATTTTAAAAGAGATAATTTATGTATATCTTTAGATATTTATCTCTTAAAGCATAAAGTACGTGGCGTTGTGCCATCAGGCTCGAGGACATGGCCTCCTTAGGACACTTAGCCCCGCAGTCCAAAGTAGTCTATCCTATATACCTCATGCATATTAAGGAAAAAATATACAAAGATAAACATAAACCCGACATAGGTTAAGGCACTAAAGTGTAGCTTGAAGTTCATTTGCTCATTTAATGAGTTCATTTATTTACTTAATGTTAATATATTTTAGTTTAAATCTAAATTTTAGTATCTTGGTAATTTATAAAACATTGGAGAGTTGATTTGAAGGATTTTAATAACTTTAATTTAATTTGCCTTAATTAATATAGATTATTATTTATAATTGAGTTAAGAGTTGATGAGATGTGTATTTTATATGTTTTAGGATGTCACTTGATTAGTCAGTGATTTGAAAATTATAGGTTGGTTAAAGGAGTTTTAGGGGTTGTAGATTAATTAAAGAGTTTTAAGAGTTTTAAATTGATTAAAAAAAAAGGTCTTAGAAATGATATAGATTTATGAATTCAATTAGGAATTTATGGGTTTACATTTTATTAGTCATCTTTAGTATTTAATGCTTTAGGTTTGATATGCACTCCTTATATTTTTTGGATTGGTTAGGATATAAATTGCAAGGTTTAATTTGTAGGTTAGTTATTACCAATTACTTAGGTTAGCAATGATTACCCTTGTTAAACCAGGGCCATGAGGTTTATTTCACCCTCCTTAGGGCTAAGTTAATAGCCTCGTAGCCCCGGGTTGCCAAGTAACCATCTCGTTATTAAGTTTATGTTTGTTGTTTAGTGATTTTTAGTGGAAGGTTATCATTAGAATTGATTGATTATAAGTTTTAAAATAAGTTAAAAGCTCACTAGTCATATATTTTATCAATTTGTTCTTTGATTTTTACAAATTCATTGTCGCTTGGAGCAAATGAACTTAGAAAGAAGAGGTGCTACCCTAGGTTCAAAAAAATAAGAAAAGCTAAACATATTATTCATAAGGATATCCAACAAACAATGCTAACCTACAGATCTTCCTAAACATACTAGAGCTCAAAATTTTATTCTATTTTATATATTTTCCTTAACATGTTTATGGAAGACAAATTTAAAGGCTTAAATATCATTAAGAAATAATCTTTTAGAGTTATTTAACCATTTTAAAACCCAAAGAAAATCATCCTGACGGTGCCCACTTCATGTGGGAAAAGCGATGCATATGACACAAATAGGTGGCCTACACTACAGGCCTAAATGACCCTAAGGGTCTTTAGGTTTCATGACAAGGGGCAAGCTTTGGCCCACAAGGCCAAAGATTCGTTAGTGAACTAACTTATGGCTAGCTAACTAAACATCCTACCAATTGTACTTGGGTGGGAAAGTAAAAGCAGTAACAATGTGTGTGCTAATGTGTTTTCCATTCGGCATACAATTAGAAGTCTCTACAGGACTATCAAGGTATACCTGACCCAAGCGTGCCCACTTAAAAGCTCCCATGCAACGACTCAACGATCAATGCATACACAAGACTCAATGTACCTAGCAAGACAAAACAACAGAGAAATATATGGGTGAGCTTAGATGCCATTCAGAAAGAACTACATATAAGCAAATAATTAACTTAAAGAAATTAATATTTGTAACTTTACATTCTATATAAAGAATATGGAAAGAAATATTGAAATGGAAGAGATGAGCTAATGATAATAATATACAAAATTGTACATACATTTAAATCAACATATAAAAAGCCTCACTAATATGAATAAAGAAAAATTAACGAGGAGGTGGACAACACATGAAGCTTATGAAAATTCATTGTCATAAAGCATAAAAGAAAAATCATGCACAAATCATACAAGGACTTACTAATCTAAGCACCAATCTATCTACTACATAGCTCTAGATATACATGAGAAATTCTCTATTGAATTCACAAACTTATTTGATGTCAAACATGCACACAAAATTTGGGGTTTGAATGTTGTCATATAATGTTTCACATATATAAGATCTCAATAAATAGAGATAGAATACCAAATAAGTCACACACTAACACAACAAACAATTAACAAAAGCATGACATCCAACACATAAGGCAATGATCACTGGTAGAATATCTACAAAAATATATTTTACCCTAATGTATATACATCTCCTATCGAATATATGACATGATGCATAAGTACCCATATAACCTTAAAATTCAACTTTACAGGTAAAAATAAAATGAAAATGATAGTGTATATAATAGGATTTGAAATTAACTCAATGAGTAATCAACAATCGCATGATTTAATATTCAACAACTACATTGGCAAGACATTTGCATAAAAAAAAAAATCTATGATACAACTCGCATGCAAATCTTCTATTGAAGGAATGAATATGATATGAAAGAATAGAGCATATATTTAATAAAGCTACAAGTTATTTGATTATATGAATATTTTTGCTTATTAAATCCACACATGATTCATAGCATGGGTATATATACACACTAAAATTATCAATATACATTTGATTGTCAAAGCATGAATATTTATATAAAGCATCTTGGAGCCTTTTTTTAAAAAAAAAAAAGCTTGAATTTATCATATTCTAACTTAGAATCGTCAATAACAAAACTAGAGCATTATCAATAATAAAAGTATTTATCTAATAATGGTTTTCATTCATCCCTTTGATCTTGACATGGATATTGGAAGTGAACTGATGTAAATTTATCTCTCTATGATCCGTACAATATATTTTATTAAATAAACGATCATGGGATTTAAAACAAGAAACACGGTGTACATATGCTCCTAATTGAATCATGCACTCATAATATTGTGATTCACAATGAGCTTTCTATCATTCCATACAATTAACAATGTCCTTTCAAAACTCATTCGTAGGACTTCGAGTAATATTATGCTACTCATGAGCGAGTGTAAACTTTATATACCAAGCGTTCATTCTAAACAGTGTAAATCGACACAATCTTTCTTTATATCTTATGAAATTACTCACATTTGTAAAGTATGTTTTTCAACAAAATTCATTCTTATCCAATTAAGTATTATAAGGTAAAAGAAGATCTAAAATAAAGATTTCATACATGTTTAAAAAAATTAATCTTTGATTTCCTAAACAAGAAGGCATTATACTTTTTTTTTTTTTTGAAATCATCAAATCTATTTATACATGCTAAATAAAAGAAAAAAAAAACTTATAAGAGGAAACAAAGAACCACAACTCATCACATCTTTGACAAATAACTAAAAGTTTATTCTCAGATTTTTTTTTTTGGTGAGCTTCCAGATAATGCATTGAGAGGATCTTTCACATGGACAATATTATTACATAGAGCTTCAATGCAACTAAGACAACCTTGACTTCTTTTTATTGACATTTCATCAAACACCTTATGTGCATCTTTTAAAAAAAAAGAAGTAACAACAATATTTCTCATAATTTTTTTTTACAACCTAAACATAAGGAAAAAAGAAGGTTTACATTACATGATATGAATCATAAACAAGTGCAAATTTCATTTACCAAATATTCATGCTCCAATAACTTACATCAATGCATAAACCATTTACTTCTAATGTTTGCATTCATACAATAACTTGACTCTAATGCTCTCATTCCAAGCAAATAAAAATATATATGGGAATGAAAGGAGCTAGGAAGAAGAAGAAGTAAAGGAGAAAGAAGAAGAAGAAGAAAAGGAAGAAGAATAAGAATGAAGAGAAGAATGGGAAATCACCTTGCAAGGGAGATGGAGGAAATGGGAGGGCCTTCAGCTCTTTCTGGGCTAGTCCGAACAGAGGAGAGATAGAGAGGAGAGGGTAGGGGGCGAAGGTCTTGCGAACAAGAGAGATGGACAGGGAGAGTTGGAGTGCAAAAAATCTAATCTTCTCCACCAAGGGGATTCCACCTTTAGTGTAGTCGTCCCTATGGAGTAGTCCAGAGAGTTTCGCCTCTTCTTTTTCTTCTCTCACAGCATTCAAAGAGACGGAAGATGAATCAGCCTCTCAACATACACGAGCCATCAATTAAGAGAAAAAAACAAATGGAAATAAAATTAAACTTATTTATAAAATAGTTAGGCTGATTTAAGTTTAATTTGGAGTTCAAATCGAGTCAATTTGGGGTTTAATTTGATTTAATTAAAATAATTTGATAAAATTTCACCCAAATCAATGCCAATTTGACTCAAATTAGGCATGCCGGGGTTTGATCGGGTGGATCGAGCTTAATCAAAATTCATTGGTCCAATTTAACTTGACTCGAGTTGTCTCAAACTCAAAATGGGTTCGACGAGGCTCTCGAGCGTCAATCGATCTTAATCAAACCTTGCCGAGTCCAATTTGACTTGACTCGAGTCGTCTCGAATGCAAATCGAGCTCGACGATGCTCAATCAAACTAACTAAACATGCTCGAGCAAAATGTGATCGAAAATGAGATCAACAAACGGACCCCCAATATGTGCATCGAACGACAAGTGAACTGTATGTGTTGGCGTTGACCTCCATATCTCTAGGAAGACACAAATCAACAAATAATCAAAAGACTCTGAGAAACACTCATTTGATTCATACAACAATCAGTCAAGCAATGCAACAATGATGACATGATGTGAGAATCATGCAACGTCCAATAATCAAATAGTCATGCAAAGACGGTGGGGCAGAAGGGAGAAAGAATCCCAACATCTGTTCAACCAAATCAAAAAAATAAAGGCAAACTCGACGATCACCCAGCACACATGCCCGCAGTGATATGAAAAGGAAGGAGGTAAACTCAACAATCACTCGGCACATATGCCCGCAGTGATACGAAGAGGAAGGTAGAAACTCAACCATCACCGAACACACATGTCCGTAATGATGAGAAGAGGAAGGTAGACTCAACAATCACCCAGCACACATGCCCGCAGTGATACGAAGAGAAAGGTAGAAACTCAACCATCACCCGACACACATGCCCACAGTGATGAGAAGAGGAAGGTAAACTCAATGATCACCTGGCACACATGCCCGTAATGATACGAAGAAGAAGGTAGTAAACTCAACGATCACCCGACACACATGTCTACGGTGATACGAAGAGGAAGGTAGAAACTCATCCATCACCCGACACACATGTCTGCAGTGATGACAAGAGGAAGGTAGAAACTCAACCATCACCCGACACACATGTCTGTAGTGATGAGAAGAGGAAGGTAAACTCAATGATCACCCAGCACACATGCCCACAATGATACGGAGAGGAAGGTAGTAAACTCAACAATCACCTGACACACATGTCCACAGTGATACGAAGATGAAGGTAGAAACTCATCCATCACCCGACATACATGTCCGCAGTGATGAGAAGAGGAAGGTAGAAACTCAACCATCACCCGACACACATGTCCACAGTGACGAGAAAAGGAAGGTAAACTCAACGATCACCCGGCACACATGCCCGCAATGATACGAAGAGGAAGGTAGTAAACTCAACGATCACCCGACACACATGTCCGCAGTGATACGAAGAGGAAGGTAGAAACTCATCCATCACCCGACACACATGTCCACAGTGATGAGAAGAGGAAGGTAAAAACTCAACCATCACCCGACACACATGTCCGCAGTGATGAGAAGAGGAAGGTAAACTCAACGATCACCCGGCACACATGCCCGCAATGATACGAAGAGGAAGGTAGAAACTCAACCATCACCCGACACACATGTTCGCAGTGATACGAAGAGGAAGGTAGAAACTCATCCATCACCTGACACACATGTCCGTAGTGATGAGAAGAGGAAGGTAGACTCAACGATCACTTGGCACACATGCCCGTAGTGATACGAAGAGGAAGGTAGAAGAAATTCAACCATCACCCAACACACATGTCCGCAGTGATGAGAAGAGGAAGGAAACTCAACAAACCCCAAATAGGAAATAAAATAGGGGGAATGAAGAGGTGGTTAAGTATACCCCCAGGGACTCTATCGGGCTACTAACCAAAAAGGGAGTTCAACATTCACCTGACCATATTCGGAACAGCAAATGAGAATGACTCAATGTTCACCTGACCTTATTCAAAACAGTGAGACAAAGAGTGAGAAAACTCAACAACCCCCAGATAGGAAATAAAATAGGGGGGATGAAGAGGTGGTTAAGTATGCCTCCCAAGGACTCTGTCGGGCACCCAACCAAAAAAGAAAGTTCAACATTCACCTGACCATATTTGAAACAGCGAATTAGAATGACTCAATGTTCACCTGACCTTATTCGAAATGTTGAGACAAAGAGTGAGAGATCTCAACCACCACCCGGCACACATGCGCGCAGTGATGTGAGAAAGAAAAAGTGGCCAAAAGACATTTCTTGTATACAATAATCTATGAAAAATACACCATATGGGCCTGTCCATAGACGGGCACCATGGTGGAGAGAACACAACCACTCTCATGCGAAACTAAAGCCACAATTACACAACAACATATGAAAGTCTAGGAAAACAAATCTAACTGGAGAAATCCAAAGAGATGATCAATCCAAGAAATCTCAAGCTTACATTGTAGATACCGTATGGTAAAGGACAAATCATCATGGCAATGAGTATCTAAATGCCAACAAGATTTCTTAGATGAAACTACCATATCACACAAGTCAATCAAATAGGGCATGATATAACTGAATAATACACCTCTCCCAAAAAGGGAGAAAGAGAAAAGCAGCAGAATAAGAAGGATGATCTCATAGTAGGGAGAATGTAACTGGAGTAGCGAGGAGGCACACTCGCCACTAAGAACAAAAGGTTTTGTTGAAAATTATAAATCATTAAAGAAGCACAGCGATAACACCCATACAAATAATGAGACCTTGTAAGAGGTGCAAGTAATGTTAACACATCCAAAGAAACGCTCTTGCAGCTAAGAGCAAGTCTCCAATTGGAAACAATGTCACTAAGGAGTTAAAAGATTGATTTTCTATTAGAAAATCAAACTCAACTGAGAAATGATGTTAACATCTACGATAAGATGTACCACACCAAAAAGGAGAAAACATAATTTTAATTATAATAGAAAAAGAGTGCAGGGTCATTTCTTAAACAATCCTAAGAAATGCTTCGAAGAAGGAATAATCATGAAGGAAATTAAGCTCTTGGAGCATAAAGTCGGGTTCCACCTGTGATAAGGGCAACCAGTTCTGCTCACATAAGAGCCTTCCTCTATTTTATCATTAATATATATTTTTTTGCATTTTTTTTTCTTTTGTCATATTCACTGTCACAAATTTGGCATACCCCATACTGTCAAAGATAACGCACGGTAGAGGGAACGTTTACCATATCCATGAGTTACTTTTAATATGAAATATCCCCTAACGATTGAAACAGAAAGAGAGGTGGATATGATTGGCTTTGATAACTCAGGCCATATTCGTCACATGAATAAAACTAGGAGGAGATAAATATTACAAACCAGGGTCTATAAAAGAATAACGCATTGGCTTTGATAACCCAGGCCACATTCAACTCATACGAATGAACTGGAGAGCACAACTGTCATAACAAAACCAATAGAAGAAAGAAAACCATATTCTGATAATGGGTCAACATCATCACACCTAATTGGGTATGGACATAGTATTATATTTTATAAAAGATCTAAATGAGTGATTTTGATATCCCAGACGACACTTGAGGTGACAAGTAAAAATGGGGGAAAATTAACCCTCGAAAGGGGCTAAAAAGAGGTCTCATGCAATGACACTAAGGTGATTGGTGGGCATGAACATAAGCACAAACACCCCTATGGCGTATTTATGTACAACTTTTAAGGATATCCTCATACTTTACATGACGAACATCATGTGGTAGAGGACAAATCGTCGTGGCCACGGACAGCCAAAAAGTAGAGGGAATCCTTTTAAGCTATATCTATACAGAGGGATATTTACAGGTGGCGGAGGGGTGCCCCCTGCGATATGCAAACTCAAGCATGGTACTTTCTCAAGTACTGACTGTTGATGATAGGCATGGGGTGAATATTATTTGCATCAACCAACAGGTAAGAGCCACCTTCATATACTTGCTCTATAGTGAAGCGGCCCTTCCAAATAGACTCAAACTTACCACCTCGATGATGATGCGAGATAATAGGCCTACGCAAGAAAAGAACTAAATCACCGACCTGGAAAGCACGGGGTCGAACAAGGCGATCATGTGCCTGCACTACAGGAAAAATAGTTATTACCCATCTGGGATATACGGGCTTGATATAACTTAAGGTTCTGATGAGCTTGAAAATGAAGCTCTTCCAAACCATCAAGTTCTTCCAAACATAGTCGGGCATTATCCTCATGGGAAAGATTGTGGCTAACCACCACACGTAACGAAGGGAGCTCGACCACCAACGGGAGGATAGCCTCAACCCCGAAAGCTAAAGCATATGGGGTAGACTAAGTAGGAGTATGATATGTAGTCCTATAAGCCCATAATGTTTCAGGTAATTTATCATGCCATTCTCTTTTATTTGCCACAAGTATCTTTCTTATCAATTGGGCTAAGGTTTTATTGAACGCCTCAGCCAAACCATTGGCCCGAGGATAATAAATAGAGGAATAACGCCAATCGATGTTATGGCAGAGGGCAAAACTAGCAATTTTGGTGCTTCTAAATGATGGGTCATTATCAGAGATTATACGGCATGAAATACCAAAATGGTAAAGGACTTTCTTTTCTCTTTAGATCCCTAGTATTTTAAAATGCCTTATTTTAGATTTTTATAACTCTTAAATCAAATTACAATTTTAAAAGCAAAAAATTATATTAAGCACCTATAAAAAATAATATCAGCATAGTTATAATAAATAATCACACATTATCCAGAACCTAGTCCTTAAGGCCATATTTCCAAGGGCTGAATATTCCTCGCAGTACCTATTGCAAATATATTTATGATTATAATTTGAGTAGCATTTTTATTGACCTTTAGGAACATGGCGACCTGCAGAAGATATCTCTAAAAAAAATCTTCTAACCACTTTAGGGCAAGTGCCCACTCATCTATCAAAAGGAAAAGAAAGCATCCAAAAATAAGCCAAACTAGAAACAATCATCATATCATCACATATGCAAAATGTAAAAGAAAGAAAGTGTAAAAGGTTATATTAGCTACACCCTACCTTAGGATGCCTATAAAAAGTGTCCTATCCAGCACCTAAGTGTGTGCAAAAAAAAGGTGTACCCAACTACCCCAAATTATGTGAGAGGATTAAGTTATAAGGTCAGGTTCTTATTGTTTAATTTATTAACCCTCAAGCTTCTCTTTAAGTAATTAATGATTTATGGTGGATTAATTAACACTTAGTTTTGGGATTAAAATTTTTAATTATTGAATTATTAAGAGCCCAAAGGATTAGGCCCTAACATATACTAAGGTTATAAAGAATTGAGGGGCAAATGGCCCATCCTCAATCCTACTCCTAATCAAGGATGAAATGAATATAAGGTGGCAAGGGTCGGTTAATCCACCCTTGGTAATCTAAGACTCGAGGTAAGGCTTATAGGTGACACCACTAAGATGAGCCTATTGCCCACCATAAGAAGAAAATCTTAAGCTTCCTATGTCTGAGGTAAATTATTTTTAAAGATTGACATGAGAATAGAAAGACTCCCTACCTATAGATGTATATAGGTTCTACCAAAACTAAGGTTTAACGACTATATGGTTAAGGAAATTGATTTAGGCTCCTAAGGATGGCTTTAAAATTTTAAAAGAGATAATTTATGTATATCTTTAGATATTTATCCCTTAAAGCACAAAGTACGTGGCGTTGTGTCGTTAGGCTCGAGGACATGACCTCCTTAGGACACTTAGCCCCGCAACCCGAAGTAGTCTATCATATATACCTCATGCATATTAAGGGAAAAATATACAAAGATAAACATAAACCCAACATAGGTTAAGGCACTAAAGTGTAGATTGAAGTTCATTTGCTCCGTTAATGAGTTCATTTATTTACTTAATGTTAATATATTTTAGTTTAAATCTAAATTTTAGTATCTTAGTATTTTATTAAACATTGGAGAGTTGGTTGGAAGGATTTTAATAACTTTAATTTAATTTTGCCTTAATTAATATAGATTATTATTTATAATTGAGTTAATAGTTGATGAGAGGTATATTTAACATGTTTTAGGATGTCACTTGATTAGTCAGTGATTTGAAAATTGTAGGTTGGTTAAAGGAGTTTTAGGGGTTGTAGGGTAATTAAAGAGTTTTAAGAGTTTTAAATTGATTAAAAAAAAGGTTTTAGAAATGATATAGATTTATGAATTCAATTAGGAATTTATGGGTTTACATTTTATTAGTCATCTTTAGTATTTAATACTTTAGGTTTGATATGCACTCCTTATATTTTTTGGATTGGTTAGGATATAAATCGTAAGGTTTAATTTATAGGTCATTTATTACAAATTACTTAGGTTAACAATGATTACCCTTGTTAAACCAGGGCCATGAGGTTTATTTCACCCTCCTTGGGGCTAAGTTAATAGCCTCGTAGGCCCGGGTTGCCAAGTAACCATCTCGTTATTAAGTTTATGTTTGTTGTTTAGTGATTTTTAGTGGAAGGTTATCATTAGAATTGATTGATTATAAGTTTTAAAATAAGTTAAAAGCTCACTAGTCATATATTTTATCAATTTGTTCTATAATTTTTACAAATTCATTGTCGCTTGGAGCAAATGAACATCGAAAGAAGAGGTGCTACCCTAGGTTCAAAAAATAAGAAAAGCTAAATATATTATTCACAAGGATATCCAACAAACAATGCTAACCTACAGATCTTCCTAAACATACTAGAGCTCAAAATTTTATTCTATTTTATATATTTTCTTTAACATGTTTATGGAAGATAAATTTAAAGGCTCAAATATCATTAAGAAATAATCTTTTAGAGTTATTTAACCATTTTAAAACCCAAAGAAAATCATCCTAACGGTGCCCACTTCGCGTGAGAAAAGCGATGCATATGACACAAATAGGTCGCCTACACTACCGGCCTAAATGACCCTAAGGGTCTTTAGGTTTCATGACAAGGGGCTACCTTTGGCCCATAAGGCCAAAGCTTCATTAGTGAACTAACCTATGGCCGGCTAACTAAACATCCTACCAATTATATTTGGGTGGGAAAGTAAAAGCAGTAACAATGTGTGTTCTAATGTGTTTTTTATTTGGCGTACAGTTAGAAGTCTCTACAGGACTATCAAGGTATACCTGACCTAGGCGTGCCCACTTAAAAGCTCCCACGCAATGACTCAACGATCAATGCATACACAAGACTCAATGTACCTCACAAGACAAAACAATAGAGAAATATATGGGTGAGCTTAGATGCCATTCAAAAAGAACTACATATAAGCAAATAATTAACTTAAAGAAATTAAGATTTGTAACTTTACATTCTATTTAAAGAATATGGAAAGAAATATAGAAATGGAAGAGATGAGCTAATAATAATAATATACAAAATCATATATACATTTAAGTCAACATAAAAAAGCCTCACTAATTGATGAGGACATCAGTCAGAGATTTCCACACGTATACCGTCGACGAGGACGACGATCGACTGCTGTGATTCAGCGCCTTTACCTTTGATGTATTTCATGTTATATGTATTTTATTTTATGTTTTCCTAGTTTAACCTTCATGGGTATTGAGTCTGTTTGTAGCGCCGAGGGCATTGTGTCTTTTTCTTTTCTTTAGTTTTGAGACCTATATATTGGCCCCTATGCTTTGTATTGAGGATGATTTGGAATGAAAATTGATACTTGTCTTCTTCTTTATCTTGTATATGCTCAAGAAGAGGAGAGAGCTCTAGGTGAGGGCGAAACGCAACACCGACCAGTCATTGGAACAGTTAGTGGCTCGTGGCTTATTTTCTAGTTTCCTTGTACCCCTCCCCAACCGTCACCTTCTCCCTACCTCCCCACCCGCAGGCCAACTTCTACCCATCGCTAAAATCTTCTCAGTCCAACCTCCCCAAACCCCTCAACCCGCCGGCTCCACCATCCTATTTCCCCTATACCTGATGCCTACCCCTTCCCTAATCTTGCCGGCCCACCCCCTTGGCCATCCCATTGTGTTGAGTCCAATCATCATGAATGCTTCCTTAATTAGCTCAAGTAAGTTTGTAAAGATTGGAATTTAATTGAAATTCAAATTTGAATGTCAAAACCTTTCCATATTTACAAAATCTAAATAAGGAAAGTATTTCAATTTGAATCCAATTTAAAATCAGAATTGATTGGATTTAATACCATCTTTCCTAATCATCTATCACTTGTTTGGAAGCTTTTAAAACTCCCCCCACACCCTCCCTCCCCTCTCCATGCCACTGGCCCCATCATAGGCTTTCCCCATTGATTCCCCAATTAAAGCCCTAATTACTATTTGATTTGAATTCAAATTCAAATTAGACTCCCTCCAAAATCACTTAAATCTGAAATTTATTTCATATTTCATAATTTCCCTTACTCCCTCCCTAAACCCTAGCCGCCCCTCCCTACTTCCCTTCCCCTTGAGCCACCCCCTTATTTGATTAAAAAATATATGTTTGAAAAAGGTTTTAATTTTCTTTGGGAAAATTAAATTTCTGGAATTTTGATTTTATAACCGAACACTTATTATGAATAATATATCACCTCGAAAGGTGAACATATCGTTCCTTAATAGGTTCAGATTACAAATCTTTGAATTTATCTGATTATCATAGTCAAACTCAAGGAGAAACAACATATGATCCCGATAAATCAGAATGGTGTTTAATCCAATGTTTAACTATAATAATCTAGTAAAGAGATTATTAATTTCATAATCAAAGTTATGATTGTAATTAATATATCTATCCAAAGAAAGAAAATATCAATCACTATCAATAGTTTGAATATGACGATAATGATCGTCAGGTTTGAATTTCCCAAAGATAATCAATTGAAGGTTTCGAAAAACTTAATTTTGAAATATGGTCTGGATTTCTAAATCTCCTACGAGCGCAAGCCCTCGTAGTTAATTACATCGTAGGAAACCAGGAAATTTCCTACGAAAACTCTCGATTAAAATAGCGATACGAATTTCATTTAGATTTCAAAGTTTGATGTCAAAGGAGGTTAAGGGTTGGAAATTCAATAGGGAATGGATCAAATTTGAACAGTTCTTTCTAGAGTCTTAAAGGAAGAAGGGTAGGAGGTGTTTTGAGATTCTGAATTACTTCAGAAACACCTCAAACTATCCTAAGTGTTGGGCTTGAATTAGATTGAAAGAGATTTAATGTTTGAGTGATCAATTTTATTAGAAAGTGGAAATTAGATTCCCAAAAGTTGAGGTCTTAAGATTGAACATTTGCCTCAGAACCTAAGTCTAAAATGGGTACTGAAAATAAGTGACCCGAATCCTAGCTAATGCAATGCAATCCTGGACTTACCCCGGCCTGGATTGGGGAGCCAGCTAAATCACCTAAACGCTTAAAAACCATGTTATCCGGTCTTTTAAATGTTAAGTGGTTAGGGGATGTTGTTTAAGATTAGTTTAAGGAGAGCGGGGCTGACATCTAGAGCAGATTCCTATTTAGCCCCTTGACTTATGTTAGGTGAGATGTCTAAATAAAATGCAATTAAGAATTAGGCTTAAATTTAATTTGTTACTAATGCAATGCATACTAGTTGACTCGATGAAATGCTTAAATCAATATGTAGCAGTTTTAAAATCAGGCTTAAAAAATAAGTTTTATCCTAGAGATTGCACAACATCCCCTTAGACAGAACTGCACCCTAATAGGTCGGGTGATTTGCCAAAACCCGCAGGCGGGGAGGTGCCTAACACGGATAAGAAAAGTCAATATGAATGCATGAAAAACCATCGGCGAGTCCGAGCTTACTTCTTAGAAGCGTTAGAGTTACTATCTGAGCTTAAAGTTTTTAAATTTTGTTTAAGTAGAAAAAGTTTATGACCGTACCCTCATGAGCCTCCGATCGGATTCCAGGCTAAATAAAATACGATATGCAAGATCGCCAAATAAACTAATAAAAGCAGGAAAATCCTAATCTCAATCAACACATTAATGAAATCAATCAAATAATTAAATTAATTAAATAAATATTTAAAATGAAAGTCCATAAGCAAGTGCCTTTTAATAATACAACCTAGGGTCTGTAGTAAAGTAAAGTGGCCGGGTACCACTGACTACAACCCGAATTCTAATCCTAAGACTCAAGTGACTTTGAGATTTGAGGTTCTTCTCGTTCTTCACTTGTTTGTCTTCTTGGAACTCCTTGGATCTCCAGGTCCGGATATCCAAATGAAAAGAAACTCTCCCTGAATATGGGTGTTATCTTTTCTCTTTGGATATTTAAAATTCATCGAAATTTGAATCTCAAAATGGAAAGAGATTCTCTCCTAAGGGATGTCTCTTCCTCTTTGGATTCCAAATTGGATGTTGAAACATCCCAATCTCAAAGTACTTAACACATTACAACTCAAATTTATATCAAATTATATTGATCAAAATTGAAAAATCTAGAGTCGATCCTGCAAGGTTATCTTAATAATCAGCAGTTTAAAAATGACATCCCAAGCAGTTATAATTCATCTCAAGCAGTTAATACTTTAAAATTTTGAAATGCTCAAAACAGCCACACTTGGCCATGCTCTTTTAATTTTAAAAGGGGGACTTAAGAAATTTTTTGGAGCACCTATGCAATTTAACGATTATGATTTTGCCCCCTTTAATTTATGCCCTATATGAGCATGGCCACCTACATAAGATTGAATCAGTATAAATCGTTCCTAACATAAGGGTAGGTCTAACGTACAATCAAATCAACACAGAATGCAGTAAATAAATAAACAATCACATCAATATCAATTACTTAGATCTAGCAACCAGCATGCAATGAAAACCATAGAAAATTCGGCACACGCAAGTAGCAGAAAAGTAAACATCGGCCTAGCCTAAAACTAGAGTTGGTTGTCCTAGCAAATCATCTGAAGTGTGTGAAGTAGGTTGTGTGGTTTTGATATGTCCTAAATAGGCACTTGATTGAAGTTGCTTGATGTTCTAGTTGGTTGAAGGCTTAAGGGTATTTTAATTAAAATTTAAATCTTAATGATTTGAATTTAATTTTAAATTTGACTCAATTATTAGTTGGACACCACCTTCGTTGCACACCGAGGCCGTGAAGTTTATTTCACCTTCCTTGGGGCTAATTTAATAGCCTCGTAGGCTTGTGTTACCTAGTGGTACCCGATATAATTAAGTGATTTGAGTTTGATTAAGGTTTGAAAATTGATTGAATTTAATTAAGGTTGGTTGCTTGCTGATTTTGAAGTTAAGTTGATGTTTTCTGGAATTTCTGATGATTTATTGAATTTTGGAATTTTTTGGATTATTTTAATCATTTAATTCAAGGGTCAAAAATTAACTTTTTGATGTAAAGTGTTTTCTAGAAAGTTAGCATTTTATTAAAATACTAGACCTTAATACGATCCGTTGGACAATAAGTACGCTAAAATTGGATTTTTCTACATTTTATTATGAAGGTTTAAAATTTTGACTTGAATTTGAACTAGGTTTGACCAAAAGTTGATTTTTTTAAGTTTGATTGATTTCTGAAAATTTAACATTTTTGATAAATATTAGAACTTAAGATAAGTTGCATGCCTTTGAATTTGCTCAATTTGGAGTTCATTTGAATTACTTATGAATTTTTGAAGTTTTGAGTATTTATTGAATTTTCAAAATTAGTTTAATTAAGTCTCTTTTTATGGTTTTAATCCAAATGACTTCCAAACTTCTTGAAATCAACTCCAAAGGTCAAAAATGACATAAGGAGTGATCTCCAAGTGTTTGGAAAATTTTTGAAAATTTTAATTATTTTTAATTAATTAAATTAATTAAATATTGAATTTCAATTAAACTTAAATTAAACTTAATTTTAAAGGCCAGTCAATGGGGCTTTTATTTTTTACTGATTAAGAGTTCAATTCTGGTCAGTTTAAGATATTCTTTGTAATTTTTGGATTTAATAATGATTTATTACATTTTTTTGAAGTTTTTAAGGCTTAATTAAGCTTTGATTTTGATTAAATTAATTAAGGGGCTTAATGACTTCAAAATTCAGTGGGAAATTTTCTTAAGGCTGAGAGTGTCACTAAGTTCAAGTGTTCAAGGTTTCAAATTAATTGGAATTATATCCTAATTATTAGAATTTTTCTAAATTATCTAATCAAATCCTTAATTTTTGTCCTTAAAAATGTCACTAAGTTCATTGGGTTTGAATCAGTGTTCCACTAACCCTTGGACATTAACTAGAACCACATCAAGCACAGCAATCATGATAATGAAATGATATCCTAATGTTCTATGGAATGAAATATAGTAGATTATCAAATTCATAAGTTATGAATCAACTTATAATTTTGATAATTCAACCATACGGGAAATATGTGCTTAACTGGATTTGGATCATTGAAAGATGTAAGAGACATCTCCAAATGATCTTCCTCCCAATTAAAGATCATGATCACTTTTATCTTGACAATAATATATAGAAATTCATATATAATCAAAGACTAATTGTTCTCAAAGTGATCATATACATGTCTCAAATATATTTTGAATGCAAGAAACTCTTTCACTTATTCCATAGAACCCTAACATGCTTGAATTGAATCTTTAAATGAAATGATTATGAATTTCTAAAAAATCTAGGTCAAATCAAGACCTAGGTTTTTGTAAATTCATAACATGCATAAGATTGCATCAAAAAGGTTTAAGAAAATTATGGAAGATCAATATTAGACCCCACAACATCTCTGCAAAATTTCAAGTTAAAATAGTTTGTATAATTTGATTTAAAATTAAAATAAGATTTTCTGAATAGTTAAAAAAATTAATAAAATATTACTCAAAATTATTTTATTTTATTTTTAAAACAAACTAGATGGAAATACGAATAAAACGAGCCCAAGAACTCCAAAAATGATTAGGAAATGAAATTCCCACAAATTTTTGAAGTTCTGGACTATTTTTAAATTAAATTTAAGGGTTTTAAAACTAGTCAAACTGAGGCGCTGACTTGACCTGGGCTTTCCACGTGGCGCGGCAGGATGTGGCCACACGTATGGCGGCGGTCAAATGGGTCCCGCTCACTTATCCAGCACGGCAGTGTTCCAGATCGTCCGATCTTACAAGGCGCAGATCCGACGATCTAAATTGAACGCGCAGTATGATCTGAAATAAGAAGGATCTAACGGTCAAGGCCGATCCCACGATTTAAACGAATGGCTGAGATTTGTCTGGATGAAGATTTAAGCAACCCGCAGTTTTAACATATCAAATCGGACCGCGTATCTAACTCAATCGCAACCATTGATTTAAACATAATAGATCGAACGGCTGCTGAGTCATCTTCCTCCTCATGCCCAACCGCGAACCCTAGACTCAAATTTTGGTTTTGTTCTCTTAACACAGTGCATTAAATAACTTAAAACTTTGGAAAGAGATTACATAGAGTCCAAGAAAGAATGTGGAAATGTTTCTTAAACCTTTAATGCAATCTTAAATAATTTAATTAGCATCCTAAGTAAATACCTAGGGTTTAGATTTTACCTTGATATAAATGATGGGTTCAGGTGTTCAAGGCAAGGTTGAGCTTGTAGATTGTCCAATATTAGTTCTCTTGAAGACCTCGAGCCTGGAGGAAGCTTCTATAAGAAGTTGAGGTAGCTTGGACGGAGCTAGCCTCGGTTTGATCTTGAACTCGTCGCCGGCAGCCACCAAACGCCAGGGAATGATCAGGGAGGAGTATGGGGAGCTCTGGGAACTCAAAATGAAAACTCAGAGAGGCTTGAGCTGGACTGGAATAGGAGATCCCTTTCAATAGTTGATTCCCGTGCCTCTTGCTCCTATTCAGCTACTGGAGCCAAAAGCAGCGGCTGGGATCATTCAGGAAAGTGGCTCAGATGTGTAACACCTGTCCCTGGCCGTTAGGAGGCAGAGGGGCATGCTATCTAGGTGAAAATGACTAAGAGGCCCCCTGATGTGGAGGGGACCATCTGAGCTGGCTGGAGTTGAACCAACGGACGGGTTGGGTCGGGCTGAAGTCCAAGAAAGTTCTAGAGCTAATTCCATGAGCTGGAAGGGCTTAATTTTGGCTGGGCAAGGCTCAAAGGGTTGGGTTGACCATTTAGAGCTCACTTGAATCCCCATTGACTGTTTGACTGGTCAAATGAGGTCAAGTCCTGCTAAGTTGGAATCCAAGTGGACTAGGGAAAGATCTGGAATGATTTGGAATAAGTTTGAAGTAGTGGATTTGATACTTGAAGATGAACTTGATTATTCAAAGGAAACTTAAATGTTTTGACTAGTTTGACTAGTCAAACTTAGTAAAAAATGGCTAAGCTATCTTGTGAAAGTCATGATATAGGTACTTGGATAAAGAGTCAAATGTATATGTAGTTTGACTACTCATAGTGGATTGAGCAAGTCAAAACCACTATGGATTGACTTGAAACATGTTTGGGAGTATTTGAGTCATGCTTCAAATTGGTCTCAATGATTGAAGAACTTAATTTGAGTGTATGTAAGGGGATAGGTTTGATTTGACCAATCAAAGGTCACTTAGGATTTGATTGAAGGTTGAGTTGATTGAAGTCTAGGTGGTTAATTTGATTAATGTTTGATTGAGATTTGATGGGAGGTTGATTAACATTTAATTAAAGATGAAATTAAGGCTTTGATTAAGGATTGAATTAAAACTTGGTTGTAGTCCAGGTTGGAGTGTGATCAAATAAAAGGTTTAAATTTGGATTTTTAGATTTGAAATGGACTTTGGGTCTTAGTTGACTTGGTCAACAGTTGACTGGGTAAAAGGTCCAATCAAGTTTGAATCATTAAGAGAAGTAGTCAGAGAAGTTTGAATGGGTTTAAAAATTAATTTGGAATTTGATTCAAAGTAGGGAAGCTTAAGGATTGCACCGATCAACCTAGGTTGACTTGGTCAACCAGATTGACCCAGAGTCAGGGTCTGGGCTGGATTAATTTCAAATGATATTTGAAGTCTGGTAGAAGTGTTTTTAGGGGTCAAATAGGTCATTTGGGTCAAATGACCTATTTGAACTCCGAATGGGTTATTAGGTCAACCCTGGTTGACTTGGTCAACTAGGTTGACCTAGGGGCTAGAAGTGGGTCCAACAAATTCAAAATAATATTCCGAATCTATTGGTGGTGGTCATAGGGTCTGGAGAGATCATTTGGTCAAAATGACCTATTTAAGCCATTAATGGGCTTTTTAGGTCAACCCTGTTTGACTTGGTCAACCAGGTGGGTCCAGGGTCTGAAAATAGGCTCAACAGATTTGGTTTGATATTTGGAGACCAATGGAGGTGGTCCCAAGGTCTGAGGAGTCATTTGGTCAAAATGACTTGTTTGGTCAACCTGGTTGACTTGGTCAACCAGATTGACCCAGGGTCTGGATTTGGGTTCAATGGGTTTGGTTAGATATTTGAAAATTGTTGGAAGTGGTTCCAAGCAATTTGGAGGTCATATGGTTTGAAAAGTGCATTTGAACCCTTAAGGGGTTTTGGTCATTTTGACCCTTGGTCAACTGGGGGTCAAATTGAATCCACAAAATACAGTTTATTGCTCAATGAGTCATAATCAAGGATCTGGAAGTGATTTGGAGCTTTGGAAAAATCTCCAGGATCAGGATCCACTGGGTGGCAGGTCCAGTGGCATAGACTGTAAATATTTAAAGGTTTTACAGCCTTTGAATTTCAATTCAGTTTCTGGGGTTAGAGATCTCATAATGAGCTCAAATTTGGAGGGTTGCCTCTAGAGACAGGTCACATCAGTGTGGAACTAACAGATCCTGAATCAGAGGTCATTTGATAGGGTTTTGAATTATTCAAAGATTCACTAGAAAAGGCTTTCAGGACTTAGACCTTTGGCCTTGGAATTTGATTTGGATTTCTGGTTTTAAGCTGGATTTTGAGTTTGAATGATTGGATTTGAATTATCCAAATCATTTATGATCATTTAGAGATCATAAGTGATAGAATAGGATTAAAGCTTGACCAAAGTAGAATCAAGGTTTGAACTAGAGTTTGGATTTTGAACTGGATTTAATTCTGGATGTTGATCAAGGTTTGAATTGAGGATATGGATTTAAGTCTGGATAGAAGTTTGAATTAAAGTCTGGGGTTTGGATTAATTTGAATCTTAAATAGATTGATTTAAAGTTTGGGTTTGTCTGGAGTTTGAATAGATTTGAGATCTGGATAGATCTAAGGTCTAGGAGGATCCTAGGACCTAGATTGATCTAGGGAAATCCTAGGGTCCAGAGTAGATCCTAGGGACTGAAGTCTAGGAAACTCCTAGAGTCTAGGAAACCCTAAAGTCTGGGATTTAGAAGGTTCTTAGGATCTAGAATAGATCGTAAAGTCTGGATTCTAGGAAGATCCTAGGGTCTAGATAGATCTGAGGTCTAGGAGAATCCTAAGACCTAGACTGATCTAGAGTCTGGGTAGATCTAAGAATTTAGAGTCTAGAAGAATCCCAGGAGCTGGAATAGATCTTGGGATCTGGAATCTAGGGAATATCCTAAAGCTTTGGATTCTAGAATGATCCTAAGATCTAGGATTTTCAAAGTCTAAGATCTAGAAGAGTCCTAGGGTTTAGAGTAGATCCTAGGAACTGGAAGACTTTAAAGGAATCCTAGGGTCTAGAACAGATCCTATGAAATGAAATCTAGGGGAATCTTAGAGTTTGAATTCTAGGAGATTCTAGAGTCTAAGAAATCTTGAGGTTTAAAGTTTAGGAGTATCCTAAGGTCTAGGGTCTAGAATAACCCTAAGATTTAGAAATCCTATTATCTAAAGGAATCTTAGGATCTAGAGGCATCTTAGGATCTATAAATCCTAAGATCTAAGATAGGTCCTAAAGTCCTAGATAAGTATGGAAATTGAATCTAGATTGAACTAAGATCTAGATTAATTAGAGGCTGAAATTATATTGAGATCTGGATTGATATAAGATCAGATTGATCTTAGGGTCAAGATTGATCCTAAAGACTGAAAGGATCCTAAAATCTAGATTTGTCCTACTAACCTCATACAAAAATGAGGTCAACACCCCTTCCCCACCCTCTTCCACCCCTCCAATTGACAGCTTCCTCCCCACTTCGTCTCCTATACGATCACCCGATGCCCTCGTATGGCGGATCCTGAATGGAATTATGGATTTGTGCTTGACGATCGAGATCAAGTCAACATCCTCCAATCCCCTTTCTTTGACGTGGGCTTTGACTTCGACGATACCGTTGAGGATTACATCGATTGCATCCAATACACTTTAGTGGACGTGATCGATGAAAAAAGATCAAAGGGACGTTGGATAATCACCGGCCGACCAACTTTCTCCACAACTCTGGTGACTACTACCCTATGCATCACTTGTCTTCTAGTGGCTTCACTGAGTGTGCTTGCAACCTTCATCCGCTAACCTCCACTTTCAAGAGATTGAGTGAGGGACCTCAAGGTGAATTATCTAGATCTTAAACTTGGTGCTTTTGTTACACTTGCTATTTGCATTACCTACTAGTTATTGGTTGTTATTTTGGAAAGGCCTATTAATTTCAAACTGTAACCAATTACTATTACTTAGTCTTTTATGCCATATTCTTAAGCTTTCACTTGAGCAAGCAAAGGTTTATAGATAGCCAAGCGAAGTTCACTATTTCTATTAATATCTTTAATTGCAATTCTTGTTTCATCACATTTAGTTTCACATCATCTTGGTATCAGAGCATGGTAGGCATAGGTAACACATGCTAAAAACATCCTAGGCATGTACCTAACCAACCATATGTTTGTTTGCATGCATCTCATCATTTAGATCATTTAATTTGTATTGTTAACTTGTTGTCCAGAAAATTTCTACAGCAATTGGAGAGCTTTAGGTGACCCTAACCTTGTGTTTAGGTGCTGACCACTTCATAAAAACTCATCCTAAACATCTAGGCAACTTCACCAACTACTGTAGTTTGTTGTCCACACAAAATATGCACCATTGAGTTGCATAAGGAGCATTTCCTTTTAGTTTCTAAGTGATGTCCTCTACTTAGTTGTTTCCCTTAGTATTCCCTAGTGTTTCCTCATGGATCCGGAATAAATTCGGGCGACTTTAGACCTCATTGTTGGCCAATTGGGAACGGTGACTCAGTAAATTAGGAACACTCAAATTGATCTAGCGGACTTTAGACGCAAAACTAGAGAACGATTAGATAACATTGAGCGAATAGGACAACCGACGATCTACCCCCCCTCTAGACCCCAATCTCCATATGGGGATAACACCAGAACTGATTATGGTCCTTCGAGAGACCACTACCATCCCAATCATCGACCCAATCAGGAACCTTTAGGATGTGATATTCCTTAGAGAGATAACGATACCCAACTACTTAAGAACATCCGCATAGACGCCCCCCCCCCCCCCCCCCCCCCCCCCCCCCCCCCTCTTTCAATGGCACTTTAGAACCCCAAGTCTTCTTAGATTGGATCAAGGGTATGGATAGTTATTTTAAGTTGTATAATATTTTTGAAGAAAGAAAAGTTCGATTTGCTGAAATGAAGTTGACTTGTAGAGCCAATCAATACTGGACTAACTTAGAGCATATACATGAGACACGAGGAGAGTACCCAATTACCAACTAGAGGACTATGAATCAAGAACTCAAAATAAATACCTCCCACCCTCCTATTACCCTAGACTATTGGACAGATGGAATATGTTAACTCAGGGTAGTAAACCTGTGAAAGATTACATCGCCGCTTTCGATGATTTTATGATCTGTTGTAATGGCGAAGAGACTATTACCCCTGCACAACTTCTCTCTATGTTTAGAGTCAGATTAAGAGAAGATCTTCGGAACGACCTTTTTGCCAGAGGAGTGAGCACTTTGGAAGCTGCCTGTAGTCTTGTGCTAGATTTAGAAGAATCTAGGAGCCACGCCCCTTCAAGGAGCCAAGACCCTCATCCCCACCCCTTCAAATCCTCCACTGGTCAATCTTTCAATAAACCCACTGGACCTACGACGACTCGACCCACCCCTGGCCAAACCCAACTTCGCCTTGACTATAAAGGTAAGACACCAGAACGGGAAGCACCCAAGACCCCTGCGGGCACAAAATGCTTTCGATGTCATGGGTATGGGCACATTGCCTCCCAATGTTCCATCCCGTTCAAAGTTACCATTATTGAGGAAGTCACAGAAGAAGAGGATAAACCGGACACTGAACTAGTTCATCACATTGATGATGACAATGAGTTCTTCTGCAAAGAAGATACTGCCATAATCCACTGCCTCCAAAAGGTGGATCATTTAGACTTACAAGTCTTTAGGTGTGCTTTTTCACAACCTAAGTTAAGCGACAACTAGCAAAGAACTTCAATCTTCTACACTTTCACCAGGATAGGAGACAAGAATTGCAAAGTCATAATTGATTGTGGAAGCTGTATTAATGCTATGTCATCAGCTATGATTTCTAAACTCCACTTAAAAGCCACACCACACCCAAACCCCTATAAGGTCACCTGGATCAACTCAACTACCTTAGAAGTGAAAGATAGGAGTCTCGTTCCTATTGAATTTGTGGGTTACAAAGAGAAAATATGGTGTGATGTGTTGACTATGGACATTGGCCAAATCAGTCTTGGCCGTCCCTGGTTGTTTGATAACGATGTACACATTTATGGGTGATCAAACACCTGCGTGTTTGACACGAAGGCAAAAAAATCAAACTCCTACCCACCCAGCCTAAGTCTACCAAGGGAGATGTTAAACCCAATTCCCTTAAACCCAACACAGGCTTAAACCTTTTGACCGCTAAAGATTTGGATACTGAATTAGAGTCAGGATCTCCCCTTTACGCCTTGGTAGCTCGGGAAGTGAGTTCAAACCAGAAAGAGCCTATCCCTGACGAAGTGAAACCTCTTCTTGAAACTTTTACTGATGTTTTCCCGAAAGATTTACCCCACCAATTACCACCTCTAAGAGACATTCAACACGTTATTGACTTAGTACCCAGAGCCTCCTTACCCAACTTACCCCACTACCGTATGAATCCTACTGAGCACGTTGAACTCAAGAAACAAGTCGATGAATTATTACAACGTGGTTTTATTAAGGAGAGTCTTAGTCCATGTGCTGTCCCTACCCTTCTTACCCCAAGAAGGATGGGTCATGGAGAATGTGCGTTGATAGCCGTGCTATCAACAAAATTATGGTTAAATATCATTTCCACATTCCTTGTCTTGAAGACATCTTAGATTTGATGACTGGAGCCACATTGTTTTCCAAAATTTATCTTAAGAGTGGCTTTCACCAAATTAGGATCTTTCCAAGAGATGAATGGAAGATCGCTTTCAAGACTAAAGATGGATTGTATGAATGGACGGTGATGCCTTTTGGGTTGAGTAATGCACCCAGCACATTCATGAGAGTTATGACCCAAGTCCTCAGACCCTTCTTAGAAAAGTTTGTGGAAGTTTACTTTGATGATATCCTCATCTATAGTAATTTGGTGGGACAACATTTGAGTCATTTGAGTCAAGTTTGTGAGGTATTGAGGACAGAACAATTGTATGCCAACCCTAAGAAATGTATGTTCCTCACAAACAGTGTAACCTTTCTTGGATTTATCATTTCATCTGATGGAATCTTTATTGACCACGAAAAGTTGCGAGCAATTAATGAGTGGCCCGAGCCAAAGAATATTAGAGATTTTGGAGTTTTCATGGATTGGCCACATTTTATCGATGATTTATTCGGAACTTTCGCACCATAGTCGCCCCTATAACAGACTACCTCAAGAAAGGGGAATTCCAATGGACTGTTCTGTAACTAAAGCTTTCGAGAAAATCAAGAGACGAATGGTGGAAGCCCCAGTTCTGCGCCTCCCCGATTTTTCTAAGGCCTTTGAAGTAACCTGTGATGCATCTGGGATTGGTATTAGGGGAGTCCTTTCTCAAGAAGGACACCCAGTTGCATACTTTAGCAAAAAATTAAACGACATTAGGTAGCGATACTCCACCTACGATAAGGAATTTTATGCCATTATTCAATCCCTTAGATATTGGAGGCATTACCTACTCCCTCAGGAATTCATTATTTTCTTGGATCATGAAGCGTTAAGATACATTAATTCCCAAAAGAAGCTCAACGCCTGCCATGGTCGCTGGGTTGAATTCCTTCAAGAGTATACCAACACAATCAGACACAAAGTAGGGTCCGAGAATAAAGCTGCAGATGCTTTAAGTCGTCGGGTGATGGTTACTCGCAAGATGAGGACCGACGTTATCGAATTTGAGCGTATCAAAGAAGATTACAAGGACTACAGTGATTTTAAGGAAACACATTCTCTATTAATTACTGGAGAGGAATGGATCATTGATGATTTCCTTTTGGAAGACGGATATTTATTTAAAGCTCAAAAACTTTGTATTCCAGACACTTCACTTCATAAATACCTTGTTTGGGAGTTACATGCTGGTGGTTTAGCAGGACATTTTGGACAAACCAAAACCATCGCTGCGATCGAGCACAAGTTTTTCTGGCCTAGTCTTAAGCACGACATTTGCAGGCTTGTAAAGAGGTGTCACACGTGTCAGTTGGCAAAACAGCGGAAACAAAACACCGGACTCCACACGCCCCTCCCCGTACTTAACCAACCGTGGCAAGATGTGAGCATGGACTTTATTTTAGGGCTACCCAAGACCATTAGGAAGCATGACTCTGTGTGCGTAGTGGTAGATCGATTTTCTAAAATGGCACATTTTCTCCCGTGTTCCAAAACTTTCGATGCCTCTAGGATAGCCAAACTATATTTTGATGAAATTATTAGGCTCCACGGGTTACCTAAAACTATTGTGTCAGATAGAGATGTAAAGTTTACAAGCTATTTCTGGAAAACTTTATGGCACAAAATGGGAACCAAGCTCCAATTTTTTACAGCCTTTCATCCCCAAACAGACGGTCAAACCGAAGTTGTGAATCGGAGTCTAGGAAATCTATTAAGGACTTTAGTAGGAGAGAATATCTGGGACTAGGACTCTAGACTTCCCATAGCTGAATTTACCTACAACAACTCTGTTAACCGAACTATGGGTCTAAGTCCTGCTGAAATTATTTATGGGCACCAACCTAGACAGCCTATAGATTTGATTCCCATGAGCCCTAAGGTTAGGATGTCTGAGTCTGCATCTGCATTTACATCTCATTTACAAGAATTGCATAAAGAAATTAATAAAAGAATTAAACAGAGCAATGCTAACTATAAACTTAATGCAGACCTCAAGAAAAGATTTAAAGAATTTAAAGTGGGAGATTCTACAATGGTTCGGATTCATCCGAAGCGGTTTCCGCAAGGGACCATTAAGAAGTTACATGCGAGAAGCGCAGGACCTTTCAAAATAATTTCCAAAATAAACAATAATGCTTATGTGCTAGATCTTCCTGAAGGTTTTAACATTAGCCCCACGTTTAACATCGAAGATCTTGTAGTCTTCGAGGGTCCAGAGTTTAACCTCATTAACCGACTAAACAATGAGCCTTGTGTGATCCCACCTGGTGAGAACCCCAGCCTACCTCCACTCCTAAATATTCCCACTTTACCTATTGCGGAGAAAATTGAGGCAATACTTAGTGATGACATCATTTCCACTAGAGACGGTGGTCGCCAAAGGTATTTAGTTCAATGGACAGGGAAACCGGAGACGGAGATCACGTGAATCGATTGGGATGAGCTACAGAGATTGGATCCTGATCTACTGGAGTGGTACGAGAGTTTCAGAGATGTTTACTCGACGGGGTCGAGCTCTCTTCCACCTGGGGCATCAGTTAGAGATTTCAACACGTGTACCGTCGCCGAGGATGACGATCGATGGCTACGATTCATAGCCTTTACCTTTGATGTATTTCATGTTATATGTATTTTATTTTATATTTTTCGAGTTTACCCTTCATGGGTATTGAGTCTCTTTGTAGCCCCGAGGGCATTAGTGTCTTTTTCTTTTCATTAGTTTTGAGACCTATATATCGGTCCATATGCTTTATATTGAGGATGATTTGGAATGAAAATTGATACTTATCTTCTTCTTTATCTTGTATATACTCAAGAAGAGGAGAGAGCTCTAGGTGAGGGCCAAATGCAACACCCACCAGTCATTGGAAGAGTCCGTGGCTTATCATCCAGTTTCCTTGTACCCCTCTCCAACCGTCACCTTCTCCCTACCTCCCCACCCGCCGGCCCACTTTTACCCACCGCTAAACTCATCTCAGTCCAACCTCCCCAAACCCCTCAACCCGTTGGCTCCACCCTCCTATTTCCCCTATACCCGACGCCTACCCCTTCCCCAATCCCGCCGGCCCACCCCCTTGGCCATCCCCTTGTGATGAGTCCAATCATCATGAATGCTTCCTTAATTAGCTCAAGCAAGTTTGGAAAGATTGGAATTTAATTGAAATTCAAATTTAAATTTCTAAACCTTTCCATATTTACAAAATATAAATAAGGGAAGTATTTCAATTTGAATCCAATTTAAAATCAGAATTGATTGGATTTAATACCATCTTTCCTAATCATCAATCACTTGTTTGGAAGCTTTTAAAACTCCCCCCACAACCTCCCTCCTCTCTCCATGCCGCTGGCCCCATCATGGGCTTTCCCCATTGATTCCCCAATTAAAGCCCTAATTACTATATGATTTGAATTCAAATTCAAATTAGACTCCCACCAAAGTCACTTAAATTTGAAATTTATTTCAAATTTCATAATTTCCCTTACTCCCTAAACCCTAGCCGCCCCTCCCTACTTCCCTTCCCCTTGAGCCGCCCCCTTCCCCACCCTCTTCCACCCCTCCAATTAACAACTTCCTCCCCACTTCGTCTCCTATACGATCTCCCGATGCCCTCGTATGGCAGATCTCGAATGGAACTATGGATTTGTGCATGACGATAAAGATCAAGTCAACATCCTCCAATCCTCTTTCTTTTACGTGGGCTTTGACTTCGACGATACCATTGAGGATTACATCGATCGCATCCAATACACTTTAGTGGACGTGATTAACGAATAAAGATCAAAGGGATGTTGGATCATCACCGGCCGACCAACTTTCTCCACAACTCCGGCTACCTCTGCGACGACTACTACCCTACGCATCACTTATCTTCTAGTGGCTTCACTAAGTGTGCTTGCAGCCTTCATCCGCTAACCTCCACTTTCAAGAGATTGAGTGAGGGACCTTAAGGTGAATTATCTAGATCTTAAACTTGGTGCTTTTGTTACACTTGCTATTTGCATTACCTACTAGTTATTGGTTGTTATTTTGCAAAGGCCTATTAATCTCAAACCGTAACCAATTACTATTACTTAGTCTTTCATGCCATATTCTTAAGCTTTTACTTGAGCAAGCGAAGTTCACTATTTCTATTAATATCTTAATTGCAATTCTTGTTTCATCGCATTTAGTTTCACAACACTAATATGAATAAAGAAAAATTAACGAGGAGGTGGACAACACATGAAGCTTATGAAAATTCATTGTCATAAAGAATAAAAGAAAAATCATGCACAAATCATACAAGGACTTACTAATATAAGCACCAATCCATCTACTACATACCTCTAGATATACATGAGAAATTCTCTAATGAATTCACAAACTTATTTGATGTCAAACATGCACACAAAATTTGGGGTTTGAATGTTGTCTTATAATGTTTCACATGCATAAGATCTCAATAAATAGAGATAGAATACCAAATAAGTCACACACTAACACAACAAAAAATTAACAAAAGCATGACATCCCAAACATAAGGCAATGATCACATGTAGAATATCTACAAAAATATCTTTTATCCTAATAAGTATATACATCTCCTATCAAATATATGACATGATGCTTAAGTACCCATATAACCTTAAAATTCAACTTTACAGGTAAAAATAAAATGAAAATGAATGTGTATATAATGGGATTTGAAATTAACTCAATGAGTAATCAACAACCACATGATTTAATGTACAACAACTACATTGGCAAGACATTCGCAAAAAAAAATCTATGATACAACTAGCATGCAAATCTTCTATTGAAGGAATGAATATGATATGAAAGAATAGAGCATATATTTAATAAAGCTACAAGTTATTTGATTATATGAATATTTTTGCTTATTAAATCCACACATGATTCATAGCATGGGTATATATATACACTAAAATTATCAATATATATTTGATTGTCAAAGCATGAATATTTATATAAAGCATCTTGAAGCCTTTTTTTTTTATTTTTAAAGCTTGAATTTCTCATATTCTAACTTAGAATCGTCAATAACAAAACAAGAGCATTATCAATAATAAAAGTATTTATCTAATAATGGTTTTCATTCATCCATTTGATATTTCCATGGATATTGGAAGTGAACTAATGCAAATTTATCTCTACGATCCGTACAATATATTTTATTAAATAAACGATCATGGGATTTGAAACAAGAAACACGGTGTACATATGCTCCTAATTGAATCATGCACTCATAGTATTGTGATTTGCAATGAGCTTTCAACCATTCCATACAATTAACAATGTCCTTTCAAAACTCATTCATAGGAGTTCGAGTCATATTATGCCACTCATGAGCGAGTGTAAACTTTATATACCAAGCGTTCATTCTAAACAATGTAAATCGACACAATCTTTCTTTATATCTTATGAAATTACTCACGTTTAAAAAATTAATCTTTGATTTCCTAAACAAGAAAGCATTATACTATTTTTTTTTAAAGCATCACATGCTAAATAAAAGGAAAAAAAAACTTATAAGAGGAAACAAAGAACTACAACTCATCACATCTTTGACAAATGACTAAGTTTATTCTCAGACTTTTTTTATTGGTGAGCTTCCAGATAATGCAATGAGAGGATCTTTCACATGGACAATATTATTACATAGAGCTTCAATACAAACAAGACAACCTTGACTTCTTTTTTTTGACATTTCATCAAACACCTTATGTGCATCTTTGATAAGAAAAGAAGTAACAACAATATTTCTCATAATTTTTTTTTTACAACCTAAACATAAGGAAAAAGAAGGTTTACATTACATGATATGAATCATAAACAAGTGCAAATTTCATTTACCAAATATTCATGCTCCAATAACTTACATCAATGCATAAACCATTTACTTCTAATGTTTACATTCATACAATAACTTGACTCTAATGCTCTCATTCCAAGAAAATAAAAATATATATGGGAAAGAAAGGAGCTAGGAAGAAGAAGAAGAAGAAGAAGAAGAGGAAGAAGAATAAGAATGAAGAGAAGAATGGGAAATCACCTTGCAAGGGAGATGAAGGAAATGGGAGGGGCTTCGGCTCTTTCTGGGCTGGTCCGAACAGAGGAGAGATGGAGAGGAGAGGGTAGGGGGCGGAGGTCTTGCGAACAAGAGAGACGGACAAGGAGAGTTGGAGTGCAAAAAATCTAATCTTCTCCACCAAGGGGATTCCGCCTTTAGTGTAGTCGTCCCTATGGAGGAGTCCCGAGAGTTTCACCTCTTCGTTTTCTTCTCTCGCGGCATTCGAAGGGACGGAAGACGAATCTGCCACTCGACATACACGAGCCATCAATTAAGAGCAAAAAAATGGAAATAAAATTAAACTTATTTATAAAATAGTTAGGCTGATTTGAGTTTAATTTGGAGTTTAAATCGAACTCAATTTGACTCAAATCGAGTCAATTTGGGATTTAATTTGATTTAATTAAAATAATTTGATAAAATTTCACCCAAATCAATGTCGATTTGACTCAAAATAGGCTCGCCGTGGTTTGATCGAGTCGATCGAGCTTAATCAAAATTCATTGGTCCAATCAGGGGCGGATCCAACCTTAATTTTCAGGGGGGGGGGAAATTATACGCTTTGCAGATATGTCGGGGGTCCAAGGGGGCAGCGCCCCCGGAACAAATTTTGATTGTAAGAATATTTTTGGATTTGTCTTTGTATTTAGTCATCGTTCCCATGATAATTATGTAAATTATATTATTCTGTGAGTGGATAGGCAGACATAGATGAGCCGGTCGGAAGGGTAGACACGGGCAAGATGAGGGAATATTAGGGGAAAAAAATATTTTTGAGGGGGGGCAGAATCCCAAAACTCTCTATCTTATACCTTTTTTTTTTTTGAGGGAGGGCATTTGCCCACCCTGAAGCAAGGGGGGATCCGCCCATGGGTCCAATTTAACTTGACTCGAGTTGTGTTGAACTCAAATTGGGTTCGACGAGGCTCTCGAGCATCAATCGATCTTAATCAAACCTTCTCGAGTCCAATTTGACTCGACTCGAGTCGTCTCGAATGCAAATTGAGTTCGACGACGCTCAATCAAACTAACTAAACATGCTCGAGCAAAATATGATCGAAAATGAGGTCAACAATAATACCTCACTCGAAGTACAATGACAGTTCTCCTATAGTTCGCTAATTGTATAAATTTGTTAAGAAGTTTCGTTGTTGTTTAAAAATGCATATTCCCACGTTATTCGTTGAAAATATTATATTTGCATATTCAATAAAATCTGGAGATCTAATCGATAAAATATGATAAAGTGTTTATATATTTATATTTAACTCAACCAAATATTGAATAAATATATATATTTTCTTACCTATGCGTTTGAGCTACTTTAAACTATATTCCTTTTAGTGTATATATATATATATATATATATATATATATATATATATATATATATATATTAAGCATTGAATTTGAACAAGTCAGCGTGGTAAAGTTTTTTTTCGTGGTTATAAGTTGAATTCGGTACATATATATTTACCATGAATTATATTTGATATATACATTGCATCACTTATGTCTTTATCTTGATGTTCATTCACACACTCTACTTATGTCTCTTGTATCGTGTCATATTTTTGTTTCAATAGTGATTAATGTTCGTCATTGATATTACTTGCATGCATAGACTCCATGTAGGGATACTTTGTTTATGATGCGTATATATTCAATATTATGTAAAGGTAGATATTTGTAGCCATGCTACATAATTTTACTAGCTTTATGTCCTTGCATCACTTTTATATATTGAATAAGGAAATATGTATGATAATTAGTGCATAAAATGCCCATGTGTGAATATTTTTTACAAATGATAATTGTTTTATATGAAATCGAACCATGTAGTCTTATCAACTCTTACTTATAAGATTGAACTTTAAGGTTATGTGAATACCTAATATCAAAATGGAACTAGTAAATTAAGTGATTAACTACTATTGTATGTTTGAGACCGCATTGTATAAAGACAAATACATGTGTTAGTAGACCTTTATGTATTTCATGTCTAGCTTGTTCCTTTGTTAGCTTTCTCCAAGTATCTTAGTGAGCACTTATATATTTTATGTATGATTTTTCCATATATTCTACAACAATGAATTTCTATATTGTTGGATTATCAAATGGTTCATATGTAGTTATCCTTCATGCTTCATGTTAGAAAACTCTTTTAATATTTTATGTTCCATAGTGATATACATGTGTTCGATAAATATAAATGCTAGATTGCTTATTATCCAGATTCCTACTTACTTACATTTCTTTTCTGAATGGCATCTACGCTCACCTATATATTTCTCTTTATTTTTTGTCTTGCTAGGTACATTGAATCTTGTGTATGCATTGATCGTTGAGTCGTTTTCATGGGAGCTTTTAAGTGAGCACGCCAGGGTTAGGTATACCTTGATAGTCCTTGAGAGACTTCTAATTGCATGTCTAATGGAAAACAAAATAGCACACACTTTATGGACTATCTTTTTTACTTTCTCGCCCAAATGTACTTGCTAGGATGTTTAGTTAGCTGGCCATAGGTTGGTTCACTGACGAAGTTTTGGCCTTGTGGGCCAAAGCTTGCCCCGTTGCCATGAAACCTAGAGACCCTTAGGGCAATTTTAGGCCTGTAGTGTAGGCCACCTATTTGTTTCATATGCATCACTTTTCTCACACAAAGTGGGCACCGTTATGATGATTTTCTTTGGGATTTTAAAATATGTAAAGAACTCTAAAATTTTTTTCTTCTTAATGATTTTGGGGCCTCTAAATATATATTTCATAAGTATGTTAAGAAAAATATATATATATAAAAAGAATAAAATATGAGCTCTAGCATATTTAGGTAAATCTATAAGCTAGTATTATGTTAGATTTCTTTGCAAATGATATATTTAGTTTTTATCATCTCTAACTTAGCACATTCCTCGTGAAGTTTGTTTGCTCCAAAGATAATGATATAAAGAACCTTTAAAGCAATAAAACCAACTAATAAAATACACTAATGAATTCACAACTAATTTTAAATCATTAATGAACCCATCATAATGGTAATCACTCCTTAAAATTTACTAAGTAACAAATGTAAAACTTAACAACTAGGTGGTTACTTGGTAACTCGGACCTACGAGGCTATTAACTTAGCAACTAGGTGGTTACTTGGTAACTCGGGCCTACGAGGCTATTAACTTAGCCCCAAATAAGGTGAAATAAATCTCATGGCCTTGGTTTGATAAGGGTAATCATTGCATAACTTAAATAATTAGTAATAAACTATCAACAAACTAAATCTTGTAACCTATACCCCAACCAATGCTAAAACATAAGAAATTTATATTAAACTTAGAACTCTAATAATAAAAAATGACTAATAAAATGTAACAAATTTACAAATCTCTAATGGAATTCATATAAACCTATGAAACTATTAAACCTCTTTAAACAATTTAAAACTTCTAAAAATTCTCTAATCAACTTACAACCCCTAAAACTCCCCTAACTAACCTACAATTTTAAAATCAGTAACTAATCAAGTGGAATCCTAAAACATATAAAATACACCTCTTATCAACCCTTAATTTGATCATATGATAATCTATATTAATTAAGGTGAAACTAAATAAAAATTATTAAAATCTTTTCACTAATTCTCCAATATTTAATAAAATACTTAGGTACTAAAACTTAAATTTGAACTAAAATATATTAACTTTAAGTAAATAAATGAACTTATTAAAGGAGCAAATAAACTTCAAGTCATATTTTAGTGCCTTAACCTATGTCAAATATATGTTTATCTTTGTATGTTTTTCCCATAATATACATAGGGTATATAGGCTGGACTACCTCGAGCTGCGTAGCTAAGTGTTCTAAGGAGGCCTCATCCTCGTGCCCGTTGTGACAACACCATGTACCTTATGCATTAAGGGATAAATGTTTAAAGATATACATAATTATCTCTTTTAAAATTTAAATCCACCCTCAGGAACCTAAGCCAATTTCCTTAACCACCTAGCTGTTAAACCTTAGGTCAGATAGAACCTATACATATCTATAGGTAGGGAGTTTCTATTCTCATGTCAGCCTTTAAAAATAAATTTATCTTAGACATAGGAAGCTTAGGACTTTCTTTTTATGGTGGGCAATAGGCTTATCTTAGTGATGTCACCTATCAGCCTTACTTCGAGTCTTAGATTATCAAGGAAGGATTAACCGACCCTTGCCGCCTTATAATTCTTTCGGCCTTAATTAAGTGTAGGATTAAGGATGGGCCATTTGCCCCTCAATTCTTTATAATTTTAGTTTAGATTAGGGCCCAAGCCTTTGGGCTCTTAAGAATTTCATAATTAAGATTTGAATCCTAAAACTAAGCTTTAAGTAATTCATCCTAAATGGCTAGGCATTTAAAGAGAAATTTGAGGGTTAATAAATTAAATATAAGAACTTGATCTTGAAATTTGAACCTTCCACCTAATTTTGGAGTAGTTAGATACACTTTTTACACATACTTAGGTGCTGAATATGGCACTTTTTCATAGGCATCCTAGGGTAGGGTGTAGGTAGGATAACATTTTATAATTTCTTTCTTTTAGATTTTGCATGTGTGATGATATAGTGGTTATTTTTGGCTTAGATTATTTTATAGTTGCTTTCTTTTCTTTTTTATTAATGAACAGGCACTTGCCCTTAAGCGGTTAGAAATTTTTTTTAGAGATATCTTCTGTAGGTGGCCATGTTCTCAAAGGGCAATAAAAAAAATACTGTCATGATTATTATAAATGCGCTATTTAATAGGTACCGCACGGAAGGCTTAAAAAACCCTTGGGAATATGGCTCAAAGGACTAGGCTATGGATTATTGATTTATTGTTATGATTATAAACTGTGTTAATATGTATTTTTTAGGAGCTTAATATAATTTTCTTCTTTTAAAAATATAGTTTGATTCAAAAGGTTGTGAAAGCTTATAAATGAAGTATTTTTATGATATTAGGAATCCAAAGTAAAAAAGAAAGTCCCTTATAGGAAATTTCATTTCATTTGGATATCCTATTAGATGACGTACTATGAGGAGCTTAAAAGAAGGAATTCAATAAAAGGATAAGAAGATGAAGATAAAAAATATCTCATTTTAAAACTTGCGTCATTTTATAGGGATAGAATCCGAGTTGTTGTCGGTGGTGCCCGACCACCCTTACTTTTTAGCATTTTGGATTATATAATAAGTGGCATTTACCATAAACTTTGGACACTTTGGTTGATATTTTTGATGTGAAGATGTGTTTACTTTATTTGCGCAGTAGAACTGCATTCTTTTTTTTCTAGGTTTCTTACTCTATTTTGCTTTGGGGTGGCTCAGACGGAGTCTTTATGTTAGGCTCTTTATGATATTAAATTTTTTTTATAAAACTGAAACTTTTTTTAGTAAGATAAAAATGAACATAGGGTTTAAAATCAATTAATTTTCTCAAAATTAATGCATAAGCTCTTTTGTGGGTCACCTTTTAAAATGATAATAAATAAACTCTATTTACTTAATAGTGACTACCAGCCAGTTCTGATTGGCCCCACCTATATCATGCATAACCTTGAGTCCAAGCATAAAGATTTTACTTTTTATAACATAGAGGGATAGTTAATTTTACATAGCATAGTACCATTCATAGTCGGGCCTAGTACCCATTTCCCGTTCTATGCCTCCCACCACTCTTGCATTTACATAAGATTAGATATCATGGATTTGATATGCTAGGTAGAGTTTAGCTGGTACCCTTTTTTGAGCAGGGTGTTAAATCCAGGTCGGGGCTGCTTAGATCCCTAGTGGGATTTAATTTATAAGTCTCCTCACGATGTCTTACATTAGTTAGGTGGTGGATGTCTGTACTGAGTATACAGTACGTCTTTTGTAGATTTAGGATCAAAGGCTACCGGTATTAGTATACTGTTGCATACCTTATCAGTGGGTTAGCTCTCCATTCTTTAGAGGCTATAAATCCTACCCATCCATATCACTTTGATGGCACCGCTTCCATCTTTCCCTCATACATGTAGTATGAAGTGATTTTTTTTTAGTTTTCTTTATTTTGATTGGCCGAGTGCTTGTGTGATCTGTGCATGTTGAAATTACCAATTGAGTTTATCTTCCTTTAGATTAGGAGAGCCCAGAAATTCCTTTATGCGCTAACCCTTGGAGAGAATAATATAACATTCTTAATCAAGAGTTTTCTTAGGCTGAGGCCTAAGATGTAATTAACCACGGGGGCTTGCGCCCGTGGGAAACTGACACCCACATCAAATAAACTCCATTCAAGCTGATGTATAGGATGGAGGAAACCTCATGATTTGATCAGGTCATGTATATTATTATCCATCGAGGCTCGTCGCTGAAAGTCATTATCCTCCATGGCTAATCATATATATGATCTCATTTGCTCTCCCATTGGCATGCTTACGTAGAGTGTAAAGGCCTACAACCATTTTGTCGTACGAGATAGTACGATCGTACCCTTTACATTCTAGATGGGGGGATCACTTTTGGTTCTTTTATTAATTTGGCTTACGTCACCCTCGATGGGCTGACCCCCTCTGAGGTTGGCGCATTTGCTCCTCTATAAAGGATAGGCCGCGCAATAATGTGCTTCTTTAGATGCCCGGTTACTTAACATTCTGCATGGGCACTTGTTCGACCCATTTTGGTATATACGTAGCCAGTGCACCCTATGGCTAGGCAGCCAGTGCCTAGGCCACTACCTGTTCAGTTTCCTAGATCAGCGGTCAGGCAACCAATGTCCATAGTACCTCTTATTAGGACAGCTTCGGCCCCTCAGCGCCGGCAGGCGATAGTTCCTCTTCCTGTTACCCTGGTGGAGGCTGCTCGAGCTCGGGTTTCCCCTTCTCCTTCCTCTTCTAGCAAGAGGGGTGCCCAGGCTGAGCTGCCTTTACCTTCTTCCACTCGTCAGGTTTATATTTTTGCCCAACTCTCTTATCCTGAGACTACTAGGCAAACCCCGACACTCCCCTCTCTAGTAGCTCCTACCCTATTATTAAGTCAATAGGTATTGATGTAGCATCTTCCTCCACCTCCATTCTTGGGAGAAGGTCCCAGAGGAATAGGACAGGAGATTATGCTTGGCAGCATCTAAGGCAGTAGCCCAGCAGATGACAGATTTATTGGCTCATCTGGAGCTAGTATAGCAGACGGTGGCTCCTTTACTACGGGAGCCACGCCAACCCTTAGCTCCCTAGTTGAGGTTATCATCGCCCCTGAGATTGATGCAATTTAGGGAGGATGCTTTTCCCTACTAGTGTATAGTGATGATGAGGATGATGTTGTCCACATTACGATGGCCTCTCCTATCGTCACTACTATTCCACGCATCAGAGTTCCCAAGGATAGTGCTGTTAGATCCCTCACTCGAAGGATCAGGAGTATTATCCGCTAAGTGCATGATAAAGGTCATGTTAATAAGGAGAGGTTACTCCATTAGATCTCTCAGGTTCATGCTCAGTATCAATGACAATTGGCCAAACAGAGTTATAGGTGGCATGGAGGATAGCCACCTCATCAGCAGCCCAGAGTAGCTCCTACAGTTAGGCCCTAGATAGGTTTTTCTATAGTGGATGATGCCCACGTCATCATGGATGTCGCCCGCAGCAAGAGCTAGTCTGGCCTCAGCTTAGTTCTGTTGTTGTTATTCCTCCACAGTTAGGGGTCCCTATATGGTCCCATCATAGTTGATAGGTGTGGAGACGCCGACAGGTAAATCGATCTGTCGAGGCTAGGGAGACAGTTATGTCAAATCAATAGTTTGATACAGTTGTCCCATCGGGATTAGCAGCAGTCCCGATGGTTTGTGATGCTCTTATAAATATTGAGGATGTTGTTCCCTTGAATAATTCCCCAGCTTGATTTGAGCCAGTTCCCTCTCTTAGTCCCCATAGGGTTTCTTCTCCTATGGGTCCATACATTGATGTCTTTTGTCAGACCTTCTCTAGGGTTGATTTGCTTGAAGTCGAGTCAGACGAGGATGCTCCTATCCATCGTGTGTGTGTCATTACTAGGCAGGGTGTGTCAGAGGAGCACAGCGAGCCAGATGATGTCATAGAGGAGCAGGGGGAAGCTAATGTACATTCCACCTCAA
This sequence comes from Dendrobium chrysotoxum, assembly GCA_019925795.1. Taxonomy (NCBI): domain Eukaryota; kingdom Viridiplantae; phylum Streptophyta; class Magnoliopsida; order Asparagales; family Orchidaceae; genus Dendrobium; species Dendrobium chrysotoxum. The sequence continues at coordinate 8,203,216 of CM034304.1, read as the reverse complement.
TACAGGGTGGATCTCCCTAATCTGTAAATATGGATGCTACAGTAGTTTTATAATTACAGACTTGGATGTTGACCCTAGTTTTCACTCAGACCTGGTCAAGGGAGTTGACTTGGTCAAATTGACTAGGTCAGACCCCAAGACCCCTCCCAATTAATTCAGTGGGTCAGACCTAGTCTACCGAGCCTAGACCTAGGCCCTTAGTCAACCTGGTTGACCCAAAGTGACTCAATTCCCTTCCTTTTGATTTCAAATCAAACCCAGGACTTCTTAGGCTCAAATCTGGCCTCCTTTGGTCTCAGTGGGTCAGACCTCACCCACTGGGCCCAAACCCATACCCTGGGTTCACCTAGTTGACCAGATCAACCCAGGTTGACCTAGATTGACCCTAACTCCTTTCCACTTGATTTTAGATCTATTTAAACCTACCCTTGGACTCCACCCCTCATCCCTTGGCCTCAATTGACCTAATTAACCAAGTCAAGCTTTGACTTGGTCAACCCAAGTCTTATGAGGTCAAATCAACCTATTTAAGACAATTTAAAACCTATTCAATGCTTTAAAACACTTTCCAAATGTTCCCTTGGTTCAAATCCAGTGCTAATCAACCTTGTTTCCGTCCTAATCAAGTCTTGATTTGATCATAGCTGCTGGTATTAGGTCTAAGGCTTTAAATAAGAAGCTTAGGGCATCTTAGAGGGGACCTTTTGCTATTTTCTTCTTCCAAGAGCCCTTAAGCCTGAGCCTTGGCTTGTGTGAGCTCCTTGGATTCCTCTTCACCTTCCCCCACCTAGATCCACCATCAAATACCCACCGGCGCCGAGATCTCTGTCCAACCGAGACCTCAAATCTTCCAAGGGCATTTGCGATCTATCCAAGCGTTGGGAGCTTGAGCTTTCTTCTCCAAATTTACTCGTGGACAGTCCACAAGTTTAGAGAACCCAAGATCGACTGAATCCATCTATTGGATTGAGGTAAAACCCTAACCCTAGCTAGAACACATAGATTTAATTAGCGTCTCTAATAGCACGTTTTAGGTTGAACAAATCCATCCACATGATTTCTATTCATGCTTGGATCATAGGTTTAAAATTTCACTCGATTTGGTTGATCTGATCGAGAGAATGAGACCAAAAAATGCTTTAGGGGTTCGTTTTACGTAATGCCTGTGTTATGTGTGATCTAAGCCATTGATATTATGATCAATGGCTCAAATCTCGCCGTTCCGCGGCACTATTTTGACTGTGGATCCGATCGTGCGGTCAGTAATCCCGTCCGGCGTGATCTCGACTGTCCACTGATAACCACGCGAGATCAAACGGCTCTCTGCGGCCGCTGACGTGGTTAAGTGAGATCGCGTCGCGGCTAATCATCTCGCAATCATGCGAAAATGATCGCGCGGCGGCGCAATCATTGCCCATGATTGCAACCGCGTTCGCAGTTTTGAGAGCCAATCGGGATGTGCCGCATGTCACCGCCGCCGCCGGATTATCGTTAATTATATATTTAATTAATTTTAATTATTTTTTTAAATCAGATTACTTCAAATAATTATTAAAAATTATTTAAAAATTAGAAAAATATAAATAATATATCAAAATTTTTTAAATTTAATTTTCTTTAAGTTAAAATATATTATATATTTTAAAATTATTTTAAAAATTTACTATTTTAAACTAATTAATTAATATTTAAAATAATAATATATTAAATACTATTTAAAACCTAATATTTTACATGAAAGTATTTTCAATAATTTATTGATTATTTTAAAATATAATAATTTAATAATTGATTCAATATATAATATATTTATATATACTTTAAATGATTTTAATATATTTAAATATTTATTAATATTAATATATTTTAAATAATAATAATAATAATAATTTCAGTAATAATAATAAATTTTTATTATCTTATTTTATTTTCTAAAATGAGAAACTCTTTTTATTTATTAAATAACAAAGATACATTATTATTATTTTTTAATTTAATTATTTATATTTAAGTGATTAAATATTTAATTACTCTTAAATTAAATTAGATTTAAATAATTTTATTTAAATGAATTTATTTTGAATTATGTCAGATTTTAGAAATCTTAATATTTTAATTTAATATGATCTAAGGATTATTTTTTTTAAATATTAATTATTTTAAATTTTTTAAAAATACCTTTTAAATACTTTAAACTTTAAAATTTCATACGTAATTTATTTTAAATCCAAAAAATGCGTATAATACCCGAATTTTTTTAGAAAATTATATATATTTTAATTTAAAATTATTTTTAGAAACTAAAATTTATTTTTCTGGCTTATTTTTGTATTATTTAATTTTTTGACTATTTAAATAATATTTAAATAATTGATATATCAATTATTTTGAAATTACAAAATTATTTTTAGTCCTTTTCAAACTCTCCTTGGGGTGGTCAAACGATCTCTTATCTATACATATGTATCTAAATTGAATTATTTTTAATTATCTTATTTTAAACTTATGTATTTACTTCTTAATATATATGTATTTTAAATTATTTTAAAATTACATATATTATTAAATCTTTTATATTATGGGAGATCCCTTAAATTATTAAAAAAATTTTTTTCAATTATGCGCATTTTCTAAAAGGGGTTAAGGCCATGGCCATTACCCTTATCCCAAAAAACTCTCATACTACCGCTATTGCTAATTATAGACCTATTTCCCTTTGCAACATGTTTTATAAAATCGTTGCTAAACAGATAGCTAACAGACTTAAAAAAGTCTTGCCTTCTATAATTCATGACAGTCAATCTGATTTTATTAAAAAAGATGCTCTACAGATAGCATTCTGCTTCCTTCTAAAATTCTGAGAGATTTCAAAACCTCAAAAAACTTCTTCTGTGCAAAGTTGGATATTAAAAAAAACTTTCGATTCTCTTTCTAGATATTTTCTTATTCACCGGATGAGACAAAAAGGATTTCGTGAAAAAATTTTGATCTGGACCAAAGGTTGCATTAAAGACGTCTATTTTTCCTTTTATCTTAATGTGTCTCTTGAAGGTTTTTTCAAGTCTACCTCTGGCCTTAGACAAAGTTGCCCACAATCTTCGTTATTATTCAATAGTCTAATGGATGTTTTATCTTGTTGTCTTACTGATTCAAATTCTGTTCATTTTCATGGGATTAAATTTAAGGGTCAAGAATTCAATCACTTGCTCTATGTAGATGATATCTTCATTTTTGGAGTTAGTTCAAGTCCAAATGCTAGAAATCTTATTAATATACTCACTACAGGAAAACAACCCATTACCGTCGAAATTTTTGGCGGATAATATACGCCGGAAAAAGTGACAAAAATACCGGTGGAAGTTCCGACGATAATGGTGCGGCAGAATTTTCGGTGGATTTACCGTCGCTAACTTACCGGTGGACTTTACGCCAAAATTTCACCGAAAAATTTTATTTTTCGACGCATCTCCCACCAAAAATTACCGGTGGAAGTACCGGCGTAATTTATGCCGGCTTATTTAAAGTCGACAAAATATTATCGACGTAATATCCATCGGTAATTATACCGATGGATGATCTGCTGGAAAAATCATCGTTAAAGGCCCTATTTCGTGCCATCCGCGCCTGGTTGCTCATTTCGTTGGCTTCTTCTCTCTGTTCGACGATGCTCTGACGATGACATTCCCTCGCTGTTCGACAATGTTTAACGATGTTCGTGTTCGACTTCGCTCCTTCGATGATGATGTCCCCTTCGCTCCTTGGGCTACATTCCGTTATGTTCGAGTTTGCTCCTTCGACGATGTTCGTTTCTCTATTCAACTTCACTCCTTCAACGACGTTCGCTTGGTGTGAAGGTAACTTTCTCCCTTTTGCTTTAGTCATGGATGTTCTCACTAGACATTTACAAGAGATTGTACCCTGGTTTGTGCTTAATTTTTGCTGATGATATTCTTCTTGTTGATAAGACTAGAGAGGGAGTTGAAGAAAAACTTGAATTATAGAGATCAACCTTAGAGTTTAAAGGCTTTCGTATGATATTCTTCTTGTTGATTAGACTAGAGAGGGATTTGAAGGCAAACTTGAATTATAGAGATCAACCTTAGAGTTTAAAGGCTTTCATTTGTGTAGATCTAAAATTGAAGAATCTTTTTATTGATAATTTTAGTATTAATAGATCTAGTGGCGGAATTGTGACTTTGGCCGGTCAAGTCTTTAATAAGAGTACACATTTTTGATATATTGGGTTTATTATTTAGAGTGATGGTGAAATAGATGGGGATATTATTAGTTAAATTCAAGTTGGATTGTTGAAGTGGAGGAATGCATTGGGCTTGTTGTGTGATAGAAAAGTCCCCCTTAAACTTAAGGGGAAATTCTATAAGATGGTGGTTAGACTTACAATGCTTTATGGTGCAGAATATTGGCCATTAAAAGAGAAGCATAATATTAAGTTAAGTGTTACAGAGATAAGGATGCTCAGGTGGATGAGTGCTTTACTCTTAGAGACAAGATACGAAATGATCATATATGTGAAAAGGTTGGAGTAACTCCAGTGGAAGATAAGATTAGAGAGAGTTGCCTTAGATGATATGTCACATAAAACTACAGCCTTTCGACGACCAGGTTAGCAAAGTAAGAAATTAGTGGTCGATACACTCGAAGCTATGTGCTATAGTGAGAGTTTGCACGAAATGCTAAATGTCATCCTAGACGGAGCCTTAGTCTAGTTTGGTTTGGTCACTTAATTAAAACGATGGCCTTCCGAGCAGGCTAAGAGTCTTTGTATTTTTCTTCAATAAATATTATAACATTATCTAATATATCCATATTATATGTAGGTTATATTATGGATATCAGAACTCAAAGAAGTTGGATGTATAATCGATTGGCGCAAGGATAAAAGATATTAACCGATTAAGCTCGTAAGCCCATGCATATGAGGGGCAGATATCTGGTGGCTCCAGTTTTTCAGCTAGTACCCAAGAGTCTTTATATAGCTAATAGATAGCTGCCCTTACATCCAAGCTAGAATAGGTAAGGAAAGCACAAGCTGATTAGCAGATGCAGATGCAGCAGTAGCAGTTAGAGATGCAGCAGTAGATGCAAATGCAACAAGCTCAAATGTTAGAAGAAATATGAAAGATGAGAGAGCAGATGAGTAGTGGGAAAATTATAGCAGCTGAGGAGGAAACATATTCAAAGTAGATGTTATTTATTTATTTTACGGATTTGGACATTTGTATTCATGTATTTTGGACATGATTTATAATATACTCTTATGGACATCTGCATCAGTTGAGAAGGATGTTATTTTGGAAATGTTTTATAACATACTGTTGTGGATTCCTTTCTACTTTTATTATTTATATTTATTATGTACATGTTTATTTAGTTGTTATTTGCACATGTTTTACAATGTAATTGAGGATGTTATTGATCAGAAGTGGCCCATGAATGTATACATTATTGTATCTTTTATTTGTAGGTTGTGGAAATCTGATTTTAAAGGGAAGTAGTTTTTTTATTATTTATGCTACAGGTTTTCGACGAATTTTCTGTTGGAAACGGTGTCGCTAATACAATATGTCGCACATTTCGGCAGAATTTGCACTGGAAATTTCTGGTGGCTCATCCACCAGTACCATTCAACAGTAAAAAGGGCATCATTTTTCTTGCAGCGTATTATCCGCCGGTATTTTCGGCAGACATTTCCGCCGAAAATACCGGTGGATAATACGCCGAAATTTAGTAACAGATATGCCATCATTTTTTTATAAAATTTTTGCCAGAATTATGCCGGAAAATCCACCGGAAATATTTTCAGCAGATTAATTCCGCTGGTAATTTTTTTCCGACGCGTGAATTACTGTTGGATGGGTTTTTGTTAGAAATCTGCTAGAAATCTTCGATTTCGGGATGATTTTCATTATTATCGACGGATTTTATCTACCGGTAACAATGAATTTTCCTATAGTGACTGGAGGGGTTTGCTGATGCTTCTTCTCTTCATATTAACCCCAATAAAAGTTCTATTATTTTCTCATCTCCAGCTACAAATCATATGAAAATCTGCTCCATACTCGGTATTCACAATATTGTGCCTTACTTAACTTACCTGGGGCTTCCAATATCTCCAACAAAATTAAAGTCTTCTCATTTTCAACCTCTTTTGAGTAAGGTCTCTACTCTTCTTGATGGATGGAAGGTAAAGTTCTTATCATTTGTAGGAAGGATCCAGTTTCTAAGATTTACTATATCAAATACTTTAGCCTATTGGATTAAGGGACTATAATACTTAAAGCAGCTTGCAAAGCCAATGAAAAACTTTGCTCTAGATTCTTATTTCAAGGCAATATCATAGAGAACAATACGAGGCTAATTTCCCGGAGCACTGCTTGCAAACCTAAAAATGTGGGTGGTTTAGGATTATATAATTTTGATTCTCTTTATTTTAGCTACACTTGTTCTTTGCTTTGGCGTCTGTTAAACTAAGAATTATGGTTTAGCTTCCTGGTTTAGAGGGAACTATTTATCTCCCTAGAAGGCTCCTCCCCCTCAAGCATCTAAAGTTTAAAATTTTATATGCTCCACTGCTATGAAGATTAGATTAAATTTTCTTTATATATTACACCAAATAGCAATTTTTCTATGTATTGGGATCCTTGGTGTAACAGTCAAGCTCTTTAAGAATATATTTTGCTGCAGAGGGGATCACATCACTTAGTGAAAAATTTCATCTGTTGCAATAAGTGGGAGCTTCCTAACTTTTTTTTATATCTGTGCAAGAGAAAATTTTGGCTATCTCTATTACTGAGCAACTGGCTATGGCTTGGGATGGCTCTCCTAACCCCTCTCATAGAGATTTTTGGCTAATTATTACAAAAATCTACCTATTTTTCTTGACATAATTATATTTGGCATAAAAGGCATTCTATTCGTTTTGCTTCCTATTCTTAGATGATAATTATAGAGAAACTCAAAATGGTAGATCTTCTCATTATGAGGAATATTAACATTCCTTTTTATGTTTTTTCTATAGTAATAATAAGGAAACTCATAAACACATGTTCTTTGAATGTGATTATTCATATTCAGCTATTACTGATTTACTTCCTTTTCTTCATTCGTTTTTAATGAGGCCAACACTGCTACAAGTTTTTGAGCATATTGATAATTTACTAGTTTTCAACAATAAGGAAAAATAGTTTTGCTATTTTACTGTTTGTTCCCTGGTTTATTACATTTGGAAAGAAAGGAACCATAAATATTTTTCTATTTCTTGGGATTCTCCTACTACACTATTTACCTCTGTCACAAAAGCTATTAGACTGAAGGTCTCTACCTTAAAAAGTTTTGATGAGCTTAAGTTAACTTTTATGATATTCTCAGCTAATTCGAGCTTTCTTATTCCGGTGATTCTCTATTTTTCTGGGAATATGATGAGGAAAGCCAACAATCAACAAATTATCCTTGGAAGCTTTCTTATCTACATGAAGCAGCATAAGAAGGTGATTGGTTTATTTTTTTTCCTTTGTATTCATTTTATTTTATTTTTTTAGACCGCAGTTGATATTGTACAGTCTACCATTAATAATTCAATAACCAACCATAATGTCTGATAATATTTAATGTTGTTAATTATATATCAATTTATATTAGCTAATATTTCAGTTTTGATTATTACTTTTGGTGTAAAATTAAGTTCTCTAACTCTTGCAAGAACTCACATTATAAATTATGTAAAATAAATTGAAACAAAAATATGAATTTACATAAATCTTAAATCCACAAGATCTTAAACAAGTTGATTTTCACAAGATTTTAATCGGAAGAAAACATAAATTGATTCATTTTGAATTCATTTGAGTTCCAAACTATGATTTCTCACTTTTTTCCCTTTCACTTTCCTCTTTTATAAGTTAATTCTCTATGGAATAAACTAACCCCCATAATGAGAGAAAGAGAGAGAGAGAGAGAGAGAGAGAGAGAGAGAGAGAGAGAGGATCGGTAGTTATTTCCTACAGATTAGTTATAAAAACTGCTCATAGGAGTTATTTGATTAAACGGTCCATAAACATTTGATTAAATTATCTCTTCTTGACCAATAGGATTTAAAGGGAAAAAATAAATTCTTAATAATTAAAATATATGTGTTTATATAATTAAATATATATATTTAAATAATTATTATAATATCTCACATAATTATTATATTTAATTATTCTAACATTCTCCCACTTGGCTCATATGCTATTATTCAATTAATAATTTAATAAATATAAACATAAAGTGTAATATGTAAATCCTCTTTCTTAAATTGGTCAAATCATGAATTCATTATTAAGTACAAAATTAATATTCATCATGGCGGTCATACATCATTAATTTGATGTATTTTCTTTTATGTATCACGATACTAATCTTATACTTAATATGAAGCATAATAAGATATACTCATAATGGTCCAACAATAATGTTTTTATAAAAGACAAATCCTGTCAATATTCACATAAACATTCATATATACACAACATAATAAATAGGATATACTAATTATCAGAAACTAAATAAAAGAGCTCAAAGTATCAAAAGACATAAAGAGTAAACAAACATAAACTTAATAAAGATTTTCGATAATGCCCATCCTAGCAGCATGTTTATGAAATATCTTCAGTGGTAACCCTTTAGTTAATGGATCTGCAATCATAATGCTGGTGCTAATATGCTCAAGTGATACTCTTTATTTCTAAACTTCTTCCTTAACGGCAAAGTATTTCAACTTTATATGTTTAGCCCCTTTTGAATACTTATTGTTCTTAGAAAAGAAGATTGTTGTAGTATTATCATAATAAATTTTTACTAACTTGGTAATACTGTCAACAATTCCAAGTTCTGAAATCAAATTCTACAACCATAATCCTTGAATTGTGGCCTCAAAACATGCAACAAATTTATCTTCCATTGTGGATAGAGTAATGATGGACTACTTCACACTCTTCCAATATACTACTCCTCCACTTAAAAGAAATACATAGCCAAATATGGATTTTTAGAATCCAAACATCCAACAAAATTTAAATCTGAATATTCTATCACCTCAAGGTGATCAGATCTTCTAAAAGTGAGCATGTATTCCTTTGTTCCTTATAGATATCGTAAAACATTCTTTGCAGCTTTCCAATGATCAAGTCCTAGATTCTTTGATATCTACCCAACATTTTAACAGCAAAACTAATATCTGGCCTAGTATAAATCTGAGCATACATTAAACTTCCAATAATATATGCATAAGAAATTTATTCCATTTCTTTATATTCCAATTCATTCTTTAGGCATTGCATAAGGCTTAATTTATCTTCTTTCTTAATTGGAATAATGCTTGCTAAGCATTTTTCATCTTAAATCTCTCAATAACTTTATTAATATATACTTTTTGAGATAATCCTAATATTTCTTATGATCTATCATGAAATATTTTAATTCCTATCACATATGATGCCTCACCCATTTCTTTCATTTCAAAGTTATTTGAGAGAAATTTCTTTATTTCATGTAATGAATCAAGATCATTAGTAGCAAGCAAAATATTATCAACACATAAAATCAAAATTATGATCCATTAATTTTAACTCTTCTTTCATGGCATATAACCACTTATCAGAATTCACACTTTTTATGCCTTGTGAGAATGAAACTAGATCATCATCAATTCTTAAGTCAAAATCTAACTCTTATAAATAAACCGTATAATCATTCAAAATAGCTGATATTTTAACTCTAGTAGATCTTCTTAATGTTACTTCTTGTGGTTCCATCAATTATATGTTCATTAGTGATAACTTCATTTTGAGATGTATTATCATTTATTTGCTTATCCTGTATATTGTCAAACTTTTCAACTACTACAAGAATAACAACTTTATTTGAAGTGACGGGCAAAGGAATTTTCATCCTAAATTCTTGAACCTCTACATCATGAGATTCTATACTCTCACTAATTTTATCATTCTCAATAAACCTAGCATTTTCAATTTTAATAATTTTTATACTATGATTAGGATAATAAAATCTATACCCTTTAGATTTTTCTAGATAACCAATGAAAAATACTACTAGTTATTCTAGAATGCAGTTTCTTTCATATGGATTATAAATTTTTATTTCAGCTGGGCAACCCCAAACATGTAGGTGCCTTAAACTGGGTTTTCTTCATGTCCAAATTTCAAAAGGAGTCTTTGAAATTGTCTTACTAGGAACCCTGTTTAACAAATACATAGCAGTTTTTAAAGAATACATCCACAATGATAAAGGTAAAGAAGAATAACTTAACATGCATCTAACCATATCCATTAAAGTACGATTGCATCTTTCTACAACACCATTTTATTGTGATGTGCCAGACATTGTGTATTGAGCTCAAATGTTATGTCTTTCAAGGAATTTAGCAAATGGATCAAGGAACTATCCAAATTCATCACACCTTCCATAAAATTTACCACCTCTATCAGACCTTATAATTTTCACTTTTCTATCTAATTATCTTTCAACCTCATTAATAAAGATCTCAAGGATGTCTACTGATTGAGATTTTTTATTCAACAAATAGACAACCATAACATGAAAAATCATTAATAAAAATAATAAAATATTTTTCTCCTATCAAAGAAGGCACATCAAAAGGTCCATATATGACATGTGTATAATTTCAAGAAGCTGTGTGCTTCTTGTGACTACCTTCTTAATTATGTGTTTTGTAAATTTTCTTTTAATAAAATCTACACAAATACTAAGATCAGTGAAATCCAAATCAGGAAGGATTTCATTCAACCCTAATCTTTGTATTCTTTCTTTAGATATATGACCCAAACATTTATGCCACAAGTAAGCATAATTTTCATTCATTAAACCATATTTTGTTCCAACATTATGATGCAAGGTTAATAAAGTCTCAACAAATAAATTATCTAGTCTTAATTTATATAAATCATCACAAAGCACACCAGAACCAATAAGTTGATTACACTTAAATAAACTAAAACATCTACTTCTAAACTTAAAATAATAACCAACTGTATCAAATTTTGATAAATAAACTAAATTTCTAGAAATAAAAGGTACATAAAGAGTTTTAAAAAGATCTAAATGATACCTAGTATCTAAAATCAAACGATATGTTCTAATGGCTTCAATTGGAGCTTTGACTTTATTTCTCATGAAGATAAACTTTTCATTTAGCTTTATAGTTTGGGTCGTAAGAAATCCCTACTTCACATTTAAAATATGAGCGGTACAACTAGAATCAATCCATCAAGTATTATAAGGAACTTCAACTAAATTTGATTCGAAACATATAAAAGTACTAGGCTTACCTTTCTATTCAAATCAAGCCTTACATTTCAGACAATATTTCTGATAATATCCACGCTTGTGACAGAAATGACATATATCATTCTTTGTCTCCTTCTTTTGGATTTGGACAGATGACACATTAGGCTTTAGGTGTCCTTTATTGTCCTTTGGATTCTTCTTTTCTGTTTTTCTTTTAAAATCTGGTTGACCCATGAGATTAATTGAGTGAATTTCTTATTTCTTAAGCTTTGATTCCTCCTGAATAAGCATACTCTATAATTCAGTCACATTCCTTATCTTTAATAGTATTATAATTAATTTGGAATGGACCATATTCGGGAGGTAATGAGTTTATAATAAACTGTATAAGGAAGCTTTCACTCACTTTCATTTCCATGGTATTCAATCTTGCTGCTATATTAGTTATTTTAGTAATGTGCTCATAAAAAGTATGAGAACCATCAAATTTCATGGTGGTTAGATACCCATTAATGTCCCAGCACATAACTTATCAGCAGACTCAAATTGAGATACATTTTCCACAACCTTTATAAATTCCTTAATACTATCAGTTTTTAGAATGGTTGGTTTAATAATGTTTGCTACAGTCATTCACATAAATATTAGGCTTAGTCTATTTGATCTTTCCCAAGCTTCACGAAAAGACTTTTATTCAACACTACTTATATCAGTAAGAGCAGTAGGTTTATCATTAAGTAGTGCAAAATCAAGATCCAAAACTCCTAAATGAAATTGAATTTGTTCACTCCATTCAGAATAATTAAGCCCATCGAACTTTACAATAGATGAAGCTTGCAAATGAAGAATTACAGAATTAGATGCTGCAAAAAAAAAAAAGACTCTCACATATCGATGATTTCAATATTAAATTCAAAAAGCATAAAATAGATTCAGATAACATTCAATTAATCAATAAAATGCACATTGAAGTTCTCCTTTGGGTGATACTACAGTATACAATAATAATTATAATTGATGCTCAAATTAAAATTTTCATAATTGATAACTATACATACTCCAATTAAATATATTTGTTATCTTTGGATATACTAAATATATTTAATTAAGTATGATAATTTATCACATTTATATCTAACAGTACAAAATGACTAATCAACATTTGAGTGATCCTTAAATATTTTGTAGCTATTGAATTTTAATTACTCATGATGATAAAAAAATATAAAATCATCATGTCATTTTGTTAATAGCATCGCATACTCATGAGTAATTAAATATTATTTAAATTGATATTTATGAAAACTTTCTAATTTGACCACTTTGGTGATTAACAAATTATGCTTGATATAAATATCAAATAAAACCCATGTCATACTTTCTAGTTCGACCACTTTGATAATTATTTCAAATAAATAAAATACATAAAAAGAAATTACTTAATGTATATAATTCTTTATACAACAGTAAACTAAATTTAATAGTATTTACTTTTAAATTTATATACATATAATTTTATATGAGACATTTATATAAAAGCTGTAGAAAGCATTATAATTATAAAATCCATGTCATACTTCATTCAAGTGGATATATAAATCTATTTTTAATTCTTTTAATATATATGATTGCATGTAAGGACAAAATATCATTAAAAGCAAAACCGGATTTACATCATTAACTTTCATATGACAAATCTATTCATAATGAAACTAATAATATTAAGTATTTCAAAAAATAAAGTATAAACGTAATTAATTTGCCATGAATAAATCATGAAAAGATATGATTCGATAATTAATGCATTAATTAAAATCGATAACAAATCATATGAATTTGATTTCATTAGAAAGAAACGTAGAAGAAAGTTAAGAAAACTTTAATGAAAAATCATGAGTTCTCAACCATGCTCTGAAACCACATGTAAAATTAAGTTCTCTAATTCTTGCAAGAACTCGCATTATAAATTATGTAAAAGAGATTGAAATGAAAACATGAATTTACATAAATCTTAAATCCATAAGATCTTAAACAAGATGATTTTCACAAGATTTTAAGTGGAAGAAAACATGATTCATGTTGAATTTGTTGAGTTCCAAACTACGGTTTCTCACTCTTTTCCCTTTCACTTTCTTTTTTTATGAGTTAATTTTCTATGGAACAAACTAACCCTCATAATGAGAGAAAGAGAGAGGATCGGTAGTTATTTCCTACGGATTAGTTATAAAAACTGCTCATATGAGTTATTTGATCAAACGGTCCATAAACGATTGATCAAATTATCTCTTCTTGACAAATAAGATTTAAATATAAATAATTAAAATATATGGGCCACTTAATGGTTTATATAATTAAATATGTATACTTAAATAATTATTGAGACGTCTCGCATAATTATTATATTTAATTATTCTAACATTGGCACAAGCATTCTATATTTATTCACCTTCATATGTGTGAACAAATGTGATAGACAGGTAAATTCATTGTCATCTTTTAGAAGTTTCAACTTTGCTACCATATAAATGTATATATTTGATATCATCATACTTTTTGAACCTGAATGACATTCTAATTCATAAATTATAATTTTGTGTATTCTTTTTATTTATGTTTCGTTCTCGATCTAAAATCAAACTCATGATTGTTCTTAAATGTGCATTACCTATAATGCTAAATCTATGCTTCTTAATTGATCATTATAATTCAAAATTCTCTAATTTGATTTAGAAAACATTGTCTTCCATGTTAGGTTCTTGCATCAATTAATTTGTGGCTTAGAAAAATAAAATTGAAAATGTTTTTCTATGGCCTTGGAAATGTTTACTTTCACCACATTTTTCTGTTCTTTTTAATGCAGAATTGTTCTCTGGACTTTTTCGGTTTTTCAATTTTGCACGATGTAATCAATGACAAAATCAAGTTGATTTGTGCATAGATGAATTGAGTCAGTAATGTTGAGCTATATCACTTCATTGCTGAAAAATATAATTTAGTTTGATTTTATAATTTTAAAATTCTTAATAACAATTGTCAATCTATTTTTTATGCAATCTGCCTTCTACGAAGCTTTTGACATAATCAACTGCATAACCTTTCAGATTTTTGGAGAATAATGCTGGTTGTGAGTTTTATTAATATTTGTAATAGTGTCTCAAAAAAAAATATTAGTATTAGGTATCAATTTTTAAATAATTTGTATTCATTTTATTTTTTGCTTTGCCTTTTGACCTTGATATATTAACATAATTCTAAATTATTATATTTATGATAAAATTTTGAGGCATTCTTTGAAATATGATTTGATTGTTGTTACGACACTATTTAATTCTATTAAAAAAGAATATTTATTTTCTTACCAAATTGTAAAAAAGTAAATTCACTTTGCTAAATATGATTTTATGTGAATGATTCTAATTTTTCATTAATATGCTCATTATGACAAATACTTTTATTGATAAGCTTATTTAAATAAATATAGTATTACAATTTATAATTTTTTTTAACTTTTATTCAGATAAATTTAGTATGCGTGTAATCATACTAATATATTTAATGATTTTAGACTTCTTGTTCATATTTGACTCATGAACAAAAAAATGCTATGAAAAAATGTGATATATATTTTGTGTGGTGAAGATTGAAAAAAAAAAATATATTTTTATTTAAAATCTACAACATTGTACTAGATTTATATAAAAAAAACTAACTGAAAGAATAGCACAAAAAATAGTTTTATTTTATTTATAGATAATTCAATAAAACTTACAAGTTTTATAGATGAAAATTATTTCTATAGAAATAAATCCCTTTAAAAAACCCGGCAATCCCTCACCAAAACCCCATTCTTCTCAGCCAAACAGATCCAAATGGCTCTCAGCAAATCCTACGTAGCCGCCTCCCTTAGAATCCTCAGACCTCGTCCTCATACTTTACCCTCCAGCCTTCGCCTCCGCTCTGTTGCTCAACCGTTCCGCTTACTCTCCTTCGCCACCCCCGAGGAAGCTGCGGCCGAGCGCCGTCGCCGGAAACGCCGCCTCCGCATCGAACCCCCTCTCTCTTCCCACCGCCACCAAGCCTCCCCACGTCGTCCTCCCTCCCCAAAGAATGCTAACCCTAATGCCCCCAAGCTCGCTGAACCCGTCACTTCCCTTGCAGGCAACCGTCTCAATCTCCACAACCGCATCCTAACCCTAATCCGTGAGAACGATCTTGATGAGGCATCCCTTCTCGTACGCCACTCCATCTACTCCAACTGCCGGCCCACAATCTTTACTTGCAACGCCGTGCTCGCCGCCCTCCTCCGCCAATGCCGCTACTCGGACCTCCTCTCTCTCCACCGCTTCATCACTCAGGCCAGCGTCGCCCCGACGGTCATCACCCATAACCTTCTCCTCCAGGCCTACTGCGACTGCCGCAAAACCGACACTGCCCTGGAGCATTACCGACTTATTGTCAAAGAAGATTCCTCACTAAATCCCTCGCCCAGCACCTATCGGATCCTTGTGAAGGGTCTCGTTGATAACAACAAGGTAGATCAGGCTGTAGATCTGAAGAATGACATGCTTGGTAAGGGCAACTGCCCTCCGGATGTCATTGTTTATAATCATCTCATGACTGGTTTTATTAGGAATGATGAGCCGGATCGTGTTCTTGAGTTGGTCGAAGAACTCAAGGAGAAGCTTTATGTGGCTGGTGGCGATATTATATGTGATGGTATTGTGTATGGGAATCTGATGAAGGGGTATTTCAAGAAGGGGATGGCGCAGGAGGCCATTGATTTGTTTGAACGAGTTCTTGGAGATGGTTCCAAAGTAAGGTTTGGCCCCATGAGCTATAATTTGGTTCTTGATGCATTGACAAAGAACGGGCGATTGGATGAGGCTATTGAATTGTTTGAAAGGATGATGAGGGAGCATGATCCGCCGAAGAGGATGGCAGTGAATTTGGGAAGCTTTAATGTGATGGTGGATGGTTTTTGCTTAGCTGGACGGTTTGAGGAGGCAATACAGGTTTTTAAGAGAAGGATGGGGGAGAAGAATTGCACCCCAGATGTTTTGTCCTATAATAATTTGATAGATCACCTTGGGAAGAATGGTTTGGTTACTGAGGCTGAAGATTTTTATAAGGAAATGGGTGAGAAGGGTTTCAATCCGGATGAATACACATATGTTTTGTTGGTAGAATCTTGTTTTGAGGTTGGAAGGCCAAATGATGCTGTCGATTACTTCAGTAAGATGGTGGAGTTTGGTTTGAGGCCAAATGCTAATGCATATAATAAGGTTATTGGCGGATTGGCTAACATTCAAAGGCTTGATGAGGCTCGAGTATTCTTGGATCGCATGTTGGAGAGGGAGGTAAAGCCAAATGTGAGGAGTTATGAGATATTGGTGCAGTCCTTTTGTGAGGCTGCAAGGCTTGATGATGCACTCAAGGCATTGAAGGATTTGTTGATGGATGATGTTAGCTTGAGTCCGGAAATGAAGGAGCTTGTGTTGGAGGCATTAAGGAAGGAATCGAGAGAGGAGGATTTCGGGAAGCTACTTGAAGATGTTGAGAGGGAGAAAGCTGAGGCCGCAGCTCGGGCTGCAGAAGAGAAGGCAAGAGCTGAGGCTCTTGCCAAGGAAGAGGAGGAGAAAAAGAAGGCGGAGAAAGCTGCTAAAGAGGCTGCTGCTGCTAGAGCAAGTGCTGCAGCTATTGAAGCAATATTGGGAAAAAAGAAGTCTACTGATAGCAAGGAAGAGGATGAATCTTCTTCAAGTGTTGTTCCTATCACAACTGCAAAAAAGGTTGGAGACTGTGATTCCATGGATGAAGGATCATCAAAGGAAGTGATAGTTGACAACATTTTAGCCGATGTGAAAAATGAAATTGGAGGTGCTACTTAGCAGGTAAAACTATCATGAATCGCATGTTAATTGAAGAGCTTTTTTTCATAGGAATTGATTGTTTGTGCTAGTAATTTAAGTTGCTATTGTAGGTATAGGTTGGTATTGACTGTTATATATGTTAATGGTTCTATATCATCATTATCGTCATCATCATCATTAACTTTATCTTGAATAATTAGAGTTTGGAAGACTAAATTTATCTTTGATTACTTTATCTTCGATAAACGTTATACTACCGTGGTTCTAATGTAATTATTCTTCACAGTGTTCTTAGTTTTATCCCATATCATGTTGATATTATTATTTCCTCCTTGCTCAACTAGGCATTCAATAACTTCTGAATTGCCTAATAATAGGATCCATGCTATATGACCGACCTTATTATATTTTTATAAAAAATAACTTCAAATTACATTGAGATTCTCTTATTGCATAAAATGCTTGAGACATTTCTTTGATCTCTATTCTTCATTATAATAGATATTCTTCCATCTATCATTACAACAACAACATCAAACCTTTGTCCCACTGTGTCCTGTTAAAAGGCATATTCTTCCACCTATCATTAACTATATAAATTTATATCTTCATTTATACTCTCATCTTCCATATAATAAATCATAAATATTTAAATTTATGATATCCATATATCATTTCATCTTCTGCTTGTATTATGATGCGCCTTGGTATCAAAAACAGCAAAAAACTCTAAGAGATTCAATTAAAAAATAGATTTTTATTGATATAAAATCAAATAAGAATAAAGCAAGATACAATGGTTCTCTTTCGAGAGGAGGACCTTATAGCTCAAACCCTAGACGCCGCTAGGATCCCTCACAAATGGAAAATTATATCACTCTCAAATCAAATTCTTCATACAAACATAACATAAATCCTACTATTTATAGTAAACAATAAAACAACAAATTCCAAAGCAGCTCTCCTCCAATTTCCTCTCAAATCAGCCCTCTATAATTAGAAAATATCTTCTAATTAATCACCTCCAATTCAGCCTCCAAATCAACTCCCAAATCTGCCCTTTTTAATTAAGAAATATCTCCCAATTAATCTCCTTCAAATTAGCACCAAAAGCAGTCATTTTTAATTAGGAAACATCTCCTAATTAATCCCTTCTTTAATTCCTCTTCTCACATATGTAATGATAGATTAAATGGGCCCCACAAAGGGGGGGGGGGGGGGGGGCGTGGCTGAATTGCCCTCTCCTGTATCATATTATGATGATTGTTTAAATTATACCAATAAAAATTATAATTTATTTATTTTTGACATATATGTAAAATTTTTAAAAGCTGTTAGTTATATTATCATTACTTCTAACATAAAATTTAATACAAGTACATTAAAAATAAATTTATGCCTTAATGATTATAATTAATTGTTTTTACTTATTATTTATATGGTGCTTTTATTAGAAAAGGATATTTAACAAATGCAGATGATATATTTTTATAAGCTTTCAATGAAGATTGTGAGAATAAGATTCACTTTAGTGTCCTTAGTACCCTGAGTAAAAATAAAGATTTTTGTTTTTATCTTCATATTAGTAAACTTGAAGTTAGAGAGACTTAAAAGAAAATGAAGTGTGGAGAGATTGTTGGACTTGTGATATTCCAATAGAGGTGTGGAAATGCTTAGGAGATGAAGAAATTTCTTGGCTTACGAAAATTTTCAATATTATTATGAAGATTAAAAAGATGGCAGATGAGTGGAGGAGTGTGTTGATTCCTATTTTTAAAAATAAATGTGATGCACAAGATATCTTGAGTCTATTGTTCGAAGTGATGGTGAAATAGATGGGGACATTATTAGTAGAATTCAAGTTGGATGGTTAAAGTGGAGGAATGCATTGGGCCTATTGTGTGACAGAAATGTACATCTCGAACTTAAGGGAAAATTCTTTAAGATGGTCGTGAGACCTACAATGCTTTATGGCACAGAATGTCGGCCGTTAAAAGGGAAATATAAAATTAAGTTAAATGTTGCAGAGATGAGGATGCTCAGGTGGATGAGTGGCTTCACTCTTAGAGACAAAATGCGAAACGAGCATATACATAAAAAGGTTGGAGTAGCTCTGATGGCATATAAGATTAGAGAGAGTTGCCTTAGATGGTTTGGACACATAAAACATCGGCCTTCAGATGATCTGGTTAAGTGAGTAGATTTATTGGATTTGGCCTATATTAAAAAAGGTATATGTCGACCTAAAAAGATTTGGTTAGAAATTATTAAAAATGACATTTTTTTATTAGATTTAAATAAGAATTAAACTCTTAATATGACACAATGGAGAAAAAAATTATGTAGCTGATCCCATATAGTGGGATAAAAGCTTGGTATTGTTGTGCTTTTTTTTTACATATATTGATTTCATGAGGGCATGTATTAATTATTTTTTTTAAACGTTGTCAACAAATTTAAACTTCAAAACAAGGTGATTATTGAAAGAATGAAGTTCATAATGAGAATGCAGTTACACTGCTACTATTGATACACACATCAAACATCAATGTATGCTTCAATTTAAATAACTAGAGATACATGAAAATAAACTCTAACAAATAATACAAACATTGATCGAATATGTTGGTCATTAGTGGTCTCATCCTATAGTCGCTATCCACCGTGTAATGACACCATGCGTTCTTTAATATAATGTTTCTTGTTCTCTCTCTTATGGCAGATTTCCAGCTAAGATACCTCCATCGATAGGCCCATTAGCCACCTAATGTAGGAAAGTAAAAGCACTGAATTCTTGGACACTAAAGCTAACCCAATAAGATGTTCTATGAATTATTTGCGAGTGCATTTAGGTGCCAAGATTGTGGAAAAGTAAGGGAGGCAAGAAGCAAGAGGAGGATAGAATTTCTCTCTCTTGTTATCTCTCTCTCATGCCTCGATGTGCCTATTCGGTAAACCCAAATTACATCCTCCTAATTAGGGTTGCTTAATCCCTTTTGACACTGTACAACCATTGCTTAACTCTCCTTGTCTATCTCTTCTTCCTCATCATCTTCGTCATCTTCATCGCCAAATGCGCCATCGCCGAAAGGGAAAGGGTACCTCTGCTAGAATTGATCTAAGATGTGGAGGCAATGAAGATGACTCAATAGACGTGGCAAGGATTCGTGCCAATGTGCAATGGTATTTTAGACTTTTTGCAAATGGTTAAACGCAACCGCTCCGAGAAAATGGTTAACGAATAGTTGTGATATTTTGAGTGAAATGGAGTTATGAATAATGTGTTTTGGCAAAAGCAGTTCTTCCAAACACAAATTTAATTTATTTTACTATTTAGATCTGGAAAAGCACTAATAATGTCCAACCAAACAAGTTCTTAAGAACGGGTTAGAAAATATATGAAGTTGCTAACATAGGATAACAATATTTGTGATAAGTTGTCCAAATTGTAGCCTATCATAGCCTTAGAATCATTATTTTCGATCTTCAATTTTAGAAAATACAAGTGAAAATATACCTTATTTCTTTATTTCTTACCATTGAAATATCTTGCGCGCATTCTTGCGGTTTATGCTTTTTTTAGCTAACGCAATTTAATGTATAATGGATATATCTTTTCCTTTTTCTCACTCTTCCTCCTTTCTCTCTACTAGACCTTGGATAATATGATGAAATGAAATGGCTTTTTACGTATCTTTATACATTCTTTAATTACCTTTGTGGATATGGTGGATTGGTTAATATTGATTTTCCCAAATTTATTTGATTTTGTAAAGATGAAGCAATTTTTTAAATCTCTCATTTTCGACTTTAATATGGAGAAATGTAGAGTGGCCTTGAAGTTAGATGAGATATTGAAAACATGGAGGAAAAATAGAGCATAATCATTTAGCAAATGCTTAATGACATTTGTGGAATTGAGAATGGTCAAAATGATTGTTGATAACTCGTCGCCCATTTCCTTGTAAAGGATGTTATCATTCTATTTGAAGGGAGCACATTATCAGTGTCGAATTTATGTCGGAAGAAGGAAGCATGTCAAAAAAGATGACTTAAATACATTTGATAGTCGTGTAAAATATTGCGGAAATGCACCTTTAGAATGCATATTTTTTTATTAGAATGTTGAGTTAGAAGGAGCATACTAATACACTAATATATGCTTGTATGCCTTTTTTGTATTTATTTAAAGAATGATAGTGAAAAAAAAAAAAGAACAAATACATAAGTCATATAAAAGGAGATGTAGGTGTAATATTGAAGGGAGTGCATTATTGAAGTCCAATGGTAAGCTAGGAGAAAAAAATATTAAACAAGGTGTTTTTACATCTCCCTTCACTTTTATAAGAATTCTTTATGTGTTCTATTCTTTGTACCATTATGCTTTAAGCGAATAAAAAAAGTTAGATAAGCACATGTTAACGCATTAATATTTTTTTTTTCTGACTTTATATGCTAATTAAAGAAATATACGTGTCCCAATATGTATCTTCATAATAATATTTTTGACTATTAGTTTTATTGAAATCTTATGTGATATGTTTTCTTCTTTCAACTTAATTTTGAACCTCGATCATGTGCTCCTTTCAAACGTTGCTTTCACATCTCCCTTCCTTTTTGTATGACTTTTTCCATATGATTTTCATTTTATTCATTTTCTTGCTTTAGATGAATAGAAAAATAGGCACATGCATTTATTAATGCGATAACATTTTTCTTCCTACTCTATATTCTAACAAATAAAATATGTATGATGCAAGGTGCATTTTGTAATATTTTTTGTCCTGACCATCAACTTTATTGAAATAATTTTATTTAACATGTTTTCTTCTTTTGGCTAAAGATCGGACTTCCACAGTGCATTCCCTTCATATATTATTTTTACATATCCCTACCCTTTTAGATGATTTTCTTTAGTCGGTGCTTCATTTTCTTCACCATCACACTTTAAATTAATAAAAGACATATAACATATATTAATGCGTTAGTATTTATTTTCTAATTCTATCTTTTAACAGGTAAAATATTCATTTTATAATACATATGTTCACAATATTTTTGTCATGAATATCAGTTTTATTAAAATCACTATGTTGACCTGCTTCCTTTTTCTATCTTAAGATTGAAATTCGATTATATGCTCCCTTTAAATATTACATCTTCATCTCCTTTTATACAATTTTTTTTTGTATATGTTGACTTTTCTTCATCATCATGCTTCAAATGAATAAAAGAAAGATATACAAGCATATATTAATTGTTTTTTTTTAACTACATATTTTAATAAATAAAATAGGCATGCCACAATGCATTTTGTAGACTATCTTTGTCATGACTATCAACTTTATTGAAATCACCATTTTGACGCGTTCCCTTTATTTCTGTTTAAGATTGGGCTTCAATAATATGCTCCTTTTAAATGGAATGATGGGATCCTTTATAGGGATGGGCGACGAGTTGTCAACCATTGCTTTGACTTTTTTGAACTTCTAGATTATCTTTAAGCCTTCACTAGATGATTCTACTACATTTTCTTTCGTGTTTATAATGCTTGGTTGTCTTTGAGGTTGCTCATCTATCTCCATATGAAAGTCGAAGATGAGAAATTCAAGAGGCTGTTTTGTCTTTATAAAATTTAATAATTTAGTAAAATTAATATCAGTTAATCTATCATGCATACAAATATGACAGAAGAATAAATCATTTTATCTTTTTCAAAGCTACTATAAATGGAGAGGGGGAGAGTGAGGGTGAAAGAAGAGATATATTCATCATGCATTAGACTAAGTTGGCTTGAAAAAGAAAAAAAGGCAAAGTAAACCCCAAGCATGTTGTTCCTGTCACAGGTGAAAAAGGCTGGACTCTCAGATTTTGTCTGTGAAGGATCTTCGTATATGAAGGACCTTCAGAGGAATTGATATTTGGCAACAGTTCAACAGGTAAAGCTATCATGAATCCACAGGTTTAAATGAACTTTACTTCATGGGAGTTGATTATTTATGGCGATAATTTAAAATCTCTGTAGATGTAGTTAGTATTGACTGTTTTATATGTCAATTGTCAATGGTTTCACATAATTGAATTTTAGTGTTTACATATTCTACGTGCTATTGAATTATTTGGCAAATGTTTCAACATCATTCTCATCATCATCATTAGTCTTATCATAGTCATTTAAGATTAATTTTATGAATTATCATTTTCCATTCAAGTTGAGATTCTCTTATTATAACAATTTTCTCGTCCTCATTCTTCTATATGATAGACCCAAAAATGACTCTTTAATCTAACATATAAAAACAGTTTCACCTTTATTCCCTTCTTTCATATAATAGAAGATACAAATTTACATGCACCATTTCTAAATATTATTTTATCTTCCACTAATGTTATCTGATGATTGTTTAAATTATATCTATTAAAATTATATGTTATGAACTCATTCTTTATCAGATAGTGTTTCTGTTCTTCCTTTATTACTTAGAACGAGCAGTACAAAACTTCAGTTTTATTGAGCATAAGAGGCAGAACGACTTAAGGACAGATGGCACTTTTTTACAAGGAACATATGAGTGAATTTGGATGATATTTTTGGGCTTCTATTCCTCTCTAGGTCGTTCCAGCAGTGTTTTATTGTAGGAGTTTCAATGACTTTTCTAATGGGAGCATGGATCAGATTCAATAAAGATTTAAACTCAGCTTGCTATTAATGATATTGAAATTGGATTGGGATGGTGATATGAATCATCTCAAAAAGGGGAGCGTTTTAAGTATTAAGATTTTGCTTTTGCCATAGTTTTCATGATAAATATTTTTATGAATATCTATTTTTTATGTAATTTACTATATGTATTGCAGAAATCTTTGTTTCATTTTCAATGATAATTATTCAGCCTATTAAATATCAACGTGTCTTACTTTTTGTTGTTTTTCATAAATTTTTAACGAATGTCTTCATTATTCTTCTATCATCTATAAATCAAAACCATGTGATTTTATATCACTTAAATATAATAGAAATGCCATCTACCAATAATAGAACATATGAAGCCTCCCATAAGGGATAACAATTTTTGTGACGATGAGTTGTCCAAAATTTAGGCTTACCGCATCTCTTGAAACATTATTTCCTCTCCTTGATTTTAGAAAATAAAAGGTAAAATGCATCTAAATAGCTTGTATTCATGTGAGAACAGCACATTGAGCTAGATAATAGTATATTTTTGCAGTATATTTTAGGTACTTAATCTGATCTGCCAGATAAATCTGCTGATTCTATGGGTACTTAGACAAAGCAACATGGTCGTTCTACTCATTCTGAGTCTCTGACTAATTTCAGCTGATCAGTTCTTGGGTGTTGTAAGCAAATGTTCTAAATGCCGTGTTCTGTAGGAAGGTTTTAGCATAATAGAATATTTTGTTATTCAACAAATGTGATCTTTTACTGGATTTGGTCACAATCAAAATACTTGAAACTTACATGAAAAAATCAATAAAAATTAAAAGTATCTAATTAGTACGAGCTAGAGTTGAGGTTGAATGATCCTTGCGTACTGTTCTTATTTAAATGATTCAAAAACTTGGAATTGCTTCTGTTAGTCATCTTGATGGGAGGCTTTGTGGTTCAAATGACAAGTGATACTGTTGATAGAGATCTGTCTAGGCTTGTAAGAGTGAACAGAAAAATGATGAAAATGTCAAAGCTTTGAAACTTCCTTGGCATGTCTGGTGTATGTTACGATGTAAGACATTATGGAGAATCCAATGAAATTGGACATATCATGTTACTATTTGCAAGTTTAAGCTGTATCATGCATTTATTGCCATAACATAGAGCGAATGCCTTAACCAACTCATTGCCTCACCGACTTCGGGCTTGTTTGGGGCTGTTTTCTGATTGTTTTTCTTTTCAGATTGTAATCACACTTTAATTTGAACACTGTTTTCATGCGATTTTTCAGAAATTTTTATGGTTAGATTTGATCTGATGTGTTAAAGTTGTAAGATTGCTATCCAATTTTTCAAAAAGATCTCATTTATAATACTCAATAGCATCTTTCAAAAAAAAAATATTTTTCGTACAACTTCACAATTAGCATTATAAAAAGCGGTAGTCGCCCCCAAGCAGATTCTTTATCATTGTATTGTTTCATCATGTTACATAGTTTGGTGGACGCAATGCCATCATTCCTCCATTAAGTTGTTGCATGATCGGGCTTCCATCATTGCTCAAGCCCTACTAGCTCGTTATCATTGTAAACCTATGAAGTGGGCATTTAATATATCAATAAAAATCACATCATAATAGTAACTTAAAGTTCATAAATCTTTGGCTTATTTGCTCACTTCAAAGCCACTCTCATTATAGTGATTGTTATCTCATTTGGGGAATGACCTTTTCTTTTTCATCTGGAGCATTCAAGATGTTGTTCAAGAATGATGATCTTATTTATTGATCTTTCAAATCCTATCAAACATTTATCAAGAATATCACAATAGATCTATCTTTATTATTCTCCTGTTTTTTAATTCATAATGTGATCATCTACATTGATGTGATTTTTGGTGCTATAAATTTTTTTCTCCTATCTTTTTCCTGTGCTCTCCAAAAAGCTTTAGAAAGCTCCTATTGTAATAAGTTGACATGGCGGATATTTTTCCTTATTTGCCTTCAAAGAAGACTTCAGTCTTTGGATCAAATTGTTATCAATATGCTCTTATCTTTATGTTATTTTCTCTGTTCTCTCTTTTTTCTAACATAATACGTTCTCTTCATCTCTTACACATTTGAACCCCCGAGTGTGTGTTTTTTCTCATATATCTTAAGATAATTAGCTTTCTTTGTTCATATAAGTTTTGTAGATATAATCAAATTAAGGTGGCCTTCAAAATTTATTGTTGTAAAGCAACGTCTTTTTGACGTAAAAATGCAAGATACTCCTCAGAATGCCAAAAGTGCCTTTCATAGATGCAATAAACTTATATTTACTTGTTAACTTATTGATCTCGACTACTGAGCTATTTATCAAGTAGCTTAATCCAACTCATATATTGATTTGACTTAACTACACCCTATTCACAATAGTTAATATGGTTCATGTTTATTCATTTTTTAACAAAATGTTCTGCATTATTATTTTCCCAAGGCCCCGGCTTATGGGTCTGCATGGAGGGGTTTTTAAATTTTAATTTAATATTTGTAGCTGATTTGCTTTTTAATTACTAACAAATATTTGTTTGATTTTTTTTCCTGTTTTTTATACATTTTTATGATGAGAATTTGTTTTTGAGAAATAAATTACTAAATTTAACATAGTTGTAAGAAAGATATTATTTCGCTTAAAAAATATTTATAATATACATGGTTTTTAAAAAAAAACTATATTTTCTTATAATAATTTAGCAATAAATTTTGCAAACAGCTAAAGCTGCCTAAAAAGACTTGTAACTCATATATCTATTTAGTATTAAATTTGCATGTTTTAAATATGAAAATTTTGTTTAAATTGGTTAATTTATTGTCTTACATCATTCAAACGGTTGAGCTTAACGGTAAATATAATGTAAATGAATCTCGCATATAAGCTTATTATTAAATATAAATATAGTCATAATTATTAATCACATTTATTATAAATTATCATACATTCCTAATGTTTTGTTTAACTCTTTATATATCATAGCAATATAATACAAATTACAAAGATATATTCCAATTTTTAAAATCTAAAAATAAAAATATGTAAATCTAAATTATCTTAGTTGGGTATATACAAAATAAATTTAAATTAAATTAAATTAAATTTTTAGAATTTAAAAAAATATATTGTAGTTCTATTTGAAATTCATAAATTAAAATCCAAATAATATATAAACAAATCTAATAAATACTTCTCTAGTTGTTCCTGAACACCATCGCATGTCAACTCACAATCTCTGAGTCCTACAAATACAATCGGATATCTATGAGTGGGTTAGATCAATACGATGAACTTAAACTGTAAATGAATATAGTTGAGCTCATTTTGTTAAAATTTTAAATTTAAGACGAATTTGAACGTGATCCAAAGTTTAAAATTTTATTCAAATTTATTTTTTATGTTATTTTTGTAATTCAGGTCATTATATATTAATTATATATTTAGTAATAATAATTTTTTTCTTAAGAAATATATAAAAGTTAAATATGAATAATATTAGAGATATATATGTAAATATTTATTTAATATTTTTATTAAATTTATATTTTTAATAATTTATATCATGAAGAAAATAGAAAAATTAATTGAAATTATTAAACAAACAGTTCATTAACATTAAACAAACTTTTAATTTAAGTTAACAAATTACTTACTAAACAGCAAATAAATATATAAATAGATCTGTGTTCAAATTATTAATTTATATGGCTAGATTTTAAAAGTTTGCTTAAATTTATATAATTAATATATATATATATATATTAATTTAATAATTAATAAATTATGAATAAATATAGTTCGAATAGAGCCCTGTATCTCCGGAGCATCTAATCCAAACCTAATGATTATATAAACACATGGCAAAATTTCAGGCCACTCGATTCCTCTCTCTCTTTCTTTCTCAAAATCTCTGCTCTTTTTCTCCCCGTTTTTCTACAAGCTGGCGAAGCAGAGCGGCCATGGCGGCCGCCGCTCTGAGCGCCTTTTATCAGATTTCGATTCCCATCCCATACCTTCAAAGCCCTAAGACAAAACCGTTCGCCTTTCATACCTCCTCCCATCACCTCTCACTCCATATAGGCACTTCGCTAAAGCCCTCGTCGCATAAGACCCTAGAATCCCGGCACGATTTTCCTCATCTCGCCCCCATTTGCGTCATCCTTCCCTTCTTCAACTCCTTCAGCGTATTTGTCCGATCTTGCCTTCGTGGCGGCGTCGTCGTCGGAGATCACTATGGCGGCGATTATGTGTGCAGCAGCAGCGTCGGCGCGCTACTGATGAGTACCACCGCGGCTGCGGTTTCTAAGGCGAGGGCGAGTCCTTTCCTGTGGACATTGGCGGGGAACCCGACTTTCGTCTCTGGACTTTTGGCGTGGGCGCTTGCTCAGACCATGAAGGTGGCTTTGCATTTCTTCGTGGAGAGGAAGTTGGATATGGGGATTCTTTTCAGCTGCGGTGGGATGCCTTCGTCTCATTCTGCTCTATGTATGGCGCTGACGGCGTCTGTAGCCTTTTGGCATGGAGTTGGGGACTCGCTTTTCCCTGTTTGCCTAGGATTTAGTCTTATTGTGATGTACGATGCCATAGGGGTTCGGCGACATGCAGGGATGCAAGCTGAGGTGAGCGTCTTTTGACCTTCTGTTTCTTATTCATGGTCTACAGAAGTTATGCTAAAAAAATTCTAGTAACCTTTATATTGTCTTATATGATTAAATATTGCCTTATATGATGCAATATAATGCAGTTCAACTGTTAATTTTTATATAAATTTATTGTCTATACAAACTATGATCAATAAATTGTCTATACCCTTCATATTGCCGTCTATGATTTAATATTGTCTTATATGATGAACCATAATACGGTTAGAATGTTGTTTTATATTTCATATGAATTCGCCCCGCCCCTTTAGCCTCAAAATCCTGGATCCCCCAGCCATAGAATGTCATTGGTTTATCACAAATAATGAATCGATTATTAAACATAGTTTGATTGTTATTACTAAATTTTAGGTGGCATTCTTTTAATTGATGTTGATTTCTACTTCGTTAAAGTTAAGTAACTAATGGTGTTTAATTTTAATTATCTAATATCTTTTTTTTTGTACATTACTAATGATTATCTCTTTTTTAATTGCAGTAGAAGTACTTTTGATTCAAATCATATTCATTGATAACAAACAAAAAATTGGTTTATGCTAAAATTGTCTTTTACATGCCCTAATAAGAGTTGCTTAATCTCTAAGTGAATCCTTAAGGTGCTATTGTGCATTGAACGGGAAAGGTTGGAATAATCCATGAATTGCAATTAAGGCATTATCTTCTTATGGAACTTGATAGCGATATGTATGCATAAGTTCTTCGTATATCAAATTAACTTTTAGGTAATAATCTGTACATACAAACAGAAAGTAGAGCTTGTTATGAAGTTATTGACTCTTCCTAAGATGCTTTTTGAGTAAAATAAGAAATTATAAGTCACTATAAATACTTAGCATATAAACTTTCAAACACATGGCAAGTTGTAAGGCTAATTACACTCCAAGCAGTCATTGATAGGTCAAGATCTTCTTCCATTTTAAATGTATCTTGAACAGTGATATTTTGGCAAATGCAAAATTCAATTGCTGTGCCTATTACTATTCTATGAGAAGACTGTAAGATAAAAATTGAAATGCATTCATTGGTCATGCTATCTAGTAAAAACATGTTTATGTAATGACTCACACTGTCTTCGAAGGTGCAAAATACAATCAAAGAGAAACTGTCTTGCTTTTGCTTAGAATACTTTAAGTTGAGCAATGAGTATTTAGATATCAGAATCACGTAAGATATGTAGAAATCTGGTGTTGGGATATGGAAAAGCTTAGAATAATTCCAAATAAGATTTTGAATTTCGTAATAGTAAACCTTCTCATAGGACCTTGTATAGTTCACTATTGTCAAAATAAAAGGGCTTGAGCATTCATGTGATTGCCCAGCATGGAATAGTATGAAAAAAAATGTCTTGCACATAGCTTTTCCATAAATAGTGTCATTTCATGGTGCTTGTAAATATTTTTACCATGATTCTTTTCTAAAGGTTTCTGTGGTGGTAACTAGCTGCACAAAATTTTTGGGAGCAAGTTCAATATTTTTGTTTGGCCTACTTTTAAGATGATTGAACAAAGAGAAATGGAAACACAATGACAACGGGGTGCTAGAATATATATGCAAATTGATGTTGTACAAGATAGTTGTAATGACACAACATTCAATGCTTAGAATTTTATTTTAGCGGAATTGATTGGATTGGCTAGCAAGGTAGGACAATTAGAAAATTTGATAGCTGTGGCAATTCTGAGCCAATCGACTAGGCATGCTTACTGTGGGAAAATAAAGTCGTGCAGATTTGGGGTGCTCCTATTCTTGTAATTGAATACTGTATTGAGAATAACGTACTATCTCGAGAGATGGACATTGTATTCTACAATGGATTCGAAGACAAAAATAGGGTTTTGAAATATTATCATTTTTATAATTAAATTAAAGGAATAACATACTGTCTCGAAAGTCAAATATATTATTCTAGAACAATATTTGAAAATGAAGTTTTTGAAAATAGTCATTTCTATAATCAAATACACTAGAGATAACACTGTATCACCTCAAAATGTGAACTTGATATTCTGCAAAGGTATTTGAATGCAGAAGTAAGTTTTCAAAAATTATCTATGTTTCTAGAGATCTTTTCCCTACTTTAAGAGAATAAGATATAGTTTATTTTAATCTAGTGTTACATGTTCTCTGTAAAGGTAAACTTTTATGTTTAATTATATTTCAAGAGAGATCTTCTAAGAATACTCTCGATTAAAGTATCAAAACTATTTTTTAGATTTCAAAATTTAAGTCAAAGATAAGAGGTTTTAGAATTTTCAAATGAGATTGGTTCAATATTGAACAATTCTTTCTAGAGGTCAATGAATGAAGGGTAGGGAGTGTTAGAATTTTGAGACAACTCAGAAGTGCTCCAGTCTATCTTATGTTAGGTTTTAGGTTTTAGTGTTTGAGATAGTTGGGTTTATATTCTCGAAGGGTAAGGACTTCGATTTAGGGTATTCCTTAGAATCTAGACCTAAGTTGAATCATTACAGGGTAGTGATTCCAACCTAGTTTAGTGAAATGCAAATTCAATGAGGTGGGACTTATATCTTATAATCCAAAAAAGGTTTTAGAAAGCTCGACACTTCTGGATATACATTCTCGTATGGAGTAGAAATGTCAGCTAAAACTGTACTTAATCACTTTGAAAATCATAATTATAGTCTTATGTATATGGAAGATGGGTTGATTGTTGTTATTTAATTTTTTTTTGAAATATAGAGCTGATATCTAGAGAAATTTCTAAGTGGCCCTACACTTATGCATATGGAGGGCAGTTAATTTTTTTATTTGTTTCTAATGCAATGCGTGTCAGTTGACTCTTATGCAATAATCAAAATGTAAACTTTTAAAAATGGTTAATAAATAGATTTTATCCTAAAAGAGTAGAACTCCCCTAACTCAGAATTGTACTCTCATAGATCGGATGGTCTGCTTCTACCCGTGGGCGGACATGTGCCTAAAGAAGGAGAAGAAGAGTTTAATATATTTTATGAGACCCCAGAATAATCCCGGCTTACTTTTTAAACTGATTATTTTGTTATGTTATTCTATTTTTTTTTTAGTTCTGAGTATAAAAATTTTATTTCATAAGAGCCTAATGAAAAATCTAGGCAAAAGTAGATGCAAGAAACAAACCTTGAAAAAGGAGTTTCTAACGCGCAATCAATGTAAGTAATTATTCACCCAATCACCAATAAAAATAATAAAATAGAGTAAAATAAAGAAAAGTCCAACATAACTGGAACATGTGTAGGACACGGCTGATACGTGTTCGATTAAAATAATATTTAAATTTAAATGGACATGCATGACATAAATTTTGGTAATTAAATTTTATTTAAATTATAAAATTTTTTACTTTTTTGTATTATTTTAATCAAATAAATGGTGTTAAGGGGACATTCAATCCGTATATGCATCAATATGTGCCCGACTGCCCGTATGCCTTAGGGTTTTGTCGTGCTCCCTAGTCTACCCTCATCTTCTTCATTTATGGGACCAGGCGAGTTAACTGAGCGAAGAGTGCGCACGAGTGAAGCCCGAAACCTCCTTGTCTTCTTTGAGTCTTCGTCATTTTTGCGATAAGGCAAGCCGAACCGAGCAAGCTATTACGCTATTTTAAGCCTGGTACATCCGACTAGAGCCGTTCTCTCGTCATTCCCTTTATTCGTTCGGTTTTTCACTCTTCGGTTTCTCACTGGTTCGTCTTCGCCATTTTTGCAGTCACTAAGGGCAGAAGGCATCGAAGGTTTTGACTCTTTTGTTTGCTCTGTCGAAACTAGAGGAGGGAGAGTGATTGTCGGCTTCTTTATTTCGGCAAGCAAGTGAGCAAATTATACTTACCAATTTATTTATTGTTTAAGTTTTCTTTTCCTTATATTCCTGCTAGCCTTTACTTAGTAAGGAAGATTAGAGGATAAAAAAATATTAGATACAGGATGTCGATCATACTAGACATTTTGTACTGAACATTTTATTTTATAAGCAAGAAAAATTATTATGACATTGATTTGTCATTTCCAATATGATGTTACATTAATTTCTAATTTTCTATACATTATATAAACAAAAATTATAACGCCGTGTCCACGCCGTATCCGTGCCCTAGATTTTCAAAAAATTTCATGTCTTGTGTCTTTGTCGTGTCATGTCGTGTTGTTGTGTCCGTGTCCGTGTCGTGTATCTTAGTGAGGCATTCTCTAAAACATTCAGTTCTTCTTTTTAGGCTTAATTTTTGTTCCTTAAATAAGACTTCCAAATGAAAAGAACCTTTCAGTAAAGGAGGTTCATTTTTATTGGTTCCCTAATCCTTGTTGGAGAGTATATCTCATTTTTAGACTTTCACATATATTTTACATTTACATATTTGAAAAAAAGATTCTATGTATCACCTACGGGGTTAGTGAAAAGAATAGTTTATATTGAAATCTCAAAATCATGTCACATAGCATAAACATATTTGCTCAATTGAGCAACCGATAATTCTAGCCATGTTGTTTTATTTAAGGGGTCTTAAGCAGCTAAAGCACCTGCAAAAAATTGATTAATTTTAAATTTAATTAATTTAGTCCTCCTTTAATAAAAACCCTGCAAAAGTATGATCACCTGCAAAAAAAAATGATTAGCTATAATCATTTAGATTGCAAATAACCTAAGGAGATCTAAACGCTCATCACGGAACATCTGCGCTAGAGCAAAATCATCAAATCATACAAGTATTTTGTATACATCCACCAAGATCATGAAAATTTATCCACATTAATAAATATGTACAACACAAATAATAACACTCTTAATCTAAAGCTAATGTGTATACTAGGCTGTGTGGGAGTCAACCTATTAGATTTTAAGCTTACTTTTCTCATTTTGATTTTATTTAATATCTGGGGGTTGTTTCAATTTAAGTTTTAATATTATAAATTTTTTATTTAGGCTTTTAACAATTTATAATAGAACTTTTTTTGTTTCAATATTAATTCGCTAAATGTAGACTATTATTTGTTATTATTTTATGAGTTCATAGAAGTTTTTTTCATATTTTTTTATTTTTCTTTAATTTGAATAAATTTTTAAAGTTTTAGGTTAATTAGAGAATTTATTTAATGTGAAGATGAAAATGAAATGTTAATTGAATTATATATTTAGTTTATTATTCGTTATAATTTTATATGCTTATAGAAATTTATTTAAATTTTTTTTTTCTGATTTTTCTTAAATTTTTAATGAATTTTTGAATATTCATGTTAACAGTTATCATATTATTATTTTATTATTCTTTTTTCCTTTTATTTTCTCTCTCTCTCCTATCATTTTAATTTTATTCTTAATATTTATTTGAAAAATGCTTGATCTTTTTAAGAACTTGGCTTGGGAGGTGATTTTGATAACGTTGTATAAGTTTGATTTGATTTGATTTGATTTATTTTCTTTTGCTTTTAAATTAATATTTAATTTGATCTTAAGTTTGATTTGTCTTCAAATTTTAATTGTGTTATGTGATTCTGGTATGTATATTATTTCGACGCAATGAAATTTGATTTGAGTTCAAATGCATGATTAAATTGAATTTGTTAAAAGTCTTATATCTGATTTTAATTATATTTTTTATTGGCATTGTGTTTTAGTGTAATTTTTAAAGTAATTCATTATTATTATTATTTTATTTAAATTTCATATCTAACTTATGCATTTCATTATATTGGAATGCTCAATTTAATATAAATAATTTTTAATTAATATTTTTATTTAGTTTGAATAAATGACTTTGTTATATTTAAGACTTTTTAATTCTTTTATTTGAAAATCATGCTTCAATTTCTATGCAATTTGTAATTTTTTTAATTATAATTTAAACTGTCAAATAAATAAACTTTAAATGAGTGAGGTTCTTTATCATAGTAATATATATAAGGATGCAAACTAATCCAAATAAATTTGGTCTACGTGCTCCTAAAACTAATGAAAACGTCTGCCTGCAATGACAGGTTATCGGATTATAAATAAAAAGAGCAGGGTTTCTACAGGGCCCTAAGATTTTGGATTTCTTAAATGTACATAAAAATGGCTTAAGAGACCTAGGGCTTCCTAAGTTTTAAGAAACTCACCTCACCAGAGCCATTGTCTAGTGGATATTGGTTGTAGTACCTCTATTCGAAAGAAATTGAGTCAATTGAACTCTTTATGTTCGCCATCCAAGCATTCACCATGTGTATGTCATAAAAAAAGGTATAACAAACTGGGAAAGAGAGCAGTGGTTAGAACAGTTATTATTTAAATGAAAGTGAATAAATGAATGTATAATTAATTTGAAACAATAAATATTTACCTTTTTTTTAGACTTCTTTGTTGGTTTTGTTTGATTTGCTCCTAAACTTCAATTTTGAGGAGACATTTGCAAGTTGGAACTCACCCAAAACAAGAGAATGAGAAGAATGAAGAAAAGAGGAAAGAAAGAGATGAGAGGAGAGCTATGCTCTAAATGCCAATTTACTTATTATTTCAAAATCTATGTCCCTTCATGCACCAAGTTTCACTTCTCTTTCATGCAACCACTAATTCTCTGAATGCAAAGCATCACTTCAAACTCTATTTGCCTAACTATGAATGAAACTACCCATATCACCTTATTTGTAAATTTTTATTGCAAGTGCCCATGCTATGAATGCACGGAAGGAATTTTGCAACCATCTCAACTTTATTTTCTCCTCAACTTGTAACAACAAGCAACTAACTATAGCAATTTTACTAATAAAAGAGTATTTATCCAGCACCAGTTCTACTTGTTCCTTCAACGAGATGCATATGTGAAATGCAAATGGAATAAAAGAAACCAGTGCAACTCTACTTCTCTCTAAAACTGATATTCTTCAATTATAGCTATTAAATTTCTCATTTGAATTATACAAATATGATGCTGAAACAAGTAGCATGTGAATGTATATACCCAATCAAATCATGAACTCTCACATTAGATGCATGATGCTATAACTTAGGTGAACTTTCCAACAAATCTATAAACCCCTTTTGGTGCCACATATATATAGTGTGAAAGCGCATATTGTATATAATGACCTTATCATAACTATGATTCGTTGATATAGTGTTCACATAAACCATCAAGGCATGAATATGTATGTAATACTTTTCGAAACATAGTCATCATTTATTAATAAAGAGCACCACCTATAATCTTTTATTCATGTATTAATACGAACATCTCATATGTATCATTGACAATTAGTATATCTAAGAAGCAACTAATGAAATATAGGCTTCACTCATTCATCCAATTGATAAAGAAACAGTTCTGATGCTTAAAAGAAATGAAACGGTCTAAGTTGTCATTCTTTATCATTGTTATTGAAATTTAATACAACAACAACAACAACAACATCAAGCCTTTATCCCACTACGTGGGGTCGGCTACATGAATCCTTTTTCTCCATTGTGTCCTATTAAAAGTCAAATTCTCGTTTAAATCTAATAAAGAAAGATCATTTCTAATATTTTCTAACCAAGTCTTTTTAGGTCTACCTCTACCTTTCTTAACATAAGTCAAATCTAAGACCTCTACTTTCCTAACCGGGTCATCGGGAGGCCGCCGTTTTACGTGACCAAACCATCTAAGGCGACTCTCTCTAATCTTATCTTCCACTGGAGCTACTCCAACCTTTTCACGAATATGCTCATTTCGTATCCTATCTCTAAGGGTAAAGCCACTCATCCACCTGAGCATCCTCATCTCTGCAACACTTAACTTAGAATTATGCTTCTCTTTTAATGGCCAACATTCAGCACCATAAAGCATTGCAGGTCTCACCACCATCTTATAGAATTTTCCCTTAAGTTTGAGGGGTACTTTTCTATCACACAATAAGCCCGATGCATTCCTCCACTTCAACCATCCAACTTGGATTCTGCTGATAATATCCCCATCTATATCACCATCACTCTGAACAATAGATCCAAGATATCTAAAACGTGTACTCTTATTAATGACTTGATCGGCCAAAGTCACAATGCC
This sequence comes from Dendrobium chrysotoxum, assembly GCA_019925795.1. NCBI lineage: Eukaryota > Viridiplantae > Streptophyta > Magnoliopsida > Asparagales > Orchidaceae > Dendrobium > Dendrobium chrysotoxum. The sequence continues at coordinate 8,166,651 of CM034304.1, read as the reverse complement.
CTCACTAGGTCTATTATTACTAAAATTACACTCCATATATTCCGTTTTAGATCTACTCAAGCGAAAACCTTTAGACTCTAAGGTTGACCTCCACAATTCTAGTTTACCTTCAACTCCCTCTCTAGTCTTATCAACAAGAAGAATATCATCAGCAAAAAGCATACACCAAGGTACATCCTCTTGCAAATGTCTAGTGAGAACATCGATGACTAAAGCAAAAAGATATGGGCTTAAGGCTGATCCTTGGTGTAATCCAACCGAAATAGGAAAATACTTGGTCAAACCACCTTGTGTTTGAACACAAGTAATAGCTCCTGCATACATATCTTTAATGATTTGAATATAAGCGTTATTAACTTCTTTCTTTTCAAGAACTCTCCATAGCACTTCTCTTAGAACTTTATCATATGCTTTTTCTAAATCAATAAATATCATATGTAAATCCTCCTTATTCTCTCTATATTTCTCCATCAAACCTCTTAATAAATGTATGGCTTCCATAGTAGACCTACCCGGCATAAATCCAAATTGATTTTGAGAAACATTAGTATCACGCCGCAACCTATGCTCCATAACTCGTTCCCATAGTTTTGAAGTATGACACATTAACTTAATTCCTCTATAATTCGCACAATCTTGTGCATCACCTTTATTCTTAAAAATAGGGATTAACACACTCATTCTCCACTCATCTGGCATCTTTTTAGTCTTCAAAACAGTATTAAAAAGTTTAGTAAGCCAAGAAATTCCTTCATCTCCTAAGCATTTCCACACTTATATTGGAATATCATCAGGTCCAACAGCTTTTCCACCCTTCATTTTCTTTAAAGCCTCTCTAACTTCGGTTTTACTAATACGCCGATAAAAACAGAAATCTTTATTTTCATTTAAGGTGCTAAGGTCACTACAATCAATTTTATTTTCACATTCTTCATTAAAAAGTTTAGCAAAATATCTCATCCACCTTTGTTGAATATCATCTTCTAAAAAAAGTACTTTTTGATCTTCATCCTTAATACACTTCACTTGAACTAAATCCTTACTACTCCTATCTCTTTGTTTGGCTAGCTTATACATATATCTTTCTCCCTCCTTAGTATCTAATCTATTATATAAATCACTAAAAGCTAAACTCTTTGCATCACATATTGTTTTCTTAGATTCCTTACGTGCCTCTTTATATAATTTTCAATTATCAGAATTTTTACAATTAAACCAATTTTTATAACAAATCTTCTTATTTTTAATCTTTTCTTGCACATTTGGATTCCACCACCAACTATTTTTACTATTAGGAGCTTTTCCCTTTGAAACTCCAAGCACATCTTTTGCAATATTCCTAATATTACTAGCCACTTTTTCCCACATAACATTAGCATCCTCATGCACAGACAAAAGCTTAAGATCTAAAATCTTACTCTCAAAAATATTTTTGTTAATATTCTTTAAATGCCCCCATCTAATCCTAGGAAAACGTTTTACTTTATTTTTTAATTTCTTCCCCATTATCTTCAAGTCCAAAACTAATAAACGATGTTGGGTACATAAGTTTTCACTCGGAATAACTTTACAATCTTTGCAATCTAAACGATCTAATTTCCTTATAAGAAAATAATTAATCTGAGTTGTACTATATCCATTTTTATAAGTAATGAGATGCTCATTCCTTTTCTTAAATAATGTATTAGCAATTAAAAAATCATAAGCTAAACAAAAATCTAATATGGACTTACCACCTTCATTTGTCGTTCCAAACCCATGGCCACCATGAATGCTTTTAAAATCATCTACCTCTCTACCAACATGTCCATTTAAATCTCCTCCAATAAAAACTCTTTCTTCAAGAGGTATCTTTTGTATTAATTCTTCTAAGTCATTCCAAAATTTTAATTTTGAATCCATATCCAAACCCACTTGAGGAGCATAAGCACTTATAATATTAACAATCTTAGCATCAACAACAATCTTTAAAGCTATAATTCTATCTCCAATTCTATTAATATTTATAACATTATCCTTCAAACTCTTATCTAAAATCACACCTACACCATTTCTAGTACGACTCCTACCCGAATACCAAAGTTTAAATCCTAAACTATCAATCTCCTTAGCCTTCTCTCCAACCCATTTAGTTTCCTGAATGCACAGAATATTTATCTTCCTATGAATCATAATATCTATTAATTCCATTAATTTTCCTGTAAGGGAACCTATATTCCAAGTTCCTATCCTAATTTTAGTTTCATGGACTAGCTTCTTTGCCCACATCCGTCCTTGATGTGGTAACCCTTGCCTATTTAACACTGCACCCGGGCGGCGGTGCAGCGGCCCTTGCACACTTGTCGCTGTATTCAGGCCATACAACGCGTCGCTTCCAGGGGACGCCCTAGCATTAACACAATTTCTTAAAGGATTCATGTCATTATTATTCGACAAGTTTTACGCTGGCTGTCGACTACCTAACGCAACCCTCCACTTTTCTCATCCAGGACTTGGGACCTGGCAACGGCAGTGTTGAAATTTAATATATAAGATTATTTAATTTCATGGATCCATCTTTCCAAATGCATAAATTCCGTCAAAGAACCTTAAAATAATAATAACAATTAATCTTATCACTACATCTCTCTAGTTTGAGGAGAGAAAGTCAATTCTCACAACCTGAATACTAGAATGTATTTACCAAATGCTTAAAATTGAGAAAGTAATAATTGCTTTAAGCAATACCTTTCAGATCTCATTGTTGATGGAGTTAATGAGAGAAACTTAATTATCATACAAGATATCTTTACATTTGCCAAATGAATTCCATCACAAGCAGTTACTACTAATTGAAAATTAATCCTTCAAAGAGAAAAGGATAAAAAATATAATACTTTCAACTTCGTTTTCATACTTCAAGTAAGAAAACTTGACAGTGATGCATTTGCTATTTTCTGGAAAAAAAACCTCATCAAATCTTTTATTCTTTATCTTTTAAGGGATCATGACAAACTCTATTTCAGATTCAAGAAAACTTAAAGAAAAGGAACAGGAAAAAGATGCAGCCATTTTTACCTATATTTAATTTCTAGAAGATAAGAATTAGATAATGGATCTTGTTCAGTTGCTATCTTCTACCTTAGGAAGAAAAAAATTAGACTCTGACTGCTGCTGTTCCCAAAAAAAATCTCACGACAACCTTTTAATGTCTGATCGAAACATGAACGAACTCAATCGCTCCCCCATCACCCTCTTGATCCTGCTCTTAAAATCGCATGCAGGTAGCTCTCTTGGCTGGAACGGATTGCATGCCCATCTGGTTCGCTCAAAGCCCTGCTTGTCTCCCTCTCCACTCTCTCTCCATCTCTTTCTGTGTCTCGCTCGAATCTTGATCGCATGAACAGGTCCCGCCTTCCTCACACGACCGAATGGAATGCACAAGTGCCACCCCTCACAACCCTCTTAATTCTTATAATAATCTAAAAGCTTTAGGAAAGCTAATTGGCCATGCTGCCCCTCATTCTTATTCCAATCCAAGGGTTGATTTTAATTGACTACATTTGAGGAGGATTGATGGGTTGAAATGGTATGAAAATGCTGAATTAAATAGTTGAACTTCATTAGATTTGAATTTGAATTAATTTAATTAAAGCGATTGGAACCAATTGATGTTGATTAAGTTTAAATTAAATCAAGACGAATTAATTTGGGTCAATCGACATTGCCGAACCCAAATTGGACTCGAGTCGAGTCGAATTGGTTTGACATAGCTCGATTGAGCTCATTTGATTGGAATAAAATAGGCTTTGATCAATTCGAGCTCAACTCAATTCAATTTAAAGGATTGACGAGAACGATCACAAGTTTTGCTTTAAAAATGAGGTTATATTATTGGGGACTCAGCTAAGGATGGTTCGTTTTTTCCATCTTTAATAATGAATTATATTTTATATTGGTATTATATTTATATTTGTCATAAGTTGGGACTATCTTTCTCGCGGTGGTTACCTTACTCATTTCCTTTTGGGTAACTGTGATTAGCATCTAAATAAAAAGTATGAGAGTTTTCTAATAAGAATGAGGCTTTGGAAATTCCTTATCAAGTTGTTGGTATGGCAAGATTGCTTAAATGTTGATTCTTTTAAAAAAATAAAAATTAGTGAGCCATGTGGATGTCAAGAACCTCCTATTGGATTTAGGGCAGGTTATGAAATCTAGAGCGCCTCAGCAATAAAATTCAAAATTCAATCTGAATCTAAGCTCAATTCAAATCAATCAGTTAAAATTTCTCAATAATCAGCAAAATTAATTCTCTCAATCTAAATATTTAATTTACTCCCCTAATTTTAAGTAACATGTTGTAGTTACATTTTATATTAGCTTGATGTGATGCTGGGACCGGTTTCATAAAATCTGAAATAAAAAAATAAAATCATTAAAATCTTTCTTCTCTGTCTTGACCACATATCACAGTTACATTCGTTTGCCGCTCGATGTGTCTGGTCTGACAGCCCAAAATCACTCTCTCCAAATTGAAATCTAAATTCAAGCCTTGTTCCTATAGAAATCTGAATCTATGATCCTCTATTTTGTCAATTCAAAATTTTAAAGTCTAAATCAAATTCATTAAATAAATTATCTAAGGCAGTCATTGACATCTTTCACCTACATCATCCAGTGCATCCAAAGAGGTGGTTAAAATAAGCCGGCGCTCTCGTGCCCATGACTCACCTAGCGTCGGGCAGCACCACTCTTTGGGTTACTTATCATCCTATCATTTTGATGATAAGAGGTTGAGTTCGTCAGCTTAACCTTCTTATTCATTAGGTGAGAAGAAGGTTTGGCAATTATTCACAGTGGTCACTTCTTCTATGCTGGTCGTGCCTCAGGATCACGTAGAGGAGGGCGAGAAAAACAAAGAGAAAATGGAAGCAACACCTTCTGAGAAGTACACTCCGATTGACCCCAATTACATATCAGGGGAAAATATAAAAGAGATGATATAAAAGAGATGATGGGAGAACTAAAAAGTAGTTGAAAGAAAATAAAGGAAGATGAGGCCGCTGAATTTGATCCAAAAAATGTTCTTCTTGATGAGGTAATGAGAGTTTGATCTTGATCAGGATGATTTGTTAGAGGACATGATGGCAGGGTCAATATGGTTGATGCTAAAAATTCATTGCAAACAGAGCAAACATTTAAGGAAGATTTGCAAGATGTTGTGGTTGAGGAATGCATTTCGCAGTACTTAATCCAATGTCTTATTCTTCGACTCAGTTAGCAAGACTAACAAATTTTGAGAATGGAATAAAAGATGGAAGAGATGTTGGTTGTTATCGCTTCATTTCATGGATCTTTGCCACAGCGAGCACAAGTAGAGCTGGGCAGTTATTCTGTACTACCGTACAACACTGTAGCGCTGCGTATTTGAGTGCTGCAGCATTGTATAGTTTACTTAGAGACAAATAGAGAGCGTAGCATTGACACTCCAGACCCTGGTGTTGCGGTGCTGCTAAGCAGACTGGAGATAGAGAGTGGAGTGTCGTGGTGCTGTGAGGCGGGCTGTGCAATTTTCTTTCTCGTTTTTCATGAAGGGTTGCGTCTCTTTGTGGTTTTGTGTGGGTTTCTCATTGTTTATTCATATATAAGAACAATGCAAGAGTGAAGAGAGACAAGAAGAGAGTGAGAGTGAAAGAGATCTGTACATCTCCTAATTTCATGGTGTGGTATGGCTCCATTGTTTTTTCCCAGCTTCGGACTTTTCCACATTAAATACTGCTGTTGTTTCTTTTCGCTACATTTTTTTTTTGTTTGTGTTCACTTCATGTTTTACTTCCCCAACAACCAGTTTGTCTGTTTGGATTGTGTCAGCCCACGGAGTTTATTGCAACATTGAATGTATTTCATTCCTCTTTCCTAGTCAGATCATCATAATAGTTCAGCCATACTTGACTAGTCAGATCTGATTCATGCAGCGTGGTATTAAGTCCAGATATTTCTTTTTTTAGAAAGAGTCTATTTGGGGAGAGTGTGGGTAGATTGGATGACTCATTATTCATTCATTTAGTAGGTGCCCTGTGAATGGGAATAAATATTTGTAAATTTATATTTAGATGACATATATTGGATGGAAACATCATAATGTCCGAAACTGAGAGGATGCTTAAATGACCACAATAGACTTTCGGGACTGATAGAGGGACTACTGTGAGCCCCAATGCTATTCATCCATGACCGTTATCGTGCAATTAATCGGGGTGAGACATGAGTTGTTAATGTAAGCCCTGACGACACTACTGCATGCAAGCTATTAGTGAAGGTCAAAATTTCTTCGAACCCATAATGTCGGGAGACTAGTGGTTGGAGCGATTTATGAAGCTCAAGCCATTTCAATTCATAGTAGCTATCTCAATTGGTAAGAACAACTAATCCTTTACAGACGGATGATTTGCTTATATAGATTAAGAACTTGCTTGACTGTATGGCATGCCATGTTGAATATAAGACAAACTTGGTGGTGTTTACCTTGATTAGAGATGTGGAGCATGGTGGATGTCCAAGAAATGGATTCAGATGGAGCGACTCAACAATGGAATTATACAACAACAACAACAACATCAAGCCTTTGTCCCACTACGTGGGGTCGGCAACATGAATCGTTTTTCTCCATTATGTCCTGTTCTCATTTAAATCTAACAAAGAAAGATCATTTCTAATATTTTCTAACCTAGTCTTTTTAGGTCTATCTCTACCTTTCTTAACATAAGTCAAATATAATACCTCTACTTTCCTAACCGGGTCATCGAAAGGCCGCCATTTTATGTGACCAAACCTTCTAAGGCGACTCTCTCTAATCTTATCCTCCATTGAAGCTACTCCAACCTTTTTACGTATATGCTTATTTCGTATCCTGTCTCTAATGGTGAAGCCACTCAACAATGGAATTATGTGCAAAAAAAATTGTGGAGGTGTACATTACTATATATTCAGTTTCATATGCAGTTGGCTAACCCAAATCATTTAATTGACTTATTGGTAGAGTTATATATGTTGAAATTTGTGATTTTGGTTCAGTGTGTGCTGCAACAAATATTTTGTCTTTCATATTGTTTTTTGGATTCTTTTTTATTTTTCATTTAATTTTTTGAAATGAATAATATTTATTCTTCTTGTAAACATTATACTTACCACGTAAATTCCTAATTTCAATATAACAATCATAATCATATTTTTAGACATAATCAACTTTTACTCACTTTTTCATCACAATTGGTTTAAGTTGTGACTAATTACTTATAATTATCCGATCACCTGGTTAGGAAAATAGATGTATTGGATTTGACTTATGTTAAGAAAGGTAGAGGTAGACCTAAAAAGACTTGGTTAAAAAATATTAGAAATGACCTTTCTTTATTAGATTTAAATGAGAATTTAACTCTTAATAGAACACAATAGAGAAAAAGGATTCTTGTAGCCGACCCCACATAGTGGGATAAAGGATTGATATTGTTGTATATCTTAGGGATAATGTAGCCTTTCTCGCTTCAATTGCTTCATCATTATCGTTTTTCTTTTTCTTATCAATGGAGTTAAACTTAAACCTCTTTTTTATCTTCTCATGGACGGCTAAATAAAAGGGAGAGGGTTGTTTTGGGATTTGTCATGTTATTGTATGCCTTAAGTAGGTTGTTTACCCTAGGGTTTGGTTTTATGCTTGATCTTGTTGAATTTAGAATTCTTTAGTTTGAGAGGGTTCTAGCCGACAGTTAGGGACCTGGGAGAGCCGGATCTTTCTGAAGATCCTATTGTATCTTGTATTTTCCTTCTTAGTTCTTTCAATAACAAGTGTTCTTATGTGTTCATCTTTCTAATTTTCTTGTTCTATTTCTTGGTTTTGCTAAAATTGCATCAATTTCCTATCAAATTGGTATCAGAGCATAGATCTTGGTACTTATGGTAGAAAAAAAGGTACAAGTATTAGAAGGGGAGATTGGATAATTGAAATTTAATTTTGAAGAAAAAATTTTTTGATTTCGAAAGTCAAATTTTACCCGTACATGAGAAGATCGATGGAAAGTTTGCTATCATGAAGGAGATGATGAGAAAGATGCTCGAGGTCCAAACCAAAATGGCATCTTTGGAGGCGAAGGGAGCGGTCGACAGCCAAGGAGTGGGGAAAACCCTATTACGATAAGGAGAGGGGAAGATTAGGAGGTTGAGATTGTGGAGGGAGAAGAGAGAAGGCCTCCCCTTAGAGCCTATTCCTAGGGAGGAGACAGGATGAGTGTATAGGGAGAGGCGTGAGGGGTTTGGGTATGAGCATAGGGGTGCTAAATTTGACAAGAGAGGGGTTGATTATGACCGGAGGGGTACTGAATTTAAAAGGAGGAGGGGGGATTTTGACGAATGGTTTAGGCACGAGCATAGAAGGGATGATTGGGACACTTGGGGGACCACCCCCTTGGGGAATGAGAGGTTATGGAAGAAACAAGGGCAACGAAAGAGATCCGATGGTGAGAAAGCTAAAGATTCCTGTTTTTGAGGGAGAGGATGCACATGGGTGGATCTATAGGGTTGAAATGTACTTTGCTATTAATAGGTTGACGGAGGATGAGAGATTGATAGTAGCCGGGCTGTGCTTGGAGGGGAAGGGATTGGCATGGTACCAGTGGAGGGTTATGAGGCGGCCCATATGTATCTAGAGGGAGTTTAAAGATTGCTTGTTGTAACATTTCTGAACTAGTAGGGAGGGAGACTTATATGAGCAATTCTTCGCTCTGACACTAGAGGGGATAATGATGGAGTACCGTCAGAGGTTTAAGTACCTTGTCATCTGACTGGATCGACGTTTTTAGAGACTGTACTGGAGGGGAACCTTATGAAAGGGCTCAAACTAGAGGTTTGAGTGGCAATTAGAGTGATGGGGCCTCGTGATTTTGGAGAGGCTATGGAGCTAGCCCAGTTAGTGGAGGATCATAAGCACCTGGAGAGAGGGGCTAGAGGCATCAACTTGGGAGGTTTGTACAAGATGACCACCACCTTTTTGTTTAGGGTTAAAGGGCTCTAGCCGATAGCTAGGAATTTGGGAGAGCTAGATCTTTCCAATTGAAGATCCTATTGTATGTTATATTTTCGTTTCTAGTTCTTTCAATAAAAAAGTGTTCTTGTGTGTTCATTTTTCTAATTTTCTTGTTCTATTTCCTAGTTTTGCTGAAATTGCATTCACTTTCTATCAAATTGGTATCAGAGCATAGATTTGGGTACTTATGGTAGGAAAAAAGGTACAAGTGTTGGAAGGGGAGATTGGATAATTGAAATTTGATTTCGAAGACAACTTTCGATTTCAAAAGTCAAATTTCAGTCGTCCATGAAAAGATTGATAGAAAGATTGCCATCATGGAGAAGATGATGAGAAAGATGCTTAAGATCCAAACCAAAATGGCATCATCGGAGAAGGGTGCGGCCACAGCCAGGGGAGTGGGGAAAACTCTAATCTGATAAGGAGAGGGGAAGATCAATAGGTGGAGATTGTGGAGGCAGAAGAGAGAAGGCCTCCCCTAGAGCCTATTCCTAGGGAGGAGACATGAAAAGGGTATGGGGAGATGCGTGAGGGGTTTAAGTATGAGCGAATGAGTGTTGAATTTGAAAAGAGAGGCTGATTATGTCCAAAGGGGTGTTGAATTTAAATGGAGGGGAGATTTTGACGAAGGGTTTAGGTGCAAGCGTAGAAGGGATGATCGGAACAATTGGGGGGACCACCCCCTTGGGGAATGGGAGGTTATGGAGGAAACAAGGGGAACGAAAGAGATCAGATGGTGAGGAAGCTGAAGATACCTGTTTTTGAGGGAGAGGATACATATGGGTGGATCTATGGGGTTGAAATGTACTTTGCTGGCAATGGGTTAATGGAGGATGAGAGATTGACAATGGTCGGGTTGTGCTTGAAGGGGAAGGCATTGACATGGTACCAGTGGAGGAATATAAAGCGGCCTATATAGATTTGGAGGGAGTTTAAAAACTGCTTGTTGTAACATTTTCAAATCAGCAGGGAGAGGACTTCTATGAGCAATTCTTCGCTTTGACATAGGAGGGGATAATGGTGGAGTATCGTGAGAGTTTAAGCACCTTGTCAGCTAATTGGATCGATTTTAAGAGACTGTACTGGAGGGGAACCTTATGAAAGGGTTCAAACCAGAGATTCACGTGACAGTTAGAGTGATGGGACCTCGTGATTTTGGAGAGGCTATGAAGCTAGCATAGTTGGTGGAGGATCAGAAGCACTTGGAGAGAGGGGCTAGAGGAATCAACTCGATAGGTTTGTACAGGATAACCACCATCTTATGATGCACCGTTGCTTCTCCTCAAAGAGGTGTGCAATGTCTAACACGTATCCGATACGACACGCGTCTGACACTCCTCCAATACGTGTTGGACACACCAAAAATGTGTCCGATCAAAAAAATATTAAATACAAATTGGACATGCATGTCTAACACGCGTGTTTGAAATATTTTATGAATTATTTTAAATATAATTTTTTGTATTAAAATTTTTTATTTATTTAAAATATAAATATTAAATTTCTTATTTCCTATCAATAACATCAAATCAATCGCCCACACTCAATATTCCATTCATCGAATAATCTCATTTTTATTTCTCTTTGACGGGCTGCGACTTTGGTTTCATAATAATGTCCAATGTCATCTCAACATCGACATCTAATATTATTACAACATCTACATTTTAAAATCATCTCCACATTAAAGTCTGATACTGTCTTGACATTAATGCTCGATGCTAGCAATTTCTGCACCCACAGCTTGACAGCTCATCTTTGTTTGACGCCTTTTTAACATTGATGACTAACGCCCTCTCAACATCGACGATAAACGCCCTCTTGATATTGACTCCTAATACTTACTGCATAACATTAATGCCCGACTCACAATAACATTGTCGTCTCCTCTCTCAATGCCTGATACTCGACATCGACGCCAAATTCTCAACATTCTAATATTAATCATTTTAAGCATAAATTTTAGTTAAATGACTTATTATTTCTAAATTATTTTTAATATTATACTTATTCAATTTTTATACACAATTTTTAAAATATTAAAATTATAATATCGTGTCCAACCCATATCCGTATCCTATATTTTTACTAACTGACGTGTCCCGTGTCTGTGTCGTATTGGCACCCAAGGGGATGACACTGGGAATTCCTAGGGAGACCTCGATGGATAAGACTATAGGAGGAGACTTGGGGGAAACTTCAAGAAGTTCACTGAGATGGAGTTACAGGAGAAGAGGGCGAAGAGGATGTGTTTCAAATGTGATGAGATGTATATACTGGGATACAGGTGTAAGTACTGAACTCTTTAGGTTCTCTCCATCTATTATGATGACGAGAAAATCAAGGGGAAAGGTGGGAGTGAGGCAATGGTGGAGGAAGAAGAGCCACATTTTGATGTGGCAGAGGTCTCTTTGAACTTGGTGGTGAGATTCACTCCAAATTACACCATGAAAATAAGAGAGATAGCAGACATGGAAGTAGTGGTGTTGATAGATAGTGAAGCTACCCATAATTTCATCTTCAACCAAGTCGTCGATTAATTAGGGATGAAGCTGGTGGACACATGGTGTTACAGGGTGATGATGGGCACAGGGAAAGTTGAGACAGGCAGAGGAGTGTGTAGGGGGGTGGTTTTGACTATATAGGGGGTGGTTATGACTATATAAGGGGTTCAAGTGAGGGATGACTTCCTTCCATTGGAGTTAGGGAGCACTGATGCCATCCTGGTGATGAAATGACTGCAAACCTTGGGAGGCACCAAGGTCAATTAGGAGCATTGATGATGGAAATAATGATGGAGGGAAGGAGGGTGGTGATCAGGGGAGATACAGGGTTATCCAAGGCCACATGGTGAGGACCATACAAGAGGTTGGGGGAGAATTTCTAGTGGAGTTGTAGAGCGTGGAGGGGATCGGGTGGGAGGAGGGGAAAGATATCCCTCTTTTAGTATAACTGCTTATACAACAGTTTAGTGAGGTCTTTCAACCACCTCAAGGATTGCCACCACTGAGGGAGCATGAGCATCGTTCACCTTGAGGAATGGAGTGTCACCGATTAGTGTCAGACCTTATCAATATCCTTAAATCTTGAAGAATGAGATTGAGAAGCTTATTTGGGAAATGTTGGAGACAGGGATCATTAGACTGAGCATGAGTCTTTTTTCTAGCTTGGTCTTACTGGTCAAGAAGAAGGATGAGAGCTGGAGATTCTGTGTGGATTATTGGGCCCTGAATAAGAAGACTGTCCCATACAAGTTTCTTATTCCTGTAATAGATGAGTTACTGGATGAGCTATGTGGAGTGGTGGTGTTCACATAAATGGATCTGATGTTCGTGTACCATCATATTAGGATGAGAGAGGAGAATGTCTCGAAGATTACATTCAGGACACATGAGGGACACTTCGAGTTCTTGGTGATGTCGTTTGGTCTCACCAATGCCCCTACTACATACCAGTCCCTTATGAACAAGATGTTCAGACAATACCTCAAGAGATTTGTACTGATTTTTTTATGACATCTTGGTGTACAACAGGTCAGACGAGAATCATTTGGAGCATTTGAAGATGGTATTGGAGGTGTTACAAGAATATCTATTGCTGGCCAACCTGAAGAAGTGTTGGTTTGCACAACCCATTGTGAAGTACTTAGGGCATATGCTATCTCAGGAGGGGTTGGCAACTACTATGTTGAAATGGCTGTTACCTAGGACTTTGAAGGAGTGGAGGGGTTTCCTAGGGTTGACCGGGTACTACTGGAAGTTTGTGAAGGGATACAACACTATAGCATGGCTACTGATGGAGCAGCTGAAGAAGAATAATTTTGTGGGGAGAAGTAACTACACAAGCCTTTGAGAGACTGAGAAAAGCCATGACCAAGGTATCGATCTTGGGCCTACGATATTTTAGCCAGGTTTTTATGGTGGAGACTGATGCATCGGGGTATGGATTGGGGGCGGTGCTTATGTAGAATCAGAAGCCCATAGCTTATTTCAGCCAGGTATTGACAGCCAAAGCTAGGCTGAAGTCAGTTTATGAGAGGGAGTTGATGTCCATTTTGTTGGCCATTCAGAAGTGCCAACCTTACTTGTTGGGCTGACATTTTATCGTCAAGACATACCAAAGGAGCTTAAAGTACCTGTTAGAGCAGAGGATGGTAACTGAGAAGTGCCAGAGGTGGCTATCAAAGTTGTTGGGATATGATTGTCCAAGATTGGAGAACAAGGCAACTGATGCCTTGTCCATATGCATGGGGGAGCTCCAGTGGTTAGCCATTTTGGTACCCCTGATATTGGATTGAGGGGCTATTAAGGAGGAGAGTGTTCAGGACAAGGAACTGAGGGGGATTAGGGTAGATCTGTTGAGGGATGAGAGTAGCTACCCTGGTTATTCCCTAGAGGGGAAGAGACTGTTATACCTGGGGAGATTTGTGTTGCCACGGACCTCGGTCTGTATTCCTCATCTTTTGCAGGATTTCCAGGGGAGAGCTATCAGGGGGTCATTCAGGGGTGTAGAAGATATATAGGAGGTTGGCGGCGGAATTGTATTGAAAGGGGATATATAAGGATGTGGAGGAGATGGTGGCTATATGTGAGGTGTGCCAGAGGAGCAAACACATGGCTATGGCTCCGGGAGAGTTTCTGCAACCTCTAGCACTTCTTAATAGAGTGTGGGAGGTCACCGTGGATTTTATAGATGAGCTACTCAGGTCTTTACAATGATTTTAGTGGTGGTGGATAGATTGAGCAAGTATGCTCATTTTATTCTCCTATGATATTCATATATGATAGTGACAGTGGCAATGACATTCATCAGAGAGGTGGTTAGATTGCATAGGATGCTGGAATCTATAGTATTCTACTGAGATAAGGTGTTCCTTAGTCTATTTTGGAGGGAGCTGTTCAGGATGCAAGGGTTAGTATTGAAGAGGAGCACTACTTACCACCCTCAGACAGAGGTGGTAAACAGGAGCTAGAGACTTACCTGCGATGTTTTGTTTTGAAGACACCTCAGCTGTGGGCCAAGTGGCTGGCAAGGGCCGAGTACTAGTACAACACTTCATATCATTCAGCTTTACGGATGACTCATTTTAAAGTGTTGTACAAAAGGGACCCACCTCACTTGGTGCATCTTGGGCAGAGTAGCACACTAATCTCGTCGGTGGAGTAGTACTTGGAGAGGGATAAGGTGTTGGCTGAATTAAAAAGGCATTTGTTGAGGCCTCAACCAATCATGAAGAAGCAGGCAGATGGGTGCAGGAAGGACGTGTAGTTTGAGATAGATGATAGGGTATACTTGAAGATTCATCCCTACAGACTAAGGATGGTAGCTAACAGGAGAAATGAGAAGCTGGCCCTGAGATACTTTTGTCCTTTTGAGATATTAGAGAGGATTGGAGCAGTGGCTTATCGATTGAAGTTACCTCTGACCGCTACTATACATCTAGGGTTCCATTCATCACAGTTGAGGAGAGTTATCAGTGATCATGCATCCAGTTCAGAGTTGCCCTTGACACTGACCGAGGATTTGGAGGTGGTGTTAGAATCATTGGAGCTGAAAGAAGTACGATAGAGAAAGGAAGGGATCAAGGAAGTGATGATAAAATGGAAGAACATACCTGATTATGACACCACATGGGAGCTGTACGAGAGGGTGAAGTGACATTTCGCTCCACCTTGAGGATAAGATGAATATTTGGGAGGGGAGCATTGATGGACCTGTACCCTCCTGGACTGGTCAAGGATGGGTTGGTCCTTCCTAGACCGGCCAGAGTCTATGCCAGGCAGAAATTCCGTCTGCCACCTCGGTGAAAATCGCGTCCCTTTGGGCTGGGGTCCTAGTGGTGGTGGCCGGTAGTGGCGGCCGACAGCGATGGCGACAGAGGCGGTGGCCGAAGGGCGGTGTGGTGGCTTGCAATGGCTGTCTGTGGCGGTGGTTGGCGGGCGGCGGTGGTTGCCGTAGTGGCGTCGGCGGTTAGCGGTGGCGGGCGGTGGCCGATTGCATGTGGTGGTCAAGCAAGCTTGTGGTCTAAACATTTTTCACTCAAAATCGAAGGAGTTTGATTTACAGTCAAAATGAATTACTTCACATTCTATTACATTTACTATACTTTATTTTGCATCATTTTGTATTTCAATTTCCAACCAAATACCAAAATTTATTAAATTTTTGCATTTAGAATATTTTACACCATAAAGTAATCCGACCAAACAGTCTCTAAGAGCTTTTGGAAAGCTTATTATATTTTTTGTTGTCCTAATTATTTCTTTATAAAGAGAGCTACGTCGTCTTATGTTTGTTTAAGAATTTGGCCGGTTTTTACCCACAATCAAATCATTGTGAATTCATCAGCGATAATGACATGATGTTATCATTAATTGGGTGAATAAAGCATAAAATTATGTGTTATTTTGTTTATTTTTTTTAATGTTTTCTGTTCATTTTGCTCTCGTTGTTTGAATTTGGTTTCACGTCTTTCCGAACCCTTTGTACTTCACTTTTATAGGTGGACCATTCAAGTATAGGAGTCGCTTCTGCTTTTGAAGAATTTTATTTGGCCCACTTAATCAAATGTTTATATCGTATGAGCTTGTGAAGAGTTTTTGTTGGCCCCGCCCACTTAATCAAATGTTTGCGTTATATGAGATTTTATGTAGATTTGTTTTGAGAGTATTTTCTAAGCCGAGGTATAGCAGTGGATTTGGGGACTCTAAAGAAAATTAATTCCTTTCTTTATTCAAATTCAACTAGTTTAGTGTATATATATATATATATTCCGTTAACTTCCAGAAACTGCCTGTTATCCAGCCAGTTTATGCACTCTATTATTGCTAGTTTGCATGTTATAAAATCTAATAACATCGATTAGAGAACCATTTACTTTGATTAAATTGATATTTTTATATTGACTTGTAACTGCTGTTTTAACTTGTTTATTTGCTTTTATGATAGGTGCTTAATAAGATTGTTGAGGACTTGTTTCAAGCGCATCCTTTAAGTAAAAGAAAACTGAAGGAGCTTCTTGGTCACACTCCATCACAAGTACTTGCTGGGGCTCTTTTAGGTATTTTGGTTGCGTATATTTGCTGTCAAAATATTATTCCCATCTAAATATTTTTGAAATTCCTTAACCCATTACTTTGTGAGGTGGGGGCAATAGGAATTGGCACGTCAGATGTAAATTTTAGGCATTTTGATTAGTGCAATTAGTTTTGCCCACTATTTTGTTTCTTTGCTAAGATATTTTCTCTGAAAATTTTAATAAACGGTTTAATTGCAATTTTTTATAGCATTTTGCGGGGTAGCTGTTGCTATCTATTGGGGGTGGATTGTTGAAGTTATTATCAATTCTGCTTTGATTTCTTATTACTATTCTCTATTGAAAATTTCAGTGGAATATATGGAAGTTTGTTTTCACAGGCGGCATTACCAAGTGTTTTATTTTCTTAGAAGTCATATTAAAATGACTAGTAATTTTAATAGAAGTCATATTAAAATGACTAGTAATATGCCTCATTTGATACTAAGATACAATAGTGAATTGATAATTTTAGATGAACTCTTGCCAAAGTATGTCGGGAGGGATTGAAAGATGACAATTGGTTCTGCAATCAAATGAACGTCTTTAGGCAATTTTTTACTTAACAAACAGATTTTGAAACGCTGAAGCGTTAATAAAAACAACTTTAACAATATCAAACACAATTAGGAGATATTTTATGTTTTATTTTATTTTTTAGAAAATAAATAATATATTTTTTCTTTATTGATTTTCAAAACAACATTAAACTAGCGATTATTCACCAAAAAGCCTCTTTCATCAAGATAACCAAATCAATGGCAGAGTAATAAAACATAAATTGCAAGAAATAATAAAATGCAAAAGTAAGAAGATGCAAACCAGAGATTATAGTGTTTTGATCAAATTAATTTACGTTCACTCTTAGAAGGTCATCCTCTTTGGGAATTGTACTAAACAGTGACTTTTTTTAGTACACAGCTAGGCAGAGAAGCTCTTCTCTTTTATCACATGTGAAGAATCATCTTTACAGACTTTTCACACTCGAAGATTCTCCTCCTCTTGCCTTCATGGCCTGACGGAGTTGTTGTCCCTCCTTTTGCCTGCAAGCGCTGGGGAGTTGCCAATTCCTCCTCTCGCCTCCTCAGCCTGGCGGAGTTGTCACTTCCTCATTTCTCTCCCACGCCCGGCAGAGTTAACATATCATTAGCCTCCTCGGCTAGCAGGCTTGTGAAACTAAAGACTTTCCTTCATAGAGCTCCTCGTAAGAAAAACACCAGCACAACCAGAGGACCCAAGGTGCAGGTCATTTGGAGCAATATTGTAAAACTCCCTTACACTCCCTTGAAACTCTCAAGGCTCTTCTCCCTCTATCAACCTCATCTTCTCTCTCCCTTGTGTACTGACCTCTCTCCAAGCTCTCTCACAGAAGAAAATTGTCCCTTGACTGCCCAAAGACTCTTGCTAAAGACATAACAAGAGCTTATAAAGAGGGCTCTAAAAGATCTTAATTTTTAATTTAGTCGCCTCTGATCGTACAGTACGATACATATTAGTATAGTGCGATTAGTTCAATTTCTTTTGTGCGATTCTAAATCGTCCAGTATGATTAGTTCAATCGAATCACTGTTCATCCAGTACAAATCCTGGGGTGTAGGGCTGCAAGTGAACCAAACGTTCGACGAGCTACACGATGCTCGGTTCGATTAAAGCTCGTTTGTGATCGTTTAACTAACTAAACAAACAAACTTGAACAATATTTTAAATACTCGATCCTTAAATAAATAAGCTTGAACACTAATGTGTTTGGTTCATTTATGTTCACGAACAAAATCATTTGAAGTTCGTGAACAAGCTCGACATTAAGTTCAATAAAAAGCTCGATTCGTGAAGCTGATTATGACATTCAGTAGTTCACTAAGGAAGAAAATCCAGTAGTTCATTTTGATTGCTTAGAATGGTGGAAGACTAACTTTATATTATTGTTTGTTCAATAGATTATTTGCTAAATATGTTCATGAACATATCTCGTTAAAGCTTGTTTGTTTAAAACTCGATAAGCACTAAATGAACCAAACATGAACCGAACATGATCCAAACATGAACACCCTTAAATTAAATGAACCAAACATGAACCGAACATGAACCAAACATGAACACCCTTAAATTAAATGAACCAAACATGAACACAAACAATAAAGCTCGAATCAAACACGAACCAAACTTGAACAGGCTAATAATAAACGAACTCAAACATGAACACTCACATACTCGGCTCGGCTCGGTTCGTTTGCAGCCCTACTGGGGTGAATAAATATCATCCAGAGCATTGCTCTGCTTATTGTCTAGTACGATCAAGATCATATCGTATGATCATCAATTATAAATAATCTTGATTCAATTGTTTAATCTTTAGAATTAATTTAGGTAATATAATTAAAATTCATAAAATACGAACTTGATTGTACAATATAATGATGAGGGCTGTAGAGTAACCTATAGAATTATGAAATATTTTAGGGCTCTATCAATCCCTAACAATGCTTAGTCGATATAAAATTATAAAAATCTTGTGGGCCTCTGAAAGGACAAACACCGCCGCCCCGCGGGGGGAGACAATATTACTGATGGGAGGGCAGATTCGATCACACATACGATTAACCATTGAGGATAGTGGCTCTCACCAGCACACCCCGATGGGTAATAATATGTACGATCTGATCAACTCAACGAGTTTCTCCCACCCGATACATCAGCTCAAGTGGGGTTTATTTGAAAGTGGGATTTGGTTTCCCACGGGTGCAAGCCCCCTTGGTTAAGTACATCTCAAGTCGGGGCTCAAGAATACTCTCGATTAAGGATTCTACATTATACTTTCCAAAATGAGATCGGCACATGAGAAGAAGACTAGAAAATCCTACTCAAAGGGGAAGAAAGGTTTAACTAGGCTTAGTCAACACACACAGCTCACATCAGCATCCAGAGGGACTAGGGTAGTGAGAAGAGACTGGAGAAATAAAAAATCATTCACTCGAAGCATACATGAGAGAAGGATGGAGGTGGCGTCATCTATGTGGCGTAGATAGGTAGGATTTATAGTCTTTGGACGATAGAAGACTTACCCACCGATAAGACGTACTATGAGACACCGATAGTAATAGCCTTGAACCATAGATCTAGTGGGTTTAGTGTTCTACACACAACACTAATTCCCGTGTCCTAACTAATGCATCTGGGCTTATATCCTGTTTGAAAAGTAAAGCCAGCTAACCACCTAGTTGTATTAAATCCATGTTATCCAGTCTTTATGAAAGATGGGTAGGTATTTTGGTTCTTGGAAGTAGGGCCGACGTCTAGAGAGTTTCCTAATTGGCCCTGGATTTATGTATGGTGTATGCTCCTAGAGCTAATGTAATTAAAATTTCAATTTAGTTGATTTCTAATGCAATGCATGCTAGTTAACAGTCTCAAATCAGATATGCATAGAATTTTAAAAAAAATGCTTATAAAAAAAATAATTTTTAGAAAAGATTAGACTTCCCCAGATCCAGCACCTCATCCTCATAGGTCAAATTATCTGGACTCTACCTGCAGGCGGGAAAGTATCTTATAATAAGGAGAGAAAAATATAATAATTTGCATGCAACCCCGGACGATTCTGGCTATTTCCTAGGTCGTTACATTTCTATGTTATTTAATTCCTAAGATTTTAAATTTTTGTTATGAGTAGAAAAAAATTTGGTCCCTAAAGAGCCTAGCAAAAAAAATGAGGCCACACACATGCAAGAAAAAAATCTAAAAAAAGCAGGCAATTTCTATTGGGCACATAAAGTAAACACATCAATATAAATCCACAGAACAAAGTCAAGAAAAGTCCACAGTCCACGGCAAATGCCGTATAAGTACAACCCGGGGTCTGCAGAAAAGTAATGGTGGCTAGGTCCCACCATGGTCGCCAGAAACCTATGGACCTCCGAAAGGACACAAAACATTGATATGAATACACTACTATTAATATAAATTTATATTATAAGTATATCTTCTCCAACTTTCTTAAGAAATAAAGTAGTTTCTACACTACTATTAACAAATAATTTCTATAATAGAAAGTTGCTAAGCCTATCATACCATGCCCTAAGTGCTTGCTTAAGCTCATAAAGTGCTTTCTTAAACTTGTAAACATGAATGGGAAATTAGAATTCTAAAAACTTGTAGGGTTTTTTTTTACACCATTTAAATATGTACTTTTGACATCTATTTGGTATAACTTGAAACCCTTAAAGCATGCAAATGCTAATAAAACTCTTATGACCTTTAACCCTACTATTGAGATAAAAGTTTCCTCAAAATTAATTCCCTATATTTGATCGTATCCCTTAGCTACTAACTTAGCTTTATTTCTAACTATTGATCCAGAGTCATTTAATTTATTCTTGAAAACTCATTTGGTACCAACTACACTCACTACGTGTTTACTAACAAACTCCCACACATCATTTCTAATGAATTGGTTAAGCTCTTCTTGTATAGACAAAATTCAAAATTCATCACTTAAAGCTTGATCTACATAAGCAAGTTCTATCATTGAAATAAATGCAGTGTGGCTAGTCTCTTTACTAAGAGCTTTCCTAGTCCTAACCCCTACAGATGGATCTTCTAAGATGAACTCTCTAGAGTGACTAGAAGGGTACCTCTATTCTCTAGGCAAAGGATCCTAAGATTTTTTTTTCTATATTTTAGATCAACATTCTCCACTCCACTAGTTATTTCAGCGTCATCCTCATCATCTATCCTAGTCTCAATAATTCTACCTGATTCACTAAGGTTCTTTTATTTAAAATCCTATTGGCTTTTTCTATCGAGGAATATCCCAAGAAAATAACTTAATCTGCCTTAAAGTCAAATTTATCTAAGTGAGATTTTCCATTATTATGCATAAAGCATTTGTAATCAACTACATACATATGTGATAAATTTAGTTTCCTACACTTTAGTTGTTCATAAGATGGTTTATTTTGCTTAGACATAATGCTTACATGATTTAACACATAGCAGGCAGTATTTACTACATTTGCCCATACATATTTAGGTGTACTATATTCTCTTAACATTATCTTAGCTGCATCTACCAACATTTTATTTTTTCTTTCAACTACTCCATTTTGTTGTGGGGCCCTAGGGGCAAATACATTATGACCTATTTTGAATTCTTGATAAAACAATTCAAAAATTTTATTATCAATTTCTCCTTCATGGTCACTATGAATTATTGAAATGAAGCATCATGTTTTCCTTTGAATGCAAGCATAACAAGTTCTAACCTCTTTAAAAGATTCACTATTATGTGTTAAAAATTTTACTTATGTAAATTTAGAATAGTCATCAACAGTTACAAATTCAAAAGTTTTACCATCTATATTATTTATACTAACAGGTCCAAATAAGTTCATGTTGAGGATATCTAGTGGTCAAGTGGTTTTTATGTCCTTTATTGAGTGAAATGATGATCTAGTCTGCTTCACTAATTAAAATGCATCACACAAATGGTATTTAATGAATTCTATATTAGGGATTCCTTAACTAAATCCAATTGAGTTATTTTCCTAAAAGTTTTCATACTAGCATGACATAATCTTCTATGCTATAGCCAAGACTCATCTAAAGTATTTTTCAGATAGTAGATATTATTTGATGCATCAGTGCATTCAAGTCAAGCATATAAATATTATTTATCCTCATTCATTCTAAAATAGTTTTTTCATTTAAATTAATTAGGCATTTTTTAGAAATAAATTTAATATTAAATCCTTTATCACACAATTGACTATTACTTGGAAGTTATATTTTAATCCTTTAACTAACAAAAAATTTCAATAGTAAATCTTTCAATTTTTCCAATCGTGCATATACCTACTACTTTCATGGTAGTATTATCTCCCAAAGTGAATTTACATCCACTCCTGGCCTCTAGTATAATGAATTACTTCAAATTTTTATTCATATACCTCTAGCAGTCCCTATCTAGGTACCACATGTTCTCGGAGACCTCTTATGAGAGCATACCTACAAAACAATCACAAGCTAAGTTTAGGAACTCAACTGGGTTTGGGTCCTAATTTATATTTGAATGTATGAATGCAATGCTATAATGGTGATGGTTTGGGCCTCCAAATCATATGTGTTCTACGGTATAGTGTGCAAGTGCATGCAATGTGTCATAGTATGCCATAGAAATAGCATCCAATCTCTAAAAATGGATTTACTAATCTAAATGGGGAATGAGGTCTCCTTCTAGAGAAGGATGATGCATGCTATGTTTTATTTTATGGCTTTCTAGTTTGTGTAGGATAGGGTGTATTTCCTTAAAGTCTTCTTATTTTTTTTATTAAATGCTCATTTATACTTTCATATTATTATACTCCCACCTTCAATGGATGTTCATTGCTATTTAACCCTAATGTTAGCTCTTGTAATTCCTTAAATGCTACCTCTAGCTCAATATGATCTTTATTTAAGGAATCATGTTTTCTTGTCATTTAATATGCTATTTATTCAATGAATCATGCTCTTCAATTAATGATTCATGCTCTTTATCTAATGCAATGTGTTCAAATTTAAGCTTGAATAATTATTAGATAATTTCTCATGCTCTTCTTTGAAGCTAAAATATTATCTTTTAAGGCATGTATGTTATTTTTTATTTTCTTATAGGAATCATATAATTTTTCAGATAAATCAAATAATTCATCATATGATAGCTGGCATACCTCTTCATTATTAGAGTACCCAACATTATCCTTAGCCATTAAGAAAATGTTGGTTACCTCCTCTTCTGGTTTAGTTTATGAGGATTCTGATTTTGAGTTCGCTCATAATGCCTTTTATAACTTTTATTTTCCCTTATTTGAAATTAATTTGTCATCAACATTATTTTTAGTTGGTGGATCTTAATGTTAGGGCAATCTGATATAATGTATCATGGTTTCCTACACTCGAAACAACTCACACTAGAAGAAAAATTATTGGATTGTATAATTTTACCTTTATTCTTGTCGAAGTGGCATATGTGTTTGCATTTCAGGAAGCTCTTATGCATGTAATTAATGTAATTTCTTCACTTCCATTAGCTCTTGAATCATTACTTTCATTATCATTAGCCATTAGTGCCACATTCCATTCTTTCTTTCGTTCCCCTGTATCTGTATACCTTTCATTCACATTTTGCTCATAGGCAATATGAGAACCCAAAAGATTGTCAATAAAGTAAACATTTAAAACTTTGGATTCATATATAGAAGTTACTTTACTATTTCATGTTCAAGCAAATAATGTAGAATTTTATTAACTTTTTAAAAATTTGAAATCTCTCTACCCAAGATATGCAAAGAAAGTGATGATTTTAATGAACCTAATATACATATCTGAAATGGACTCACTAGATTTCATGCAAAAAGTTCTTACTCATGTAACAATTAATTAAAGTGTGACTATTTAACTTTGTTGATGTCTTCGTAGGTAATGCAGAGTTTGTCCCATACTTCCTTACCACTAATGCAAGTAGAAATACACATGTAAACTTCAGATTTTAGTGCAAAAAAAAGTTAAAACATTTAACATTAAGTTGTGCAAGTTCTTTATCTTCTAAAGACCATTAGGTAAAAAAGATTTCTTCTTTTATGCCATTCACAATATGAAATGGTACAGAGTATACAGATTGCATAATGCGCCACATGTAAAAATCAATTGATTATAAAAACATTGACATACAAATTTTTTAGAAATCAAATGGTATGTTGTCAAATAGTGGTGGCTGAGTTGTTGAAAATCCTTCCAAAGTGTTACAGTTACCAAACTATCCCATTGGATCTACTTAAGATATTAAAATCTAAAAATATTGAACCTTGCTACAAAACCAATTGATAATAAGTGGTTCTAAAACCAATTAAACATATTCAACAGACACCAAGATGTGGGGGGGGGGGGGGGGGGGGGGGGGGTTATTGGGAGTGTAGTGAATTCGTTCTTTTTGAAAATCTTTTTGCGTAACAAATAAATCTTGAAATGTAGAAGTGTTAATAAGAACAAGTCAAAACAAAATCATACACAACTAAGACATATTTTATGTTTTATTTTACTTTTGTAGAAAATAATTTATATAAAATAAATTCTAATTTTTCTTTTTGTTTACTTATTTTCAAAACAAGATTCAACCAATAATTATTCACCAAATTACCTGTCTCCAAGATAACCAAATTAATACCAGTGTAATAAAAATAAATTGTAGGAAAAAATAAAATGCAGGAAGTAAGAATATGTGAACCAGAGTTTATAGTGGTTTAATTAAATTTACCTACATCCTCTCCTCAAAGGTCATCCTCTTTGAAAATTACATTAAACAGTGACTCTCCTTCAACACATCGTTAGGCAGAGAAGCCCTTCTTTCTTATCAAAAATCGAGAATCACCTTTACAGACTCTTCACACCCAAAAAATCTCCTCTTGCCTTCATGGCTCGGCAGAGCTACCGCCCTTCATTTTTTTCCCGCAAGCCTAGTAGAGTTGTTGATCTCTCCTCTCGCCTCCTCAGCCTGGTGGAGTCATTGCTTCCTCCTTTAACTCCCACGCACGATAAAGTCTCCGCTTCCTCCTTTCGCTCCCATGCCTGATGGAGTTTCCATACCATTAGCCTACTTGGCTAGCAGGCCTTTAGCACTAAAGACTTTCCTTCATAGAGCTTCTCTTAAGAAAAATACCAACACAATCGGAGGACCTAAGGTGTAGGTTAACTGGAGCAACATTGTGAATCCCCCTCACACTCCCTTGAAACCATCAAGACTCTTCTCCCTCTCTTAAGCTCACCTTCTCTCTCCATTGTGTAATGACCTCTCTCCAAGCTCTTTCATAGAAGAAAATCATCCATTGACTGCCTAAGGACTTGCTAAAGACATAACAAGTGCTTATAAATAGAGCTTAAAAAAACTCTAAGTTTTAGTTTAGCCGCTTTTGATCATACAATATAATTAGTTCAATTTGTTATGTACGATTCTAAATTGTCTTGTATAATTATTTCAATCAAACCACTGTTCATCTAGTACAATTCTAGGGGTAAATAAATATTATCCAAAGAGTCACTTTGTTGATCATCCAATACGATCAAGATTGTTCCGTACAATCATCAATATAATTAATCTTAATTTGATTTGCTTAATCTTCAAATTAAATTAGGCAACATAATTAAACTTTGTATAGTACGAACTTGATCGTACAGTATAAATAGTTTAAAATTTAACTTTTCAATTTATGTAATTTAAGTAACTAGAATTTAACGGTGGAGATTCTAAATATAGTTTATCGTCCTGTATAAAGTAGTGGTCATATAGTACAATTCGTTATAGAACATGACAAATTTATCATATTTAGTTAATATTTTAATTAACTTTTTATTGAATCGATTATATAATACAAATTTAAAAAAAATTAAAAAATTTAAGTTCACTCCTCTTAGTGTGTGTCTGTACGGTTGCTCAGCCAACACACTCCTAATACATAAATTGACTCAAAAAAAAAAAAAAAATACAGACTCTTTCAAACAATGACTAATCAACACAACACTTTTTTGACCTCTAAATCTTTGACGTTGCTTTGTGTATGTTGAATATGAAATGTTAGTAATGCATAAAAATTATATCCAATGTATAAAGCAGTAATAAGTTAATAAACATCCAATAATATTTGTAATCATCAAAACTGTTTAAGAAAAGGGTCAGGTTTGGGTTTAAAATCCTGACTTGATTGTAAAATCGGGCCAGCTTCGGGTCTACTCAAAAACCCGACAATAACTTGGAACCGACCCAGCATCACCCTACGCGGGCTCAACCCTTCTTCGCCCGTATTGCCTAGCGCCTGCAGTGCCTAGCTAGCTATCTCGCACTTCTGCGAGTCCAAACTTAAGAAATGGACTGAATTATTGCTCCTGTGTCTGCCGGCCGCCAACAAGCCTTAAGTCCACATAGGCTCGACCCTGTTTCACCTGCATTGCTTCATGTTTGGCGCTTGCAGACCTATAGTGCTTAGCCCTTCGGCCGTCAGCAAGCCCTAACCAGCAACCACGCACATCAGCACACTGCGGGATCGCCTGTGATTTCTTCCTAGCCCCGGGTTATCCTTGTCAGGTTGGGTTGACTAGGGTTTTGGCTGGTCGGGCCCGTGTTGTAAAATTTGACCTGTTTACAAAAATGGGTCGGGTTCGGGTCATGTCAAACAACAACAGGCCATTGTCGGGTTCAACTCGAACCCGACCTGCAACCTATTTTTGACACCCCTAATCAAAACGCTTAACCAATGAGTCAGGAGGTGGTGGTTGACAAACTGGTGCTAGTGATATATGTAATTAATTCTTATATCTCATGCAATTTAGAAAATATGTATGTTACTAGATATATAAATATGATAAAATTAATGAATTAAAATTTTAATTTGATTAATTTAAGTTATAAAATATTAAATAATTACTTAAGATTATAATTTAATTATTCATGAAATATTATATATGATACAATATTGCAACTTTTTATTTTAATAATTAATAATCTACATATATGTGGTATATGTTATTAAATTCCATAAAAAATTATTAGTTAAATATTTTTAAGAGATAGGCTAAGTGTTTTTGGGCGCTTCTCCAATTGAAATTTGTTCATATTTTTTCGCCAATTAAAATGTGTTTTTTTTTAATTATTTTTTTATTTTTATGAAACAAGAAGTTTAAATTCTCTCATTTATTAGAGAATACTATCATACTTAATAATATAATGGTTGATGCAGGTTGACTCTTTTTTTTTCCCCCAACCGTGTTAGGCAGATCTAATATAATTGAGCACATATAAGACCTTGTGGATCCCAATGATTCTCCAAACCTACCAATAAGCGTATAATCAATCAAGATTGACTCCTTGATAGCTTAAGTATAGGCTAAACCCTTCGGACATCAATCAACAATTTAAGGGCTTGGGATGGATTTGTATACCCATATAACCAACCTTAAAATGATGTGAGATTGTTTATAGTTGAAATGTGATCATTGGGATGTAAGCAAATTAATGCATTAAGTTAACAATTTGATATTCATTCATATAAGGCTTACTTATATTCATTTATTTATGAGGTTTTTCTATTTATTCTCTAAATTATAGGCCAATCATGTCAAAGATTATCTTTCAGCATTTTCTTTTTGTTTGTTGTATAGCTTGTTGAAGGACCTCATTGAGAGTCAATATATGGCTCGTATTCTCTGTGTCAAGAACTAGAAATTTGGTAGGAGTTCTCTTGGATAAAAATGAAGGCTGCTCTTCATATATACGATGTATTTTTTAAAAATAAAAATTTATTAAATATAATTTCACTTGATAAAGGTAGTTCAAAATAACAAATAAAAATATAAAATTTATTTTATGTGCAGTTAAAAAGATGTAAATTTATAGTGCAAAAATTTAACTTAAACATAACCTATAATTTCTAAAGAAAAGAATTTAATTGTAACCTAAAATTTATAAATTAAATAAAATACTGAAATCTAACGAATATTTAAAGATGTTGACCAAATATTTTCATCTAAATTTCAGTTTGATCTTACATATGAGGTTTTTCTTACACTAACACAAAATAATTTAAATCTAGCCTAAGAAAATATTTTTCATAAATATAATATTAATTTAAAATGAAATATAAATCAAAATATTTGTTTAAAAAAATTAAAAATTCTAAACCTTAAATTTCGAAGCCTATGTCATGAAAAATAATGGATGAAATATCAAATTGATTGAAAAAAGATTGATAATGAGATTTGCATTTAAATCTATGGAGTAATTAAAGAAATGTGTTAAAAATGGAAGTGCTGCCATGCTCACAGGTGATAAGGGCTGGCGAAATAGTGTCTGAATGCTGGAGATTTGACTGAAGTGAAATAGAAAAGAGGTTGACTCCACCTATTTTACTAGCATCTACTATATGTCAGGCATTTGAAGAATTCTCGCCAAATCTGATGTACGGTCGCACTATCCCATAGGATAAAATGATCATAAGCCTTTACATTCTATATAAACGAGCTAATAGAAGAGCAGATGAGATCATATATATGATTAACCATGGAGGATAGCGTCTTTCACCTACACTCCTCTATGGGTAATAATATATATAATTTGATCAAATTCACGAGATTCCCCCCATTTGATACATTAGCTCAAATGAGATTTATTTGATGTAGGGATCAATTTTTTATGGGCGCATGCCCTCGTGGTTAATTATATCTTAACCCTTAGCTTAAGAAAACACTCGATTAAGGACACTATATTATTCTCTCAGAGGATTTAATTCATAGGGGAAAATTTAGGCTCTCCTAATCTAAAGGAAGATAGGCTCAATTTGGTTTAATCAACACATATAAATCATATCATCACTCGGCCAATTAGAAGAAGAGAAAGCGAAAAAAGATGTTGCACTCAAACATGCATGAAAGAAAGATAAAGGTGGCATCATCCGTCTGAAGCAGATAGGTGGGGTTTATAGCCTCTAAAGGATAAAAAGCCTACCCATCGATAAGGCGTACAACGGTAAACCACTACCACTAGCCTTAGATCCTAAATCTATAAGGGATGTAGTACTGCAGATATAGTACTAATATCCACAACCTACCTAATGTAATATAGACTCATATCTTGCCTGAAAAAGAAAGCCAGCTAAACCACATAGTCGTATAAAATCCATATTATGTAGTATTTATGAAAGATGGGTGGATGGCTGAGCTTTTTGTATTTAAGGCTGACATCTAGAGAAATTTCTAAGTGGTCTTGTACTTATGAATGGTATTATGCATCTAGGACTAATACAATTAAATTTTAATTTTAGTTTTTTTCTAATGTAATGCATGCTAGTCAAAATCTCCAAATTAGAAATGCTTGAAATTTAAAAAGGCTTATAAAAATAATTTTAAAAGACTAGGCTTTCTCAGGTTTGGCACCTCATCCTCATAGGTTAGATTATTTGAACTCTACTCACAGATAGGGAAGTGTCTAAATAAGGAAAGAAGAGAGAAATAATATGCATGTGACACCAGATGATCTCCGGCTTATTTTCTATATCATTTGGCATGCGACCCCAGATGATCTCCGACTTATTCCCTATATCATTTATGTTTCTATCTTATTTAATTCTTAAAATTTTAATTTTAATTATGAGTAGAAAATTTTTATTCCTAAGAGACTAATGAGATTTAGGCATATGCTCATGCAAGAAAGAAATATATGAAAAGCATGTCATTTCTACTGTGCAAATAAAGTAAACAATCAATCAAAATAAAATATCAACTAGAGTAAAAGTTTCCAAAGTTTATGGCAAGTGCCATATAATATACAACCTAGAGTGCATAAAAGTAATGGTATCCAGGCTCCACCGATAATAACCTGGATTCTACTCCTATAGAGTGACGTAATTATTAAAATTAGGCAATTTAGTCTTGATCTTCATCTTCTGATTCTTTTATAGTTCACCTTCCATCAGTCTTCTAGTGGTACATCCTCAGTAGGATATCCAAATGAAAAGAAATTCCCTGTGAAGGAGCTTTCTTTTCTCTTTGGATACCTAACATCTTATTAAAATGCCTTATTTTATAGACTTTCATAACTCTATACTTTAAAAAAATTACATAAGAATTATAAAAAAGATAAATTTAGACTCCCCTGTGAGGTTATGCTAAGCAGTTATAATTAAACATCCCAAGCTGTTATATGATAACATTAAAATGCTCAAACTAGCCACACTTGGCTATGCTCTTATTTATTTGGGGGCTAAGAAACTGAAGTACATATAGTAGTTATATATTATTTATTTATTTTTAGCCCCCTTTTAGCCCTACATGAGCATGGCTACCTATAAAAAATATCATGAGCATCCAGATTATTCCTAATCTAGGAGTAATCTATCACTCATCACTTTGCAGAAAAGAAATAATAATCTTCATAGAAAGCTAACACAAATAATAAGTTAACCAGCACATGTTTTATATACAAATCGCTACATCACAAAGATAGAAAAAGAAAACACTAACCTAACCTAAAACTAGAAGTCGTGTTCTAACAAATAGATCTATGTATGTGTAGTAGGCTGTATGGTTTTAGGTATGTCCTATGTTAGATAATTTATTTAAGTTATTTGTGATTTAGTTTGATAAAAGCCAAAAGGGAAATTTTAGTTTAAGTTTAAATATTAATATCTTAAGATTAACTTTAAGAGTTTATTTTAGATTTTAATGATTACTACCTTTATTGCTCACCGAGACTGTGAGGTTTATTTCACCTTATTGGGGGCTAACTTAATAGCCTCGTAGGCCTAGGTTACCCAATAGTAACTAGTTTTGTTAAGTTAATTTAGTTGGTTGGAAATTAAAAGAAGATATATTAAATGATTTAGTATTAGCATAAAAGTTTAATTTAATTAAATTTTCTATCAACTAGTTTGTGACGTTATGCCATTAGGCTCAAGGACCAGGCCTCCTTAGGACACTTAGCCCTGCAGCACGAAGTAGTCCATCCTAAAAACTAATTTGATATAGTTGAGTTAAGAACTTTTATTTGGTTAAATTTTTAATAATTAATTAATTTTAAAGTTTTAACACTCCATTGAATCCATTCATGGCGTTGTGCCATCAGGCTTAAGGACTTGGCGTCTTTAGGATACTTAGCTCTGTAGCCCGAAGTAGTCTATCCTAAAAACTAATTTGATATAGTTAAGTTAAGAACTTTTATTTGGTTAAATTATTAATAATTAATTAATTTTAAACTTTTAACACTCCATTGAATCCATTCATAGCGTTGTGCCATCAGGCTCAAGGACTTGGCATCTTTAGGACACTTAACCCTGTAGCCCGAAGTAGTCCATCCTAAAAACTTAATTTTTGGAGTGTTTATTATGTATTAAAGAATTGGTTGATTGATTTTGAGAGGTTGATTTAGAGTTTGATTAAGTTTTAAGTGAGTTATCGGATTCTGAGATTTTGGCTTATGATTAAGCTTTTAATGAGTTTCTTATTTTGTTCGCTTTCTTAATTACATCCTAATTCACTTGCATTCAATATTAAAGGTATCTTAGATTTAGGTGTTTAGTCAACTATAAGTGGATTTAATGAATAAGAGGTTAATCTTTAGAAGCCTTTTTATTTAACATGTTTTAATTTAGGTTTGTCCTTTTATTTTATCTTATCTCTTTCAAGTTTAGTTTGATTGAAGGGTGATTAATAGATTAATTAGATTTAGTTCAGGTATATGTTCAAATCCATCTTTTAGTAGTTATGTGTGTTATGAATGATTTAGTTAACAAAAGTCAAGTGTTTTCATGCCTTCTTATCCAAATTCCTATTGATTTGTTAAGGGGTCTTTTAATTATCGATTAATTATTGCTTATGGTTAATCAAATTTAAATTAATGATACACACTAATTCTAGGGTGGAATGTCACTATATTTTTTATGTTTAGTGTTTCTATCCAAAAGGGTGCATGCATCCTAAATCTATATTCTCTAAGACTCATCCTTAAGTTTTATCCTTAAATGTCACTATTGTTATATGGGATGAAAAGGAGTTTGTTTCTAACCCTTTAGACATACGCATGTGTGTAGATCGGTTCAGGGATCTAAAATAAATAAAAGCAGCCTAATGAAATTGAAGTTACTACAATGTCCTTAGGTTGGGGGGCACACGCACCAAAAGACCTCCTAATGTTTTAAGAAAACTCACTACACCAGAGGCTATGACCCAGTGGTTCCACCCGTAGCACCCCCACCGGAATGAATGGGGGTGACTTATGCTCAGATTTATTTATCCAAGCTCCTTCATCACAGTAGTTCCGCTAGCTCTTTATCTTTTGCTCTCCAAAAGTCTCTTGCAAAGAACACATAAATGAAAGCAAAAGGTTGTATTAGAGCACATTAGTAGTTAATAAACAAATAATTGAAATGAGATGCAATTAAATAGAAATGTACCTTTTTTGGGCTTGGACACCGGTTTGGTTGTTTGCTCTTTGAACTTCCCATTTCATATACTTTTCCAATTTCACACCAAGGCATAAAAGGTATAGTAGTAGAAGGAGAAAAGAGGGGAGTAAAGAGGACGAGAGAATCATTGTTTCCAACACTCCCCCATATACTAAAACACATAAGGAACATTCCAAATAACTACTCATTTTTAATCATGCAAAGAAATAATCCAACACATTCTTCTTTCCAAAACCAACACACAAAATAAGAGAATGCAAAACACCACTCCAAAACTTACAACCATCAACTGACTAAAGAAATGTAAGAAAATATGCTTTTGAAGTTTATAGATGAAGTTTTGAACACATGCCAAATCACCCCTCATATTTTCACCAAAGCTATCTTGATGGAACCATACATGTTTGAGGATGTGAAACAATACTTCTTCATGCCAAGCAATAAAACAACCAATTTAGATAAAAGATTGAAATTCTACATTTCTATTAAATATGCAATCACAAGAAGGATTTGATGCTAACTTGCTCTCCAAAATTCAAGAGATATTTTAATGTAATTGCTAACATGATTTTCACATAAAGCCCAAACAAGTAAAGAGGAATCTAGAAAATGTTCATATTTAAACATAACACTATCATCCAGGTGAAATCAGAATTTGAAATGTAACTCAGTGTCATTCCATCTTTTTTTAAAGCTCAAGGAGATACTCCAACAAACATAAAGCAATACCATTTAAATCTACAAGAAAACAAACTCCAATTTGAAACCCATTAAAGTTCTACAACACTTCTCTAAAGATGCTTTATAAAAGACTCATGAATGTTCACCATAAAAAAAACAAATGAATGCTCCCAACATTCATCTCCAAGATAATTTAATGCATAAGATGAATAAAAATATGCACATAGTTCATTTCCAAAAAATTTTGGAGCATGAAACGAATAAAAATCTACACCTAATCCATTTCCAGAATAGTTTGGAACCTAAAACAAGTAAAAAATCTGCATCCAATTGATTTATAAAATAGTTTGGAACCTAAAACAAGTTAAAATCTGCATCCAATCGACTTTTAAAATAGTTCAGAACCAAAAATTAGTAAAAATCTACATCTAATTGATTTTTAAAATAGTTGGAACCTAAAATAAGTAAAAATCTACATCCAATCGATTTTTAAAATAGTTTGGAACCTTTGCATCATGTGGTATGAAACATGTGGACGAATCCTTCCAACCCAAGCCCATGAATTTCATTAGATGTAGGATCTCTATGCAACCATCATGTCTTTCTAAACAAGTTCAAAAGTGAATTATATATCTATAGGGAACTTTAAAACATGACAATACCACATGGTTATTTGTTAATGAATGCCATATTCAACACTTCGTTGCTAAGGTAGGGTAAGAAATAAATACAACCCAAGCTATCAAACAAATGTCTCTCCAAAGCCACCTATTATTTATCTATCAAGCAAATATATCGAAGCCAAATGATAAGGACAAAGTGGTTGGCCATTTTTTGGTTTTTGAAGAATAGCCATAAACTTCTGTCAGATACATAAATGTAGCATTGAGGCACAAAGCAAAAATATATCTAAAAAAAATGTTTATACTAATCATAAAAGTACAAATTTACATTCAAACTCTTTCAATTTGAATAAGATTTATTATACATAAATATCATATTACTTGCCAAAATAAATCTTAACCACCATATGTCACTTGTGATAGCATAAGCATTTGATTCATAGTTAGAGCCTAAAGAAACTCTTCTCTTTTTTTTTGAACAAATATTCTCAAATCCTTTTCTCTTTTTTATAAAAAGAAAAAAAGAATCAAATGATGAAGACATGTATACACACCAGCTTTACATTTCTTATATGATCCATTTTTAACATGCATTGAGGTTAATGGCTCATTGAATGATTAATCTAAAACAACTTAAAAGAATGATCATAGCGGAATAAAATATTTCAGAATTTTTTATAACATCTTGATTTAAGTTTGATGTGAAGAAATATACTTCAACACATATGATCATTAAGAAGAGGGCAAGGCTTCATTTACCAAACCCCTTTGGATTCACTAACTTAACAGTGAATAAAATACTTTAAGCAATCACTTCAAATATGCTTCATTTATCACATTCAATCGACATTTTCATGACCAAGTATAGAAACAATCCACAACCACTTGTTTCTATACTACCTTATGTTGTCATGAGAGAAACAGAGTTCTACCAAGGCATCGTTAAGATCTACCATAAACCCAATCCTTCATATTATGTATGGCATGAACTATATCAAGAGAATGAGCCAACTATTATTCCTCCTCAACATAAACATCTACTCCTAATCTCTAATTCTCAAGAAACATGAAGAAGGGAAATGATGTGAAATTTTTGCATCTAGATATATTCCCAAAGCATTTGGTTAAGAAACTTCATATGCAAGCCTATGTTTTATAGGTCACTAATACCTAAGCATCACAAATTTTTCTCAATGGCATTTCATCAAACACTTGATATGCAATATTTGCAAAGTCACACAAAGCAAACTAGCATGAAAATTTGATTTACACACCTACTTGATTGAAATCATCTAAACACTCTACACAAAACCCTTCCTGATTCATGCAATGATTATCTCAATAAGAAGGTACATATGTATATACATAAAAAAAGAAAACCAAAGGAAATCTCATTCGTCAGATATTTTTGGTAAGGGATTCAAACACTATTATTCTTTCATTTTTTTTAAACTGACATGAAGAAATGGGAATAAGTAGAAGAAGAAAAGGAAAAACTATCTAATGGTGAAATCCACAAAATAAGATAAGCATGTCTATATTTCATTTTTTTTTATTTGGGAAGAATAAAGAAGAAGGGAAGGAAAAGAGGAAGAAGAGGAGAATGTGGGGGAGAAGGAAGAAATAGAAGAAAGAGGAAGAGTAGAGAAACATTAAATGAAAAAGGAATAGAAAGAACAGATAGAATGAGAAGAAGGAAGTGAAAAATAATGAGGAAGAAGGTAGAGAATAAAAAAAGCCAAAGAAAAGGATGGGATATACCTGCTTACTAGGAGTTGAGGATCGGCTAGGGCAGGGGTCTTTCTTGGAGCTTGGCAGAGATGGAGCTCGGTCTTCCATCTGGTCCATTTTTGAACAAGAGAGGGAGAGAGGAAAGGGGTCGTGGGTGTCTTGTGAATAGAGGGAAGAGATCGGGAGTAGGGAGGTAGAAGACTTGCGAATAGTGCCGTCGAGAGCTAGCAGGGAGGCTTCAGTTTTGTTTCTCTTATTTCGATTGGGGAGACCAATTAGGAGAATGCCTGTGAATGGGGCAAGTCGAAGAGTTATCTTGGGAGAGTTGCGAGCCTTGGAGAAAATCCCACTGCTTCGCCTTCTTGACCCCATTTTTATACACCAAATAAGGTTTTATCGTGCTTAATCTTTTCGAGAAGAAGTTTACATCTATCCTGAAATGGGTAACTCATGTGATTGAAGCACTGTGGTAGTGATAGGTCTCGGGCCGTGGCAAAATCAGGACCATCGGTTGCAATTTTTAGATTTAGGAAGTTAGTTTGAATTGCTAATAAAGTCAAATAGATTTTAAAAGAATTAAATTGAGCTGGATCAGGTCAAATTCGATTCTGAATCTAACTCAATTTGAGTCAAATTGGGCTCAATCTAATTCAATTAATTTAATTATATGAAATTAAACCCAAAATTATCATCAATTGAAATTAAATTAGGCCCGACACAGTCGATATGTGTTGATTAAGGTCAATTGAGTGCAATCTAATCAAATTTGACTCGATCAGAGTCAATTTGAAATTAGCTCATCTTGGATTGATTGAGTCAACCAAACATAGTTGAGCCCACTTAGGCCCAAATCTAACTCAGTTGAATGATAACTAGTATGCTCGAGAGCCTAAGTGTGAAAAATGAGGTTAACAAATAGACCCCCAGTAGGTGCGATAAACGACTAGTGAACCATACGTGTTGGCATTGACCTCCCTATCTGAAGGAAGATACAACCCAATGATCAACTAATGAGACTCACTAGGAAAATATAATCCTACAATCAACTAATGAGACTTAAGAAACATACGATCACACAATAATCATACAACCATGCAACAAATGTCCCACCATGCCATGATTACATAATCACATAATTACCACGCAATCACACAATTATGAGATGACCATTCAATCATACAATCATCATCAAATCATACTATAATCACATAACCATAGAATTATTACACACTCTTGTCATAATTATCTCATCATCAAATCAACAATAGTCATATATACCCATGATATTATATAATCAAGAATTTATCACATGCTCGTGTCATAATCAATTAATCATATAATAATAATAATCAAGTCATACCATAATCATGCTTTCACTCAGTAACCATGCAACCATGCGATAAGTATGTGATATTCATTTAATCACATCAAATTACATAATAATAAGCAAATGATCGTGCAATAGTCATCGCCAATCATATAATCATATGATCATACAATAATCCCATGATGTCATGCTCACATAATCACGCAACACTCACTCAATCATTTAATGAGCAATCAATCATATAATAACCACAAAATCATGTAATGATCAAGAAATCATGCAGACATGGTGGGATAGAAGGAAGAAAGAAATCCAATTTTCACCTGACCAACTCAAAATAGTGAATGACAAGGACTCGA
This sequence comes from Dendrobium chrysotoxum, assembly GCA_019925795.1. Taxonomy (NCBI): domain Eukaryota; kingdom Viridiplantae; phylum Streptophyta; class Magnoliopsida; order Asparagales; family Orchidaceae; genus Dendrobium; species Dendrobium chrysotoxum. The sequence goes on along the minus strand of CM034304.1, from coordinate 8,129,814 downwards.
TGCTCACTAGACCAGCTTGGAATAATGAGAGAGAGAGAGAGAGACAAGAATGGAAGACCAAGTATCCACTTGACCATAGCAAAAAAGAAGAATAGAAGAAAGAAGGAAAAAAGAGATGTCACGTTCACATGAGCAAATCAGAATAACAACATAAAGAGATAAAAGGAGACTCAACAATCATCCAAAATACATATCTAAGATGATGCAAGGGGAAAGGAATTCAACAATCACTTAATCAGATCAAAATAGTACAGAATAACAATCAAAGGAAAGAGAGGAGGAAGAATAAATAATGAGAAGAAGGAAATTTATCTGCCTGAACACATTGCACTGGCAAAATAAAGAAAGGAAAAGGGATTCCACATTCACCTGACTATATTCATAATAATGAATGGTGACAACTCAATGTTTGCCTAACCATATTCAAAACATCAAGACAAGGAGTTACAAGAAAGGGAGTTCAATATTTGCCTGACCACATTGTAATAGAGAATGAGAATAGCTTAATATCTACTTAATCATATTCACAACAACAAATAAAGAGCCCTCCTGAAGTCTGATTTTCACCTGACCATATTCGAAACGACAAGACAAAAGAAAGAAAGGGTCTAACATTCACCTGACAATATTCAAAATGGTGGATGAGGATGACCTAATGTTCACCTGACCATATTCAAAATGGCTAAATAAGGAGTGAAAGAAAGGGAGTTCAACATTCGCCTAACCACATCACAACAGTAAATGAGAACTTCTCAATATCCACCTTACATTATTTAAAATGGAGAATAAAGAGCTTTCCCGAGTCTAATGTCAGCCTGACCATTTCGTAATAGCGAGACAAAAGAGAAAGAGTTCAACATTCACCTGACCATATTCAAAATGGTGAATGAGGAAGACTTAAGGTTTCCCTGATCTTATTTGAAATGATGAAACAAGGAGTCACTAGAAAACTCAACAACCCCTAAACAAGAAATAAAAATAGGGGGAATGAAGAGGTGGTGAAGTGTACCCCCCAGGACACTGCAGGACAACCAATTACAAAGGTGAGTTCAACATTTGCCTAACCATATTCACAATAGCAAATGAGAACATATCAATATCCACCTAACCACATTTGTAACTATGAATAAAGAGCTTCCCTGAGTTTAATGTCCATCTGACCATATTCAACATAGAGGACAAAAGAGAAAGAGTCCATCATTCACCTGGCCATATTTGAACTGGTTAAAGAGGACGACTCAATTTTTCCTGATAATATTCACAACAGTTAAACAAGGAGTGAAAGAAAAGGAGTTTAACATTCGCTTGACCACATCATAACAACAAAAGAGAATGGCTTAATATCAACCTGACCATATTCACAACATCAAATAAAGAGCCCTCCAAAAAGTTTAATGTCCACCTGATTCAAAATAGTGAGATAAAAAAAGAAAAAAGGGTCCAACATCCACCTGACCATATTCGAAATGGTGGATGATGACGACCCATTGTTCACCTGATCATATTCAAAATGACTAAATAAATGGTCAAAGAAAAGGGGGATTCAACATTCACTTGACAACATCACAAAGGAGATTAAGAATGGCTCAATATCCACCTAACCATATTCAAAAAGACAAATAAAGAGCTTCCTCGAGTCTAATGTCCGCCTAACCATATTCGTAATAGTGAGACAAAAGAGAAAGAGTCCAACATTCACCTAACCATATTCAAAATGGTGAATTTGGATGACTCAATATTTCACTGACCTTATTCGAGATGGCCAAAAAAGGAGTTACTAGAAAACTCAACATCCCCAAAATAGGAAATAAAATTAGGGGAAATAAAGAGGTGGTGAAGTGTACCCCCCAAGACACTACAGGGCAACCAACCAGAAAGGGGAGTTCAATATTTACCTGATCATATTTTTAATGGAGAATGAAAACAGCTAAGTATCCACCTGACCATATTTAAAATGGTGAATAAAGAGCTTCTCTTAGTCTAATATCTGCCTGACCATATTTAAATTAGTGGGAAAAAAGAGAAAGAGTCTAATATTCACCTAACCATATTCAAAATGATGAATGAGGACAACTCAATGTTTGCCTTATCATATTTAAATTGGAAAAACAAAGAGTGAAAAGAAAAAGGGAGTTCAACATTCATCTGACCATATTGTAACAATGAATCAAAACAGCTCGATATTCACTTGACCATATTCGCAACAGCAAATAAAGAGCTTCCCAAAAGTTTAATGCCTAATTGACCATATTCAAATTAATAAGCAAAAGAAAAAGAAGAGTCCAACATTCACCTGATCGTATTCAAAATGGCAAATGAGGATGACTCAATATTTGCCTTACCATACTCAAAATGGTAGAACAAAGAGTGAGAGGCACCTCAACAATCACTGGTAGTTTTCCATCATGGTGGTGTGAGGGGAGATGACTGGTGAAAGGGAAAGATCCCAAGTGGTTTACCATCTAAGAAATTCTAAGCCTATATTTTAGTTACCACATGGTAGAGGATAAATCATTATGGCCATGAGTAATCCAAATGTAAATAGAATTCTTTAGGCAAAACTAAAATTATATACAACCAAAAGTAACTAATTGATGCATATTTGTCTAAACAAGGAGAAGCATACAAATAGTGGAGTGGAAAGTGACCTCATACTAGGGAAAGGGCAACTAAAGGGGCGAGGGGACACACTCGCCACTAAGAACAACGACTCTGTCGAGGATTAACACTTACTAAAGAATCATAGTGGTAACACCCATACTAACTGATTAGACCCTGTGAGAGGTGCAGGCAACATCTACACATCCCAAGAATCACTCCTACAACTAAGAGCAACATTTCAGAGGAAACTATGTCTCTAAAGGGGGTAAGGGATTGACTTCCTACTAAAAAATCTGAATACACTAAGAAATGATGTTATCATTTGGAGCAAGATGTACCACACCATTGGTGGGGAAAATAATATTCTTATTATGAAAAAGAATTAACAAAAAAATGATAAATGTGGAGTCATGTCCTAAGCAATCATAAAGATGCTTTAAAGGAGGGAAAAATAGAGAATTTTAGAGGCACTTAAGCTCTTTGAGCGCAGAACCGGGTTCCACCTGTGACAAGGGCATCTTATTCTACTCGAAAAAGAGCTCCCCTCTCTTATAACATCATATTTTTTTTATATATCTTCATACTTTTTTCATAGCTATAGATTAAGTATATCTCATACTATCAAAGGTAACACATGGTAGAGGGAACGTGTACCATATCCATGCATTATTTCTAATATAAGCTACCCTATAATAACTGGAACATAAGGAGAGGGAAATATTGTTGGCATTGATAACCCAGGCCATATTCATCATATGAATAAAATTGGGGGAGATTGACATTATATATAGAATCTGTAAAGGAATAACACATTAACTTTGGTAACCCAGGCCACATTCAACTTATATAAATGAACTGGGGAGAGAGAGAAATTATACACAGGATCTATAAAGGAATAACACATTGGCTTTAGTAACCCAAGCCACATTCAACTGATAGGAATGATCTAGGGAGCATAACTATCATAATAAAATTTGTAGAGGAAAGATATTCGTAATATGATAGTGGGTCAACATTACACCTTACTAACATAGGTTGGGTATGAACCTAGTATCACATTCCATAAGGGTTTTGAACTAGTGGTTTTAATATCACAGACCACACATGGGGGTGACAAGTAAAAGTGTGGGAAATCAACCCTAGAAGGGGGAAAAAAGTGAGGCTTCATGCAACAACACCAAGGTGTTTGATGGGTATGGACATAAGCACAAATACCCCTATGACATATTTACACATAACTCTCAAGGATGACCTCATACTTTGTATCACAAATATCATGTGGTAGAGGATAAATCATTGTGGCTATGGACTGCCAAAAAGTAGAAAGAATCCTTTCAAGTTATACCTATATAGAGTGATATTTACAGGTGGTCGAGGGATGCCCCTTGTGATGTGTAAACTCGAGCATAGTATTTTTTTAAGTACTGACCACTGATGTCAGGCATGGGGTGAACACCATTCGTATCAACTAATAGGTAAGAGCCACCTTCATATACTTGCTCTATAATGAAGGGGCCTTCCCAAACAGGCTCAAACTTACCACCTCGATAATGATTTGAGATGATAAGCTTATGTAAGATAAGAGCTAAATCACCAACTTGGAAAGCTCTAGGTCGAACAAGGCGATCATGTGCTTGGGCCATATGGGCCTGATATAACTTAAGGTTCTAATGAGCTTGTTGATGAACCTCTTCTAAACTGTTTAGTTCTTCCAGCCATTGTCAGGTATTATTCTCATCAGAAAGATTGTGGCTAACTGCCATATGCAATGAGGGAAGCTTGACCTCAAGAGGGAGGATGGATTTAACCCTGAAAGGCCAAAGCATATTAGGTGGACTGAGTAGGAGTATGATATGTAGTCTTATAAGCTCATGATGCTTCAGGTAATTTATCATGCCATTCTTTTTTATTAGCCATAAGTATTTTTCTTATCAATTGTTCCAAGGTTTTATTAAGTGCCTCAGCTAAACCATTGGCTTTAAGATAGTAGATAGAGAAATAGTGCCAATTAATATTATAGAAATAGGAAAATCTAGTAATTTTGGTGCTTCTAAATGACAGACCATTATCAGAGATGATACAGTGCGGAACATCAAAATGGTAAATAACGTGATCATGAAAGAAGTACATCACATCTTCTGATTTAAATTCCTTAAGTGGGATGACTTCTGCCCACTTAGAGAAGTAATCAGTGGTAGCTAGAATAAACCTATGACCCTTAGAGGAAGGAGGGTCAATAGGACCCACTATATCCATGCCCCAACTTTTGAATTGCCAAGAAGACATGGTAGGGTACAACAGATTAGGAGGTTGGTGAGTAACTGTACTATAAATTTTGCATTGGTGGCACCTTCTAGCGTACTCCATATAATCACAGATTATTGTCGACCAATATTAACCAAGGTGTTTAATTCTGACCTTCATCTTAGGTCCAAACTTATGAGCACCATAAAGCCCTTCATGTATCTCACCCATGACCTTGCGAGCCTCCTCATTGTTCAGGCAACATAATCATATTTGGTCAAAAGAGCATCGATACAGTGTGTGATTCATATAGGTGAATGATAAAACTCTCTTTTTAATCTGAGTGGCAAAGAGCGATCATTTGGAAGCCTACCATGCTTTAAATACTCAATTAAAGGGACTCTCTAATTTGAATCTTCCTCAATAGCTAACACGGCTAGGGTCTGATCGGGAGAAGACAAATTGGTGGGGCATAAAGCTTGATGATACGGGGTAATAATAGACACTGGATTTCTAGCTGGGCCAGCCAACTCCTTAGCAAGTTTAGCTAGTGCATCCACTATACCATTCTCAGATCAAGGGATTTTAACCAAAGTTATTTTAGGAATTAGTCACAAGATCTCCATTTCCCTATTGTGATAAGGCAAGAGCTCAGGTTTGAGAACTTTAAAGATTCTGTCTATATGATTAATGATTAATTAGGAATCTCCAAAGATTTTCACCCATGTAACATCCATCTGAATGGCTAGAAGGATAGGTATCATTACAAATATGGGTCTAGGACTTGTTGATCAATAGCTTTTGGTACTTAGAAGTTTTTTAGTGCTATGTTTGATAAAATAAAAAATTAATAATTGCAACAAATAAAATTCTCATTAAAAAAGATTTAAAATATCTAAATCATTAAATGCTTAAATTCAAACAAACTTTTAAAGTAGATAAATTAAATCAATTATAGATAATTTTAACCTAATAAAACCTAGCACCTTTCCAACCCACATAGCCTTCTACACACACTTAGATGGTTTACTATGATAACCTACTCTAGCCAAGGCTAGACCAATGATTTTGTTTACTTTTCTTGGAGTGTCTTACCTAAGGGATACTTATATTTATATGTTTACTATCTGTACTCATGATGTCAAATTTACTTTCTGCTAGTATACTAGAGATCAAAGTGAAAATTTAGAGCTCTAAAATTTTATTTCATTTTAAATTTCTATGATGCATCTCTTTCAATGGAGAGTGAAGTTCAAATCAACTTCTTCTTCGAGCATGCTTCCTGGTGGAGGAACACTTTCAACAATCAGTCAAAGTTGCTTGGAGATTGAATTAGGCAATTAGATCAATATCTGAGGTAACAATCTTATCTTGAACAACTAGACAGCTAGGTCTTATCAAGTGTGAAGTGAACCTTAAATCTAAAGAGATATGATTGTTGGATTGTAAGTTCATGAATGGATAAAGCTATTTAAAAAATTCAACATGAACAATTGATCTGATGTCTTACTTCTTATTGAAAACCCCTGACGACTAAAAAATTTAATGGAAGGTTGAAGAAAAAAATTAGAGAAACTAATTTCAATCAACGGCCCTTATTCCATCATTTGATTCATTAAACAACAATCCCACTTTTTTGTCCTCGCATATCAGGACCGTTGGATTTTTTATCCAATAGCTTAGATTAATTCCATGTTATACCATTACAGAGGTAATGATGGCTAGGCCAATTATACAGTTCCATGTGTATGGCATTGACTAAATGTGTAAATGGTTAAGCATATTAAAAGGAAATTTAGAAAAATTTAAAAATTCATAACTGCTTAACCACTTTATAAAATTAGATGATCTTAGGTTCTATGATTCATCTAGAGTAAAGAAACATTTTTTATTGTAAAATTTAATTTATTAAAAAGAGTTAGAATAGTTTATAAACTAAGGAAATTTCCCAAAAGAAATGAGATCCAAAGAGAAAAAACATCCTTTATTGGAGAATTCTTTTTATTTGAATATCCTATTAGATGAACACAAAAGAATCAAGCTTAGAAAGAAGATCTAAAGATAAAAATGCCTAATTTTATGAACATGGAAAATTTTATAGAGTAAAATCATGGTTATTATCGGTGGGACCTGGCCAGTGGTCACCTTTACTTTTTAGCAAACCCTCGATTGTATATTAAATGATAATTTTCTCATGGACTTTGGACATGAAATTTTAGTTTATGATTTGATTTCATTGATTTATTTAAATTGATTGTGTAGTAGAAATTATATATTTTTATAGGTTTCTTTCTTTCATGTGCTTATGCTTGGATATTTTGGTAGGCCCTTAGAAAATAAAAGCTTTTTCTCCTCATAAGACATAAAAAATTTTAAGATAACATAGAAATGTAACTTACTAGAAAGTAAGCTAGAGCTCGCCTAGGATTACATGAAAGCATATCCATCATTCTTTCCTTATTAGGCACCTCCCTGCCAGTAGGTAGAAGCATGCAACTATTGACCTCATTTTTGTATGAGGTCATTAGCCTAGACTCCTAAATATGCATCATATGGTTGACAATCAGCCACTTGTCAATCATCTAGCCAGTCAATCAATTAATTATCCTGTATTACATAATCACCTAGATATTTAGTTAAATATCAATCAAAGAGTTAGAAACATTTTATTGGAGAATTCTTTATTGGAGAAAAAACATCCTTTATTGGAGAATTCTTTTTATTTGAATATCCTATTAGATGAACACAAAAGAATCAAGCTTAGAAAGAAGATCTAAAGATAAAAATGCCTAATTTTATGAACATGGAAAATTTTATAGAGTAAAATCATGGTTATTATCGGTGGGACCTGGCCAGTGGTCACCTTTACTTTTTAGCAAACCCTCGATTGTATATTAGAAATGAGATCCAAAGAGAAAAAACATCCTTTATTGGAGAATTCTTTTTATTTGAATATCCTATTAGATGAACACAAAAGAATCAAGCTTAGAAAGAAGATCTAAAGATAAAAATGCCTAATTTTATGAACATGGAAAATTTTATAGAGTAAAATCATGGTTATTATCGGTGGGACCTGGCCCGTGGTCACCTTTACTTTTTAGCAAACCCTCGATTGTATATTAAATGATAATTTTCTCATGGACTTTGGACATGAAATTTTAGTTTATGATTTGATTTCATTGATTTATTTAAATTGATTGTGTAGTAGAAATTATATATTTTTATAGGTTTCTTTCTTTCATGTGCTTATGCTTGGATATTTTGGTAGGCCCTTAGAAAATAAAAGCTTTTTCTCCTCATAAGACATAAAAAATTTTAAGATAACATAGAAATGTAACTTACTAGAAAGTAAGCTAGAGCTCGCCTAGGATTACATGAAAGCATATCCATCATTCTTTCCTTATTAGGCACCTCCCTGCCAGTAGGTAGAAGCATGCAACTATTGACCTCATTTTTGTATGAGGTCATTAGCCTAGACTCCTAAATATGCATCATATGGTTGACAATCAGCCACTTGTCAATCATCTAGCCAGTCAATCAATTAATTATCCTGTATTACATAATCACCTAGATATTTAGTTAAATATCAATCAAGCTTCAATCAATCATCATCAAGCACTTCAACTATCTTGCAATCTTCTACACTTAAATCTAGCCTGCATTCTAATAATACACTTCAATTATCCAGTTTTTCAAATTAAGCTTCAATCAATCACTTTAATTAAACTTTAATCGACATTCAAACTATAAACACTCAATTAGTCAATCAAATATCATCAAGCCATTCAATTGGCAAAAGCTTTAATCAAACCTATAATCTATAAGCTTGTAGTTAATCATACAACCAAGCTTCAGTTTATACTCCTATTAATGAATCAATTTCAAAATCTCCAATCCATCAATTAGTGTCTACCTTAAGTTGCAGCCCTATACTATAATCAGCTAACTTAGTGCACTTCCTAGGTCAATGCACTATCACCCATGATTTGAATCATGTCCAAATCACATCACCAGTAGTCCCATATATCAAATCACCAATAGCTAGCTCCCACAGTTAGTGATTGATCAGCTTGATCCAGTTGAGCTAGCTCAACTTAGCTCGACTAATCATACAGTCAAATTAACCTCCAATCAAAGCTTTAAATGAACTCTAGACTTTATTAAACCCCTCGAATCAACCCTTCTAGTGAAATGGACATGACTAGTCAACATGAACCAATCATCAATTGACTTGATCAACTAAACCTAGTCATGGTCAAATTGGGTCAATATAGGGTCAACCAAACATATATAATTAAATCAAGTTGTCCAAACCTTCAAAACCCTTTCAATCCACTCAAAGTTCATGCAAGATGCACTCTAAACTCCAGCTATCATCATCAACTAGTTGACAAGTTAACCTATCAACTCAAGCTTAAAGAAGCCTTCCACGATCAATTCTTGGTCAAATAATTAATACATTGCTTTAAACTTCCTCCAATCCAACTCAATAACATTCATACATCCCCAAGCCACCTTAGCAGCCAATATGGTCAATTGATTGTTCAAACCAGTCAATAAAACCACCATATGAGTCCATACAGTCAAATTACCTAATTTAAGTTTTTTCCCTCCAAAACCCTCTACTCCAATAGCTTAAACTCCTTTTATTGTCTTCTTAAACACCCCTAAACCATCTATAATCCATGGATTAACCCTAAGAAAATTCAAATGGTCACATGTTCTTTTGAAGAAAAATAAACATTCCACTTAATAGTCTGTGCATTTGTCCTCCCCCTTACCTTCCTAACTACTTGAGAATACTTGGTAAGCATTCTAAAATGCTTCCAAATTAATCTCAACCATCCAATTAGCCTAGGGTCTTTGAATTGGTCTCAAGGGATAAAAGTATCCACAAAAGCAATTACACACTCTCTCCACCTCCAATCCAGTTCTAGTTTTGTTTGAGCTCTCAAGGATATACCATGTATTTCCCTGGTCAAGCTCCAATATTTACAAGCTATCGACAGTGAAGTTCTATCCACTCTCTTCTAAAGCTCCATCCAATCCCCCTAGCTATGAATTTAAGCTTCCTTAGATGTTGGATCCTTCTAAAGATTTGTTCAAGAGCTCTCTACCAACAAATTGAGCTATAAAATAGTCCTGTGACTAAACCTACAAAAATAAATCTAAAACTCTAGCTTAGGATCTATTTATTTAAATAAATTCTCAAATATCACATTCAAACTATAAAATTAGATCCCCATTATTCATTTATAACTGGTTAAGGTTTCTTTAAAATTTTGTGTCATTTCATCCATTATTTTCAAAGATATTCTCATTCTTCATTGTTAGGGTTTAGGCTAGTTTATACATAAATTGTATAATATATAAGCTATTGATCTTGAGATTAATAGCTCTAATCGTATCATTCCACCATTCATTTGAACCACTCAATCCTTCTAATTATTTAGATCTATGTCCGATGACATCCCAGCCGTCTATCTTAAAATGTGGATGATCTCATGGCTATGCAAGTTTGCTGACTCATTTTAATGAAATTGCATGGAATTAGTGCCCTATAATTGCATTCCCATCAAATTGCCAAATGATTTTCTATGGCACATTCATTGGCATAAATGTTGTGCTGCCACCACGGTTTTGAATTAGCATACCACAGGCTGACACGTGGCCCTCCACCACCACTGGATTAATTTTATAAAATGAATTTTAAAATTTATTTAAAATATGGATTCTTTAAAAATTATAATAAGTTAAATATTTAAATAAAAATTACAAAAAGTATGTTATTTTCTTCTCTTTAAAATTCTCTTTCATTTAAAAATAAAATAAACCCAAAATTTGAAGTATTTAGGGATTTATTTCATTTATATAGATTTCCTAATTATTTAAAGAATTTCTTAAATATTTGTTTAACTTATCTCAAATTTTTCCAACATCAATTGCATGCTACATTCTACTTTCAGTAATTCTTATGGAGTTATTTGAGCTTAATTTTAATGTTAATTGATTTTCTAAATAAATAAATCATGATTTGTTTTATTTCTTTAAAAATTCAATAATTAATCATTCATTAATTCATTGCATGCATTTAAAACATCATGGAAGTATTAAACATTGATTAATTATGGACTAAATGGGATTAATTAAGTTTGATGCAAGTATACTTGATAATTATATAATCATTACATTTCTAATTCTGCATGATTACTTCCTAGATAATTAACAAATTGCATTCAAACTTTGTTAATAAATATTATTATATCTGTCACATTTTGTTGAAATCCAGGATCCCGAGCACTTAATTTTGATGGTGACAACTAATACTTACTGAATCCATATGGACTTCCTTAAGATTACAAATGTTTATCCTTGTATATGAGCACTAACATTTCAGGTCAAATGCACACTGCTCAAGGTTACTGGAGACTCAAACCGGGTAGAATAGGATGTTAAAAATTCTGTAATTTTTATTTCTTTATTTTTTTTTCTTGAGTCTGCCATAGAAGTATGTTTGTGAGAGGGGCAACCATGCACACACACAGGGAGAGATTTGTTTTTATTTTTAAAAAAATTTTTTAAAAAATATCATACTGTACAATTTTAAATCGTACTGTACGATTAATCAATAATACTCAGGCTAACGGCTATTTTTTAGATGATTATCTTTGTAATCTAATCATATTATACGATCATTATCGTACTGTATGATGAGATTCAATTGAAAAACCTTAGCTGCTAGAATAAGTTTGGTAAGTTTATAATTTTGATTTCTTGAACTGTTCATACTGTAGGATCATGATCGTACAGTACGATTAATTGAATACTTACCAAAATTATCTCCCGTAATCAGGAAATAAATGTTGGTTTCTTATTTAAACTCGATCGTACTGTATGATAATATATCATACCGTACGATAAACAGAGATGATTTCACTCGTCCCGTCGATCATACCAGACAAAACTAAGATTTTTTGTTCTATTCATCCTGGACGATATTTATATCATACAGGACGATATCCTAAAATGAACTAACCGTACTGTACGACTAGTGGAGTGCTGGACGACTAACAGAGATGATTTCATTCGTCCCTTCGATCGTACCAGATAAAACTAAGTTTTTTTATTCTATTCATCCCGGACGATATTCATATCGTACAGGATGATATCCTGAAATGAACTAATCATATTGTACGACTAGTGGAGTGCTGGACGACTGGCAGAGATGAATTCTTTTATCCCAGGGATCATCCCACAGATCATCATGTACGAACAATAGGAATCAACATGATCGTCCTGTATGATATACATATCGTACAGTACGATATGTATAAACTTTGAGAATTATTCATCTGTGATCGTACTAGACGGATCTATACTTGAACTGATCCTACTGTACGATGATATATCATACTGTATGAACAGAAACACAAAAATTAAAATCTTTAGGGTTTTTTGAAGCCTGATATAAAAAACAACTTAAAATTTTTTATGAGAGGTTGTTGGTCTATCTTCTTGCTGTGAGAGGCTTTGAGGGAGGAAGGGGATTCTTGAAGGAGAAGTTTTTCTTCGGAGAGATCCAGGGCTTGCGAGAGGAAGGTGAAGGTGAGCTTGAGCGTGAGGGAGAAGTAGTGTGAGGGGATCACACGGTGGCTCCAAGCTAGCTGCATGCTTTGCTCCTCTTATGGCTTTGGGGAGTCTCAGGAAAGTTCTTGAGGGAAGTGTCACTTCAAGATCAACATCGTTAAGATACTCTGCCATCTCCAGGAGGGAGAAAAAGGAGAAGGTCCATTGCCGTCACCAGGAGGGTGACATAGCATTTTGGTATTCCGTCACACCAAGGGAGGTGAAAGTGAGTATTGTAAAGGCTTCTCTGCCTTGCTGTGGAAGCAAAAGGAGAGTCAACTTTTACTAGTGCAAATCCTGGAGTAGAGGACTCCGGGGAGTGGATGTAGGTCAGGTGACCGAACCACTATAAAAATCTCTGGGGTGTTTTTTCCATTTTACCGTACTTTATTTTTTATGCTTTTAATTAGTACTTTAAATTGCTTGGTAAAAAGTCATAATTTAAATCTTGTATTGTGAAAGTTACAATTGTATTACCAATATCATCATTGTGAAGGTTTTACTTGCTTCCACACTTTACTCGTTAAGTTATCCTTTAAAAAATATAAAAAGGTAGAACTCTTGTTTAGGATTGATTTTTCAAAATACCAATTCACCCCCCCTCTTGGTGCATCTAGTACTTTCAAGTGGTATCAGAGCGGGGTTTTAAAATAGTGTTCTAGAAAACTTAGAAACGTAAGATCCATGGCTCAATTTGGTAATTATAACACTGCGGAGGGTTACTCTATAACCCATCCACCTTTATTTGACAATATACCATTTAATTTCTAGAAAATACGCATGTCTACATTTTTACAGTCTCTAGACTATCGCATGTGGATGTTGGTCCAAGAAGGTTATTCTGCACCGTTTCGTATGTTGAATGGAATTAAAACTGAAATATCATTTAATGAATGGAGCATTAAGGATAGAGAACTTGTACAGTTAAATGCTAAATATCTAAATTGTTTTTTTTTGCACATTAAAATTAGAAGACTATATGCGAGTGTTAACTTGTACTACTGGTAAGCAAATTTGGGACAAACTGTGTATCACATACGAAGGAACTAGTGAGGTCAAACAATCTAGGTTGAACATACTGCTACATGATTATGAACTATTCTGCTTGAAATCTAGTGAAACTATATCTGACATGTACACTAGATTCACCCAGATTGTAACATCTCTGTATGCTTTAGGGAGAGAGTTGTCTAACTCGAAAAAAGTTAATAAAATACTACGATGTTTGCCTAGCTCGTATGATGCTAAAATCACTGTAATAACTGAGTCAAAAGATCTGAATGTTTATTCTATTGATAATTTACTTGGGTCACTCATTGCCTACGAGCAAGGAGTGAGTCAACGACAAAGTGATATAGGTGAAAAGAAGAAGGAGCGAACGGTAGCTTTAAAAGCAAACAATTTTGAAAGTGACAGCTCATGAGCAGAGGAAGATGACGACATCGCCTTGATGACTCATCAGTTTAAGAATTTTCTGAAAAGAAAGCAGTGCCATCATCAAAGCAATTAGAATAAAGGTAAAAGCTCAAAGCATACTAAAGTTGCATCTGACACAATTTGCTTTGAGTGCAGGAAACCTGGTCATCTCTGAGCTGATTGCCCCAACGTCAAGACTCATCAAACTAAGGAAAAGGGTAAGGAAAGATCAAAGCTCAAGAAGGGAAAATTTAAGACACAAAAAGCATTTTTGGCCGAGTCTGCCTCAGAATCATCGGAAGAAGAAGCAGAGGAGGAGGTAACGAATCTATGTCTTATGACTAATGATAATCTTGATCAATCAGATCAAGGTGAGGTATGTCAACTGTCTTACGATGAACCTCTTATTATTTCTAAAAAAATCCATGACTCGTATAGAAAGTTAAAGAAAAAGCATGTTAGTCTTAACACTGAATTTAGTACTTTACATAAGGAGCATGCTAGTGTAGTTAAGAATTTTTCTAACTTGGATAAAGATCATATGTCTTTACTTGATGAATATGATGCATTAAATAAGAAGCATATTAAGTTAACCTCTGCACACGATACCTTGAAATCATCACATGTTAAACTAGAGAATGCATTTAAGGAACTTGAAGAACTTGCAGAGGAAGTAAGTGGGAGTGAGCATACATTGAGATTTGAATATGCAAGCCTTAACCAAGAGAATAAATTTTTAAATAAAAAACTTCATGCATTCAAAAATAATAAAACACCTCCCACGTTTACTGAGTTTTTTCAGCCTCCACCATGTGAACCATCTCATTCAAAACCAGCACAGCATGTATCATCTAAACCCAGAAATAGGCACTACCACCCCCGTAGATTTGTGAACCCATTTCCTGGTGTTAGATGTTATTCTTGTGGCATGCTAGGTCACATAGCCCGCATGTGCATAATTCACTATAGGACAGATCTAGTGTGGAGACCTAAATCGCTTTCATCACAGCATAACATGCATACATTTCATTCATATAAGTATAGGGTGGAACCCAAACTCACTTGGATTCCCAAAGCTAACCTGTGATTGACATTGTAGGGATGCTCTCACAAAAGACCTAGTTAGAGCATGTGGTACCTGGACAGTGGCTGCTCGAGACACATGACTGGAGACATGAAGCAGTTCGTGAAACTAGAGGCCAGGTCAGGAAGCAAAGTAACTCTAGGAGACAACACCACCAGAAAAGTGGTGGCCTCAGGTATTATTGGAAACTCTAAGAATTTAAAAATTAAAAATGTATTGTTAGTTGATGGTTTAAAGCATAACCTTTTAAGTATTAGTCAACTATGTGATAAGGGCTTTGACATTAAGTTTCTGTCTAACAAATGCATGATTAGCCTAAATGGTACACTTATGTTAGAAGGAAAAGGCATAAATAATGTCTACATGTTAGATTTAAACTGCATTGAAATCTCAAACTCTTTGCATCTGAAAACAATAGCTGATGACTCTTGGCTATGGCATAGGAGACTATGCCATGCTAGTATGAAAACACTTAGGAACATCACTCAGAAAGACTTAGTTTGAGGCATACCTAAGTTAGACTTTACTAAGGACCATCTATGTGATGCCTACCAACTAGGAAAACAGGTGAAATCATCATTTCATATAATTAAGGATATCAACACAACTAGGCCTCTAGAAATTCTACACATGGACCTATTTGGACTAGTTAGTACCGCTAGCCTAGGAGGAAAATCTTATGGATTTATAATAGTGGATAACTTCTCTAGGTTTACTTGGATAAAATTCTTAGCTCATAAGAGTGAGTCATTTGAAGAGTTTAGAACGTTCTCCACTTGGATTCAAAGAAAATTAGGATGTAAAATTAAGATAGTTCATAGTGATCACGGTGGAGAATTTGAGAATGATAAGTTTAAATCGTTCTGTAAAGATGTTGGAATAGAATATAATTTCTCTGCCCCTAGAACTCCTCAGCAAAATAGAATAGCTGAAAGAAAGAATAGAACTTTAGTTGAAGCTGTTAGGGCTATGTTAGCTGAATACACTCTTCCTAGATATTTTTTGGTAGAAGCAGTGAATACTATGTGCTATGTTTTAAATAGGGTAAATGTTAGATCAAAACTTAATAAGACACCCTATGAGTTGCTTAAGGGTAGGACACCCAATCTTTCCCACTTACACATTTTTGGTTGCAAATACTTCATCTTAATCAATGGCAAGTCACCCTTAGGAAAGTTTGATCCTAAATCTGATGAAGGGGTTTTCCTAGGCTACTCATCTGTAGGTAAAGCCTATAGAATCTTTAATAAGAGGAACCTAGTAGTAGAAGAGTCTACCCATGTGGTATTTGATGAATCCAATAAGACCTCTGAATCTAATCATGAAGAAGAAGAAGTTGAGATTATACATGGAGTAGAAACCATTACCATAGAGACTAGAGCGGAACCTCAGGAACATCTGCCTAGAGATTGGAAATTTTCTTCTAATCATCCTAGAGAACTGATCTTAGGCGACCCATCAGAAGGGGTAAAAACTAGCCATGGACTTAGGAAAGAGGTTAGTCATTCTGAATTTATATTATATGATTGAAACAATGAATATAGATCAAGCCTTAGGAGATGAATTCTAGATCCTAGCAATGCAAGAAGAGTTGAACCAATTCGTTAGGAATGATGTATGGGAATTAGTCAAAAGACCTAAAGAATAAAGTGTGGTTGAAACTAAATGGGTCTTTAAAAATAAGATGAATGACTCTGGAGTAGCAGTGAGAAATAAGGCTAGGTTAGTAGCAAAGGGCTATAACCAAATTGAAGGAATAGATTTTGAAGAAACCTTTGCTCCGGTAGCTAGACTAGAAGCCATCAGGGTACTGTTAGCCTTTACTTGTTTTAGGGATTTTAAGCTGTATCAAATAGATGTCAAGAGTGCTTTCCTGAACGGGGTAATCAAGGAAGATGTTTATGTGGAGCAACCCCCGGGGTTTGAAAACTCACAATTTCCAAACCATGTGTTCAAACTGAAAAAGGCACTATACGGGTTAAAACAAGCACATAGGGCCTGGTATGAAAGACTTAGTATGTTCTTACTAGATGGAGGCTTTGTTAAGGGTACTGTGGACACCACCTTATTCTTGAAGAAGGTAGGAGTTGAGATACTCATTGTTCAAATTTATGTAGATGACAGCTTGTTCGGATCGATGGAGAAAAACTTATGTAATGAATTTTCAAAAATAATGAGTGATGAGTTTGAAATGAGTATGATGGGAGAACATAGTTACTTCCTCGGGTTTAGTGTAAAACAAATGGAAGGTGGAACGTTCCTTAGCCAATCTAAGTACATAAATGATATTTTGAAAAAATATGAAATGGACAATGCTAAGGCTATGAATACACCCTTGAGCTCTAACATTCAATTGGATAAAGATCCCAGTGGGAAGTCTGTAGATCAAAAGAGGTATAGGGGAATAATTGGATCACTTCTCTACTTGACTGCCAGTAGACCAGACATAATGTTTAGTGTGTGTCTCTGTGCCCGCTTTCAAGCTGACCTGAAAGAATCTCACATGACTGCTGTCAAAAGAATTCTTAGATATCTACTAGGCACCACGAACTTAGGAATTTGGTATCCTAGACACAGCACTACTTTTGAAATATTAGGGTACTCAGATTCAGACTTTGTAGGATGTAGGGTAGATAGAAAAAGCACTTCTGGTACTTGTCAATTCATTGGACAATCATTAGTTTCATGGTCCAGTAGAAAATAGAACTTTGTAGCCCTATCAATAGCCGAAGCAGAATATATAGCGGTAGGTAGCTGTATTGCACAAGTTTTGTGGTTAAAATAATAACTTTTAGATCTAGGACCACCTATAGGAACCATCCCAATCATGTGTGACAACACTAGTGCTATTTGTATATCCAAAAATCTAATTCAACATTCACGAACAAAACATATAGATATTAGACATCATTTCATAAGAGATCACGTAGCCAAAGGAGATATTGAACTGCAACACATTGCTACTGAAGATCAATTGGCTGACATTTTCACAAAACCATTAGATTATGACACCTTTAGCACCTTGAGAACAAAATTAGGTGTCATAGACATTCAAACTTAAAACAAAAAAAAAAATGTGTGTTTGTTATGTTGTTTTGTTTTCTTTTAAAAAATAAAAAAAAATGATTTCCTGATCCTCTTACCTTGCTGATGACAAACGTTGAATTTCTCTGTACATCGTACTGTACGATCACATATCGTACTGTACGATTATCCCAAAATCACTCAAATCTCTCATGGCTTGCTCATATCGTACTGTACGACTCACCACTCGTACCGTACGATACATATTATTGGCCATCATACTGTACGAACCACACATCGTACTGTACGCCACGTGTCAAATGGATTAGGAAGAATTTAAACTCGGCCGATACGAAAATTATTGCCCTTCATACTGTACGAACACCTGTTCATACTGTACGATTCATTTTGTCAAAAGTCGTTCAGACGACTTCTCGGGATGAACGCCTCTCACTCACGTTCGTACAATACGATTCTGATCATACTATACGAGTTGACTCTCTTTTTTGAATGGTCATTCTGATGACATTATTGTACCTTTCGTACTGTATGATCCTCAATCGTACTGTACGATAGTTCCAAAATTCTATAAAATGGAGGGCTTCTTTGGCTAAACTCACTCACTCCAAATTTCCTCACTTTCTCAATTCACTTCTTCAATAATGTCTAGTGCAAGTAAGCGTGGCTGAATGATCGTCGGGAGCTCTTCCTCCTCTCGGCGATTTGATGACCTCTTTCTCTCTGCTGCAGATGAGAAAGCATATAATAAACTCAAAGAAGCCAAAATCACCCCATCTCGAATGTTGAATTAAGCCGCTCTGAATTTCGAGGTGATGAACCTTTTCGCCTCCACCACTCTTTAATTCTTGTTAACTCTAGCGTTTCCCTTCCACTCCGAACTACTTTTTAAATTTCCTGCCAATGTAAAAGTTGACCTAGAGAACACCACCTTCACTTCCTATGTCTGCAAACAGCATGTCGTTATCACCGTTAACGATATAGCTGCACACATTGGGCTATCCACTGACGGCCCTCATCCCCAATCTATGATGTAACATGATTATAATTGGACCTCAGTTAACATGACCCATAGAGGTGTCCCATCCAATAAACACCTGCCCCTTATCCAAACCCTGAATCAGAATACACGAGTTATCCAGCATGTCCTTCGCACGTCCATCGTACCCAAAGCTTGAGGCCGTATCCATATTACTCCACTGCTGTCTGTGGTCACTTATCTAATAATGTATGGAACCAAATTCAATGAAGCCCAAATAGTTTTTGATTATATCCATACCCTATCTACATACCGATATCCCGGTGCCCGCCGAAAACTGAACCTTGCTTTAGGACATGTCATAGGCTACATCTTATATGCTAAGTATCAAATTCATTATTCGCTACCTACAGATCATCTTTCCATCTTCTACTCAGATGCCTCTTTTTGTATCTTATTCCATCGGGGGGCCGCTCACGCCGATCCCAATTTTTATGAAGAAGAGGCTACTGCTCCTACTGACGCCCCTCCACCACCACCAATCCACCCGCCTGGTCTTGCTCATCCTGACTACCCTCACGATGACATCATTTAATGCCTTGATTGATTAGAGACTAGGCTGGATTCCAACATTGCTTAACAACATCAAGAGCATGAAAGTGATATGAAATAGTTTAGGGAGCGCTTCACCTCCATCGATCACTAGTTTGCGTCCCTCCATCAGTACTACCAACTGTTTCCACGACCTCCACCACCACCTCCGGATCAGGATCCAGAATTTTGAGTTATTGTAGTTATTTATGTTATTTTTTTAGTTTCTTGTCAATATAGTTGTTTGTTTGTTCATCCCTTTTTGGCGCTGTCAAAAGGGGGAGACGTTTCTGTGTTCTGTGTTGTTCTATTTTTTACTATTAATGATATCGGTTGTTTATGTTTACTCTTATGTTCTTACTATATGTTATTCTCTTGTTATATTTTTTTTTCTGTAGGTTATAATAAAAAGAAAATAAATTTTTTTTCTCTCCTCTTATTTAAAAAATAAGTTATTCTTCTGAGGGAGAGCTAAGGAAGACAGAATAACTGTGGCCATCAGAAAATATTATTTAACACCATAAAAAAGGGGGAGATTGTTGAAATCTAGGATCCCGAGCACTTAATTTTGATGGTGATAACTCATACTTACTGAATCCATATGGACTTCCTTAAGATTATAAATGTTTATCCTTGTATATGAGCACTAACATTTCAGGTCAGATGCACACTGCTCAAGGTTACTGGAGACTCAAACCGGGTAGAATAGGATGTTAAAAATTCTATAATTTTTATTTCTTTATTTTTTATTTTCTTGAGACTGCCACAGAAGCATATATGTGAAAGGGGCAACCATGCACACACACAGGGGGAGATTTATTTTTATGTTAAATTTTTTTTTTTAAAAAATATCATACTGCATGATTAATCAATAATACTCAGGCTAATGGTTATTTTTCAGATGATTATCTTTGTAATCTAATCATATCGTACGATCATTATCGTACTGTACGATGAGATTCAATTGAAAAACCCTAGCCGCCAGAATAAGTTTGGTAAGTTTATAATTTTAATTTCTTGAATTGTTCGTACTGTACGATCATGATCGTACAGAACAATTAATTGAATACTTACCAAAATTATCTCCCATAATCAGGAAATAAATGTTGGTTTCTTATTTAAAGTCGATCGTACTGTACGATAATATATCGTACTGTATGATAGACAGAGATGATTTCACTCATCCCTTCAATCGTACCAGACGAAACCAAGGTTTTTTGTTCTATTCATCCTGGATGATATTCATATCGTACAGGATGATATCTTGAAATGAACTAATCGTACTGTATGACTAGTGGAGGCTGGACGACTGGCAGAGACAAATTCTTTCATCCCAGGGATTGTCCCACAGATCATCCTGTACGAACAATAGGAATCAACATGATCGTCCTGCATGATATACATATCATACAGTATGATATATATAAACTTTGAGAACTGTTCATTTGTGATCGTACTAGACGGATCTGTACTTGAACTGATCGTACTGTACGATGATATATCATATTATACGAACAGAAACGCAAAAGTTGAAATCTTTAGGGTTTTCTGAAGCCTGATATAAAAAATAACTTAAAATTTTTATGAGAGGTTGTTGGTCTATCTTCTTGCTGTAAGAGGCTTTGAGGGAGGAAGGGGATTCTTGAAGGAGAAGTTTTTCTTCAGAGAGATCCAGGGCTTGCGAGAGGAAGGTGAAGGTGAGCTTGACCGTGAGGGAGAAGTAGTGTGAGGGGATCACACGGTGGCTCCAAGCTAGCTGCATGCTTTGCTCCTCTTGTGGCTTTGGGGAGTCTCGAGAAAGTTCTCAAGGGAAGAGTTACTTCAAGATCAACATCGTCAAGGTACTCTGCCATCTACAGGAGGGAGAAAAAGGAGAAGGTCTGCTGCCGTCACCAGGAGGGTGACATAGCATTTTGGTATTCCGCCGCACTGAGGGAGGTGAAAGTGAGTATTGTTAGGGCATCTCCGTCATGCTGTGGGAGCAAAAGGAGAGTCAACTTTTACTAGGACAAATCCTGGAGTAGAGGACTCCGGGGAGTGTACGTAGTTCAAGTGACCGAACCACTATAAAAATCTCTAGTGTGTATTTTCCATTTTACCGTACTTAATTTTTCATGCTTTTAATTAGTACTTTAAATTGCTTGGTGAAAAATCATAATTTAAATCTTGTATTGTGAAAGTTACAATTGTATTACCAATATCGTCATTGTGAATATTTTACTTGCTTCCGCACTTTACTCGTTAAGTTATCCTTTAAAAAATACAAAAAAGTAGAACTCTTGTTTAGGATTGATTTTTTAAAATACCAATTCACCCCCCCTCTTGGCGCATCTCGTACTTTCACATTTATCATAGTATTTTGGAGATATTTGAAAGGGGAATTATTTTGTAAATGAATTTCCAAACATTTGGGTAATGATCTATCATTAATGCTTGTAAATTGACCACTAATAATGCACTTAAATCTACCTCACAATCATTGATGTGATTTGATTATTTATGTTGATGCAAGTGTTAGTAACAATCATTTCCAATCCTATCAAACTTTAGTATGATTTAAGGGTAATAATTAAGGTCATGTCTAGTTAACTTAGGCCAAATTTAGGATTCATACATATATCTTATTTAGATTAAACATTAAACATAGAATGTCTAGGGAAATTACACCCTATGACTAAATCTATCTTGATTTAACATTAATTAATCTCAAAACAATGATCAATTAATCATTAACCCTTCTTTAAGGGTTGACATCTCAATAAATTCGAACAGATAAAAAAAAGCACAAAAATACCATATTTCATTTAAATCCAATGAACATGCATTATCACTAAAAATTAAAATCCAAATTAAAATTTCATAAATTTTATTTATTATTTTACTTACTTTAATTAAATATTAATTAAATAAATTCATTAAAAATAAAATTCAAATTCAAAAAAATATATATATAAAACAAATTTACATGAAAATAAAATTAGAGAATTATAATTTCAATTAAATAAACTTTTAACAAAAATTTAATTTTAAGTCATTAAATAATTATTTTTTCAATTTCATTATACAAATATAATAGCTATAATTTAGAATAAATAAAAATTTTAATAAAAGTAAATAAAATTTAGATATTAATAATTCAAATTTAAATAAAAATTTTAATAAATTTTAATAATTATTAATTAAATCTAATTAAATATCCAAAAATTAATTAAAAACTCTAAATAATTTTATAAAAATAAAAAAAATTCAACAAAAATATTAAACATTAAAACAAAATTAGTTTTTAAATTAACATTAACAAAATAATTTTGCTTTTATACTTAACACTTAATTTCATTTGGAGAGTGATTTAGTATTAATTTTTAAAGCGCTAATACACATAAATCACCCATCCCTTTTTGGGGTGCTTGTAGTATAATGATGAGTGAAGGAAAAAACAAAATTATGGGGGGCTTAATTTCTTTTAGGAGGGCATACACAAATTGGACTAAAGGATTTTGATAAATCTTAATAACAAATTAAGGGTTATATGCACCATGTTAGCCTCCACATACTGAAGGAATAGTTATATACATTTTCATAACCCTTAACCAAATAAAAATAATATGCATTCCCTATACATTATTCTTGATTCCAATTGGAGAACATAAGTATTAGATTGAAGGGTCCCTTTTCTATCCCTTAATACATCAATAAATAAAACTCCTTAGGGCTTTATGTGGCCATCTATCCTACATTAGGGATGATTGCATATCATTTGCAAAGCCTTCTACGACTTAAAAATTACTAACCCCTACACTTTAGGGTTAGTAATCTATAAGTTCTTTATAATTAAATAACCAACGTTGACCTCATTTTTGTATGAGGTCATTAGGACAAATATAAACCCTAGGATCAATCAAGATCTTAAGCCAATTTAAGCCTTAATCTTATCCATCCATCTAAAATTATCTAATTGATTACGAGTGATGTGGATAATTCAAATTCAGGCAATCAAATCCAAAATACAACATAAATATAGATTTCCAAACCAAAATCCATGGGTAAAAGGCCCTATCTTGGAAGCCATTTCCAATGATTTTTTTAAACACTTTAAACCCTAATCAAATGACACCCGATTCATGATCTATCAATTAAATATTGATTAGACATGTCTCTAGGGGCTACCTTTCAAATTTGATCTTATTCTAAGATCTCTAACCCTAGAAACTAAATTGAAATCCAAAGGATGTATTTACCATCAAATATTTATGGCCTATACCACTGGACCTGCTACCCAACAGATTTTTATCTTGGAGTCTTCTCCAAACCCTTTGATCACATCTAGACCCTTGATTTTCATATGTTGAACAATAAATTATATTTTGGTGGACTCACTTTGACCCCCAGATGACCAGGGGTCAAAATGATAAAAATGCCCCTTAAGGGTAATTTTGAAGTTTTCTCTAAACTCCAACATAACCTTTTAAAATCAAACCAAACCTTGAAAACTCTTCCAATGCATTCTAATCATTATTAGGAGTGCATAGGACTCAAATCTAGACCCTGGTCAAACTTGGTTGACCAGGTCAACTCAAATGACCAAAATACCCCTTAAGGAATCAAATGACATTATATTTGGATGGAACTACTTCCATTCACTCCAAATGTCAAAATAAACTTATTGAACCCAATCCTAGTCCTTCGGTCAACCTGGTTAACCAATTCAACTAGGATTGACCCAAATGCCCTTTAAGGGTCAAATATGTCATTTTGATCCAAATGACCTTCCCAAACCTTGGGATCACCTCGAATAGACTCAAAGTATCAAACTAAAACCATTGAGTTCAAACTCAAGCTCTAGGTCAACCTAGGTTGACTAAATAACCCTTTAAGGTTTAAATGGGTCAAATCAACCCATAAGACCAAATGAAACCATTTGAATCATCAAATTCATTCTAAAAGATATCTAAATCATGGTCCAAACATTTCCAAGTTTGCTTTAGATTAAACCCTAGCTAGTTGACCAAGTCAACACAATAAGAATTGGTCAAACTACTTGCACTCTTTTTCCAAGCTTTCAAATTTTTACTCCTAACTATCAAACCTATTATAGTCCTCCCAAATCAACTCATCAAGTATTCCCTCCATGCCACATCATCCTTTTGACTAGTTTGACAAGTCAAAATAGTCAACAAAGTCAAACTTATAAGCTTAGGTGGCTTTGCCACCTTGGCAAGCCAAACCTTCCCAAAAAATCCATACTCTCATGCATTTTGGTGGCTGGATGGAACACTTGGAAACATCCTAAGACTCATCTCTCTCATAATTAAGCAATGAAATCATTGAAATGCAAAGATAAAAGCTTGTTTCACTCATAGTTTTGGCATTATCACCTCTCTTCCAAAATTTCCAATTTCAACAACTTCTATCCCATTCCAGCCATCCCCCAGCTTCTCCAGCTATAATAGAAGCCTCCCCAAGCTTTTCCTAAGTGGTTGCATGCTCTAGAACCCAATTTGAGAAGAGATAAAGAGAAAGTGAGAGAAAAGAGAATTTTAATAGCAAATTTTAATCTGGCCATTAAATGTTATTGGGGTCTTTAGTAAAGTTGATGAGGGCTTCTCCAGCTTTCCAACAAGCCTAAGAACATCAAAATCCAATGTCTAGATTGTAGGTTATCCCCATTTTAAGTTATATAATTAAACCTAATTTCTCCCAAATCTTAATGCATGGAGCCTTGAAATCGATGGGTTGAAAGATTAGGGTACCTAGGTCCTATGTTAAAAATTTCATCAAATTTGGACAGTTGGATTAGAAGTTATGGCTAATTAAAGTTTTAGTTCAATTTTGAACTGAAATATCAGACAGCTCTGGGAGCACCGGACAACATGTTTTGTCTGAAGATCCAAAAGGCGAATCTTGTCCCAGACCGCAGGTGATGATGTTGCATGTTATGCTCCTGACACATATCCTGCTATTGAATTTCAATCAAATTGAATTAAAAATTCAATTTAAATATCTAGAACTTCTAAAATTCATAAAAAAATCCACTTTTTTACCATATTTAGTGCTCTTGAGCCTGTTGGAAGTCTTGAGCCGTACTATTTATTAAAAATAAAATCAAAGTGTTTTGATGACTGGATTGAAAGTTACTCAGGTTTGTTTAAAATCCTTTTTTAGGAATTTTCTTATAATCCAGTGGTTTAATTGAGCCCAAATTTTGGTGAAATATTTTTGAGCATCTCGGACATCCCCTGTAACATTTCTAGGTTCAGATGTTCAAGGAATTTCTGTGATGTAATTCAAATATATAAATTTTTTTTGAAAAATCATAACTAATTGTAAAAAGCTTCAAATTGAGTAAACTCAAAGGCATAGTACTCCATATAAGGTCTAATATTTATTAAAAATGCCAGATCATAAAAAAATCACTTAAAATCTAAAAGTCAACTTTTTGGTCAACTTCAGTTCAAATTTCAATTAAATTTTCAAAAATTTATAACTTTCTATTTAAAACTCCAAATCTATCAAACTCAAAATCTAATTACTCATTGAAAGGTCTAATAGTTAAAAAAATATCAAAACTCTAGAAATCTCTTTGAATATAAAAGTTTAATTTTAACCCCTAATTAATACATTAAAAATAACCTAGAAGATTTTAAAATTTGATAATAAATTTTAAATTCTAGAAAATGTTAATTTAATGTTAAAATTACTTAATAAACCCCTTAATACATAATAACCACTCCAAAGTTGAAATTTTTAGAATGGACTACTCTGAGCTATGCTGCTACGTGTCCTAAGGAGGCTTTGCTCCTCAAGCTTGGTGGCACAATGCCACGACTGATTTCAATGGAGCGCTAAAACATAAAATTAAATAATTATTAATTATCCAATAAAACTTAAAATCATTAATCTAATTATATCAAAAAAGTTTTTAGGATGGACTACTCCAGGCTATGGGGCTATGTGTCCTAAGGAGGCTTTGTTCCTCGAGCCTGGTGGCACAATGCCACAAATTAGTTGATAGTAAACTTAAATTAATTCAAACTTTTAAAATCAATAACTAATCCAATTATTAAAATATGTTGGTCTTTTAATTTCTAACTACTTATTTAATCAATAACCAAAATATATTTTAAAATAAACCTTAACACATTAATATTTCAACTCTAACTAAAGTTCTCCTACAAACTTCAACAAACCTAAACCTTAGACAACATAAATCAATTACCCGATATAGGACAGATCCAAACCACACAATCTGCTACATATACTTAGGTGGTTTGCTAGGGCACCACTTCTAGATCTAGGCTAGGCCGATATTTACTTTTCTACTATGTGCCAGAATTTTTGAGCTTTCACTGCAAGCTAGTTGTTAATATTACTGTGATTATTTATTTAATTTCTACATTCTAGGATGTGATTGATGGGCGTTAGATTTTCCCTTAAGATAGGGACGACTTAAATTCTATTATAATCTTATGCAAGTGGCTATGCTTAAACAGGGCATTAAAATTAAATGGAGCAAAGATAAATTTAAATTAATCAAATTGCTACAAGTACTCCAGAATACTAAGTCTCCCTTTAAAAATAAAATGAGCATAGCCAAGCATGGCTGGTTTGAGTATTTTAAATTTCATTATTTTATCTGCTTGGGATGACTTAAATATAATTGCTTATGATAAGACTACAAGTTATTCAAGTCTAGATTTTTAATTTTCATTAAATGTAATTCAAATTTATTGAGTTGTAAATCAAAGTGATACTTGAGTGGGGATATATAAGAATCCAACATAGATTCCGAAGAGGACAGAACATCCCTTAAGGGAGAGTTCTCCTCCATTTGGAAGACTAAGTTAGGATAATTTCAAATATCTAAAGGGAAAAGAAGTACCCCTTTCAAGGGGGAGTTTCTTTTCATTTGGATATCTGAACCTGAAGGATCCCAGAAGTTCACAAAAAGATGAAGAAGTGGAGATCGAGAAGAATCCCATTGTCAAATTCACTTGAGTCTTAGGTGTAGAATCTGAGTTATTGTCAGTGGTACCCGGCTACTTTACTTTCTGCAAATGCTAGGTTGTAATATTAAAAGGCATTTTCCTATGGATATTTTATTTATTTAATTGATTATCTAATTGATTTTTTGATGTTGATTACGATAAGGATTGCATGCTTTTAGTATTTTTTTTGGAGCTCTTGCATGTCAATGTTTATTTTAACTTGGAATCCAATCGGAGGCTCGTGAGGGAACGTCAAAATTCTTTTACTTAAATAAAATTAAACTTTTTAAGCTTACATAGAAATCTAACACACTTAAAAAGTAAGCACGGGACCGTCAGGAGTTCTCATATGCATAATTGTTGCATCTTTGTTCCTTTTGTTAGGCACCTCCCGGCTTGTGGGTTCTGGCAGACCACCTGACCCATGAGGGTGCTGATCTATCAAGGGGAGCCTATGCATTCTAGAATAAAGTCTTTTTTAAAGCCTTTTTAAAAAAATACTTCATATTTAATTTAAGCATTCAAGTTAATTAGCAGGCATCACATTATTAAAAAATCAAAATGAGTCAAAATATTAATTGCATTTTTACTTAAGTCTCATATCACCCAACATAAGTCAAGGGGCCAAATAAGGACTTGCTCTAGATGTCGACCCTGATTTTCTTAAACATAACAAAATACAATATCCCTACCACTCTACATTAATGATTGGATTCATGGTTTTGAAGGTTTAGGTGATTTAGATGGCTCCCCAATCCAAGCCTGGGTAAGTCCAAGTTTGCATTATATTAGTTAGGATCAGGTCACTAGTTTTTATCACCCAATTTAGACTTAGGTTCTAAGGCCAGCTCAGGCTATAAGACCTCAACCTCTAAAAATT
The DNA here is from genome assembly GCA_019925795.1 of Dendrobium chrysotoxum. Lineage (NCBI taxonomy): Eukaryota > Viridiplantae > Streptophyta > Magnoliopsida > Asparagales > Orchidaceae > Dendrobium > Dendrobium chrysotoxum. Next base: position 8,101,366 of record CM034304.1, on the reverse strand, counting down.
GAATCCCAACTTTCTAATAAAATTAATCATTCAAACTAAATATCTCTTTCAATCAAATTCAAGCCGAGCACTTAGGATATGCTGGGGCACTTCTGAATTATTTCAGAATCCAAGGTGCCTCCTACCCTTCCTCCTTTAATTCTAAAAATAACTACTCAACCTTAGACCAATCCCATTTAAAATTTCCAACCCTTACCTCCTTTAACATCAATCTTTAAAAATCTTATATAAAATTTCTGCTACTATGTTAATCGAGAGTATTCGTAAGAAACTCTAGTTTCTCTACCATGTAATTAACTACGAGGGCTTGCGCTAGTAGGAGATTTAGAAACCTAGATCAAATTGTCAAAATCAAGATTTTTAAAACCTTAATTAATTATCTTTGGAAAATCAAATTTGACAATCGTTATCATCATTTTCAAATGATTAATTATAAATGATATCTTCTTTCTCTGGAGAGATATGTTGTTGTGTTATTATGATTTTGATAATAAAAATAATGATATCTTATCTAAATTATCATAATCAAACACTCAATAAAACACCATTTTGATCCTTCAAGATCATATATTATTCTTTCCTGAGTTTGTTTATGATAATCACGATGAATTCAAAGTTTTATAATTTGAACCTATTAAGGAATGATATATTCACCTTTAAAGGTGATATATTGTTCATAATAATATGTTTGATTTCAAAACTAAAATTTTAAAAATATTGTTTTTAAAACTCAACTTTTTCAATCAAATAACCAACTCTAATCCTTAAAATAAAAAAAATTCCAAACATATACAATGTAAACTTCAATTATAAGAATTAGATAAATTTTTAAGTATAGTACAATGCCACAGTTTCATCATTAACACCACCAGAGTGCCCAAATATGGATATGGTGGTACCCAGTATATATTTGACTACACTGTAGTGTTAGAGTTAGCACCACAAAGCCTATCAACCTATCATAGCACTACAATGTTGGATGAGTTAGTGTTGTAAAGCCAAGTCTTTATCTTCACAGCATCGTGGCACCAAATTTTGATGTCGTTAAGGCAAGGGAGAACCATATAGATGTCGCAGTGCTTAACTATCAGCAGCATTATGATGCTATAATTGTAATAATTCAGGCCATAATCTGCCAATGATGTAATATGTCAATTCATGAAATAGTGGGTCCATGTCAGCATGCATTACAGCTAAGGAAATACTTCAGTGCTGTAACTTTAGTTCATTTTATGTGCACTATGACGTAAGTGTCTTGAGTGTCATAGCACTAGAATCCTTTTTTTTTTATAAATAATTTATTTGTAATATTATTAGAGGAGTTTAATCACTTATTTAATTTCAGTCCTTATAGTGCTTCTATAATTTTTTCTTGGGAATGACAACTAAGGGAATTTAAAGAAGTAGTAAATTCATTCCATTAGCATGTTTGCCTTGTGTTTGTACAAACAATTTTGAAAGTTTAAGGAAGAGAGTAGAGGAGATCATTAAACCCTTTAGTTCATATCTTTGTTTTAGTACTTTCTTAATTTTATGTAATTAATGAAAATGAATATGCTTCACTTTTGCTTGATGTCTGGCTAAATTCCATAGTTTTGGATTGATGGTGTAACTGAAATATGGAGTATTAATAATTTTTCTTCATCAATAATTTCATGATATTTTTAATATATCAGGTCTTCATTTAATGCACACAGTGGCTATATGTATATTTAATATAAGGTGTAATGTGGAGCCTAGGATTAAAAAAGTAAGCACAACTAGGTAAGTTGGATTGGTAAAATTCAAGCATTGGCATAGTGCCTATCATGTATCAAATTTATAGAGATGAATTATTAGAGGGGGTTTTAATAATACATGCTTTACTTACTCTTCTAAGATTTTCAACGGGTGATAGACTATGGGAGTTTAGAGTGGTATTGAGATTAGAAGTGTTTAAATCTACCCTTTATCTCTTTATGCTTGAATAAGTAGTTAGTGATACATATGCTTCGAATAGCATCAAAATAAAAGAAAATTTTTTGGAAGCATATCGTATTTACATTCCATCATTCCAAAATAATTTATCCAAATAGTTTTTCATTTAATTATTTTTTATTTTAAATTAAGTGATTAAAACTCTGCCAAAACGTATTTTAAATGAGTAGGATAGCTATTGTAGTTGAAGTAGATAGTTCTAGTATTTTATAAGTAAACATTCTTCCTCGTGGGATCGATACCCTACTCTATCACTATATTACTTGATTTGACACGTATACTTGTATATATTAAGTGGGGTTTTTATAATTTTTATATCAAAGAAAACCTAATTATTAGTTAGTGATTGACAAAGCTCTAAATCATTTTCACAATTCTATAGGTTACTCCACCACTCCCATTAGGTTTTTGGTGTCATTGTCGAGGAAGAATTTATTTTATTTGAAAATTTACCATATTATTGATCACTTGCATAATTAGTCCTACTATATTCTTTTATTTTAATTTACTAATTTCATATCTTTGGTTGCATGCTTATAAGACATAGTGGGGAGACACATTTAAATTTTGATTCTAAAATTGAGAGAGCCCTTTCTAAGATTATAACCAACGAAAGATTTTTAGAATGGATGACCCTATTTCAAATTTAGACCAGTCTAGACCTCTTAAGGATTTTACAAACCCTTTAGTAAACAGAATTAACCAAATCCAAGCAAATAATTTTGAATTAAAACCTACAACCATTCTGATGGTAGAAAATTCTTAGTTTGAGGGAACTCCCATTAAAGACCCTAACCCACATTTAGTATGTTTCTTAGAAATTTATGCAATATTTAAGTATAATGGTGTTAGTGATGATGCCATTAGACTTAGATTATTCTTATTTTTTTAAGAGATAAGAAAAAAATATTATTAAATTCTTTACCCCTAGGCTCTATTATCACATGGAATGAGTTGCCCCACAAATTTTTAGGAAAGTAGTTCCCACCTTTTAAAACTGTCAAGCTTAGAAATTATATTATTTCTTTTACTTAGTTAGAAGGAGAATTTATTTATGAGAGTTAGAAGAGATTCAAGGAGATGCTTAGAAAGTTCCCTCACCATACCTTACTAGATTGGTTGATAATTCAAACTTTTTTATAATGGATTGGTAAGATCTCTTAGAGCCATAATTGATGTTGTAGTAAAACGTTCTTTGATGTCAAAGCCTTTTAAAAATGCTTATGAATTAATTGAAGAAATAATAAAAATAATTTTTAGTGGACTACTGATAGGGTGAATCCTAATAGAGTGGTTAGAGTTTATGAAAATGATTCTTATCTATTTTGACTGCATAAGTTGTATTAATATCAAAGAAATTAAGCACTTTAGGCTTAAATTTTTATTCATCTTTACATTTGAAAGAAAAAAGCTCAATGGAAGAAAATGATATCTAAGGGATTAAAAATAAAAATTTGATTAGAATATAAAATAATACCTATTCAAATAAATATAATCTTGGTTGGAGGAATCACATAAATTTTAGTTAGTCAAATAATAATGGTGTAAATCAATAGAATTCTTGTCAAAATAACCATGACATGAATTGGAATATTCAAAATCAAGCTAATAACAATCCAAGACTAGCATATCCTCATGGATTTAATCAAAGCAATCAGTATGGAACAAGAAAGTCATCATAAGAAGATGTGGTCATATAATTAGGAACTCAATTATAAAACCAAGCTGCTTCAATTAAAAATTTGGAAACTCAACTAAGCGAACTTGTAATATCTGTATATGTGTAGTAGACCCACTGGATCTCTTCTTAGTAACATTGAAGTTAATCCTAAAGAGAAGGAAAGAGATACTATTGGGACCCAATTGAAGATTAGAAATTATCCACCTTAGCAAAAAGAAAAATTTGGTTAAGTCTTGTTGAAGACTATAAACTTAGCCCTACTTGGGAGGCAACCCTACCTTAGGTTTATTGGGTCCCAGAGAATCCTAAAAGTTAATCCTAAAAGTTATCCAGTTTGGCTGAAGACCATAAACATAGCACTTTTAGGGAGGCAACCTATCATTTATATTGGTTTTTGTTTTCTTAAAAAATAGCGCTTCTAGGGAGCACTGCAATGCCATATCTTCTACGCCGCAGCACCGCGATGGGCCATAATGATTAAATTTTAAAAGTTGTCTCTGGCTAAAATTTGTAAAACATATTAGGTGGATGTTCACTTCTTAGTCCTTACTTACCCTTTAGTGAGAACCTTACTTTATTCTCTTAGAAATTAAATTCTAAGTGATGGGAAGGATCAAGCATAAACCCTCTTCTTCAAAGAACAAGAATAAAGATCATACTAAGAATGAGGATTCTTTTTCACTTCTTTAGGTGCAAAGTTTTACAATTATTACTAAGCTAATGAATTTAAAAAAGTGTTCATGAAGATAAGAAGAAGTACATAGGGGAAATAAGGAAGATGCATAATGGTAGAGTTTTTTTGTATGATTTCTTTCCTGAGCAAGATGTATTGTTATTTCTTTATAAGTAAAAGTATTGCTATTTATTTATAAGGAAAAGTATTGCCATGGGAAAACAAAATCTTGATGAATTGGTCCTTTCATTAGCATTAAAATTTTTCTTAATAGTTCCATTATGATACATGATAAGAAAACTTTGCAAACCATAAAAGTTAATGGATATAGATTAAAAACATGTAATGTAGAGGATTAAAGAATTCTATGAAAGCGTGTGTTCTGTACTTAATTGAAAATTTTGGCTTTAAGATCCATTGTTGAACTTTGGGTGCCTTGTGCACTGGTTATCTTATATCGATGTTATGTTTAATGTTATGTTATATATTATTTTGTGTTCAACACATGTTTTATGTGCTTTTTATCACTAATATTAAAGTATGTTTTTGTAGTATTTATTTATGTGTTTGTTTATATATTAGTAAATTCCTTTCATGCTTAAATTATTATTATCCTCCAATTACTTTTATATTCTAATTATATAATTAACCCTTATAAAAATGATAATTAAAAATTTTGAAAGATTAGGACAATAATAAAACTATAGGTCCTAGTTTGAATAAACTTTATTTAAACTTCATAAGTTGGAAAAACTAATACTTAACTTGTTCAACCATTTGAGTTATTATCCTAATTTGAATTTATATGATATACCTTTATGAATTTAACATTTAAAAATTATAAGATGAAATTAATATTAAAAGTTACATACGAGTAGATTAAATTTTGAAATAGCTAACCTGAAAATGGAATTAGAAATCTCATCCAGTCCATACATTAAAATTATTAAGACTATATGAAAATCCTAAAGTAGAAGTTGATATTCAAAATTATTAATTATATACTCCAAAAAAGAAAAAAAGAAAAAGAACAACAAATAGTTCTTAAAAAATAAAGAAATGAAAAAGATAAGTACATTAAAAAAATGGTATTAGTGAAAGCATAAGATTTGAAATATAATCTTATATAAAAATTATAAAGGATAAGATGAGAAAGGGCTAATACAAGGGATTGTGAACTACTAAACTTATAATTTTAGCTACAGCTATATTCAATTATTAAAACTACATTATTCACTTCAACATTCAAAAGTTAACGATTAAATCTATAACCTATAATTTCAAATTAGGTAAAAATAAGAATGATTGATTAAGCTTAACTATTGATATTTTTCAAACTAAAAGTATTACTTTGATTCATTTTTACTAATTCTAGGATGTAATGTATTATCATATATTTTAGTAATTCTAGATTGTAACTTCATATTTTGTTTAATCACTAAATTAGAATTACAAACTATTATTTGCTTGAGGACAAGCAAGAGTTTAAGTTGGGGAGGATTTGATAAGTTTAAATAATGTTATATTTTATGTGTTAATTTATTAGCAAAAATATATTATTTTTATTGTGTTTGTGCAGGAAAATACAGGAAATGGGTAAAATTTTCAAGTATGGCACAACACCATGGCATTAGACACAATACCACTGTGGTGCCATCATTGGCACCACTAGAGAGCCCAAATATGGATATGGTGGGGCCCAATCTCGATTTAGCAGTGCAACAATGTTGAAGGAGTCAGTGCTGCAAAGCCAAGACAACTATTCTAGCACCACAGTGTCAGAGGAGTCAGTGTCATAAAGCCCAGACTTTGTCTATATAGTGCCATGGTGCCAAATGGAATGCCACATGGATGTCATAGAGGTCAACTATCAGTAATACCGTAGTGCTACAATTATAATTGTTCTGATCTTGATCTACCAGTGAAGCGATGCATTAATTTATTAAACAGCAGACACATTTTAGAAATCGCTACAGTGAAGGAAACCCTTCAGTGATGCAATGTTAGTTCATTTTTTGGGCACCGTGACATAAGTGTCTCAAGCATCATAGCACTAGAATCTATTTGGTATACGTTTTTGTAAATTATCTATTTGTGATGTTAGTGGAGTTCAATTACATATTTAAATTCAGTCTTTGTAGTGCTTCTCTTATTTTTTTTAGGAGTGACAACTAAGGAAATTCAGAGAAATACTAGATACATTCCATTAGAGTGTGTGGCTTGTATTTGTGGAAGAAATTTTGTAAATTTAAGGAGGAGTTTAGACGAGATCATTGAACCCATCTAGTGATATTTTTTCTTCTATACTTTTTTTTCTTTTATCCAATTAATGAAAATGAATATGCTTCACTTGTTCTTTATCTCAGGCTAATTTTTTTAGTTTTGGATTAATGGTGTAAATAAAATATGGAGTACTAATGAGTTCTCATCATCAATAATTTTATGATATTTTTAATATACGAGGTCTTCATTTAATGCACATAGTGGCCATATGTGTAGTTAATATAAGGAGTAGTGTGGAGCCAAAGAATAGAAAAGAAGGCACAATTAGGTATGTTGGATTGCAAGCATAGGCATAGTGCTCGTCATGTATCAAATTTATAGAGATAAATTCTCATGAGGGGGTTTTAATTGTACATACTTTACTTGCTCTTATAAGATTTTTATAGGTTGACTGATAATGGGAATTTAGAGTGGTTTGAGGTTGGAAGGGTTTAATCTATCCCTTATCTCTTCACACTTAACAGAGTAGTCGGTGATGCATATGCTCTGAATAGCATCAAAATAAATAAGAATCATTAAGCAATATATTGTATTGACATTCCATCAATCCAAAATAATTTATCGAAATAGTATTTCATTTAATTATTATTTTATTTTAAATTAAGTGATTAAATCTCCACCAAAACCTATTTTAATTGAGTAGGATAATTTTTACCATTGAAGTATACACTACTAATATTTTGTAAGTAAACATTCTTTATCGTGAGATCGATACTCTATTCTATCACTATATTACTTGATTTGGTAAGCATACTTACTTATATTAAGTGGGATTTTTATCATTTTTATATTAAAGAAGACATAAGTTTATTTTGGGATTGATTGAGCCCTAAATTATTTTCTTAATTATTTAGATTTTATATTAAAAAAATGTAAGCATTATTTAGGGATTGATAGAGCCCTAAATCATTTTCATTATTACTTAAGTTGCTCCACTGCCCCATCACTCAGCTACTATTCTTAAAAGATCCAACTTCTTTAGAAATAAAGAAGTTAAAACTTTAGAAAGTTTTGGAAAAGAAATCAGGGACAATATCTACAATTGATAAAGGGATATAATCGATGCAGATTCAGGCAAAGAATCTGAGACGACCTCCTCAGTATTAACAATATAATAGGCCTCTAGGTGAGGAACATCTCAAATCTCAACCTTATTTAACTATAGAGTGTTAGAAAGAAAAGTTTGATTACCTCAAGAATAATGCTTATCCATTTAGTAAAGAGTCCATCATAAAAATATTTAAGGGCCTTATGAAGAAGCCAATATTTAAGCTTCCTAATCCTTGAAGGCCAGAAGAAGTTGGTAAAGCAATGTATCCTAACTATTGTCTATATCATCAGATGTCAGGTCACGAGTTGAAAGATTGCATAACTTTCAAGGATTGGCTGAATAAGAACTATAAAGATGGGACCATTACGATACCCAATGAATATTGGATTCTAGTATGGGATTCATTAAGTGTTTATTTGAAACCCCTGAGAGTATAGAATCCCATCCAGGTTGATCTGGTAGCTCATGAGGAGAAGAAGAATAAGGTTCTAACTGAAGAGCCTAAGGAAATGCAAATCGATCAAGCACTGATAGCTTCGATGGAGAAAGTGAACAAGAAAATAGAGTTAGGTTATGATAAATTATTCATTTCTATCAAAGGCGAACATATGTATCTCAAACCTTTAACCCTGTATGACTTTTATATCATCCCTCCTTATACTAAGAAAGTAATGGAAGGATTATATATATTTCATATTTGTTTATGATAATAAATATCCAGATCAAAAACCAATTAATAATGAAAATAATTCTCAAGGAGTTCATATAAGTCACATAGACGTTTAATTCTAATATTATTATGATAATGATTCCCCTATACATGATGTGAAAGGTGATCCTATAAATATAGAATTAGAGTTATTTGATTTTTATATACCACCAAAGGACAATAAGATGGTGATCAACGATCAACATCCAAAATCCAGTGAAGATCCTTCCTCTAAAGAGTAGTACAAGTCAATCTTAATAATAGTAAAGTCTTACTTGCGTGAGTTATAGCTACTGATAAAGGGACGCATGCTATAGATAATCAATAAACCCCTTATCAAAATCAATAAGTTTATCACCTAGATGCAGAGATTACAGAAGTTCCAAATGTTGATCACAATGTATTAGCACATCTTATAAAACTACCTGCAAAACTAAGTATTTATGATGCTCTAATTCTCTCCAAAGAAATGAGGGAGGATTTAATCAAAGATTTACTCGATCTAGAGATCTGTATGGCTCAGTTAGCATCAACGTAGTAAGAAGCAGAAGCATTATACTTTAAGGAAGTTCTCGGAGTCACATTTTTAGACAAAGATTTTTGTTGCGAATGATGGATCATAACAACCCGTTATACTTTTTTGTAAATGTAGATAACTTTAAAGTAACCCATGTACTTATTAATACAAGTGCATCAGTTAATATTATGACTCTTAGAACTCTTTCATACTTATGGGTGGACACTCATAAACTTTGCTCTGATAAGATGATGTTGCGTGGATTCAATGAGAAGAGTGAGAGAGCTATAGGTTCAATAATCCAACTGTTAGAGATAGAAACCCTAAAAACTGATTTGTATAATAGATTTTGAAGCCTCTTCTTACAGTCTTCTAAAAAGACCATAGTTCCATGAATTTCGTATGGTGCCTTCCACCCTATATTAGAGCATCAAATTCTCTCACTTTAATAAAGGTGATTTATAATAATTTTTTATTCACAAAGTCATATATACAAAGATGCTTCATACTATTTGCCTAAAATCTATACTATTTTTCTAAAAACCTCAAACTTACTGAAGTAGAAGTAAAAGAAAGAAAATAGAAAGAAAATGAAGAAGAAAAAGAATAGAATATCATCCCAATCTCAAACATGATGTTCACTGGTCACGTGCTCCTCCGTCATAAAGAGGTGGTAGAATGTTATAGTAATCTGGAGGAAGAGGCCAAGGATGAAAAAAATCAAATAATATAAGAAAATGAAAATTGCTATATGTAAATAAGAGAGTTTGTAATACATATTGATTTGGAATCTCGCTCAGAGGATGAATCATATATGCTTGAGAAAGACCCAGAGGCTGTAGAATATAAGAAATTTATAAATTAGCTAATGTATGTCATATATAGAAATTGATAGCAACTAAGATAGGGTCCACATCGCTAGGGAAGATATTTTGGATTTATCTAATATGGAAAGATTTAAAAGATATGTGAAAAATATTATCTTAAACCCACTATCCCAGAATGATGTAAAGAGGTTGGATGTGAAAGCCTCTCCTCCCCTAAACCATGACACTAAACTAATATCTTTGTACCTTCCACCAGTAAACCTCCAAAAATTGATGTAACCCTCAATGATCCATTCATGGAAGAGATAATAGAATTGTCTTTTGATTAGCATTCAAACCCTATAAATAAATTCAATAAGCAAGGATTAATGCCTTCAATTGAATAAGAGGTGATATAAATTTTTTAACGAACTCTACCTAGAAACTTCAGATGATATAAATGACTCTCAACTTAGGGTTGCACCTCCAGAACATGTAGTGGAAATTAAATCTATTATTGATGATCTTAAGGAAATAAATTTGGGCTCTAAAGAAGACCCTCATACGATCTTTTTCAGCTCTTTATTGAATGAGAATGAGGTGAAGGAAATGATCCAGTTGCTATCAAAATTCAAAGATTGCTTCACCTGAAGCTATGAAGAATGCCTTGATTATCGATAGATATAGCAGTTCACATGTTAGTAATTCAACCAAAAGCATTTCTAGTAAAATAAAAACCTTAACAATATTGACTCAACATCGAGTAATAGTTTGTGGTTCAGGTTAGAAAGTTAAACAATGTCAATTTTATCAGGGAGGAGAAACATCAAACTTGGCTTGCTAGCATCGTCCTAGTAATATGTGTCTACATTAATTTTAAAGATTTAAATAAAGCTTTTCCGAAAGATGAGTTTTTTCTTTCTATACCAAAACTCATTGTAGATATCGCTTCCTAACATGTATATTCTCTTTTATGGATGGCTCATCCGGATATAATTAAATCAAGATGGATCCCACGGATGAGAAATATATAGCATTTAGAATACCGATAGGAATGTACCGCTAAAATCTTATGTATTTCGAATTAAAGAATGCTGGGGAAACATACCAACAAATAATTATGAAGATTTATAACTAACTCATCCACCACTAGGTGGAGTGTTATGTTCGTGATCTAGTTGTTAAAGTCTTGAAAGTGATAATCATTTTTATGACTTGAGAATTATTTCTTAGAGACTATATAATCTAAAAATGAATCCCATGAATGCCTCCACCTAAAATTCTGACCCAGCTAAGATCTTTCCAAGGTTTATTAGCATATTAGAAGATTCATATCAAATTTTTTAGATAGACGTCAACAGTTTGTAGTGTTGTGCAAGAAAGATACCCCGTTCAGGTGGGATCAGAATTATTAGAATGCATTTTAAAGTATAAAATAGTACACAAATCCCTTAGTGCTTACAATTCCTATACCAAGAAAGCCACTAATCTAATATATAATAGCCTTAAGTAAATCTGTTGGTGCCTTATTAGCTCAGGCCAATAAGGAGGGAATAGAGAAAGCACTATATTATCTGAGTAAATGTTTACTTCCCATAAAAGTAAATTATCCTCTAATTGAAAAAGTATTATTTTGTCTTAATATTTATTTCTCAAAAGTTGAGGCATTGTATGCTTTCTAACAAAGTAAATTTAATATCCAGGATAAATCTACTGTAGTATTTGATGACTCGACCGTAACTATTAGAAAGATAAGCTTGTTCGTAAATGATTCTATCACAGTTCAACATTATATCCACTCCTTTATAAGCTATGAAAGGATAAGCTATAATAAATTTCCTAGCAGCTCACCCAGTATAAGATGATTGCCTGATAAATAACTACCAAATAAACAAATTTTGTAACTCAAGTCAAATGAGAAGTCCATATGGGAATTCTATTTTAACAGTGCTATTTCCAGTTAGCAAGAAATAATAGATGATATTTCCCCAAGGTAAGATAGAATTTGTGTAGTATTCGTTATGCCGGATAAAGGTGTAATGTAATATATGTATCACATGCAAGAACCTTGTAAGAATAATGAAGCTGAGTACAAAAAACTGATAAATGGCTTATAATTAATAATTTTAAAAGTCTCAAAGAGATCAAAATCTTTAGAGATTTATAGTTAATGATTAATCAAGTAGCTGATTAGTCAAGTAGCTAGAATTTATTAAGTACTAAAAGTGACTCTGATTCCATATTATTTTTGAAGCTTTTACTTTGGAAAGATGCAAAGTAATTAAAATTTTAATTTCTTTGGGAAAATTTGAAAATCACTTTTGAATATTAATTCTGAAATTAAAGATGCCATTGGAAATGATATACCACCTTGAAAGATGGAGATAAAATTCCCGAGGTGGTTTAAATTTAGAATTACCAATTTCATCCTGAATATATAGCCAAATTCAGGAAGGAACTACATATTATCCTGAAGGTTTAAAATGATGTTAGAACGAATATTTAGATGTAATAATCTTGATATATTATCATTAATTTCATATTCGAGATCATAATAATTAGTCATATATCTTCCCATGGGAAGAAAATATAATTCCTTATTAATTATTTGAATATGACGATAATGAACATCATTGGTTTTAATTTTCCCAAAGAAAATTAATTTTTTTTTTGAAAGATATCTGGAGTCTTTAAATCTCTTATAAAGGTAGGCCCTCGTAATTAATTAAATCGTATAAAACTTGAGTTTCCTATGAATACTCTCGATTAACATAATGATAGAAAGTTTAATTTTTGAGATTTTAAGGAGTGATATCAAAGGATTTATACTAGAATTAAAAATGAGATTGGATCAAATTTGAGCAGTTAGTTTAGAAACCAAAAGATGAAAGGTGGGTGGGAGGTATTTTAGGATTTTAAAAAAGTTTATAAGCATCCCAATATATGCTATATATTGTGCTTTAAATTTTGGTTTTAAGAGAATGATTATGAAACTCCTTTTCCAAAGAATTAAACACATCAATCAAATAAATAAATCAAAATAATTAAAAAAATATATAGAAGTATATGTGGCAAATACCATTGTAGTACAACCTAGGGTCTGTAGAAACTAAATGTGACCGGGTACTATTGATAAGAACCCAAATTCTAATCCTAGGAATAATGCAAGTCATTTTATGAATGGGATAATCTTAAATTCTTCTCTTCTTCATCATCTTCTCTTCTGTGAGCTCCTTGGATTCGTTAGGTCCAACTATTTAAATGGATATTACTCCTTCCCGAAGGGGTGTTTCTTTCCACTTTAGATTTTTAAATCATCCTAACTTGAATCCCCAAATGAAAAGAACTCTCCCTTAAGGGATGTTTCCCTTCTCTTTTGGCTTCAAGTTGGATGGATAATATCCCATCTTTAAATTAACTTTCATAATAATTAAAGTTTAAAATATATATTAAAATTTAAAAAGACTCTAAATAACCTACATGGTTATCCGAAGTGATTAAATAATTTTTTTGTTCAGATTAGAGCATAAACATGCTTGGCCATGCTTTTTTAATTTTAATGAGGACTTAGCATATTTAGCACTAAAAAAAATGTTAGTTAAATTTTAATTTAGCCCCCTTAAATTTATCCCTACATAAGCATGGACGCCTATAAAAAATCTTGTGAGCATCAAGAGCATTTCTAACCTAGAAGTAATCTAACACCTATCACGTCAATTCACAAATAACATAATAAAATTAGCATATCACATCAATCAATTATAGTAACTAGCATGTAATGAAATCCATAGAAATTTTCAACCCATAAAAGCAAAAAAGAAAACACTAACCTAGCCTAAAACTAGAATTGAAAGGTTAAAGAAGACTTTAACATGAGTTTAAGTGTTGATGTTTTGATATTGATTTTAAAATGAGTTTTAAGTGTAGGGTTATTACTACCTTTGTTTATATTAGAGCTGTGAAGTTCATTTCACCTTTCTTGGGGCTAAGTTACTAGCATCGTAGGCCCTTGTTACCTAATAGTAAACAATATTTTTAATTAATTAAGTTGATTGAAATTATTAGGTTAATTATTTTTAAATTAATTGGTTGGTTGTTGGTTTGAATCAATAATTCAATTAATTTTATTTTTCATCAACTAGTTTGTGGCATAATCAGAATGGGTTCAAGGAACCAGGCCTCCTTAGGACATGTAGCCCCGCAACTCAAGATAGTTTATCTTAAAAATAAGGTTATTATAATTGAATTCAAGATTTAACTTAGTTAAATTATTAATAATCAATTAATTTTAAAGTTTTGTACTCTATTGAATTCGTTCATAGCATTGTCACAGAGGGCTCAAGGAACCAAGCCTCCTTAGGCTATTTATCCCCATAGTGCAAGATAGTTTATCCCAAAAATCTCATCAAAGGAGTGTTTGTTGTGTATTTGGGGGTTGGTTTTATGATTTTATAGATTAAGTTGATGTTTGCTAGAATTTTGAATAATTATTAAATTTTTGAAATCTTGAAAATTATTTAATTCATTAAATTAACGGGGTCCAAATTTTACTTTTTAATTTATGTTGACTTCTGGAGTTTTAATATTTTTCTTAAATACTAGACCGTAAGATGAGTAAAAGGACACTAAGTTTGCTAGATTTGAATTTTTCTAAAGTACGTTATGATTTTGTTTTAAGTTTTTTAGGTTTTAGAACTAGAGTTAACTTTTTGATTTTGACTGATTTCTTAAAGTTTCATAGTTTTAATAAATATTAGACCCCTAAAGAATCTAATGCCTTTAAGTTTGCTTAATTTAGAAATTTTTGAAATTAAATTTAATTATTTAAAGCTTTATTTTTTTAATTGAATTAATTAATTGCTTAATTAAGATAGTTTTATTATTTTTGCACCAAACTCAATCCAAACTTCTAAAAATTACTCCCAAAGGTTAGGGATGACCTATAAGAGTATTTTTAAGGGTTTGTATTTTGAATAATTTTTTAGTATTTAATTTAATTAATTATTAATTTCCTTATATGTTAAATTAAGGTCAAAATTGAAGTTATTTGTTAGGGCTGTTAATCTTTCTAGGTAGAGGATTCAATTATGAGCAATTTGATATGTTTGTATTTTTAAGGTTTAATTTAGGTTTATTATATTTTTTAAAGTGTTGAAAGTATGAGATGCGCCAAGACGGGGGGTGAATTGGTATTTTAAAAAACAACCCTAAACAGGAGTTCTACTTTTTGAAATTTTTAAAAGGATAACTTAACGAGTAAGGTGCGTAAGCAAGTAACACGTTCACAATGACAATATTGATGATACAATTGTACCTTACACAACACAGGACTTAGATATGATTTTTCACCAGGTAATTTAAAGTACTAATTAAAAGCATGAAAAACAAAGTACGATAAAATGGAAAAAGCACACCAGAGATTTTTATAGTGGTTTGGTCACTTGACCTACGTCCACTCCCCGGAGTCCTCTACTCCGGGATTTGCACTAGCAAAAGTTGACTCTCCTTTTGCTCCCACAGTAAGGCGGAGAAGCCTTTACAATACTCACTTTCACCTCCCTCGGTGCGGCGGAATACCAAAAGCTATGTCACCCTCCTGGTGACGGCAACGGACCTTCTCCTTTTTCTCCCTCCTGGAGATGGTAGAGTACCTTGGCGATGTTGATCTTGAAGTGACTCCTCCCTCGAGAACTTTCCCGAGGCTCCCCAATGCCACAAGAGGAGCAAAGCATGCAGCTAGCATGGAGCCACCGTGTGCTCCCCTCACAGTACTTCTCCCTTACGCTCAAGCTCACCTTCACCTTCCTCTCGCAAGCCCTGGATCTCTCTGAGAAAAAACTTCTCCTTCACGAATCTCCTTCTTCCCTCAAAGCCTCTCACAGCAAGAGGATAGACCAACAACTCTCTATAAAAAATTTTAAGTTATTTTTATATCAGGCTTCAGAAAACCCTAAAAATTTCAACTTTTGCATTTCTGTTCGTACAGAACGATATATAATCATATAGTACGATCAGTTCAAGTATAGCTCCGTCCAGTACGAGCACAGACGAACAGTTATCAAAGTTTATACCTATCGTACTGTATGATATGTATATCGTACAGGACGATACTGTTGATTTGTACTATTCATACAGGGTGATATGTGGGATGATCCCTGGGATGAAAGAATTCATCTCTGCCAGTCGTCTAGCACTCCTCTAGTCGTACAGTATGATTAGTTTGTTTCAGGATATCATCCTGTACTATACAAATATTGTCCAGGATGAATAGAATAAAAAAGCTTGGTTTCGTCTGGTAGGATCGACAGGATGACTGAAATCATCTCTGTCAGTCGTCCAGCACTCCACTAAACGTACAGTACGATTAGTTCATTTTAGGATAACGTTCTGTACGATACGAATATCGTCCAGGATGAACAGAACAATAAACCTTGGTTTCATCTGGTACGATCGAAGGGACAAATGTAATCGTCTCTGTCTATCATATGGTACGATATATCATCATACAGTACGATCGACATTAATTAAGAAACCAATATTTATTTCTTGATTACGGGAGATAATTTGGTAAGTATTCAATTAATCGTACAGTACGATCATAATCATACAGTACGATCAGTTCAAATTTAGGAACTTACCAATCTTATTCTGGTGGCTAGGGTTTTTTAATTGAACCTTATCGTACAGTAGGATTAGATTACAAATTTAATCATCTGAAAAATAGCTGTTAGCCTGAGTATTATTAATTAATCATACAGTACGATTTTAATTCGTACAGTAGGATATTCTTAAAAAAATGTTAACCTTTAAAACAAATCTCCCCCTGTGTGTGTGCATGGTTGCTCCTTTTACATACATGCTTCTGTGGCCGACTCAAGAAAGTAAGAATAAAGAAATAAAAATTATAGACTTTTCAACATCCTATTCTACCCGGTTTGAGTCTCCAGTAACCTTGAGCAGTGTGCATTTGACCTGAAATGTTAGTGCTCATATATAAGGATAAGTATTTGTAATCTAGAGGAAGTCCATATGGATTCAGTAAGTATTAGTTGTCACCATCAAAATTAAGTGCTCGGGATCCTGGATTTCAACAATCTCCCCCTTTTTGATGGTGTCAAATAATATTTTCTGATGGCCACAGTTATTCTGACTTTCTTAGCTCCCCCTTAGAAGAATAACTTATTAATTTTTAAATAGGAGGAGAGGAAAGAATTTTATTTTCTTTTTATTATAACATATAGAAAAAAAAACCATAACAAGAGAAAAACATATAGTGAGAACAGAAGAGTAAACATAAACAGCCGATATCATTAATAGTAAGAAAAATAGAACAACACAGAACATAGAAACATCTCCCCCTTTTGACAGCACCAAAAAGGGAAGAATAGAAGAAAAATAACTATAATGACAAAAAAACTAAAAAAAACATAAATAATAATAATAACTCAAAAGTCTGGATCCTATTTCGGAGGTGGTGGTGGAGGTCATGGAAACAGTTGGTAGTACTGATGGAGGGACGCAAACTTGTGATCGATGGAGGTGAAGCGCTCCCTAAACCATTTCATATCAGTTTCATGTTCCTAATATTGCTGAGCAATGTGGGAATCCAACCTAGTCTCCAGTCGATCAAGGCGTTGAATGATGTCATCATGAGGATAGTCGGGAGGAGCAAGACCAGGTGGGTGGATTGGTGGTGGTGGAGGGGCGTTTGCAGGAGCAGTAGCCTCTTCGTCATCAAACTCGGGATCGGCGTGAGCGGCCCCTCGATGGAATAAGATACGAATAGAGGCATCTGAGTAGAAGATAGGAAGATGATCTGGAGGTAGCAGATAATGAAGTTAGTACTTGACATCTAAGATGTATCCTATGACGTGCCCTAAAGCAAGGTTCAGTTTGCGACGGGCACCGGGATATCGGAATGCAGACAAGGTATGGATATAATCAAAAACCATTTGGGCTTCATTTAATTTTGTTCCAGACATGATTAGATAGGTGACGACAGAAAGCAGTGGAGTAATATGGTTGCGGTCTCCAACTTTTGGTATGATGGACGTGCGAAGGACATGCTGGATAATGCGAACATTCTGATTCAGGGTTTGGACAAGGGGCAGGTGTTGATTGGATGGGACACCTCTAAGGGTCATATGAACTGATGTCCAATCATAATCATGTGAGATCATAGATTGGGGATGAGGGCCGTCAGTGAACAGCCCAATGTGTGCAGCAATATCGTTGATGTTGATAACGACATACTGTTTGCAGACATAAGAAGTGAAAGTGGTATTTTCTAGATCGATTTTGACATTGGCAAGAAACTCAGAAAGGAGTTCATAGTGGAAAGGGAAGGCTAGAGTCAACTGGAATTGAAGGGTGATGGATGCGAAAAGGTTCATCACCTCAAAATTCAGAGCGGCTTGATTCAGCATGCGAGATGGAGTGATTTTGGCCTCCTTGAGTTTAGTGTATGCTTTCTCGTCTTCAGCGGAGAGAAAGCAATCGTCGAAATCTTGAGAGGAGGAAGAGCTCCCGATGATCATTCGGTTGCTCTTACTTGCACCAGACATGGTTGAAGACGGGATTTGAGAGAGAGAGGAAATTTGGAGTGAGTGAGAGTGAGTGAATGTAGTCAAACAATCCCTCCATTTTATAGAATTTGTGAACTATCATACAGTACGATTGCAGATCGTACAGTATGATAGGTGCAATAATGTCGTCTGGACGACCGTTTAAAAAAGTGAGTTAAATCATATAGTACGATCAGAATCGTACTGTACGAACATGAGTGTGAGGCGTTCATCCCGAGGAGTCGTCTGAATGACCTTTGACAAAAATAATCGTACAGTACGAACAGGTGTTCGTACAGTACGATAGCCAATAATATTCGTACCGGTTGAGTTTAAATTCATCGTAATCCATTTGATACATGGATCATACCGTATGATGTGTAATTCATACAGTACGATGGCCAATAATGTGTATCGTATGGTACAAGTGGTGAGTCGTACAATACAATAGGTATAAGACATGAAAGATCTGGACCGTGAATGGGAGTGGACGGCTGAGATTTGAGTGATTTTAATGTTATCGTACAGTACGAAATAGGATCGTACAGTACGATTGTCAGAGAAATTCAAGGTTTGTGAGCAGCAAGGTAAGAGGATCAGGAAACCAATTTTTTCATTATAAATTTTTTATTTTTATTTTTATTTTATTTTTTTTTGTTTTTAAACAAACTAATCATAACAAACACACAAAATTATTTTTTTTTATAATTTTTTTTTGTTTTAGGCTTGAATGTCTATGACACCTAATTTTGTTCTTAAAGTGCTGAATATGTCATAATCTAATGGTTTTGTGAAAATGTCAGCCAATTGATCTTTAGTAGCAAGGTGGTGCAGTTCAATATCTCCTTTGGCTACGTGATCTCGGATGAAGTGATGTCTAATGTCTATATATTTTGTTCGTGAATGTTGAATTTGATTTTTGGATATACAAATAGCACTGGTGTTGTCACACATGATCGGAATGGTTCCTATAGGTAGTCATAGATCTAACAGTTATTATTTTAACCACAAAACTTGTGCAACACAGCTACCTACCGCTATATATTCAGCTTTGACTATTGATAGGGCTACCAAATTCTATTTTCTACTGGACCATGAAACTAACGAATGTCCAATGAATTGACAAGTACCAGACGTGCTTTTTCTATATACCCTACATCCTGCAAAGTCTGAATCTGAGTATCCTAAGATTTCAAAAGTAATGTTGTGTCTAGGATACCAAATTCCTAAGTTCGGGGTGCCTAGTAGATATCTAAGAATTCTTTTGACAGCAGTCATGTGATATTCTTTCGGGTCAGCTTGAAAGCGGGCACAGAGACACACACAAAACATTATGTCTGGTCTGCTGGCAGTCAAGTAGAGAAGCGATCCAATTATTCCCCTATACCTCTTTTGATCTACAAACTTCCCACTGGAATCTTTATCCAATTGAATGTTAGAGCTCATGGGTGTATTCATAGCCTTAGCATTGTCCATTTGATATTTTTTCAATATATCATTTATGTACTTAGATTGGCTAAGAAACGTTCCACCTTCCATTTGTTTTACACTAAATCCCAGGAAGTAACTAAGTTCTCCCATCATACTCATTTCAAACTCATCACTCATTATTTTTGAAAATTCATTACATAAGCTTTTCTCTGTCGATCCAAACAAGATGTCATCTACATAAATCTGAACAATGAGTACCTCAACTCCTACCTTCTTCAAGAATAAGGTGTTGTCCACACTACCCTTAACAAAGCCTCTATCTAGTAGGAACGTACTGAGTCTTTCATACCAGGCTCTAGGTGCTTGTTTTAACCCGTATAGTGCCTTTTTCAGTTTGAACACGTGGTTTGGAAATTGTGAGTTTCCAAACCCCAGAGGTTACTCCACATAAACATCTTCCTTGATTACCCCATTCAGGAAGGCACTCTTGATATCCATTTGATACAGCTTAAAATCCCTAAAACAAGCAAAGGCTAACAGTACCCTGATGGCTTCTAGTCTAGCTACCGGAGCAAAGGTTTCTTCAAAATCTATTCCTTCAATTTGGTTATACCCCTTTACTACTAACCTAGCCTTATTTCTCACTACTATTCCAGAGTCATTCATCTTATTTTTAAAGACCCATTTAGTTCCAACCACACTTTGTTCTTTAGGTCTTTTGACTAATTCCCATACATCATTCCTAACGAATTGGTTCAACTCTTCTTGCATTGCTAGGATCCAAAATTCATCTCCTAAGGCTTGATCTATATTCGTGGGTTCAATCATAGATATGAATGCAGAATGACTAACCTCTTTCCTAAGTCCATGCCTAGTTTTTACCCCTTCTGATAGGTCTTCTAAGATTAGTTCTCTAGGATGATTAGAAGAAAATTTCCAATCTCTAGGCAGATGTTCCTGAGGTTTTGCTCTAGTCTCTATGGTAATGGTTTCTACTCCCCGTATAACCTCAACCTCTTCTTCTTCATGATTAGATTCAAAGGTCTTATTGGATTCATCAAATACCACATGGGTGGACTCTTCTACTACTAGGGTTCTCTTATTGAATATTCTATAGGCTTTACCAACAGATGACTAGCCTAGGAAAACCCCTTCATCAGATTTAGGATCGAACTTTCCTAAGGGTGACTTGCCATTGATTAGGATGAAGCATTTGCAACCGAAAATGTGTAAGTGGGAAAGATTGGGTGTCCTACCCTTAAGCAGCTCATGGGGTGTCTTATTAAGTTTGGATCTATCATTTATCCTATTTAACACATAGCACGCAGTATTCACTGTTTCTGCCCAAAAATATCTAGGAAGAGTGTATTCAGCTAACATAACCCTAGCAGCTTCAACTAAAGTTCTATTCTTTCTTTCTACTATTCCATTTTGCTGAGGAGTTCTAGGAGCAGAGAAATTATGTTCTATTCCAGCATCTTTACAAAATGATTCAAATTTATCATTCTCAAATTCCCCACTGTGATCACTATGAATTGTTGAAATTACACATCCTAATTTCCTTTGAATCCAAGTGGAGAAAATTCTAAACTCTTCAAATGACTCACTCTTAAGAGCTAGGAATTTCACCCAAGTAAACCTAGAGTAGTCATCCACTATTGCAAACCCATACAACTTCCCTCCTTGGCTGGCTGTACTAACAGGTCTGAACAGGTCCATGTGGAGAGTTTCTAGTGGCCTAGTGGTGTTGATATCCTTAATTGCATGAAATGAAGTTTTAACTTGTTTTCCTAATTGGCAAGCATCACAAAGATGATCCTTAATAAAGTCTAACTTTGGTATGCCTCTAACTAAGTCTTTCTGAGTGATGTTCCTAAGTGTTTTCATACTAGCATGGCATAGTCTCCTATGCCATAACCAAGAGTCATTCGCTATTATTTTCAGACACAAAGAGTTTGAGGTTTCAATGTAGTTTAAATCTAACATGTAAACATTGTTTATGCATTTTCCTTCTAACACAAGTGTATCATTTAGGCTAATCATGCATTTATTAGAAAGAAATTTTATGTCAAAGCCCTTGTCACATAGTTAACTTATACATAAAAGATTATGCTTTAAACCATCAACTAAAAGTACATTCTCAATAATCAAATTCTTAGTGTTTCCAATGATACTTGAGCCCACCACTTTCCTGGTGGTGTTGTCTCCCAAAGTTACCTTGCCTCCTGACCTGGCCTCCAATGTCATGAACTGCTTCATATCTCCAGTCATGTGTCTCGAGCAGCCACTGTCCAGGTACCACATGCTCTCACTAGGTCTTTTATGAGAACATTCCTACAATGTCAATCACAGGTTAGCTTTGGGAACCCAAGTGAGTTTGGGTTCCACCCTATGCTTATATGAATGAAATGTATGCATGTTATGCTGTGATGAATGCGCTTTAGGTCTCCACACTATATATGTCCTATGATGAATTGTGCAAGTGCGGGCTATGTGACCTAGCATGCCACAAGAGTAACACCTAACACCGGTAAATGGGTTCACTAATCTATGGGGGTGGTAGTGTCTATTTCTAGGTTTGGATGATGCATGCCGTGCTGGTTTTGAATGAGATGATTCACATGGTGGAGGCTGAAAAAACTCAGCAAATATGGGAGGTTTTTTATTATTTTCGAATGCATAAAGTTTTTCTCTTGGTTAAGACTTGCATATTCAAATCTCAATGTATGCTCACTACTACTAAGTTCCCCTGCTAGTTTCTTCTAGTTCCTTAAATGCATTCTCTAGTTCAACATGTGATGATTTCAAGGTATCATGTGCAGTGGTTAACTCAATATGCTTCTTATTTACTGTATCATATTCATCAAGCAAAGACATATGATCTTTATCCAAGTCAGAAAAATTCTTAACTACACTAGCATGCTCCTCTTGTAAAGTACTAAACTCAGTATTAAGACTAACATGCTTTTTCTTTAACTTTCTATACGAGTCATGGATTTTTTCAGAAATAACAAGCAGTTCATTGTAGGACAGTTGACATACCTCATCTTGATCTGATTGATCAAGATTATCATTAGTCATAAGACATAGATTCGTTACCTCCTCTGCTTCTTCTTCCGATGATTCTGAGGCAGAGTCGGCCCAAAATGCTTTTTGTGTCTTAAATTTGCCCTTCTTGAACTTTGATCTTTCCTCACCCTTTTCCTTGGTTTGATGAGTCTTGATGTTGGGGCAATCAGCTCGGAGATGACCGTGTTTCCTGCACTCAAAGCAAATTATGTCAGATACAACTTTAGTATGCTTTGAGCTTTTACCTTTGTTCCAATTGCTTTGATGACGGCGCTGCTTTCTTTCTAGAAAATTTTTGAATTGACGAGTCATCAAGGAGATGTTGTCATCTTCCTCCGCTGCTGAGCTATCACTTTCAGAATTATTTGCTTTTAAAGCCACCGTTCGCTCCTTCTTCTTTTCACCTGCATCACTTTGTCGTTGACTCACTCCTTGCTCATAAACAATGAGTGACCCAAGTAAATTGTGAATAGAATAAACGTTCAGGTCTTTTGACTCAGTTATTGCAGTGATTTTAGCATCATATGAGCTAGGCAAACATCACAATATTTTATTTACTTTTTCTGAGTTAGATAACTCTCTCCCTAAAGCATGCAGAGATGTTACAATCTAGATGAATCGAGTGTACATGTCAGATATAGTTTCACTAGGTTTCATACGGAATAGTTCATAATCATGTAGCAGTATGTTCAACCTAGATTGTTTAACCTCACTAGTTTCTTCGTACGTGATACACAGTTTGTCCCAAATTTGCTTACCAGTAGTACAAGTTGATACTCATATATAATCTTCTGATTTTAATGCGCAAAAGAAATAATTTAGACATTTAGCATTTAACTGTGCAAGTTCTTTATCCTCAATGCTCCATTCATTAAATGATAGTTCAGTTTTAATTCTATTCAAAATACGAAATGGTACAGAATAACCTTCTTGGACCAACATCCACATGCGATAGTCTAGAGACTGTAAAAATGTAAACATGCGTATTTTCCAGAAATCAAACTGTATATTGTCAAATAAAGGTGCATGGGTTATTGAATAACCCTCTGCAGTGTTACGGTTACCAAATTGAGCCATGGATCTTACGTTTCTAGGTTTTCTAAAATACTATTTTGAAACCCCGCTCTGATACCACTTGAAAGTACGAGATGCGCCAAGAGGGGGGGGGGGGTGAATTGGTATTTTAAAAATCAACCCTAAACAAGAATTCTACTTTTTGTAATTTTTTAAAGGAAAACTTAACGAGTAAAGTGCGGAAGCAAGTAACATGTTCACAATGACAATATTGATGATACAATTATACCTTACACAACACAGGATTTAGATATGATTTTTCACCAGGCAATTTAAAGTACTAATTAAAAGCATGAAAAATAAAGTACAATAAAATGGAAAAAGCACACCAGAGATTTTTATAGTGGTTCGATCACTTGACCTACGTCCACTCCCCTGAGTCCTCTACTCCAGGATTTGCACTAGTAAAAGTTGACTCTCCTTTTGCTCCCATAGCAAGGCGGAGAAGCCTTTATAATACTCACTTTCACCTCCCTCGGTGCAGCGGAATACCAAACGCTATGTCACCCTCCTGGTGATCGCAGCGGA
Organism: Dendrobium chrysotoxum; assembly: GCA_019925795.1. Lineage (NCBI taxonomy): Eukaryota > Viridiplantae > Streptophyta > Magnoliopsida > Asparagales > Orchidaceae > Dendrobium > Dendrobium chrysotoxum. Next base: position 8,077,003 of record CM034304.1, on the reverse strand, counting down.
CCTTCTCCTTTTTCTCCCTCCTGGAGATGGCAGAGTACCTTGGCGATGTTGATCTTAAAGTGACTCTTCCCTCGAGAACTTTCTCGAGACTCCCCAAAGCCGCAAGAGGAGCAAAGCATGTAGCTAGCTTGGAGCCACCGTGTGATCCCCTCACACTACTTCTCCCTCATGCTCAAGCTCACCTTCACCTTCCTCTCGCAAGTCCTGGATCTCTCCGAGAAAAAACTTCTCCTTCACGAATCTCCTTCTTCCCTCAAAGCCTCTCACAGCAAGAGGATAGACCAACAACTCTCTATAAATAATTTTAAGTTGTTTTTATATCAGGCTTCAGAAAACTCTAAAAGTTTCAACTTTTGTGTTTCTATTTATACAGTACGATATACGATCATACAGTACGATCAGTTTAAGTACAGCTCCGTCTAGTACGAGCGCAGACGAACAGTTATCAAAGTTTATACCTATCGTACTATATGATATGTATATCGTACAGGACGATACTGTTGATTCGTACTGTTCGTACAAGGTGATCTGTGGGACGATCCCTGGGATGAAAGAATTCATCTCTGCCAGTCATCCAGCACTCCTCTAGTCGTACAATACGATTGGTTTATTTCAGGATATCATCGTGTAATATACGAATAGAAAAAAAAAGCTTGGTTTCGTCTGGAAGGATCGATGGGATGACTGAAATCATCTCTGTCAGTCGTCTAGCACTCCACTAAATATACAGTATGATTAGTTCATTTTAGGATAACGTCCTGTATACGAATATCATCCAGGACGAACAGAACAAAAAACCTTGGTTTCATCTCGTACGATTGAAGGGATGAATGTAATCATCTCTGTCTATCATACAGTACGATATATCATCGTACAGTATAATCGACATTAATTAAGAAACCAACATTTATTTCCTGATTATGAGAGATAATTTTGGTAAGTATTCAATTAATCATACAGTACGATCAGTTCAAATTTAGGAACTTACCAACCTTATTCTGGCGGCTAGGGTTTTTTAATTGAACCTTATCGTACAGTACTATAAGAATCGTACAGTACGATTAGATTACAAATTTAATCATCTAAAAAAAATTTTAACCTTAAAATAAATCTCCCCCTGTGTGTGTGCATGGTTGATCCTTTCATATACATGCTTCTGTGGAAGACTCAAGAAAACAAGAATAAAGAAATAAAAATTACAGACTTTTCAACATCCTATTCTACCCGATTTGAGTCTCCAGTAACCTTGAGGAGTGTGCATCTGACCTGAAATGTTAGTACTCATATACAAGGATAAGCATTTGTAATCTAGAGGAAGTCCATATGGATTCAGTAAGTATTAGTTGTCACCATCAAAATTAAGTGCTCGGGATCCTGGATTTCAACAAGTTTTGGCCTTTAAGTGGTTTATTTTTAATTTAATTATTTTTTGACCTAATAGTCTCTAATTTCAATAAAATGTTAACCTAAAGTGTATGGTGTCACTAAGTTCAATGTTCCAAAGTTTCACCCCTATTAGATATATATGTAATTTCTTAGAATCTTTCTAAGTTTCACCCCTAAATTATTTTTCCCAGATGTCATTAGTATCCTCATTGGTTTTAAATCAGACGTATCTAACCCTTACATTAAATTACACATACCACATAAAAATGCATGCCAAATTCTTAGTGGTGTGTGAGTTATAAATTTTCAAAATTTTGGGTCAAAATGTGGCCCAAAACTTTAAAAATTTAATACAGTATAACCTAGCCTTTAACCAGAGCTAAAATATTGGGGATGTGGAAGACACATCCTTAATTTATTATAGCCAAATTTGAGCTCAATCAGATCATTGGAGTGAGGATAATTAATAAATATATTCCTCATTAAAAGCTTAATAGCTCTCTATATAGTGATCAAAATTAATCAAAATAAATTTTAAAATATACTTGGGCTTGCGATGGATCCAATGAGCCTAAGAACATCAAATTTGGACAATAAATGAATTTTTAATGTTTAGAGCATTTTATAGAATTATTTTACACCCAATCATTGTTAATAAACATACTGTATGATCCATATCATATAGTATGATTGTCAGGCATACAATATGCTATATATATATATATATATATATATATATATATATATATTAAGGATTGTACAGGATGATATACCCATCGGGATAATCATACATTACGATCAATACAGGTGGGGGAGAAAATTTTGGAAAATCTATGGAAGAAAAATCTAACTTCTTGTGTACTCAATAAAATGATATAAAATTTGAAACATAAGCTCATGGCCCTTTATCTTCTAATGCATGGAGTTCGGAGGCTCCATGCATTATAGATTTTGAGTAGTTTCAAATTAAAATCATAGCTAAAAGTTTAGATTTCTCACCAACCATTGGTTGGATTTTGATGATCTTGTGCTCCTTTTACTCCTAAGAGTGTCCTCTACAAATTTACTGAAGACCCCAAGACTTGGTTATAGTAGGATTGAATGATATCACCAAAACTTCACTTTCTCTCACTATCTACCTCTCTCTTCACCAAAATGATATTTGGATGTTGAAAAATGGTGAGGAAATAGTTATAATGGATAGATAAGTTGTTGAAGGAGTTAGAGAATGGTATTGGAGAGATAGAGGCTGTTGGAGAATGAGTTTGGATGAAAAAGTGAAGGAATAAGCCTTTAGATTAAATTTTCCCCACTTAACCCAAAGCTATTTGAATGGATGGCCTATATTGAATAGGGACCCTACTTTGATGCATGCCAAGTGTCCCAAGGATGTTAAAAGCTAGGGGGAAGGCTAGTCTATGAGGGTGACCCCTTAGCTCATGTGTTATGGGGACCACTTGCCTTCTCTCCCATTTGGTTAAACCATGGCTTAAACATGGCTTAGGTGTTACAATAGGGCCTCTATGGGAGGAGAAAGAGCTGCTCTATAGCAGGTTAGAATAGGATTTGATGAGGGGTTAGGATTGCCAAGGTGGCTTGGCCGCTTAAGCTCATTTGAAGGCTAGTTTAACCATTTGACTGGTCAAACCAGTCAAGGGAGTTGATGTGGCATTAAAAAGAATGTATTTGGTTATTTGATTGAGTAGCCAAGTGCTTACAACCATCGCCTTAGAGTTTTGCTCAAGTGTTTGGAAATGGAGTTCATTTTGACCCTCCAATTAGGTTGACGAAGTCAAATCAAGGGGGATATTACTTAAGTGAAATTTGGACATGTTGGGAATCGCCAATTGAAAGATTTTCAAGGGTTAATCTAGTTTGAAATGGCTTGGAGCAATGATTTTGACATTAGTGTTGGTGTATGGTTGATTTAGTAAACCATAGTTGACTTGGTCAACAAAATTAACCCATGGATTAGGTTTGGGACCAACAAGTTCGGTTTGATGATTAGAGACCAATGGATGTGGTCTCAGGCCAAGGCAATGTCATTTGGACCAAAATGCTCAAATAAGCCCCTTAGCGACAATTTGGTCAACATGAGTTTACATGCTGAACCATGGATGGATAAGGCTTGAATTTAAGCCCAATGCCTTTCTAGAGGTGTTTAGGATGTATTAGAGAAGGTTTCATGGCTTGGTGTGGATTGGCCATGTTGAAGTTTAGAGAAAAATCCAATTTCCCCCTTGGTAATGTTCTACCTCTATGAGTTTCAACTATTAATGAAGGAAAAGAAATTATAAATAATCCAGAGACTTCAACTAAAGCTCAACCAAGTCAAGCTTCAGGTACTTAAATCATGAAGTTCTTGAAGTGGATTATAATGTCTTAGCACTTTTTATAAAATTGCTTACAAAATTGAGTATTTATGATGCTCTGCTTTTCCTTAAGGAAATGAGAAAGGCTTTAATTAAGGGTTTACTTGACCAAGACATCTATATGTCTTAGGTAGAATAAATGTAGTCAAAAGAAGTGTTATATTTCAATGAAGTTCTGGGTGTCACATTTTCAGATGAATATTTTCAACTAGGAATTATAGATCATAATCTTCCATTATATATTTCTATGTATAAAGATAATTTTAAATTATCTCATGTCCTTGTTGATCTAGGTGTATCAATCTACATTAAAATTCATAGAACTCTCATATATTTAAAAGTGGATACTCACAAACTTAGTTATGACAACATGTCTTACAAACTTAGTTATGATAAAATGATGTTGTAAGGACTTAATAAAAAAGGGGAGGGAGCTTTCGATTCAAGAACCCTTCTCTTAGAAGTAGAAACTTTGAAAATCAAAGCAAATTCTATATTATAGATTATGAGGCTCCTTTTAATGCACTCTTGGGTAGAACCAAACTCTACGAATATATAATGGTGCCATCTGCCCTTCATCAAAATATTAAATACTCCCATGAGGGAGTACGACATTACATGAAAGGTGACTTGCAACCATTTCCAATTCATTAAGTTGGTATATATAATGATTCTTCATACTATCTGCCTAAAAAGTAGACTATCTTCGATAAAAATTTTAAACTAGCTAAAGTAGAAGAAAAATAAAAAGAAGATGAATAAAAAGAATAAAAGAAAAAGATAATGGAATAGGAAAATAAATGCATTTAGATCTTTTACTTTTGCTAGTCTCGTATTCCTTTTTTATAAGGAGGTGGTAATATTGTTTAACGATCTAAGAAGAGATGTCAGGAATGGTAAAATTAAATAGTAAAAGAAAATGAAAAGAAGTATATATAACTAAAGGAGTTTTTAATGCATATCGATTTTGAAGCCAATTCGAAAGATGAATTTTATGTGCGTGAGAAAAACCAAGAAGTTATAGAATAGGAATTATATATGATAGCCAAAGTTTGAAATTTTTATAGAAGTTGATAACAATGAGGATAATGTCCAAATTAATAGGAAAAAAATTCAAATATATCTACCATGGAAAGATTAAAGATGTACATGGAAAATATAACCTTAACCCTGTAATCCCAGAGTGATGTAAAAAGGGTAGATGTGAAAACCCCTCCTCCTTTTAACTCAAATTTCAAAGCCAATACTTTTGTACCTGCTACCAACAAAACCATAGAATAAAATGTAATCCTAAATGATCTCTTTAAGGATTCATTTTGACTAATACTCAACTATGTAATCAAGGTTATGAAGAAATTATCAAGTTACTTATGAAATTCAAAGACTATTTCACTTGAAATTATAAAGAAATGCCTAGCTCCTTATGTAGTTGTTCATAAATTACAAATTCAATCAAAATTGTGTACTTCTATGTACACCAAATCTCCAACATTTAACAACTGCATCGTGGCCCTTAGAATGTTGGGGTATAGATATCATTAATCTGATTGATCCATGATCTTCCAAAGTTTATAGATTTATAAAAATTGTTATAGATTACTACTTAAAGTGGGCATATGTAATTCCATTGAGAAAGGTCAATACACATTATATTCTAAAAGTTTTTAAAGACCATGCTTGTATAGATTTCGTGTTTCTCATCAAATCATTTCAGATAATGGTCTTTCGTTCAGGAGTACTAAAATAAATAATTTTTCTAAATGTATTAACATTGATTGGAGATACTCAATAATTTTTGGAGATACTCAATAATTTATTAGCCTAAAAAAAATGGATTGGTTGAGGTTATATTAAACCATAGACAATAATTTTTAAGAAAACTCTAGTTTAAATCATAAAGAAACCTTAGTCAATAATAATCATCAATGGAACATAAAGTTTGATGGTTCTTTATGGGCATATTAATCTGCGTATAGGACTCCAACTCAATCTAGGCCAAATGCTTTAGTCTTTGTTACAAAAGTTGTTATTCTCTTAGAGCTACAACTACGTTCACTCAAGATAGTAGTAAACTATAACATAATAGTGGTGATGAATGCTAAACTCTAATTGCAAGAGCATGAAGGTTTAGAGGAGAAGCGACTAGAAGCCTAACAAAAACTTGAGTTTAATAAAGCTAAAATGATTCAAGCTCATAACAAATTAGCTTATCCAAGAACTTCCCAAGTAGGATACTTGGGCTTAGTTCTATGAAGGCCTATATGAGCACATTAAAAGGTAGGTGGAAAGTTTGAACCAACATGGGAAGGTTTATTCGTGGTGGACAGTGTTTACCAATGAGGTTCTTCTCAGTTTGTTGATTATAAGGATGATTGTTCCAAGTTGCCTATCAATGGATGATACATCAAGCAGTACTATATTGGATAATGCATCAAAAGAAGTTTTCAATAAAAGAAATTTTAAAATTTAAATTGTGAACACTGTTAAAGTTATATAGACAAATTGGGTTCAGATGATAGAACTGATTTGGTGGATCTACACCAAAATTATTGAATTCACGTTACCTTTCCATAAATATCACTTTTTATAGTTTGGTTGTTCTTAAGGATTGACTTGATCTTCTGATTGGTCCACTTCTTTTGAATTTAAATTGATCGGGGACTTAATTTTTATGTATCATTTTGATCTACCTAAAAGTAGTTGTTAGGTCTAAGCCCATTTTCATTGCATCCTATATGCTCAATCGAGACCCCAAAAATTGTTATTAGGAGTAAACCCACTTTCATATAGTTGCTTATATACTCTAATAAGAAATAGTTGTTAAATGCAAACCCATCTTTAAAGTGGTATCATATATGCTCCTTGCTTGGGATCTACATCCAATTAAAGTCACCACCCTATTCTCTAGGATTGGTTTAAGCTACCCCATGGGGCCTCTATTCTTTTAAATTTTGGTTGATCGAGTAGTTGCCCTGATCTAAATATCTTAGTTAGCTTACTTGGAATTAACATCCCATTTAAGTTCAAATCTTATTCAATGGGATGGGTGTATGCTACGCCATGAGACTTGCTTTCCTATTGAATTTTAGTTAATTAGGTAGTTATCATAATCAAACAATCTAAAATTTCATTTTTTTTATCCACATCCCATTCAAATTTCTATCATATTCTCTAGGATTTGCATAAGCTACCCTACAAGGCCTCCTTTTATTTTCAATTCTGATTGATTAGGTAGTTTTCCTAATATAACCATCTAAATCTTCTTATTTGTGATCTACATCCCATTCATGTTCAAATCTTATACTTTGGGATTGGTGTAAGCTACCCCATAGGGCCTCCTTTCCTTTTGAATATTGGTTGATCAATTTGTTATCCTAATTCAACCATTAAAATTTGCTTGGTTAGTATTCACATCCCATTCAAGTTTAAATCAAATTCTTTAGGATTGGTGTAATCTACCCTATGAGACCACTTTTCCTTTTGAACACTAGTAGATTAGGTAATTATCCTGATCAAACTTCCAAAATCTGCTTGTCTGAGATTCACATCCCATTTAAGTTTATATCTCATTCTCAAGATTGGTATAAGTTCCCTAAGTGGCATCCTTTCATTTGAATTTTAGTTGATCAAAGATATGAATCCATGTATCATTCTGATCCAACCACTCAAATCTACTTATGTAGGATCATTTCTTTCTGAAGTATCCATCCAAACAAAAAAAATCCAAATCAATCTTCTTTCAAATTCATTCACCAAGCAAATCCTCTTGATTCAGTTGATCACCTTGATCAATGCCAATACGTGTGATTTACTTTTCAAGTTTATCACACCTATTGGGGGCTCATTTGTTTATCTCATTTTTACCTGAGGTCAATTAAACACTCATACTCTAAATCATAATTAATAATCTTAAATCACTACTGTTTGCAGTGTAATGACTCCTTCACTTCAATTATATATCAAAATCATCAACACTAGTTCTCTAATAAAGTACTTAACCCAATTGACTCAATTGAGATAACTCCACTGAGCAAAATTGATCAAACAATTCAAATGAACTTTTTTAAACCCCAATTTTCATTAAAACCTCACCAAATAATCTCAAACTCAGCTCCACATGGTATTAACATGTTTGGTCAACTTGTTTTAGTCAATTGTTTACTTGGCCAATTCTACCTAAAATTGGGCAAACCTGTGAAACTTAGGTCAAACAATCAAATTCACTTGAATCAAATCATTCAAATATTTAAATCCAAACCTCCTAATTCATATGGTGATTCAAAACCATGGGATACCTCACCTAACTAAGTTAACTTGGTCAATTTAATCAAAATAATCAAAATCAATTCAAAATCATTTTTTTTTAATTTAAATTGCAAACCCATGGAGTTAAACCTCATACACATAACTTAAATAGCCTCAAAATGTTCCCCATAATCTATCCTAGTATGCTTGACCAAGTTTGACCAGTCAAAATGGTGAAACTAATAAAAAATTCAAAAAATACCCAAATAGTTAAAAATGGTCAAACTTTTCAAATTTGCTAAATCTCTCAATAATAGCTAGTTTAAATAACTTGAACCCATTCTAGAACCTTTCTAATAATGTTTAAAGGTAGCTCAAACTATTAGTTCAATCCAAACCAACTTCAAAATGCCCCCATTTATAAAATGCTAAAAACCCCATTCCAACTCATCTTGTCTTTCTTGGGCAACTCCTGCTCTCCTAACCACCTTGGACACATGATAAACATTAGAAAATTTCTCCAAACCCTCTCATCCTGCCATTTAAACCCTAGCTTATATAATAGGGTAAGAAACTTAAAAATTTTGATTCAAACATATATCCCCATCCAAACCATCAACAAAGCTTCCATTGCTTCCCATTCTACTCTTAGAGAACACCTGTTCACGCTCCAATCTTCTCAATCCTTGAAGACGTTTTGGTAAAGAGATCAAAAATCACCTAAAGGCTATTTTTTTTTCAAGATATTTCATCTTTCAATCAAAGTATCCTCCAGCTATGGTACTTAATTGATGTTGTTCTTCAAGCCCCTTAGATCCACTAGATAGATTTTTTTTCACTGGATAGAGATATTTTTCAAACCCTTACTCTAAACCTAGGGTTTTTAATAACATTCAAAATAAATACATAAAACCCCAAAAACAACTACTGCTTGTAATTGGAATGAGTTTAGACCTATTAGTCTTTGTACTTTCTTTAGTAAGTTGATTTCTAAAATGCTAATGAACCTCCTTTCGCCTTTACTTCCTAAACTTATAGCTCCTAACCAAACTAGTTTTGTTAAAGGAAGATTCATTACATATAATATTTTATTGACTCAAGAAATTATTCATGATTTGGATGTTAATGTTCCTGGTGGCAACATTATTTTTAAATTGGACATCGCCAAGGCTTACGATAACATTAGTTGGGATTTTCTTTATCAAATCTTGTGTTCATTTGGCTTTAATTCTATTTTCATTAACCTTATTAAACAGTCCATGAAAAATTTATTTCTTTATTATTATTAATGGCAAAAGGAATGGTTTCTTTAAGTCTTTGCATGTGTTAAGATAAGGGGATCGTATTTCTCCTGCCCTTTTTATTATTGCCATGGAATATCTTTCTAGAGGCATTTCCAATCTTTATGGGAATTGTCCAAGCAATTTCTATAGAACTTTTGGTGGTTTTCCTATTTCCCATTTATGTTTTGCCGATGATGTTATTATTTTCTCTAATGCTTTGATTAATTAGGTTAAAAGACTCATGAAGTTGTTAAATGAGTTTCAAAGTTATAGTGGTCTGAATATTAAAAAGAGAAAAAGTTCCTTTATAGTTTCTAACAAGGATCCTCATGATTGGGTTTTTTCCATTAGGAATATAACTAGTTTTTTAATAGGGTTCTTTACCTGTTAAGTATTTAGTGGTCCCCCTTTATAAGGGTAGGAAGAATACCTTTCTTTTTTATGATCTTATTACTTTTGTGCAGAATAAGCTGAATTCTTGATATTCTAATTTTCTTAGTTTTGGAGATAGATTAGTCCTTATTAAAGTGTTTTGTGTTCATAACCTATTTATATTTTTCAAACTCTTCAACCTACCAACATTGTTTGTAATAGAATTGATAAATTATTGAATTAGTTTTTTTGGCATGGTTCTAATATGAATTCTAAAGTTCTTTGGGTTTCTTGGACTAAATGTTGTGGGACTTTTTAAGAAGGGAGGTTGGGGTGCAAGAATATATATATGATCTGTCGGAGGCCTTTTCTTTTAAACTGTGGTTCAACCTTAGGTATAAAGTCTCTGTTTGGGCTAAGTTTTTGTCTGATAAGTATTGTGTTGGTAGGCATCCTACTATGTGTTCTTATAATAAAGGTGACCCCAGGGTTTGGAAAAGGCTCTTTGCAATCAAGTGGAAAGACAAACCTCATGTTAAATGGGGTCTTGGTAAAGCTAACCTCTTCTTTTGGCAAGACCAATGGCTTGGAGATCAGTCTATTAACTCTATTCTTAATACTTCTACAACTAGTGCCATTATGGTGGACTATTTTATCATGGATAATAGTTGGGATTATAACAAACTTATTGATATGATTCCTGAAGATGTTATTTTTTGAATTCTTAAGTTGCCTATTAATATGAATTCTGATGATTTACTTTTATGTGATTTTTCTTATAATGGTATGTTTAGTTTAAAGGATGTGTGGCATGTGTTTAGAAATAAGCATTCTATTAGGAAAGTTTTTTCTATGATTTGGAACAAAAGTATTCTGATGACCATTTCAATTTTTATTTGGAGACATTTTAAGGAAGAGAGGTTTCATTATTACTTCTAAGTGTCAATATTGATATCATGTGGAGACTAATCATCATGTGTTCATGTCTGGTCCTACTGCTGTTAAAATTTGGATCTACTTTGAAGATATGTTCAAGTTTAATTATTTTAATGCTCACCTGTCTATTAATAATTTGTTGGAGTTATAGTTTATTAACTCGAAAGGTCATATCAGAAATTTGATTCCTTCCCTCATTCTATGGTATTTGCGAAATGCTAGAAATAACTCCCTTTTCAATAATATCCATATGGATTATCACAGTATTATTCAGAATATTAAAGACAAAGTGCTTAAGCTTTTTAATGCTAACCTCTTAAACACAAAAAAAAATTTAGGAATTATGGTTTTGTTGCTCATAATTTTGGCATTACTCTTCATAATGGTGGTCATTTGGACTATGTGAAGCTGATTTATTGGTTAAAACCTCCTATTAATACTTTTAAGTTGAATACTGATGGTTCAGTTCATAACAGTAGGTATGGTTTTGGTGGTATTATTAGAGATGATCGGGGTAATAGGATTATTGCTTTTGCTGGCCCTTTAGATAAATGTTCTGTGCTAATGGCTGAACTTCATGCCATTCTCAATGGGCTTAAACTATGTATCTCTCTTGGTATTATTAATATTTGGATCATTCCTATTTTTTGGGTGATGGCCTCTAGCCACCCTAGACTGTACCTAGGTGACTTTATATTTTTTCTTATTAGGGACCTTGAGCTCGTAGATTTTATTTTGTCTTTTTTTGTAGCTCTTTGGAGCAGTAGTGAGCTCGAGGACCCTTTAAAGACCTTGTATCCTTTATTTTTTATCAACACATAGACCTCTCGGTGGGTTTCCCCTAAAAAATTTTTTAAAAAAATAATATTCAAAATAAACCATATATAAGGGCTTTTTTGAGGGAAGAAGATAAAATTTAGACTATTCTTTGATCAGATGATCTAAATCTCATCATACAAATCATCCAATAAGACCAAGTTTGTTTGCAAGGAAAACTAGATCCCATCCGATGGGATCATGGTCATCCATCAAAATTGTGTGAATCAAACCATCATAATTTGAGGGAACATGGTTAAGTGAAACCATGCGAGCGCAACATTTGTTTGATCGCTACTGCACCACTATCGTATTAATTATTAGCAATCATGCACCAAATTGAGTGGCCTCTCCTTTGCCAAAATGTGCTTGACCAATGCAAAGCCGCCATCGCCCTGCCATTTAAATAAAAAAGTACATTTTAAATTTAAAAAAGGCAAAACATATAAAAAATTAGTTGATTCATTTCTAAACCCAATTTGATGAGTTTAAGCTCTATGAAACTAGGGTGATGAGCTCTTCATTTTAAAAATAAAATTATTCTAATTTGATAAATATTTGGAGCATGATTTGCATTTAAATTCACACTGTCTTTCTTACACAAAGGGCATAAAAATCTTTTTTATATGATAAAATGTTTGCAAGTATCTCCAACAAGCATTCTACTTAGGAATTTAAACTCCGTTCTATAGGATTTTGACTGGTGTTGATTAAGAGTATGTTGTGCTCTATGCTCACTTTTTTGCTTCAAACGGTTAACCATACTATTGAAGCTTATAATAGGCTAGATAAAAATGATAATAAGTTTTTTTTGGGTTCTTCTTCTATTGGCAAGAAAATTCACTAATATATTGGTCCTCTTGCATGGGGCCTATTAAGGGAGGAGTTTTAAGTTGCAAGTCAATCTTTGATAAGGTCTAATGTTGCCATATTAAACATTGGAATTTTAGAACTTGAAATTCAATGTGGCCTAATTTCATGAATCAAAAATATTGTAATAACATTCACCCTACGCTTTCTTTATTAAAAAAATGTTAATCTCCTATTTGGAGTAGGTTATGTAAAGCTAATTGGTTTGGAGAATCTTTTATACAATAGGAGGCGGGGGTAGTTGGTGTTTGAAACTCTGGTTCCTCCTACCATTGCTTATACTATTGGTGATATTCATATCAATGAAATTTCTAATGATATTCTATTCTTAAATTTTTTGAGAATGGTAATTTTTATTTTAAAGTGTTTGAAAATAAACTTAGGACTAAGAAGGATGCCTCGAATAATTTTAGGAAATTGTGGAACTCTATTACTCCTACCTTGACTCCTATTTTGGCTTGGAGAATTTTTAAAGGTTTTTCTTATATTGATTTCAATTTAAAAACTAAAGTCTTTTGTTTTATGTTTAAATGTCAATGTTGGCATCATACTGAAACTTTTAATCATGTTTTTTTTAATTTTCCATTGCTAAGAAAGTGTGGTATGTATTGGAGGATGGCCTTGGGATGAAAGTTCCTTTTAATATTAATAGCTTTCTTTCTTTTTTGACTTGTTGGTTTTAGAAGAATGCTAAAGACCACATATTAACTGTTATTCGTATGATTGAATTTTGGCTTTTTTTGATGCAAATAAATAACAGTATGTATAATAACTTGAAAATGACCATTGGAAGGATCATTATTCGTTTAAAGACAAAATTTCAACAACTTTTTATTGCCAAGGTTTAAATCTAAACATTTTAGAGGCAATCTCTATTTATCTAGTTTTAAAAATATCGACTTTAATAATTTGTTGCAATCCAAAATTCTCATCTATGTGAGGTGGATTTAACCTCATTCTAAGGAGTTTAAGATCAATATTGATGGCTCGGTGAATAATTATGGGATTGGATGTGGTGGTCTAATCATGATGGAAACTTTATTTATAGTTTTTCTTCTAGAATCCCCAAGGGTAATATCCTTTTTTTTTCTAAATTACAAGCTCTGCATAAGGTCATAAGTCTTTATACTACGAATAATATTATTAATGATTGGATTGACTCTAATTCAAAAATTCTTATCTTTAATTACTTCTCTCAAATGCCACAGTGCCAATATATTTTATCTATTTTACAAAACTTTAGCCTTGCTTCACATTGTCAATTATAAAATCTCTCACATTTGGATAGCAGGCAATGTTTGCACGGATTGTTTTGCTAAGGAAGGCTTTGAGACTTTGAATACAATTTATTACAACAAAGCCATATCGGGCATTCTCAAATGTATGATTAGGCTTGACATGTAGGGGATCCCTAATTTGAGAATTTAAGTTTCAATGTCATATTTAGTTAAGTACCTTTTTGTTATGTTTTTATAGTTCAAATTATCTCATATAGTTCCACAGTTGTAGTTGTTTTATTATGTTTCTCGTTATTTTGGTAGGAATAGGATGGTGGGCTATGCTGAAAATTTTCTTTTGTAATGTTTGGGGAAGGCTTTTATATCGTTTTCCTTTTAGGTATTATGTGGGATTTCTGCTACGTGTGTTTTGTTTGGGGCAGTTGGTGGGATGTCTCGTATATCTGTTTGGCTTGCTGGAGTTTATCCTGGGAGTTTGCGTCCCTTTGGGGTGGCGGGTATCAATTTGTATGATGGGATTTATTTTGTTTTGTCTAGGGAAAGCTTTCTATCTCTATTTATATCTAGGGCTGGCCTAATATCTATGTTCTTTCCCAAAGACTAGTAAGTTTTGATACTATTCTTTTATGGGTCCTTCATTTTCCTTGATTTTATCCTCGTGTTGTTCTTTTGTCTGAATCTATTTTCTCTTTTATGCTTATTTTTTTTGTTTGGCTAGGTTTGGTTGTTGCATCCTTTTATCTATTGGTATTTTTCTATTTTATGGGTTGCTACTTAATTGGTTCTATCTATTGGATGTGTAATTGGATTCTCTTTTGGTGTTGTAGTTGTTTATGTGCATGACTAATAGTCGTGGTGCTTTCTGTTGCTGGTGTGGTTTTTTTTTAATTATTTGTTAAGCTTTCCCAGTTGTGTTTGTGATTAGTATAATGTTTGGTGAGCCTATGAGTTCTCTCTCTTTTGTAGGTTGGTTTACATGTATCAGCTCAGCTTCTTGCTTTTTTTGGACCATTTGCATTTGTTGGTCAGCCATGATATTTACTTTAATGCGAATTCTCCTTGGATTTTTTGGCTTTGGCTGAGTGCCGACCTTTCTTTTGTTTGTTTTTGCAACTTGTAAGGGATCTAAGTCTCATTAGGGTTTTCTTTTCTTTGTGATTGTAGCTATTGGAGCATTTATAGAGTTTACGATTCTTTTTAAGGACCTTGTAAACTTTTGATTTAATTAACACGTAAGCCCATTAAGGCTTTTAACCAAAATAATAATAAAAATAATAATAATTTAAAGATTATTGTGACTTTATTAAATGGCATTTCTTATATTTACCATTGCCGAGATTGAGGTTTTACTCTGTATATATTTGAGTATTGCAAATTGAATATCATATAATATGCATCTAAATGTAGTTATCGATTATTGAATTATGTGTTTCATAGAAGATGCAAACTATAAGATAGAAATGTACACTGAAGTTCACCCCAGTAATTATCATTAGTTTAATATATGAATATGTTAAAGAGGTAATCCCCACATTATGAAGTTCTCTCAAAGAACATATATTTTGACTATATGACCAATGTCACCAATTTATACAACTCTATCAAAACTTGTCAGGCTACCAAATATCAGTGTTTGGAATCGCTAACTTACTATCAACCCTATTGATTCCAACCACAGTTCGGGACAATATCTTGGAGGCCTTGGAAGAATTGGCTTCCTTGAATAATAAGCTAGAACTTCACAAATTTTGATGCAGAAGATAATTTACCATCATTGTAAATCAAAATATTCATTGGAGAAGTTATTGGAGTTGGCAATTATGAAAACTCACTCATTGTTAGATGAAATTTTGAGTCAAGCAATTGATAATAAAAATTTTAACATTTCTTTGGGAAATAAAACCAACAAGTGAAAAATATTATGGTGCATGTTGGCCATCCAAATTTTGACGTCTAACTTATAGAGTTTGCATTAGGCCTAGTTTCAAGCACATTATATAGTAAGCAGACACAATAATAACAATGTCGTAAGTAAGCACAATGAAATTCTTTTTCTATATGGACAATGCATACATACAAGTCTTTCTTGTGGAAACATCCTCACCCCTAACAAATATAATAATGTTAAGTCCTAGAATGAAGTCCATGTTTGATGGCTGGCCCGAGAGTTCATTACTCAAAGAAGATGGATCATCCTTCTTGAGGATCACAAATGACTAGGTACAATTGCAATATTAATGCCCTCATCTTGTTCTCATGTTTGGAGCTTCATTTAAATGTGTCAAATACTTTAAAGTTGGGTCGAATGATGCAAGATGCATTTTTAAGTTATTCTAACATTACAAAAAGTTTAGATCATTTTGATTTAGGATAACCTGATTGCATTACTATACACATTTACCACCAAATGACCATTTAACATGCTACACAACATAACTAGAAGAAAATAGATTTTGGCACCACTTTATTTTAGTTAACGAGGTAGTTTAAAACTGCCACAAAATTTCTTATAGTAAGTCTAAAACCACAGCAAGATCGCCACATTTGGTGTCCATTGTAAAGGTATTTTGTAGCTATTTTGTGAATACTGAGTATATATCAGTATGCACTTAGTTTTGTAGTAGTTTAAACCATCGTTATTGTAGATCTATAGTGGTAATTTAAATTGCCACTATTTTGGAATACTTGATGCCATTTTAACCACCGTAAATGCTACAGATTATTGGTTATTTAAACTACTAATGTTGCTCCAAAATAGCAGTTGTTGAAATTACGGTTATATATATATATATATATATAAAATATTTTATGTTGACCAATAACCTGAAATCACAATTCAATGATATATCATATATATACTTGTCAATTTTTTCCTCAAAAAAAGAATGAAAATTTGATTTCATATATTTCACCAAAAGGTATTCAAAACAAACTCCAATCAAAATAAGAGTAAGATGAATACATTATGATTGTTTTGATTATTGATCGGTGCAATACATGGAAAAACTGATTTATCTTTTACTTCTTTTGTTTTTCATAAGTGCTTTATGATAAAATATCATCATGAAAATTACTAAAATATCACTATAAAATGTTTGTGTTCTTAATGAAGATTAAATGTGAGATATAGAGTTCCAACATTGATAAAGTGGCAGGAATGAAATAAAATTAGAAGAAACCTCTCTTATATATACGTAAAATATGTGTCAGATGAATTTCTTCTCCCAAGTCCCAACATTTCTATTCTTCCCTAAACATTTACATAAGAGTGGATGATGCACATTTAGCAATTTATTATTTGATTCCTTGGGATTTTTAATGTGAAGTATCAATAAAAGTGTAAGATGAGATCAGGAAAACAATTTCAGCACTAGAAAAACATTCTATTTTGAATGAGCTTTTTTCTAGGAAGCATTGCATCTCCTGTCAAAAGTAGAAAGAAGGAAGTATTGATATTACCTACCTCATGACCTATTCTAGTGATTTTGATGATTACAAACATATTTTTGGATGTTTTAATTTGTGTGCTAAGTATTTTAGGTTTAATAATTTGATGGATGTGCATAACAATTACTTATATTAGACGTACATTGCAGAACTCAAGTTCAATCAAAATTTGAGCTGAAAGAACTCAAGATGGACCAAGTTGTATAGCTTGAAGGTATTTATATTAATGTTAGAGTATCTTAAATGTCCATTAATATTTACTTGCATGATTTTATTTTCTCAAAATCAAAATATCTATTAAAATAATTTACATATTATTAATTCAGGATTATAAGCTTGATTTAGAAAACTATAAGATTCATTTATTAAATCAATTTTATATTCTTCATACATTACTCAAATTATATCAAATATGAAAAGATAGTTAATTAGAGAAATTAAAAGTAATAAGCTTATATGATAAAAAGTTTTATTAGGTGTTCATTTTGATTAGAACTTGTTACAAATAAATTTACTTATATATAATTAATTTTACCTACATTACATCATATTGCTATATGAATTAATATAGCTTTAAATACATTAAAATATGCACAAATTCTTATTTTGTTATATATGATATTATTTTGACAGAAATATGGCTTAATATTTATTTCAATAGATTTATTGGTTCTATAGATTGAAATTGATAGGTTATATGACCCACGTTGGTGCTAAATTGACTTGATACTAAGTTTTTAAATATTATATGATTTTAATATTTTATATTATGTAGCCATCTTTTCCTTATTTTTGTTGAATATGAAGACTTCAAGTGACTGGCCATTTTATAGCCATTTAAAACTTATATTTATTTAATATAAATAAATTTTTTTATGAAATTTTTTATTATTAGTTGATAAAATAATATTAGATTATTAGTTTTATTCAAAAATGGGTTTACTTACCCTTTCCCTTTAAATGCCCCACTTTCTCTTCTTATGAGGGCTATTAAAAAGAAAAAACTACAACATTTTTTTTATTCCAGCTTCCTTAAAAAAAAAAACTTTGATCTTCATTTCAAGATCTCTTTACATTTGCAAGATCAAACTCTTAGTTCAAATGCTTCAACACATTCAATTGAGCAACTCAGAAAGTTCATGAGTTCATTTCTTCACTTTCTAAAGTTTTCTTTGCTATAATTTTAGTGTTTTTTTTTTGAGAGAAAGCGAGAAGCAAATTTATTCATGAAAAGAAAAGAACCTAATACATGTGACAATTATCACATTCCTCCATTAACAACTTTACAAAGTAAGGAGGAATGTTATAATCATTTAAACTATCCCAAACAAAATCAGAAGACTTAGCAATGTTAGCACAATAATAAGCTAACTTATTACACTCCCTATTCACAACTTGAATAATAACTTGATTGAAACTTCTAAGAAAGAAACAATCTTCTTGGTTGGCTCCAACCTCCAAATTGACCTCCCTATTTAGTACTCTTTCCACAAATTTCATGATATTGTAATTATCACCTTCAATGATGATGCATTTAGCCTCATACATCCAATTTTTAACAACTTTACTCAATGAAAAAATAGCTTGCACCTCCGAAACCGAGCTATCCCAGTGTAAACTTTTGCATCCAAAAGCAAAAAGAAATCTCCCTTTGCTATCTCTTATTACACCCCCTACTCCAGCTTGGTACAAACCATCAAGTGAAGCATCCACATTGTATTTAATCCAATCGATTGGAGGGGGATTCCAAGAGGAAGAGAACAACATACGCTGATTAGAATCCCAGTTGATCGATATAGGATTAAAGGAAAAAGAAGAAGCAGCCAAACTAATTGCATTTGCTGCAATTACATTTATGCTCTCCTCTTTACCTCCATGTACCATTTTGTTTCTACTCTTCCAAGTCATAAATACCGCTGAGCAGTAAAGATTTCCCATAAATTGATTAGTCTTTGACGGATAAGCCAATTCCTTATAACAATCCTCCAACTTACTAAAAACTGGAATGCTATAACCCCATTTGTTAAGTTGAAGCATTACCTTATGAAGATAATTGCATTGAACTGCAATGTGTTCAGCATTTTCCACTTCCCTGCATCCTCTTGGACAGCCATTGTAGCTAATCATCCTTCTATACATCAAGAACTCAAAAGAAGGAATAGCGTTGTGATCCAACCTCCACCAAAACAGCTCCACCTGAGGCCTTAGTTTTAAGTCCCTTAGCCACTTCCAATTTTTATCCTCTTGATCTGGAAACCTGCTCTGTTCCGAGATGAGAGCAGCCAAAGATTTCCTTGTATGTTTAAACAATAATTCCCTTTCATCAAAGAAAAGATTGCTATGAATTGGAACAGATTTAATCAAGTCCATTAGTTCCCTTTCGAAAACCTGCTGCAGTTTTAGATCATTTTATTTACCTTGGTGAATAAAGTATTGCAAGTATTCTTGATCTTCCTGTAACCTAGCCACGAAGGTAGGCCACCTATCAATGCTCTTATCTAAGATCTAGATGTCTTTAGTAGTGCTAGCAAACTCCCATCAGCTATCTTCCATCTCAGAACCTGATGCAAAACTTTCGCTCCCTTCATAATTACCTTCCTGGTGATAGAATTCTTAACTTTATTTTGAACATTCCATATCTCATTACCGTATTTGGATATAAGAATCCTGTTAAGTAAAGAACCAAGATTGGAAATGATGCTCCAAGCAAACTTTGCTCTCCAAGAGTCTGATTTGTCAACTGCTGAAACAACTCCTTGGCCACCAGATCTTTTATGCTTGCACAAGGTCTCCCAATCAATAAAGTGAAGGACCTTACTTTAGTCTTATTTCCTCTAATGAAAATCCCTACTCAATTTGTCTAGATCCTTCAACACCCCAATTGGAACCAAAGAATGTGTTGCAAGAAAGATAGGCAATATTAAGATAGAGGATTTTATAAGAACAAGTTTTCCTGATAAAGTGAGAAACCTATTTCCCCATAGATGAAATTTATCACAAGCCTTCTCAATCAAGTATTGAAAAGTAGCAGAATTTAACCTTCTTAAATCCATTCGAACTCCCAAATAAACCATCTCTTTTACTTCTTTTATGCCCAAAGTTTTAGAAATAGCTTTAGATGTCGTCCTTCCAACTGAATTCCCAAAAATTAAAGATGATTTCTGTGCATTCACCTTTTGCCCCATCCAACGACTATAATCTTTCAAAATTTTCAAAATTTTCTTAGCATTACTGTGCCTTTCCTCAGAGGAAATGATGATATCATCAGCATATAGTAAGTGAGAGATTTTCTCTGCTGAAGGAGCAATTCTGATACAAATTCTAATAGCCCTTTGGTTGAAAGCTTCTGTCAACAATTGAGAACACAAAATGAATAAAAAAGGTGATAGAGGGAAACCTTGCCTAAAACCACACTTAGCCTGTATCCATGTGGTATTGACACCATTGATCAAAATAGAATACTTAGTATCCATCACACATTGCCACAAAAGATTAGAGAACTTCATAGGGAACCCAGCATCCTCTAATACTTTCTTCAAAGTCATCCAGCCCATACTGTCATAAGCCTGCTCCATATCTACTTTAATAGCCATTAAACCTTTCCTAGCTTTGGAGAACCGAAACTTGCTAAACACCTCTTGAGTTAGCATGATGTTATGTGACATTGATCTCCCTTTGATAAAAGCCACCTGATTTTTCGAGACCAGCTTAGGGATAACTCCAACCAACCTATTCTGAAGCATCTTTGCTACAACCTTATAAATAGATTGACAAAGACTAATAGGCCTATAGTTAGAAGGCAACATTGGATTCTTCAATTTCGGAATAAGAACTACAGCAGTTTCCCTCCATTCTTCACACATGACTCCAGTTTTGAGAAATAAATTAATGGCCCTCCAAACATCATCTTTGATAATAGACCAATAATTTTTAAAGAAAGAGTACGTAATGCCATCCAAGCCGGGTGCAATGTTACCTCCAAGTTGCCAGACAATAGACTCCAGCTCCTCTTTCCTAAAGTTAGCTTGAAGCAATCTGATATCACTATCTTCAAGACCTTTTGTTATTGCAGGCCACCCGTTAAGAACACACTTGGAGAGTTTCCATTTGTTGCTGAAATTCTTCAAAATGGTTTCTTCGATTTGTCCTTACTCTTTAATCAAATCTCCATTGCAATCTTTAATTTGATGAATGAAGTTGCTATTCCTCCTAGCTGTTGCCACCGAATGGAAATAGTTGGAGTTTGAATCACATTCCCTCATCCACTTGACCTTTGCTCTTTGACTCCACCATGTATTAAGTCGGCCCAAGGTATAATTAAGTTCCAACACCTTGGCTTTCAGCAAACTGATTTGAAAATCAAACAATGTGCCAACATTAGCTTCTTCTTCTTGTAATTCCAATATTTCCTTATTCAACCTATCTTTTAAGTTGTTAAGATTTGAGTGTTTTGCTTTGCTCCAATAAAAAAGAGCCTTCAACACACTCTTGAATTTCAAATTCAGCACCCCAACTTCATCTCCCCCTACCGGTTTGCTCCAAGACTTAGCCACAATGGATTTAGAAGCTGGAAAAGACACCCAAGTTTCTTCAAACTTCAATTTTTTTGAATCCTTAAATCCTAAATTAAAAAGCATTAAAATGATTGGACAATGATCTGAAGTGATCCTCCCAAGATGGCGTACAACTGCAGGATTTATCTTTGACAAGGCCACGGGATTAAGAAGGCAACGATCCAACCTTTCCAAAATACGGGCCCCTCCCTTTTTATTGTTACACCATGTAAATTTGGGGCCAATTACCCCAATATCCTTTAAATCACATTTGTTCATGAACACTTTCATATCATGAGGTCCTTGGGTGAAGACAAACCTCTTACCTCCTCTTTTTTCTTCTTGGGAAATAACACAATTGAAATCTCCCCCCACTATAAAAGGAAGATGAGTATTCGAGTAAGACTTTAAGGTTTCCCACAATAGCTTCCTACTATAAATGTCTCTACTCCCATAAACAGATGCCACCAACCATTCCCCTTTGCTTGGAGCTTTGAGCTGACCTACAACCACTTGAGATGAGGCATGAATAATCAAAAAAGCTCCATAATTCATCTTCCAACAAATAAGAATACCACCTGAAAGACCTTCAGCTGGGACATTATAGAAGTCCCAATCTTTCCCAATCAACTTATTAACATCCTCTCTATTAACAGTAGAACTTTTAGTCTCTACCAAACCAACATGAAAAAGGTCAAATTCTTTCACAAACTCCCTTAGATAACGGTAGGCCTCTTTCTTCCTAGCCCCCCTACAGTTCCAGAATGCAATAGCAGCCCTTAATGATAGGAAGTGGGATTACTCCCTTTCCTATTCTTAACATTACTACCAGCCTTCCTTCCATGATTGATAACATTATTCTTTCCCAAGGACTGCAATTCCTTATGAAGCCTAAACTCTGACTTTTGAAAGGGAGTACCTGAGTTCGTAGATAATCCGGATAGATTTACCTGAGTTCGCAAGCATCCCTTCCCCACCATATCTGATTTACATGATAAGTTAACATGCTCCTCATAACAACCTGTGGCAGGATCATTTTCAACGCCATATGGCTGTACCAGAGATTCACTGCCCTTAGCCATGGCATCTTCCTCTGTTCCGGATTTTCTAATAGAATCTGCCCCATCAGCCTGTATAACCAAAGCATCATCAACATTCCTGGAAGGATTTTCCAAGAATAATTCCCCTTCCTCAACTTCTAGCTCACCAACTTGATTTATGGGTTGATCAATGCATCCATTGAAATCCTTGGAAATGCCTTGGTCCTCCTCCTCTTAATCACAAAGAGTTTGGAATTGATTGTCCAAACTCAAACTAGTTTGACCCTGAATTGACTTAATGCCTTTAGAAACATAGACTTCTTCACCTTTTTTGTGTTGTAAGATTTTTCCCTTTTCTACCTCAGCAACTTTGAGCACTGGATTTCCCTGACCTCTATCTCCAACAGGAATGCTAGCAGCTGCTCCAAGCTTGGTAATAGCCTGCCTTTTCATATTTAAAGGATTGAACTTCCCCTTATTCCTACCTTGATTCACATGAATCCAAGGTCCATAGGAACCATTAGTTTCCATATCTTGAGCTTCTACAGCAATATCCACCACACCTTGTTTAGAGGAACCAATACCAGCGTTCACTTCTTCCATCTTCTTGTTCCCACAACCTCCTACCTTATGGCCTATCAATCCACAGTTATAACAAAATGAAGCAATTCATTCATATTCTATTTTCTGGAAGAATCTTCCAGCCAACCCATCTACCCAAACTCCCACAAACCCTTGCAAATTCCCATCCATTGTTTGTCCAAATCCATTATCACACAAACCCTTGCAAATTCCCTCCTTCCCCAACTAAACATATTCCCATCCATCATCATAGGAGTTCCTACCATAGAAGCTATCAAAGCTACATTGTTTTCATCCCAACAATGCAAAGGCAAGTGTGGCATTCTAATCCAAGTACGGGATGGCAAACCTTTTAAAGAGTTTGGAGAGAAATCAGTAGACCACCTCTCCATTCCTATAATGTGGTTGTTGATAAACCATGGACCTCCTTTAAGAACTCCTTCCAATGCTTCCATAGACTTGAAGGAAGACAAATACCAACCTTTACCAAGAGTTGTGAAGTGAAACGATCCAAAAGAAGCCCATTGACGTCTTAAGTTCCAGGCAACCACGTGGGTGGGTAGAACACTTCCAAACACCTTAGCAACTAAAGAAAATTCAAGTCTCTTAGTGTTCTCAATTTCAGATGCTTCATTCAATTTTATTGCTTTCCCATACTCTGATAGAATTTTATTACTCTTATCAAAGTTGATCTTGATGTAAAATGGTTTCTTCCAAGGATTTACCCCACTATTAACTGCCAACTTGTTACCAGACAATAACTCAGGCACTTGCAATGCATTGCCATCATTTTTTTCCATAGCTATTCCTTCCGAATCAATAGATTTCACAATTAGATTATGATTATTTTTGTTAACCATATTAAGGACATTCTCATTTATCTTTGAATATCCAAATCGATTAATAAAAATATTCATACTCGAAGAAGAAGCATTGGGATCCTGATAATAAGCCAGAGAAAAACCAGAATTTTAAAATATTCGTGGGGTTTTACAGTCTAAATCCAAAGCAAGACATTTTCCCTTACCTTCAACATGTTTAATTGGGCTAATGTGAGAATCAACAACCTCAGATATAACAATCCATCCATTCAATTTGATTCAGCGGACTGCATCAAGAGTTCATCCTTTCTTAGTCTGAACACCTTTGAAATTACCAATAATGTCTGGATTTGGACTAAGAATGGATGCGTCATCCAATTCTGAAGCCCAAGATGGCCGGCGGCCTCCTGCCGCCATGCCCGCAGCGTCAGTCGAAAGAACCAAATTAACCCGGGAAGAAGGAAATTTGAAAAAAGCTAATTTCTCTCTCTAGAATTGTGGAGCTTCTCTCTCTAGAATTGTATTGCATAGATTATTTATGTTTAAATGTACTATTATTTTTTTATAATTTTAGTGTTCACCATTAATATTTCTTGAAAATATTTATTAATCAGTGTAATACTAGTTGATAATCTTAGATTTGATTTTTTATGCTTAAATCTCTTTCATCTATAAAATTAGTAAGCAAATCTTTTTATTTTTAGCACAGATCTAGCATCTAAATCTAATTAACTTTTAAAATTATTATATACATATTTCTATTTACTTAATATATCCATATTATATGATATAGGGAATTTATAGTTTAAATCAGTAAGAAAAATATTTTTACTTAAAATATTATTCATACTAATATAAAGATATAAATCTATCCTAATGTGAGCGAATTTAGTATTCCATTTGCAAGTAGTAAGTTGATTGAAATTAAATTGTATGATCACCTCAACATACTATGCTCCATTTTATTACAAGATAATTTGAGCTTATAGTTTCTACATTAAATTGTATTTTTTTCTTAATATAAGCCATTTGGCTTAGAGAAATTTAAATTACAATTAAATTGGGTTGTACTTGCCTGTATAGGAGAATACTTAGGTTATAAACAACTTCTTTGGTTTAAAGAATGGGGTTTGTAAGGAAACTTTGGATTAGTGGATTCTACCTCGAGAGTTGGATAGCTGGACATAGGTCAGATTGGAATCCAAGCCGAACCATGGAAACATATTGTGTCTGTTACTTGCATTTATTTTTCTTTATCATTTTCATACAATAATTATGTATTTATTTATTCTTTGTCAAATATATCAAAATCATTTTAATTACTTTTTTTTAATAATTTTTTTTAAAAAACAAATTCACCAACCCCCTCTTAGGGTATCATAGTCATCTAACAATTGATATCAGAGCCTTGGTCTCTTTTTATTTTGGCTTAACATCCTATAGTATATCCACTTATAAACTATGGCATAAGGTTTTTCAAAGGGTTCACTTCTCGAAAGGACAATTTACTCATCGACCACCATTGTTCGATAACGTCCCTTCGCTTATTAAAAAAATAGAATTAGTACTTTCTTAAGAGGACAAGACTCTCATATGTGACACATACTTACACACCAACAGTATACACCCAATAAAGAAATTAATGGAATTAAAATTGGAAAATAGTTTGATGAATGGAATACATTAGAGAGGGAGTTTGATGAGTTAAATGCTAGAGCATGCAATATTTTGTATTGTGCACTTCTTTGAAATGACTACATGAAAATTTTCATAATAAATTCAACAAAAGAAACTTGTGATAAATTATATATAATTTTTGAAGGTACTAGTGAGGTTAGTGATGCTCAATTAAATAGACTTTTTTATGAATATGTATTATTTTGCATGTCTGCTTCTAAGTCTATTTCTTATATGTATACTAAATTTATGAAAAAAATTAACACATTACATTCTCTTGGAAAATATATAAGAATCAAGACTTAGTCTATAAGATTCTTAGATTTCTTCCCAAAGTGAAAAAGGTTATAATTCATAGAATCCAAATAGATCATGGTGGGGAATTTAAAAATAAATTATTTGAAAATTATTATGATGAAAATGGAATTAGACATAATTTTTAAGCTCCTATGACTTTTTTAACAAAATGGTATAGTCGATAGAAAGAATCATACTTTGGTAGAATTTACAAGATCAATGTTAGATGAATATAGACTTCTAAAGTATTTTTGGGAAAAAATAATAAACACTGTATGATGTTACAAATAGATCTTATTTAAGACCTATTCTTAAAAAGACTCCTTATAAATTATTTTTTTTTGAGTGAAACCAAAGATTAGTGATTTACATATTTTTGGATGTAAGTGTTTTATTTTAAATAATGATAATGACGCTTTAGGTAAATTTCATAGTAAGTATAATGATTGATTATTCTTAGGATATGTAATTTTTGGAAAATCTCTTAGAGTTTTTAATAAGAGAAAATTAATTGTTGAAGAATTTGTTCATGTAATTTTTTCTGAAAACCCTATAGATTTAATAAGAAATGATTTGAAGGATGATGATATTGAGAATATAAAAAACGTAATTATGGAAGAAAAGGTAGATGATTATTACCTAAGGAATGGATATATAAAATAATTCACCCAAAAGAATTCATAATTAGTGA
Source organism: Dendrobium chrysotoxum (assembly GCA_019925795.1). Taxonomy (NCBI): domain Eukaryota; kingdom Viridiplantae; phylum Streptophyta; class Magnoliopsida; order Asparagales; family Orchidaceae; genus Dendrobium; species Dendrobium chrysotoxum. Next base: position 8,050,377 of record CM034304.1, on the reverse strand, counting down.
TCCTTCTCAAGGTGTTAAAACTAAGAGAAATCTTTGGGATGAGGTAGACTATTCTGCATTTCTATCAAAAATTAAACCTAAAAATATAGATGTAGCTCTTTAAGATAATTTTTGGATAGTTGCTATGGAAGAGAAACTTAACCAATTTGTATGAAATGATGTTTAGGAATTAGTTCCAAGTCCTCATGATCAAAATATAATTGGAACTCGATTGGTATATGTTGTAACTTAGATTTCAAGATTATGTTTTATATCATGTTATTTTTTGATGAAACCAAAATATTATTGTTATGATTAATATTTCACCTAACATACAATGGATATATTTTTCTTTGTGTTGTTTCTATGTACTAATGTTTTAGGAAAATCATACTCCAGACAGCTAAAAACTTCAAGACAGATTAACTTAGGGTTTCTTATAATAAAGTCTGTAATTTTTCTATTTTTCTTGAGTCTGAGAGAGTGTGATTATAATTGGGTAACCATGCACACACACACACACACACACAAGGGGAGTGAGTCAAAACTTTAGATTTTAAAACTAATCATATTGTATAATTTTCAAATTATATTGGATGATTTTTCATGGTAATTCATCCAAAACTAAGTTAATCAAATCATGCCCCAAAAATTTTTGTGTTATTGGTATTGTATAATTCTTGGTTCATACAGATGACTCATAGAGTATGAAATGGGGTCATCCACATTCATACCAAATGAAACATGATTTGTTTAAATAGTTCATACTATTCGATGTATGGTTCATATAGATGATACATAGAGTATGAAATGTGTTTGTACAGAATCATATTGGACGAATTGGTTCAGTTTTGAACTATTCATATTATATGATGTCTATTCATATAGGCAACTGAAAGAGTATGAAATTAGGTTCGTACAAGATCGTACATAGATTTTTGAACTGATCGTATAGATGAAGTGTGATCGTATTGTACGATCTGACTACGTTCAAGTTAAAATTTTTAGTTTTCTGGGTGATTTTTCTTGTATTTCATATAAGAGTCCTAAAAACTGACACTCCTATTATCTTGCTATGAATTTATTTTGCGAGTGGGTAAGGAGAGTGTTTAGGAGAAATTATTATGAGTGAAGAGTGACATATCTTTTGAGAGAAAATTGTGAGGGGATTCACAAGGTTACCCAAAGGAAAGAATCTCTTATTTATTCTTCAAGATTCTCCTTACTTCCTTGAAGGCTCTTAAGAGAAGAATTTTAAAGAAGATCATGATAGTCGGCCATCACCAGGAGGGCGAGAAAGGATGTTGGTGCTCTGCGATAGGAGGGTGAGAAAGGATGTTGGTACTCTGCCATCACCAAGAGGGTGAGAAAGGACATTAGTAATCTACCATCACCAGGAGGGTGAGAAAGGACATTGGTACTCTACCGTATCGGGTTGGTGGAAGAGATGTTTTTGAAGGGCTTTTTTGCCTTACTATGGTGGCTAAAGGAGAGTCACTAGTGTTTAGTGCAATACCTGGAGAAGGAGTCTCCAAAGAGTGGATGTAGGACTAGTTGAACTGAACCACTATAAACTTTGGTGTCTTCTGTTCCTTTACTTTTTACTGCATTTTATTTTTTTGCATTTTAATTTTCTATGGTTAAAAAATCTTTTATGAAAATCTAATCTAGTATATATTATGAGAATCATTGATTAAATTTTCTTATAATGATTTTCGATAATCCAAGAGATAATTTTTAAAATAACTAATTCACCCCCCTCTTGGTTAGCATTTAGATAGTTCTATTAGGACTAACAACCTAGATAAACTTTTAGTCTATAAAAATAAGCTAGATTACTCATGAAGTATTATTAGAAATAAAGCTAGCTTAGCTACATAAGGGTACACATAAATAGAAAGAATAGACTTTGAAGAATTTTTTGACTTATAGCAAGACTAGGGGCCATTAGATTACTCCTTCCCTTTGCTTATCTTACAGACTTTAAACTTTTTCAAATGGATGTCAAAAGTGTATTTTTGAATGGGTTTCCTGATCAAGATATATTTATAGAATAACCATCAGGTTTTGAGAGCCTTAGTTTTCCTAATCATATTTATAAATTGAAGAAAGCACTATAAGGTTTAAAATAAGCTCCACATACTTGGTATGATAGGTTAAGTAACTTTTTAATTGAGCATAAGTTTAGAAAAGGTAACATATATATAAAAATTTTTTATCAAAAATTATGGAGATGAATTAATTATTATACAAATTTGTGTTGATGATATATTATTTGGAAGTAAAAATGAAAGTTAATACTATGAGTTCTCTTCATTAATGTAAAATAAATTTGAAATGAGTAAGATGAGAGAACTCACTTTTTCTAGGACTTCAAGTAAAATAACTAGAGTATAATATTTTCATAAGTCAAACTAATATATCAATAGATTATTAAAAAAGTTTGATAAGAATATATTCAAATTGAGTAAAACCCCTATAAACCCATAAATAGGACTCAATTTAAATGAATAAAAAAAACTAATAAATCAAAAGTTTTATAAAAGTATGATAGGTTAATTTTTATATTATATATCTAGTAGGCTTGATATTATGTTTGTAGTATATTTATGTGGAAGATTTCAATCTAGTCCTAAGGAATCACACTTAATAGTAGTTAAGTAAATATTTTCCTATTTAATATGAAATCCTAGGTTAGGCATATGGTATCCTAAAAATTTGTTATCATAAAATTTAGTTGCATATTCTAATGCAAACTGTGGCTTGTAAAGTTGATAAAAAAGTACAACTGTAACTTATCAATTTTTAAGATCATCGCTTATTTTTTGGTCATCAAGAAAATAAAATTTTAAGCTTTATCCATAATTGTAGCTGTGTATATAGTTGTGGGTAGATGTGTTACTCAAGTTCTTTGGCTAAAATAATAATTAGAAGATTTTAAAATTAAGCTTAAAAATATTCCTATTAAATGTAATAACACTAGTAGTATTAATTTAACAAAAAAATCCTATATAACACTCATGAACAAAATATATTAAAATTATCCATTATTTTATTAGAGATCATATTAATAAGTTTGATGTGGATATAGATTTTGTAAACATAGATTCTCAAATAGTAGACATTTTTATAAAACTATTAGCTAAAGTGAGATTTTGCATGTTAAGACGTATGCTTGGGATGTCAAACCCTAATATTTAAACTTCTTATATATTTCTATTATTCTTTTCGATGTTGTCAAAGGGGGAGAAGAATTAAATGTTACTCATAATTCTTTTTACATATATATATATATATATTTATAGATAGAATTAATTTTTAGAAAATTAACATTCAAAAATATTTCTTAATTATTATATATGTATTTTTTTAATGCTTAAAAGTTATGATAAAATGACAATTTGCACCTTTGTTATAACTATACCCAATAAAAAATTGTCATCATAAAAAGGGGTAGGTTGTTGATATTATCAATCTAATGACCTATTCTAGTGATTATGATGATAACAAACATATGCTTGGATGTTCTAATTTGTGTGATAAGTATTTCAAGTGTAATAATTTGATGGATGTGCATGATAATTACTTATATATAATTTACATTACACAATTTATATTTAATCAAAATTTGAGCTGAAATAACTAAAGATGGACCAAGATGGATAGCTTGAAGGTTCTTATATTAACGTAGGAGTATCTTAGAGGTCCATTGATATTTACTTGCATAGTTTAATTTGTTCACAATCTAAATCTCGACTAAAATGATTTACATATTATTAATTTAGGATTATCAGATTGATTTAGAAATCTATAAGATTCTTTTATTAAATAAATTTTATATGCTTCACATACTATGAAAATTTTATCAAATATAAAAAGATACTTAATTAGAAAAATTAGAAGTAATAAGCCTATATGATAAAAATTTTATTTGGTATTCATTTTGAGTTGAACTAGTTCCATATAAAGTTATTGATATATAATTAATTTTATCTAAATGACATAATATTACTATGTGAATATTTTAATATATCTTTAAATACATTAAACTATGCATAAGTTCTTATTTTGCTATATGATATTATTTTGACAACCACATGGCTTAATTTTTATTTCATTAGATTCCTTAAATTCTATAAATAAAAATTGATAGGTTACTATTAATCTCATTTTTGTATGAGGTCACTAGGACCTACCTGGGTTACTTTATGGTGATCTAATAATAGGGAGGTGTCCACCCCTCAATCATATAGGTACCAGTCAAAACCAGATCCAAGTCTAATCAAATCCAATTTTTCCTCCCAATTCAATCTCTAGTCCAAACTTCCACCAGCTTTCAATCAACTTTAAAATCATTCCAATCAATCTCAATCATTTATTTGATTGTCATTGATGTGGATAATTCAAACTCAGCCATTTAAGGCAGAAACCCAACCAAAATTCAACATTCCAAACCAAATCCCAAGGTTAAAGACCTTGGTCCTAAAACCTTTTTTGGGTGGTTTTTGTATCACCTTGAAACCCAGTCAAATGACCTATGATTTAGGGTTTATCATTTGCATCTTGTTTAGATATGTCTCTAAGACCAACCCACCAAATTTGAGCTCATTCTGAATCCTTAGACCCAAAAACTGGATTGATTTCCAAAGTCTACAAAACCTTCAAATATTTACAACCTATGCTAATAGACTTACCATTCAGTGGGATTTGACCTTTGGACCCTTTCCAAACCTTATAACCATATCTATGGCCTTTGCCATATCTTGTAGACCAGTAACCTATATTTTGCTTGACCTAGTTTGACCAGAGGTCAAAATGATAAAAATGCCCTATAGAGGGATTTTTGGTCTTTTCCCCTATATTCAATATGGACTTCCCATATCAAACTTCAAAACCTACCCCAATGGATCCTAAATATTAGTAAGAACACATTTGATCCAAGCCCACCCTTCGGTTTGACCAGGTTAACCAAGTCAACCATGGTTAACCAAAATGGCCCTAAAGGGTTTAATTACCCTTTTCAAACCAAATGAACTTCCCATGACTTGGGACCACTCCCATTGAGTTCATATGATCAACTTGAACTCAATGAACCCAACCCTTAACCCTATATCAACTTGGTTAACCATATCAACAATGTTTGACCAAACCTCCCATACACTTTTATTCTTTCAAACCCTTTGACCAATGCTTTCTCAAACCAATTCAAACCCCTAGGACCACCCATTGGACCCTTAGAGATGACCCTTGGGTGGACCCAAGCCTTAAGCACACTTGGGTTAGCCATTTGGCTTGACCTAAGTGCCCAAAGGCACGTTTCTCTTCAACCAAGTTCCAACCATAGCCAAATTTGGATCAAACCAATAGTGGCATTGGGTCCCCCTTAACCCTACACACCTTCCCTAGCTGGCTCAGCCCTTTGGTCAACTTAGGTTAGGAATTAGGCAAACCCAAATGGTCAAAATGATTATTGGTTTATCCATTTCTCATCCTAAGCCCCATCAATCCCTACCAATACCTCTATTAGGTGGCCCTTGGTCTAACACACCTATCCTAGCAAGCCCAACCCCTGAATTGACTTAGGCCAACCTTCAAACTAGCCCAAAGTGGTCAAAATAACTTTCACTTGAGCCATTTCTCACCTCAGACCATATCATGTCCAATTGACACTTATATTTGGTGCTCCTTGGCTCAACACACCTCCCTTCTCAAAGCCATCCCTTGGCCTGACACAGCTTACACCCAAATTGACCCAAACCATATAGGTTTTGGTTAAATCGAGCTATCCAGGTGAATTGAGCTACCTCTTACCTAATTAAACTCATGGTTGAGTTCACCTAGCCTCCAGCACACTTTCTAGATCACCATAATTTAACTAGTGGCTGGCGGTGGCTGAATGGAATGGGAGAAGCTTCTGGTGGTCCCCTCCATCTTGGGCTTCATTCAAAGGCTTTCAGGCTCTGTGTTTGTTGGGTTTGAGCTCACGAGACCCTGGGGGTATATCCCCTTCCATTTGACATTCATCTAGCTATCCGCCAGTAAGATCCCAGCCATCCATGGCAGCGGAAGCCATTTGAATAGGGCACCCTGATTGAAACATCCCCATTTGCTTCTAGGCATTCCAAAACTTTCCCTAGAGCTCTCTGAGCATTCATCTATCATTCCCTAACTTCCTAGTCCTCTTCGATTAGTTTTTTGAGTGAGCTCTAATAAAATCCATGCATATTCCGCTCGAACTCCAACTTTCGATGATCCTCCGACTAAGATGTTTGAAAGAGAACTATTTGTTAACTCCCCCGGAAGGTTCCTGATAGAAAAACCATTCATTGGGGCTTTCTAAATGGTGATAATTTCCTTCCTGAGATCGTAGCTAGCTAGTGTTGGCCAGGTGTGAAAGGAACTTTCAATCCCACATAATCCCACCGTTGGATTAAAAGTCCTCCTCGTCCTGATCCTCCTTGTGAAATTTTGTGAGAGTTTATTGGCGGGATCTCTGGGATCACACTAAAGAATGTGAATTATTTTAGGTCTATATGGAAGGTTGATGATATAATCCTAACCGTTGACTTTAATCAATGGTTCAGATTAGATCCCATGGCCCAAGTTTCACTAGAATTGGTGCCCATTTGGTTCACCAACTAGGAACCCCAAAATCCCCTTCTAGATTTGACCTAGAATATTAATTAATTCATATTAAATTCTAAAAATTCACATAAGGACTCTAATTACTCATAATAGAGCCCCTAACCTATATAAAATCCCCATGATTATATCTCTGATTTAGCTTTAATTTAATTTTTTAGGAGAATTAATAGTTAATTCAATTAATTAATTAAAAATATTTAAAATTCTAAAAAATCCCTAAATACTTGGAAACATTCACTTAGGTCATTCCTGACCTTTAGGGATGATTCCAAGAGGTTTGGGATTGATTTGGATCAAAATTTAAAAAACTCCTTAATTAAGCAATTTTAACAAAATCCAAAAATACCCAAACTTTGGAAAATCACCAAAAATTCCAGAAAAATCCAATTTAATCAAACTCAAAGCCATTCAAATTTAATTAAAATTTGATATTCTAAAAATATCAAACCTCCAAAATTCATTCAAAGTCAAAAAGTCATCTCTCCGATCAACTGTAGCTTAAAATTAGGTCAAACCTTTAGAAATTCTTAATGTAAAAAATTCTAAATTGAGCAAATTTAGAGTCTAATTACTCCAATTAAGTTCTAGTTTTTAAGAAAAATACTCAAATTCTATATATCAATTTAATTTTAAAAGTCAACCTTTGGCTCTTTTTAATTAATGCATTTAAATAATTCCAATAATCCCAAAAATTTAATAATAAGTAAAAATTCCAGAAAATTATAACTTAATTAATAAAATCAGTCAACTAATACTTTAATATATAACAAGTACTCTAAAGATGAAGGTTTTAGGATGAACTACCTTGAGTAGTGGGGCTAAGTGTCCTAAGGAGGCTTGGTTCCTTGAGCTAACTATGACAATGGCACGAATGGATTCAATGGTGTGTAAAACTTAAAAATTAAATGACTCTTAATTACTTAACTAAATAAAATCCTTAACTCAACTACACCAACCTGGTTTATAGGCTGGACTACATTGAGCTACGAGGCTAAGTGTCTTAAGGAGGTCTGGTTCCTCGAGCCCACTGTGATAATGCCATGAACCGATTACTGAAAAATCTAATTTAATTTTATTGAGATTGATGCAAATCTATTTCTTCAAGTGAGTTTTTGATGTGAGTTTTTGATGATTACAAAATCTTATTATTTGTTTATTATTTCTCCTAACAAATGCTAGAAAATTCTATTTTTGTGTGTACTAACATTTCATTTCAGGAAAATCACATTCTAGACAGTGGAAGACTTCAAATTTATTAAATTAGAGGTTATTAGTCTTGGAGTCTATATTTTTTTTATATCTGACTGATGTGATTATAATTAGGTAATCATGCACACACACACTAGGGGAGTAAGATAAAAACTTAATTTTATTTAAAACTAATCATACTGTATGATATTAGATCGTACGGGATAATTAGTACAGTTTCTCCGCTTAAACTAACGAACCTGCTTGGTTAAGTGCGAATTTTTCAAAGTGTAAATCATACAGTATGAAATCCAAGGATGCTAGCTTCGAATAGGATCGTACGGGATAAACTTTTCAAATTTTTTGAATTGTTCATACAATACAAACATGTTTCATATATCATTTCCAAAGTATGAAAACTGGGGTTCAATGGTTCATACAAGTTCATACAGGGCGAACTGTTCAATTTTTTAAACTATTCATATAGTATGAATAGATTTCGTATATCATTTCCAGAGTATGAAAATTGGGGTTCAATTGTTCATACTGGTTCGTACGGGATGAACTGTTCAACTTTTTGAATTATTCGTATAGTATGAATATATTTTATATATCATTTCTAGAGTATGAAATCGGGGCTTCACAGGTTCGTATGAAATCGTACAGGATGGACCGTTCAACTTTTTCAACTGTTCATATAGTATGATTAGGTTTCATACATCATCTCCAGAGTATAAAATTTTGATCTCATAGGTTTATACAGAATCATATGGGATGAACTGTTCATATTTTGAACTATTCGTACGGGATGATATTCGATCGTATGATACAATCCTACTTCATAAAACTTAAAACTTTTAGTTTCTAGACGGTTATTCTTGTCCTTTGTATAAAAGGTTCCTAAAAACTGACTATCTAACTAATCTTTTATAAATTTCTTCTTGTGAGTAGTAGGGAGAGTGATTAGGGAGGGTGTTTGGGAGTGAGTGTGGTAAGATCTTTGAAGAGGAAATTGTGAGGGGATTCACAAGGTTGCCCAAAAGTGAGGATCTCATTGTCTGTACTTGAAGTCTCTTCCCTATCTCTTTGAAGACTCTTGAGAGAAGATATTTGAAGAAGGTCCAATTCTCTGCCATCACCAGGAGGGTGAAAAAGGATGCCTGGTACTCTACCATCACCAGGAGGGTGAGAAAAGATGTTAGGTTCTCTGCCTTCACCAGGAGGCTAAAAGTAGCTGTACTGTATGATATCTATAAAGTTTTTTCTTTAAAGGGTTTTCAAAACATCCAAGAGATTTTTTTTTAAAAGTACCAATTAACCCCCCCCCTCTTGGTTAGCCTAGGGACATAATCAATAGGTCTAACAACTTATTCACACTTTCAAGTGGTATCAGAGCCTATTTCAAAAAATACTGTTTAAATTATATTTTGAAATTCTATCATGGCTAATTTTTGAAACTGAAAAACACCTATAAGTTATTCGGTCACTAGACATCCACTATTTGATAAAATCCCATTTGATTTTCGAAAAACTTGCATGTTTACTTTTCTGCAATCACTTGACTATCACATGTAGATTTTACAGAAGAAGGTTTCACTGAATCTACTAGACTTGTGAATAGAATTAGAATTCAAACACTTTTTGCTGATTGGACTATAAAAGAACATGAATTAGCTCAATTAAATGCTATGTGTTTAAATAATTTCTTTTGTGCATTGAAATCGGAAGACTACATGCATGTTTCTACTTATAAATCTTGAGAAGTGATTTGGGATAGGCTTTATATTACATATGAAGGAACCAATGAAGTGAAATAATTTAGATTGAATATTCTACTAGATGACTACGAAATTTTTTACATGAAATTGAATGAGTGAATCTCTAACATGTATACTCATTTTACATAGATAGTAACTTCATTACATGCTTAAGGTAGGGAACTAACAAATTTTAAAAAAGTAAATAAGATATTACGTTGTTTGCCTACTACTTACAATGCAAAGATTACTGCTATAATGGAGTCGAAATACTTAAATATTTATTTTATTGATAATCTACTTGGATCATTGATTGCTTACGAGTAAGGAGTAACTCAAAGATAGATTAATGCAGGTGATAGACAGAAAGAAAAGAATATTGCACTGAAAGTAGATGATTCAAAGAGTGATCAGTCCTAGCTTGAGGATGAAGAGGATATTTCCTTAATGACAAGGCAATTCAAAAGTTTCCTAAAAAGGAAGCAAAGGAGATGACAACAGTGGAACAAAGGTAAGTTCAATAAAAATACTAAGGATTCTAATGATGTTATTTGCTATGAGTGCAGGAAGCTAGGATACATAAAGAATAATTGCCCTAATCTCAAAGTCATTCCTAGCAAGGAGAAAGCTGAGGAGAAACCAAAGGATAGAAGCGATAAGATGAGTCTAAGTGAGCATTTTGGGTGGACTCAACTTCTGATTCCTCAAAAATAACACCGGAAGTGGAAGTCACAAATTTATGCTTAATGGCAGATAATTTTGATCATTCAAATCAAGATGAGATATTTGACTTAAGTTATGATGAATTATTTGAAGTTTCTAAACGCATTCATTCTGCATATAGAAAACTAATAAAACTGCATCCAAACTAAATTTAGATTGTTGCAAATCTAGTTTTGATGATGACAAACATATTTTCAGTGTGTTTTGCTTGGCTAACCCGTTTCAGGCACAAATGATCACGAGCCACTCAAGCCAACTCAAGATCGGGTCTAAGTGTGTCCAATGTACTATTTTTTTTTTCTTGAGTCAATTGTAATGTAACTGATCCCCCAGCTAAGTAACCTTACACCCACACACTTAGGGGGAGAGCTTGAGTGAATTAGAGTTTCTGTTCATTTTTTGTTCAGATCGTCCTGGACGATCAGGTAAAAACAAAAACCCTAATTAGGGCGAATAAGTTAAGAGGGTTTGATTAAGCAGATCGTCCTGGATGATATTTGGATCGTACGGGATGATATGCTCAAATAAAAAATACTCAGCCACCAGATCAAGTTAGGCAAGTTTTTATTTTAAGTTATTTGGTCTAATCGTCCCGGAAGATACGTGTATCGTCCTGGATGATTCAGTACAATCATGCCTAATTTAATCTGGTAATTAACGAAAGTAATTTAATTTTGTTTGATACGATCATATCATCCTGGATGATCACAGGATCATCCCGGACGATCATGATCGTCTAATGCATTTTAGCTGCACCCATATCGTCCTGGACGATCAAGTCATTTTTTGGTCATCCAGCACAAGTTTCTCTGGACGACCTGAACTATCTTCTGGAGAATATTCCTTGATTTGCACTAATCGTCCTGGACAATTGCAGGATCGTACGGGACGATATGATCAAGTTTTTCTTCTGATCATCCAGAAGAGCCAGATCGTCCAGGCTCAAACAGCTGATTTTGAACTGATCGTCGTCCTGGACGATCATGGGCGACCAGTTGAGATTTAGGGCAAATTTTGAGCCCTCCTATAAAAGAACTTTTTCTTGAAATAAGAAAAATCTTTTGCCACCTTCCTTTCCAGAGAAACCCTAGAGAGAGAGAGAGTTTGGGAGAGAGAGAAAAGATCTTGTGAGGGGAGTTAGTGAGGGATTCACTAAGGTTTCTCAAAGCACGGATCAGAGTCATCTTCTCGGCTCATCATCTTTTGTCTAGTTGGTGTTCATCGTGGGAGGATCGTTTGCAAGAAGATCCGGGGTTCTCTGCCCGCTTCAGGTGGAAGCAAAAGGAGGTTGGGTTCTCGGCCTCACCGTGTGGTGAAAAGGAGGTCTTGTACAGGCTTCTCCGCCTTGCTGTGGGAGCAAAAGGAGAGACACTTTTTATTTAGTGCAATACCCGGAGGGGAGGCTCCGGAGAGTGGACGTAGGTCATGTTGACCGAACCACTATAAAATCTGATTTGCTTTTTTGATTCAGTTCTGCACTTTACTTTTCTGATATTAACTACTTGGGTGAATCTCTAGGATTGATCTTTTCGTTGTTGTTTACGTAATTCCGCTGTAAAGTATCGAAAAGATTTTTCTGTTGTTCATGAAATTTTTAAATAACCAATTCACCCCCCCTCTTAGTTGGCCTCGGGACTAGTTCACTAGGGCTTAACATCCCTTTTGAACTTTCAAGTGGTATCAGAAATTTTTGTCACATAAATCTGAGTCATTTGATGAGTTTAGATCTTTCTCTACTTGGATTCAGAAGAAGTTAGGATGTGAGATTATTACCATCCATAGTGATCATGGAGGGGAGTTTGAAAATAAAAGATTTGGAAGTTTTTGTAAGGATCAAGGGATTAGTCACAATTTTTTAGCTCCTAGGACCCCTCAGCAGAACGGGGTAGCTAAAAGGAAGAATAGGACCTTAGTGGAAGCCGCTAGAGCCATGCTTGCCGAGTATTCACTTCCAAAATACTTTTGGGCTGAAGCAGTGAACACTGCCTGTTATGTGCTGAATAGGGTGAATGTAACAGTCAAACTAAATAAGACACCTTATGAGATCATTAAGGGTAGAACTCCAAATCTGTCCCACCTCTATGTCTTTGGCTGTAAGGTTTTCATTCTGAACAGCGGGAAATCTCCCTTAGGAAAATTTGACCCCAAATTTGATGAAGGAGTGTTCTTAGGATATTCAAGTGTAGGGAAATCCTTTAGGGTGTTTAATAAGAGGACTTTGGTGGTGGAAGAAATAACCCATGTAGTGTTTGATGAATCTGATCCTAAGGAGTCTAGATCTGAAGTAAAAGATGAAGAGATTGTTGAGGTTACCCAAGGGGTTGGAAATACAAATCTGGAGGAAAGGGTAGAACCTCAAACCACATTGCCTAGAGATTGGAGATATTCTTCGAGTCATCCTAAAGAACTGATCTTAGGAGACCCTTCTGAAGGTGTTAGGACTAGGCATGGACTTAGGAAGGAAGTAAACCATTCTGCCTTTATCTCAATGACTGAACCCACCAATATCAATCAGGCCCTTTCGGATGAGTTTTGGATCTTAGCTATACAAGAAGAATTGAATTAGTTTGTAAGGAATGATGTTTGGGAGCTAGTAGAAAGACCTAAAAATTAAAGTATTGTGGGAACCAAGTGGGTCTTTAAGAATAAGATGAATGATTCTGGTGTGGTGGTGAGAAATAAGGCAAGATTTGTGGCTAAGCGGTATAATCAGATAGAAGGGATTGATTTTAAGGAGACTTTTGACCCTATAGCTAGATTGGAAGCCATTAGAGTGCTACTAGCCTTTGCCTGTTATAAGGGATTTAAGCTGTTTCAAATGGATGTCAAGAGTGCCTTTTTAAATGGGGTAATAAAAAAAGATATTTTTGTAGAACAACCCCCAGGTTTTGAGAGTTCCCAATATCCAAATCATGTCTATAAATTAAAAAAGGCCTTATTTGGATTGAAACAGGCACCCAGAGATTGGTATGAGAGGCTTAGCATATTCCTGTTAGAAAGAGAGTTTGTTAAGGGGATCGTTGACACCACCCTTTTTTTGAGGAGAATAGGGGATGACTTACTCATTGTCCAGATCTATGTTGATGATATAATTTTTGGATCTTCTGATAAATATTTATGTGAGGACTTTTTTCTAAAATAATGAGTAAGGAGTTTGAGATGAGTATGATGGGAGAATTGTCCTACTTTTTGGGATTTAGCATAAGGCAAACGGATGATGGAACCTTTCTCAATCAATCTAAATACACTAAGGACATCTTGAAGAAATATGAAATGGACAAAGACAAGCCAATCAATACTCCCATGACCTCCTAAGTTCAGTTAGATAAGGATTCAAGTGAAAAATCTGTTGATCAGAAGAAGTATAGAGGAATAATAGGATCACTGCTTTACCTGACTGCTAGCCGACCTGATATCATGTTTAGTGTCTGTCTTTGTGCTAGGTTTCATGCTGATCCTAAAGAGTCCCACCTGATTGCTGTTAAGAGAATTCTTAGATATCTTTTAGGGACCCCAAACCTAGGAATCTGGTACCCTAGGCACAACACTTCTTTTGAGATCATTGGATATTCTGATTCTGACTTTGCTGGGTGTAGGGTGGATAGAAAGAGCACCTTTGGAACTTTTCAATTCATAGGATAGTCTTTAGTCTCCTGGTCTAGTAGAAAATAGAACTCAGTTGCACCTTCCACTGCTGAAGCTGAGTACATTGCCTTAGGGAGTTGTGCGGCCCAAGTTCTTTGGTTGAAGCAACAAGTCTTGGATTTAGGGTTACCTGTTGGCATAATTTCTGTTCTGTGTGATAATACTAGTGCCATCTATATCTCTAAGAATCCAATCCAACATTCTAGGACCAAACACATTGATATAAAGCATCACTTCATTAGGGACCATGTTACAAAAGGGGATATTGAGCTACATCATGTAGCAACTGAAAATCAGCTGGCTGACATATTCACTAAACTACTGGCCTTTGACTCATTTAGCATTTTGAGAACCAAATTAGGAGTGATTGATATAAATGCTTGATTCTGATGACTGCTGATTTTTGATTGTTCTGATTGGTATTCTATTTTCTATTAGTTAGTTTTTGGTTTGATTATTTGCTTTCAGTTGATTTTATTTCTTCTGTTGATTTCTGTTTTTAGCCTTACTATTAGTTTGATTTGAGCATTTACTTTTGGTGTGATTTTCTACCTGCTTTTTATTCATTGGTTCATATCTTGCACTTACTATTTTATACTTTTCAAAATCTGATCACCGCTCACTACTTCTGATAATCTGAATTTCTGACTGCGAGTTTTACCATGTTTTTATTTGGAAGCTGGTAAGCAGCGATTGATTCCACTGAATCTGTTAAAGGGAAGAAATATTGATGATTATTTCTCTTCCTCTAACTCCTTTACTGGTATATAGTTTCTTTTGGATAAAAATCCTCTTCAAAATTAAAATGTTAGTTTTTTAAATAGAGATTATTTTATCTTCCTACAGTAATCTAACTCATATCAATAGTATTTTTTTAAAGTCTTGAGTCATTAGTTTGATTTTCTAAACTAAGTGATTGCATTTATCATATGATGTATGGATTTTGTTTTGTGAATCATTCTTCCTTACTGTGGAGAGTCATCTACTATGTCTGGAAGATAATTTTACAGCTGAGACTCTTTAATGATTATGAAAATGAGGAAGCTTACAAAAGATGTGCAGTGCGCCAAATAAATTAAAAAAGAGGCATAAAATGAGCCCAAAGCTGAAAAGATGTGAAAAATTGCCAACTAAAAAGATACACAAAGTGTATCAAAAATGAAAAGATGCGCAAAGCGCAAACTAAATTGAAAAAGAGGCACAAAATGAGCCTAACCAAGCTTTCTTTCCTTTCAGATCGTTAAAGGTCTTAGAAAAATCTGTATGCCGCTTAATACCTTCAAAAGCTTGTGTTTTGAAAATCCTGATTTCTGATTTTTTACTTTGTGACACTATTATATCAGATATTTTTCGGAACGAGACTTGAAAGGATCTCTTTTCAAATCTAATGTCTTTCCTTCTGAATCAGATTTTTGTTTTGAAAGAGGTTTGCATCGATAAGGTGCTCGGGGTCGGAGTTACAAAAGTTTATTTTTCTAAGTTTTTCTGGATTTCAGCGATGTCAATTGTCTCCTTATTTTTTTTAGATCTAAAAACAAGGAAAAAATTCTGATTTACTCGAGTAGCTTGATCAAAAAAAAAATTCGTGGCTTTTATTTGTTTTTACTGAGAGTTTTATTCGTTTTTGTTTTATTTAAATTTTGTGGTTGTGCTTTTGGGATCCCGATCTATCATCTTCATCCTCCATCTTTCTCTGTTTTCTTCACATCGTCCTGGACGATACCTCGATCGTCCTGGATGATCCTCTTCATCCTGGATGATCCAAACATCATCCTGGATGATTCATTCAAAATTGTCCCCACACTGCTCCTGCTGCTGAAAAAACTCCAATTATTGGTGATCGTCCTTGACGATCCATACATCATCCTGGACGATATGATCCATATCTTCCTGATCTGATCAAATGGCTGACATTGCTCCAATTATTGTCCATCATCTTGGACGATCCACCTTATCATCCTGGACGATCTACGTGTCAGCCATTGGACGATTGGAATTCGGCCCGTCCGACACACTTATTGCATATCGTCCGGGACGATCCACCTAATCATCCTGGATGATACCTTTTCATCAACGGTCATCCAGCATGACTCCTCGGGATGATCGTCTGTGTCTAATCATCCTGGATGATTTCTGATCATCCTGGACGATCGGACCACTTTTTTGACCAATCGTCCAAGATGTCATAAATGCCCATATTGTCCCGGACGATGTCGCGATCGTACGGGATGATCAGGCCGTTTTCTATATAAACAGCAGTTTTCTTAAGGATTTTCCACACTCTTTCTTCCACTCTCCTTCTACTTCCCTACACTTTTGATTTCTAATGGCTGGTGGCAAACGTTCCCGTCAAAAGGGTGCAAGCTCCTCCCGGGGCCTGTTGATCCTCGCTTCCCCAATGCAGCCGATCAAGCTGCCTACGAGCGATATTATGAAGTGGGAATCACACCGTCAAAAATAGTAAATCCCCGCACTCTTACTTATCCTGTCCTTGACCTCTTCGCACACACCTCCCTCACCTTCATCATGACTCTCGCCTTCCCTTTTAGCTCAGAACTTCTTCGCATTTTCTTTGCAAACTTGCATATTTCGGCTGATTATTCCACCCTCCGCTCTTATGTAAATCAGCGCCCCGTCGAACTCACCTAATAGGACATTAATAACATTCTCTAACTTTTCATCACTAGCGACAAACTCCACGCCCTTATCACCGATCCTAACTATGATTGGAGTGTCGCTAATCATTTCCTTCGCAATACAAATGCCCCTTATCATGACAATACCTACACTACACTTCTTAAGGATGCCCGAACTATTCAGCATGTTCTTCATTCCTCCGTCATTCCAAAGGTGGGGGATCGAATTCACATCACCCCACTACTGTCCTTGACCACATACTACATCCTGGCCCATACAAAATTTAATGCCACTGACCTTATTATCCGGTACCTCGAGCACCTCACCACTATTCGGGATCCAGGTCATCGCCGATGTCCAAATCTAGCCTTAGGACATATGATTGCCTATGCCCTCGAAACCAAATATGACCTGCAATATCCCGCAGCTCCAGATGTCCCTCCTTCCTTCTTCACTAATAATTCCTTCCATATCCTACACAGCACCCGACTACATCCGGAGCCCGCCTCAGATGTTGAAGAAGAGGAGGACGAGGCCATTCTAGCTCCTGCTACACCAGATGCACCTGCTCTTCTTCTCATTGCCTCTCCCTTTGACCACCTGGTGCAGCGCTTCGATCAGTGGGAGGCCAGATTTGACTCCTATGTGGTTGCCTAGGAGCAGCGGCACGCCGAGGACATCCAGCGCTTCACTGACTATGCTACGCAGCAGCAACAGCAGCATGACCAGGACATTGCTTGGATTGGAGCCCATTTTCAAGCCATTCACCACTACTTCAACCCACCACAGCCACCTCCTTCTTCCGATCAGGATTTGCCTCCGTTCTAGTTTTCTATTTTGTAGTTATTTTATTTTCTATTATGTACTGATGTTTTTAGTATTTCTGTTTACCCTCCTCCTTTTTGTGATGTCAAAAGGGGGAGTCAGTTGTAGTCATTTCTATTTTTATTATGTGTTATGTTTCCTGTATTGATTTAGTTGTTAAATGAAAATTTGAGAAAAAAAATATTTGTGTTTTGATCTCCTAGTTATTTTTTATTTTTAAACTACTGTATAAATGTTTGCCATCATCAAAAAGGGGGAGATAGATTCAAATCTGGTTTTGATGATGACAAACATGTTTCCAGTGTATTTTGCTTGGCTAACCCGTTTCAGGCACAAAAGATCACGAGCCACTCAAGCCAACTCAAGATCGGGTCCAAGTGTGTCCAATGTACTGTTTTTCTTTTTCTTGAGTTAATTTTAATGTAACAGATCCCCCAGCTAAGTAACCTTGCACACACACCCTCAGGGGGAGAGCTTGAGTGAATTAGGGTTTCTGTTCATTTTTTGTTCAGATCGTCCTGGATGATATTTACATCATCTTGGACGATCAGGTAAAAATAAAAACCCTAATTAGGGTGACTAAGTTAAGAGGGTCTGATTAAGCAGATCATCATGGACGATATTTGGATCGTACGGGACGATATGCTCAAAATAGAAATTCTCAGCCGCCAGATCAAGTTAGGCAAGTTTTTATTTTGAGTTATTTGGTCTGATCGTCCCGGACGATTCTGTATAATCATGCCTAATTTAATCTGGTAATTAAGGAAAGCAATTTAATTTTGATTGATACGATCATATCATCCTGGACGATAGCAGGATCGTCCCGGACGATCATGATCGTCTAATGCATTTCAGCTGTACGTCCTGAAGTATGCTCAGGATGATTTTGGCACTTTTTAAACTAATCATACAGGATGATACCCGTATTGTCCTGGACGATCAAGTCATTTTTTGGTCGTCCAGCACAAGTTTCTCTGGACGACCCGAACTGTCTTCTGGACGATATTCCTAGATTTACACTAATCGTCCCGGACGATCGTAGGATCGTACGGGACGATATGATCAATTTTTTTTACTGATCATCCAGAAGAGCCAGATCGTTCAGGCTCAAATAGCTGATTTTGAACTGATCGTATGGACGATCATGGGCGATCAGTTGAGATTTAGGGCAAATTTTGAGCCCTCATATAAAAGAATTTTTTCTTGAAACAAGAAAAACCTTTTGCCACCTTCCTTTCCAGAGAAGCCCTAGAGAGAGAGAGAGAGTTTAGGAGAGAGAGAGAAGATCTTGTGAGGGGGAGTTAGTGAGGGATTCACTAAGGTTGCTCCAAGCACGAATCAGAGTCGTCTTCTCTGCTCGTCGTCTTTCGTCTAGTTGGTGTTCATCATGGGAGGACGGTTTGCAAGAAGATCCGGGGTTCTCTGCCCGCTTCAGGTGGAAGCAAAAGGAGGTCGGGTTCTCTGCCTCATCGTGTGGTGAAAAGGAGGTCTTGTACAGGCTTCTCGGCCTTGCTGTGGGAGCAAAAGGAGAGACACTTTTTTTTTAGTGCAATACCCGGAGGGGAGGCTCCGGGGAGTGGACGTAGGTCAAGTTGAACGAACCACTATAAAATCTAGTTTGCTTTTCTGATTCAGTTCTGCACTTTACATTTCTGATATTAACTGCTTGGGTGAATCTCTGTGATTGATCTTTTCGTTGTTGTTTACTTGTTTCCGCTGCAAAGTATCGAAAAGATTTTTCTGTTATTCGTGAAATTTTTAAATAACCAATTCACCCCCCCTCTTGGTTAGCCTCGGGATTAATTCACTAGGGCTTAACATCCCTTTCAAACTTTCATAGATTACTTAGAATTACAAAAAGAATATGAAATCCTTAGGAAAGACCTTGCATTAATTGAAAGGAACCACATGACTCTGTTGAATGAATGTGATGATTTGAACAAATAGCATAAACTTTTAAAATCATCACACAGAAAACTTGGAAATGATTTCAAAACTTTTATGGATGAATCAGATAGTAGAGAACATAACTTGAAGATTGAAAATTTGATTCTAGAAAGTGCTACCTCATATCTTGAAGTTAAGTTGAAAGGACTTAAGAAAAAAAGGATTCCACCCAAACTTGAAGATTTTCACAAATCTTACCACAAGTCCACTAGTTCATAATCTAGAAGAAGATCTTATAGTGCGCATAGATTGGAAAATCCTTTTCCTGGAGTAAAATGTTTTTCTTGTGGTATGATTGGACATATTTCCCACACTTGTACTAATCATCATAGAACATATTTAGTGTGGAGACCTAAGGTGCATAAATCACAACATATCACACATGCATCTAGTTTTAAATTGCCAAGAGGTGAACCCAAACTTGTTTGGATTCCCAATAATAACCCTTAATTTTCTTGTAGAAATGATCTCACATAAGACCTCGTGAGGGAATTTAGTACCTGGACAACGGCTGTTCAAAGCATATGACTAGAGATGCGAATAAATTCATATCACAGGATGTCAGGAATGGAGGCAAGGTTACACTTGGAGACAATACCACCAAGAGAGTGGTAGGTACAGGTATAATTAGAAATTCTTAGAATTTTGTGATTAAAAATGTTCTATTAGTAGAAGGCTTAAAATACAATCTATTGAGCATAAGTTAACTATGCGATAAAGGTTATCATATAAAATTCTTGTCTACTAGCTGTGTTATTAGTCAAAATGGAATTGTTGTGTTGAATGGTGATAGAGTAAATAATGTATACATGCTAGATTTGAATTATGTAAAATCTTCTACTAATTTTTGTTTGATAAAACTGTACCTGATGAGTCATGGTTATGGCATAGAAAACTTTGTCACACTAGTATGAGAAATCTTAGGAAAATCACTCAAAAAAAGTTAGTTAGAGGAATACCCAAATTAGAATTTACAAAAGATCACTTATGTGATGCATGTCAACTAGAAAAATAAGTCAAATCCTCCTTCAATTCAAACAAGAAATTTAGAACTAGCAAGCCCTTAGAAATTCTTCACATGGATCTTTTTGGACCCGTTAGTACCTTAAGTCTAGGAGGAAAAAGGTTTGGGTATGTAATTGTGGATGATTACTCAAGATTCACATGGATTAGATTTTTAAATCATAAGAGTGAATCATTTGAGGAGTTTAGAGACTTTACCACTTGGATTCAAAGAAAACTAGGGTTCAAAATTATTACAGTCCAAAGTGATCATGGGGGAGAGTTTGAGATTGAATTATTTGATGAGTTTTACAAAACCCATGGAATAAATTCTCAGCTTCTAGGACACCTCAGTAGAATGGAGTTGTTGAGAGAAAGAATAGGATATTGATTGAAGCTACTAGAGCCATGTTGACAGAATATTCACTTCCAAGATATTTTTTGGCTGAAGTAGTTAGTACCGCATGCTATGTATTGAATAGGGAGTACATTAGATCAAAATTAAATAAGACACCATATAAACTTCTTAAAGGTAGAATTCCCAACTTCTCACACCTACATATTTTTTGATGTAAACTGTTCATATATAATAATGGAAAACACTCTTAAAAAAATTTGATCCTAAATCTGATGAAGGAATTTTTCTAGGATATTCAAGTGTTGGAAAATCCTATAGAGTTTTTAATAGAAGGGCATTGGTAGTTGAGGGGACCACTCATATTATTTTTGATGAATCAGATAATTCTGGAGGGTCTAGGTTGGATGAAGATGAAGTTAAGGAAACATCCCAAGGACTTGAAAATAAAAAAGTTGAAGAGAGGGATGAAAATGAGGAAGAAAATCAATTGCCGAAGGAATGAAAATTTGCTAAGAGTCATCCTAAAGAGTTGATTTTAGGTGAACCAAGTGAAGGAGTTAAGACTAGGCATGGTTTGTGAAAAGAAGTAAATCACTCCGCTTTTATTTTAATAATTGAACCCACTACTGTAAATCAAGCACTTTCAGATGAATTTTAGATTCTAGCTATGCATGAAGAGTTAAATCAATTTGCTAGAAATGATATTTGGGAATTGATAGAAAGACCAAAAGTTCAAAGTGTTATTAGAACTAAGTGGGTATTTAAAAATAAGATGAATTATTCTGGAGTGATTGTTAGAAATAAAGTAAGGTAAGTGGATAAGGGGTATAATCTGATTGAGGGAATTAATTTTGAGGAGACCTTTGCCCCTGTAGCCAGACTTGAGGCAGTTAGAGTGCTTTTAGCCTATGCCTATTTTAAAGGTTTTATGTTGGATCAAATGGATGTAAAGAGTGCCTTTCTAAATGGGATGATTAAATAGGTTATTTATGTTGAGCAACCTCCAAGTTTTGAAAATGCACAGTTTCCCAATCATGTTTTTAAATTAAAAAAGGCATTATATGGATTAAAACTAGCACCTAGAGCGTGGTATGAAAGGATAAGTACATTCCTACCTGAATGACCATTTGTAAAAGGGAGTGTGGACACCACTCTCTATATAAAAAGAGTAGGAGATGACATACTCATTATTCAAATTTATATGGATGATATCTTATTTTGATCTACTGATAAAAATCTTTGTGATGCATTTTCAAAAATAATGTGTAAGGAATTTGAGATGAGCTTAATTGGAGATTTGAGTTACTTTTTGGGATTTAGCATTAAGCATGATGAGGATGGAACTTTTCTGACTCAGTCAAAACATATTAAGGACATACTTAAAAAGTATAAAATGGATAAGGCTAAACAACTGAATACACCCATGAGTTCCTCAGTGTAGTTAGATAAGGATCCTAAAGGAAAATCAGTTGATCAAAAGGAAATTTAGAGGGCTCATTGGATCTTTGCTTTACTTGATAGCTAGTAGACCGGATATCATGTTTAGTTTTTATTTGTGTGCTAGATTTCAAGCTGATCCAAAAGAATCACATCTGACTACAGTTAAAAGAATAATGAGATATCTTTTGGGGACTGAAAACCTAGGAATTTGGTATCCCAAGAATAACACTGCAATTGAAATTATTAGATACTCTTATTCAAATTTTTCCAGTTGTAGGGTTGATCACAAAAGCACTTCTAGAACTCATCAATTCATAAGAAACTCCTTAGTTTTTTGGTCCAGTAGAAAACAAAACTCAGTAGCCCTTTCAACTACAGAAGCTGAATATATTGCCTTAGGAAGCTGTATTGTACAAGTGCTTTGGTTAAAACAATAATTAACTAACTTAAGATTTTCTTTTGGTATAATTCCAATCTTTTGTGATAACACTAGTGCCATATGCATTTCAAAGAATCCTATTCAATATTCTAGAACCAAGCATAACGATATAAGACATCATTTTATAAGAGATCATGTAGTAAAAGGGGAAATTAAATTACATCATATTGCTACTAAGGATCAACTTACAGATATTTTCATAAAAGTGCTAGCTTTTGACACATTTAGCATTTTAAGGACAAGGTAGGGTGTGGTGGATCTTAATGCATAGTTGAAAATTCTACAAATCTATTTTATGTGTGACTGTATGTTTGTTTATTTCAAGTGTATGTCTAGTATAGGTTGTTTATTTAGTTTGTTTGAATGTAGTCGCTTAATTCTTTTATTATTTTCAAAAATTAAATTATATATATATAATAAAAATTTTAAGTGTGTGATTAGCTATTGAAAGATTTTTGAGATTATCATGCACTATTTTTTTATGTTCTATTCATACTGTATAAAATTATTTTGTATAATACGAATTTTGTAGCATGTACATGAAAATTTGTAGAGTTAAGGAGATGGAAAAATATTTTTTTAATTATTCATACTATATGGTGACATCATCATATTGTATGACAAGTTTAGGTTCATTTGTATGCATGTGGATAGGTTTATAGTTAATGGCAGTTATTATCATTGATCGCATGTATGAACCTATTATTTGTCTGTAGGATCCATGTTGTCGATTTTCGTTAAGGATAAAGCCAATCATCATCAAAATGATCTTTAATTTTTTGATCATCCTTGACGAACACGTGATCGTCTATATGATCCGGTAGTTAAAAAGCCTGTATGAAAGGACGCATCGGGAAGGGCAGTTTACAAAATGCAATTTCTTTTTTGGCCATTTTTGTTCGTACGTATGAAATTTATTTCTTCCCATACAAAATTTCTTTCATCCCATACAAAATTTATTTTTGAACTATATGATAGTTCATTTTTCTTTAAATAAAAGGGTGGTTTTCATTCTTTTCACTTTCAATTCAAGTAAACTCTTAGAAACCACAAATTAGAGATGTTTGGCAGCGGGAAGAGATCACGACATGCTAGAGGATCATCCTCCAAACAGGATTGGGATGACAACTTTTTGTCTTAACAAAATGAGGACGCATAGCTCAGGTTTAGTGCATCCAAGATCATGCCCTCACATCTCTTAATGTAAGAGAACATCCACTTTGCTGTAATGCCACTTTTTGACTCTACCCAATTTTCATTCATCTTAACCCTCATTCATACCTATAATAAAGACGCTTTTCATGTTTTCCTCACAAATATGAAGATTAACCAAGATCACACAAGGATCACATCCTATGTTCTGAAATAGAGAGTAGAGATAACTAAGGAGGATTTGGGGAGTTTCCTTCACCTTAGAACCCTAGGGATTAGAGCGCACACCCTGACCTCCAGAGCTGATTATAATTAGTCAGAAGTTAATCAGGTTCTTAGGTGAGTAAGCCAACCAAGTTATTTACCTAGAGTCTACACCCTCAACCAAAATGCAAGGATCATCCAGCATGTCCTTAGAACCTCCATTATTCTAAAAGCTGGAGATCAAATTAATATGGCACCCCTCCTTTCAACTATCACCTACTTAATTATGACTGGTCAACCTATAAATGAAGCCCAATTGATCATGGACTACTTGTATTCTCTTACTGACATTGGGCATCCTAGTATCAAGATGAAGAAAAACATTGCACTGGGCCATTTAATTTCATATATCCTAGAGAAGAAGTACAACTTAGTCCACCCTAACGAACCTATTGAGTTGTCTGTGTACTTTATCAATGCCTCTTTTCGGGTACTTTTTGGGAGAGAGGGTTCTGTAGATGATTCTGAGGAAGAAGAAGCACCTACACTTGCCCCTACACCTGGACTCAATTAGGATTTTTATCAAAATATAGTCCAGCGCTTTGATCGTCTTGATCAAAGATTTGATGATATTGATGCACATTTAAAGTAGTGGGATGACATGTATAATGAAGACAAAGGATGGATCTGAGATTAGTTTGAATCAGTGAACACTAATATTACCTCGATTAATAGCTACTTTGCAATGTTTTACTGCTCCACCACCACCTCCCGATGAGGGTCCTTAAAATTTCTAGTTATGATTATAGTGTTCTACTGTTGCTCTGTATGGGTGTTGTGTTTGATGTTACTGTATTGTTCTTTATTTTGTTAGGCTATATGGTATTTAGTTTTATATAGGAGAGTTGATGTGTAAATGATAGTCCTTTGTGTTGGAAGAGGTATAGGAAATATGCTTGTAAGAAAATTGTATGTTAAATGGAATGAACAAATAATGTTTGACTGCATATTAAATTGTGACTGATCTAGTAACATTTGTTAATTAATTGTAGTTGATTGCAATATAAATTGTTAAATGAGTTTGCTCTTAAAATTTAATTTCCTTGCAAAAAAAAAGTCTCTCCAAATTATTGAGTTATATTGTCACTTGATATTGAATAGAAGATCTATTTTATGTTTTCAATAGTCGAGCATTGTGTAGCTAAAATTGTTACAAAATTTGATGATATATCTTAATTTTTATTTCTATTTAAAAGTGATAATCTTTATTCATTATTGCAATTTATGCTAAGAGTGAGTGATTTTGGAAAGACATAAATTCAAAAGAGGCACAAAATTAGCCCAAAATGAAAAGCACAAAGTGTGCCATTCCTATGAAAAGATGCGTAATGTTTGCCAAATTTAAAAAGGGTACAAAATTTATTGATGTGACAAGATGCACAAAGTGTGCCACAAATAATTAAAAAGATGCGCAATGTCACCAATTGATCTTTCCTTTATTAGTTCCTCTGTCCCACAAATCTATATAATAAACATTAATCTTCATTATTGGATTAGAAAAATTAGTAATTTTATTTTGTCTTTTCTGTAATAGTTATTATTACATAATCTGTCTATTTTAAACACTGAAGTAGATCAACTTTTTCTTATCCTAGTTATTCTGTAATTTTAATTTTGGGTTTTTATCTTTTGCATGTGATCTTAATTTTGTTATTCACAATTTATTTAACATTGTCTTAATGATCAACTACCTTGATAGTTCCTTTTTATTGTTGTCAAAAGGGGGAGTTATTTGTTAATTGTTTGATTTTAATTATTTGAGTTTGTCTGATACATTTGTACATTGGTTGAATGTGTGCATGGTGTGACCTGTATGATTGTATGTATATATGTATGTGTTCAATCTTTATAGTAGGATCAATTCTTTATAGGCAACCATTTTCCTTATAGGAAATCCTACCCCTTGTTGAAAATTGATCATTCTTTAGGGGGAGCTTATTTTTAGGGGGAGCTTAGGAGAAAATTTATGTTTATTTGTTTACTCAAACAAAATTTTTTTTTCCATCATAAAAAAGGGGAGATTGTTGAGATTGGTGCAAATCTGTTTCTTCAAGTGAGTTTTTGATGAGTACAAAATCTTATTATTTGTTTATTATTTCTCCTAACAAATACTGGAAAATTCTTTTTTTGTGTGTACTACTATTTCATTTTAGGAAAATCACATTCCAGATAGTGGAAGACTTCAAATTTATTTAATTAGAGGTTATTAATCTTGGAGTCTGTAATTTTTTTATATCTGAGTGATGTGGTTGTAATTGGATAATCATGTACACACACACTGGGGGAGTAAGATAAAAACTTAATATTTTTAAAGCTAATCGTGCTGTATGATATTAGATTATACGGGACAATTAGTACAATTTCTTCGTTTAAACAAATGAACCTGCCTAGTTAAGTGTGAAAATTTTTCTAAGTAAAAATCATACGGTACAAAATGTATTCGTACATCTCTTCTAGAGTACGAAATCTAAGGATGCCAGCTTCATACAGGATCGTAAGGCATGAACTGTATAAATATTTTGAACTATTCATACAATACGAACATGTTTCGTATATCATTTCTAGAGTATGAAAACTAGCGTTTAATGGTTCGTATGCGATGAACCATTCAATTTTTTTAACTATTTGTACAGTACGAATGGATTTCGTATATCATTTCGAGAGTACAAAAATTAGGGTTTAATGGTTTGTACTAGTTTATACTGGATGAACCGTTCAACTTTTTGAACTATTTGTACAGTATGAATGTATTTCATATATCATTTCCAGAGTACAAAATTTGGGCTTCACAGGTTTGTACGGTATCGTACAGAACAAACTGTTCAACTTTTTGAATAGTTCGTACAGTACGACTAGGTTTCATACATCATCTCTAGAGTACAAAATCTAGATCTCATAGGTTCGTATAGAATTGTATGGGATGAATCGTTCATATTTTAAACTATTCATGCAGGAGTGGATGTATGTCGTGTTTGACTGAACCACTATAAAATCTGGTGTTCTCTGTTCTTGTGTTTATTTACTGCATTTTTAATTTATGTATTGCACTTTACTTTTTTGTGGTTGAAAAAGCAAAATTTTTATATCTGTTCATACAGTACGAAAGTAATTCATACTGTATGATATCTATAAAGTTTTTTCTTTAAAGGGTTTTCGAAACATCTAAGAGATTTTTTTAAAGTACTAATTCACCCCCCCCCCCCTCTTGGTTAGCCTAGGGACATAATCAATAAGTCTAACAACCTATTCACACATTCAAATTTAATCCTTAAAATTAGCAACTAATTAATTTAATTAAAACTCATTGATTCTTTAATCTCTAGCTAATTAAATCCATCTGATCAACCAATCTTTCAAATGAATTCTAAAATAAACTTTAGTACATTAATATTTGAACCCCAACTAAATTTTTCCCTTTTGACCTTCAACAAACTCGAAAATCAAACAACTTTAACAAACTATCGAACTCAAGATCTACCCCAGCCATATAGCCTTTAACACACAGTTAGATGGTTTGCCAGAATAACCAACTCTAGTCTAAGCTTGGTTGATGTTTACTTTTACTACTGAGTGCCAGGTTTTTTGAGTTTTTATTGCATGCTGTGATTAAAAATTGATTTATATGAGTGTTTACTTACTTTAATTATGATCTATGAATTGATGTGATGAGTGATAGTTTACCCTTAGATTAGGAATGATCTGAGCGCTCATTTATTTTTCTACAGGTGGCCACGCTCATATAGGATAAGAAAAGGGGGCTAAATTAATAATTATTATAACTACTATAGGTACTTCAGCTGCTCAGCCCCCAAATAAATAAAAGCATGACCAAGTGAGATTTACTTTTTACTGCACATATATATAAGATGCTTCAGATTAATTTGATTTTAAATGCTTAGGATAACCCTATAGGAGAGTCTAGATTTTCTATTTTAATGTTGATGTAAATTGTTTAAAGTTAAGAGTTGTCAAAATTAGACATTTGAGTCAGGATATAAGTATCCAAAATTGGATTCTAAAGAGGAAACGATACCCCTTAGGGGGACAGTCCTTTTCCATTTGGAATCCCAAGTTTTTATCATTTTACTACCCAAAGTGAAAAAAATAATGTCCACTCCGAGGGTAGAGTTTTTTTCCATTTGTGTACCTAAATATGATGAATCCAAGGAGCTGAATGAAGAAGAGGATGAGAAGTTGAAGATAAAGAGTAATGTCCTTATTCTAGAATTAATATTTAAAGTCAATTCCAAATTCTCCAAGTAAGATTAGACTCTTTAAAAACCTATTTTAAATTCAAGCCCAAATAAAAAATGGCACACCTGGTGGGACCAAATCTCTCTCTCCATCTCTAATAATGGCAAAATTCTATTTCATCGATAGTTTTAACTACCTTTCTTTTCATTGGTATCTCTACCCATTTCTTCCTTGGGAGAGCTTGGCCAACATTAAAAAAATTCATGTCAAAAAGGGAGGTGAAACCTCTATCCAAAAATTAGGCTTCAACCTTTTGCACCAAAATTAATTATCGGGGTGATAGTGTTAAGTCAAACTTTTAAAATCCCCATCTCAATTTTATGAACTTGCATTATTGGTTCTAACTCAATAGGTTAGGTCCTAAAATTAAGAGAACTACCATTTGTCTTGTTTTTATGATCTTTAATTTCTCAAACTACTAGTTTGACATTCCACCTCTAAATTAGTTAGTATTATGGATGAGTCAAGCAAACAACTCCCTCAAATTTTTTTGCTAATTTTGTAAGCCTTCAGGTTGAGTGAAAACTCAACACGTTGTGTTTCAAAATCTAGAGAAAATTCATCAATTTTTCAAAATCAAAGATCTTTTTAGAACTCAGTCAAAAATTGACACCATCATATGCTACCCTACAGTATTCTCTTGTAATCTAGTATATATAGTGAAAATTTCAGTCCCCTTCAAACCATAACTAACTTTTGTACTTTATCATATGTAAGGTTGTAAATCATATACCTTGGCATATGTGATAAAATACAGGGTCCTTTATGATTTTCAAAATTGTAATTTCAAAAATATCTAATTCCATTTCTTCTTTCAAATTCCAGAAAGCCAACTAAATTTAATGACAAGCAAGCTGGTTTTGACCTTTGAGAAGGGTTTGAACTGTGAAGAAATTCACTATCAAAAAATAATTCATTTTGGTCTGGGATTTCAAACTATTTAACTACCGATGAATGGGGAGATGTTAGTTAACCTCGATGTTGCTAAGTTGGACATCCCTATGCTAAAATTAATCCTGGAGTCAGGGGCTAAATCCCCTCATTTTGATGTAGAAGAGGGAAAGTCAGAAGTTCCTGTTGAGGTTGCCAAAGTAAACTCTATTTTTTAGGAAGGATCAAGTTCTAGGATCACATTTACCAGTAAAAATCATCGAAAGAATTATTTTAGAAGGGTGACGAGGAACATTACAAAAGTAAGGAGGTTATTGAGGTTAAGACTCTAGACTAAGTAGAGCTAAAGGAAGATGAGAATCTGCCTATCCTTGCCTCATCTCCACTCCTTAAAGGAGTTCTTTCCTCCCCTTAGCTGCTACCATGAGGAAAGAGAGGGTGACTAAGATAGCTAGTTCCCTGTCATGCCAGGTAGACTACTCAAATAAGAAAACTCCAAAGGAAAAATGACTGTAGAGAACCAAGATTTTGAGGGACATAGTTCATACCTGCACTGCCCAGGCAGGAGAAACTAAGGAGCAGTATGCGACATCTGAAGGGGATGATCTCATATAAGTTTAAAAAGGAAATCCTTAAGGAGAAAAGATCTGAGGTAAGAAATTTTATCCCCAGCCTGTAAGAAGAAACAAGAAGTTTGTGAGACAGTCGGCTACTTCTGTGTTGGTACATGGTTTCCACTAGGTGCCATGTCGTCCATCCTACAAAATGGAGGGTATTATACTTACTGGAACCGAATGGGGCTGCCATTCTACTTGCAGGCCATCGATCCCTTTGCTAAAATTTATAAAGCTGGCCTCAATACTGGTGATAACCAAGGAGGATCCTAAAATTAAAGGGATGACTGAAGTCAAGGACAAGAGGCCCAAGTCCCCATAAAGAAAGTACATTCCTAAAAAGATTAGTAGAGTCGATGTTCCCCCACCTTTGGTTGATGTTCCAGTTGTTAGTTTAGTTGATGCTTTAGTTTCCAGCTCAGTTGATGTTCCAATTATTGATTTAGTTGATACCTTAGTTGATACTTTAGTTGATGTCCCAGACAGTCTCTCTCAGATTCTACCTATTATCTCTAAGCTCCCTACCTAAGAATCCGAGGACATAACCTTGCCCGAGCGATCACTCTCCAAGATACTGCATCACCTTCTAGAGTAGATGTCCCTACCCTTTGGTGGATGCCATCCATCAGACTATCAACCCGAGGACAGTCGAAGGGGAGGGGATGGTTCTAGATAAAGCCTAGGAGATGATTGAGAAATTAATGGTAGAGCCTCCAACAGTTGATAATCTTAAGTTACAAGGTATCATTTTCAAGCTACAAGATAAGGATTTCTATGATATGATATATTATAAAGGCTACTTACCCATCAACCCCGAAGTGATAGGGGACCAACCGGTCGATGAGGTAGTATATGAGATTAAGAATAACTTGAGGAAGAAGGAAGCTGAATAAGCATTTGATTTGGAGTTTGATGATTTGTTGATAGAAGAGGAAGTAGTTACTAGTAGTGTGTGTATGGTTGAGATAAGAGGATCAACCAAAGAAACAGAGCTGAGTAAATGCCGTTCTGGCTAGGAGGAACGTTCAACAGCTATTGATTCATACTCAAATGCATTAGTAAGGGCTAGGGATGATGAGCAATATTTCAAGAACCTAGAGACACAAGTCATGGTCATGTTACTACAGGTTAAGAAAATGTGAGAGCGCTTAGATAGAACTTAAAAATCGTGCTCAAAATATAACAACCTATCGTTCAAGAAGCCATTAACCAAACCAGGAAGCCAGAATCTAGCTCTAAGTTCCCTAGTAAATGTTAGCAGTCCCTCCAGTCCAGCAACCTATTTTACCAGTCCCCCCAGTTCAACCAGTAATCCATTTAACAATTTCCTTAGTCCCTCAAGGCACAGAAAGATATCAAGCAGATGATCAAGGATAACGTAAGTCCATAGATCATTCACAAGGAACTGCATCTATTTTAAAGGGTAGATCCTACCCCGAGGAATATGATTTAACTCCTTATCCTCAGGCTTTATGCCACCATTCTTAAAAATTTTTATCAGAATTAAAAACCTGAGGCAGCATCAGGCGTACTTCCAAGCAAGCTGTTGTAATGTTGGGGGGTCAGATGCTCTACTCTTTTGCTAGTTTGTTAGTAGTCTTTCTGGCATAGATTTTGAGTGGTATATAGATCTGCCCAATAGTTTTGTGAAAATCTTTAATGAACTTGAAAATCTATTCTTAAAGAGACTTTGGGAGCACAACAGTGCACATTCATGGGCGATCTCATCTTCAATAAGCAAGAGTCAGGAGAGTATCTAGTTGAGTACATCTTGAGGTGGTGAAAACTCTCAATAAAGTGCAAACCCTACCTACAGGAACAACATGTAATGGAGATTCTTCTGAAGAATTTTCACGGGCCTATCACTTTTCTTCTGAAGGGTTTCACCATTAAAACCTTTAAGAAGCTTCTAAATAAGGAAAGAAATGTACAGGAAGAGGCTCCTCAGATGCCATTCCTAAAGGATCTTTTAGATTACAAGAGATCTCTAAAGCTGGTAAAGTCCTTCGAGAAGAAAGAATCCATAGTGTCGGTAGTCAACAAGGGAAAGCAGCCAGTAACCAGCCAGCCTAATGCTCCTCCACCACCGCGAGTTCAAAGGCAACTGTTCTAAATAACTCCTCAACTTCCTAGAGAACCTTACTCAACCTACATTAAAGAGAGGCTGGCAAGACCTTACCCACTTAAAAGAGTGTCAGTAATGAAGATCTTTAGGAGCCTTCTAAAAAAGTGAAATTTCTAGTTACCTGAGGCCAAGAGGCCAGAGGATGCATACAAGACAGATAATCCCAAGTATAGTCATTACCACCGCATGCTTAGACATCTGATTGAGGACTATATTATTTTTATGGACTGGATAGATAAGAATTACAAGTAAGGTAATATCATGATTCCTAAAGAGTACTTGGTAGACTCAAAATAAGGGTCAATCAAAACCTTTTCAGGTAATCCTTATGATATTTATCTATTAATTGAAGATGGCTCGGATATGGCTTTATCCCAAGAACTAAAAAAATCAATTAACAAGTCTTTTTATCTTTCTCAACAGCTATTGATGAGAGCCTTGGAGGCTTTACAAAAGGATATTGAGTTCCTTCCCTCTCCAGTACTAAATAAAAAAAGAAAATACTGATGTTTTTATAGAGAGAAAGTGTACAGATGAGAGATGTATTTGAGTGACAGATGGTGTCATAAAAGCCCCATCTCTATTCTTGTTATCTGACTTTTACTTTTCCCCATCAAAGAAAAATAATCATAAATTTTATTAAAAGCATCATTTTGCATCAATATTGATGATTAGCCATAAAGATGAGACGCTAATTGATAATGCTTCTGAAGAAATTTAAAATTCTATTGAGATTAATCCAAATTTTCAAAAATTTGACCTTCCAGATTTAATTTTTAAAGGTGAAGTTGATCCTAAGATCTTATTAGATAGTGACTTCCCCAAAATCAACTTTCAAAGGATCCCTATCATGATATACTTTTAGATTCTAACTCCCATTCAAAAAATAATGATCCAGCACCTATAAAGAGTGTAGACTCCATAGTTGTTTGCCATACCAAGAATGTCGAGCAGGTGCAACTTCGTGACTGTAAAGTCTTTCCCCCTAAATTTTCCCCTCAAAATAAAGATAAATAAGTTATTTCCAATAATTCGATTTAAGCCCCACATAACAATCCAATCTTCCTTCCACTCTACTGGATCCTAATTCTAATGTCCCCAAGATTGACTATAATGTTTTAGCTCATCATAGAAAGTTGCCAGCCATGTTGAACATCTACAATGCCCTCATCCTTTCAAAGGAAATAAGAGAATCCTTAGTCAAAGCACTTCTCGACTCAGAGATCTGCCTTGCTCAACTGGCTTTAACCTTGAAAGATGAATCTCCATACTTTAAAGATATCATAGAAATAACCTTTTCAAATGAAAACCTACTTCTAGGTACTACTGATCATAACGACCTCTTTACATTACTCTAAATATGGGAAACTTCTAGTTATCAAGAGTCATTATTTATCCTGGTGTATTGGTTAACTTAATAAATAAAAAGACCCTTGCCTATCTTAAAGTTGATACCAGTAAGGTCGCCACTGACAAGTTGGTGCTATGTGGGTTGAATAAAAAAGGTGAGAGGGCTTTGGGTTTGATCACCCTTCTGTTGGAAATTAAAGAACTTAAAACTAAAGCAAAATTTTATATAATTTATTCGACTACATCCTTCAATACCCTTCTAAGTAGAGCCTAGAACAAAGATTATAGGATGGTTCCATCTACCCTACATCCATGCATCAAGTACTAATGAGATGGCATTGAATACATAATTAAGGGTGATTTGCAACCATTCTCAATTCAAGAGATCAAGATCTACTAGGATGCCACATATTTCATACCAAATGGGTCCCCTTCCTATCCTAAAGTTGATATCAAGATTAAGGAGGAAACAAGCGAGCAAAACTCTATTCTAAATCAAGAATCAACAGGATCAATAGGTAAAGAAGAAGGAAAAGAAAAAGATCAAAATCTAGAAGAATCAGGAGAGACGATGACCTTGACATCATGGTCTTTAGGCCTCCAAACATGTTACCTTAAAGAGGTGTAAAGGTGGCCCAAAAGGCATGGGGTTGAGGTTGTGCTTCATTTGAAAGAAGAATTATCCCAGTATATATCAATCCAGAATTAAGTTTTAATGAAGAACCACAAAGATGGGGTGTTACAATTCCTTTTAATTAACAAAAAATCAATCATGCTCCAAAGTTTGATCTCACTTTAGAACAGGATAGTAATAAAGAGATTGAGGCTCCAAAAGTTTAAAGTGATAAGCCTGAATTGACCATGTATAAAAAGCTTAGTAGGAGAATTAATGCCTTATCCTTGACCCTACTAACAACTGGCAAGATTTCAGGGTTAGAGATTAAAGAGGCCCCTAACCTGAGCAGCAAAGGAAGGAAAGTTCAAAAAAAAATTCATGGCTCGTCCTCCTCAAGGGATGAAGGTGATGTAACCCTCGAGGAGGTAGATTCTAAGGAATTAATGGAATTACCTTTTGGCTACTTTCATATATGTGTAAAGAATTCTTTATCCAAAGGTTCTGTACCATATCGATGGACTAAGGGCCAAGCTAGATACACGAGAACATTTGGCAAGCAAAAATTAAAAAGAATTTGATAAGTGGTATCTACTTTGGTACCGTTAATTCATTTGATGATGATGAATATTGTTTAATAATAACTTATCTTCTTGAATCTCAAAATCTCCTTTTTGAAGTCATCAACCCCATTAACAGACTCTATTTTGAGACATTAGATGATCTTGATGAACTTCAAGTTCAGGATATAATTCTTAAATTTGAGGAAGAGATTAAATTGATAGTGGATGAGTTGAGAGAAGTGAAGCCAGGAATCGATGATAACCCTCTCCCTACTTTTATAAATATTCCATTGAGTGAGGACAAGTTTAAGGATCTAATTCAACTTCTTTTTGAGTTTAGGGATTGCTTCATCAGGACATATCATGAATTTTCTAGCCTATCCATTGATATAGTAGTTCATAAACTTGGGATTTAGCACAATGCTAATCCTATTAAATAAGCTCCTCCATGCATGCATTTAGAGATAGAGTAGTAGGTCATTTTTGAAATCAAGAAATTAGTCAAGGCTAAATTTCTCTGAGAGGAATAATATCCCTCTTGGGTAGCCAGCATTGTGCGAATTCGAAAGAATAATGGTAAAATCTAGATTTGTGTTGACTATAGGGATCTGAATAAGGCATGTCCCAAGGATGAATTTCCTTTACCCATACTTGAGCTTATGGTGGACATTGCATCTTTGCATTCTATTTTTTCCTTTATGGATGGCTCGCCCGATTACAATCAAATCAAAATGGCTCTAGAAGATGAGAGAAATACTATATTCAAGACTCTTATAGGGATCTTTTGTTATAAGGTAATGCCCTTTGGCCTTAAGAATGCTAGTACAACCTACCAGTGGGACATGACCCGAATCTTTGACGACCTAATCCATAATCAAGTAAAGTGCTACATCGATGATTTGGTTATTAAGAGTAAAGTTAAAGACGCTCACTTATATGAATTAAGACTTGCCTTTGAAATGTTGCACTGCTACGATCTCAAAATAAATCTTTTAAAGTATGCTTTTATCGTCACTTCAGAGAAATTCTTAGGATTCATAGTGAGGCATCATGGAATTGAGATTAATCACTCCAAAATTAAAGCCATCTGAAATATGTCACCTCCTAGGAGCCTCACTCAATTGAGGTCTCTTCAAGGTATATTGGCCTATATCAGGAGGTTTATATCCAACCTTTCTAGAAGATGTCAACCTTTCCCTATCCTTGCTAGGAAAGATGCCAAATTCATTTGGGATGAGAAATGCAATATTGCTTTTGAAAGAATCAAGGAATACCTTACCAATCTGTTAGTCTTAGCAGCCCCTATTCAATAAAAAACCTCTTATTCTTTACACCATTGCCCTCAACGAATTGCTTGGGGGTCGTTTAGCTCTAGTTAATGATGAGGGTAGAGAGAATACTTTCTATTACATGAGCTAAAGACTTCTTCCTACGGAAATTTGATCTTTCGATCGAGGAGCATTGTCTTGCTTTATTTTTTGTAGCCTAAAAACTAAAATACTATATGCTTTCTCATTCAATTTGTTTAATTTCTAGAGTCAATCCCTTACAATACCTCATGACCTAGCCTACGTTGTTAGGATGTTTAGCATGGTGGTCTATGATATTACTTCAGTTCAAAATCATTTTCATTCCCTACATGCTGTGAAAGGATAAGCCGTTGTTGACTTGCTTATGGCGCATCTATTGCCAATGAATTCCCATTTAAATGATGAATTACCTAATGAATAAATTATGAGTTTAAAGGAGTTTAATGATCCTATCTGGGAATTATATTTTGATGGTGCGGTATCCTCTCAATGGGGTAAAACCCAGAAATCTATAATCCCCAAAAAAGCTAGAATTTGCCTAATTTTCATAACACCAAAAAAGGGAATGATGCTTTTATTCTATTATTTATTATAGCCTTGTACCAATAACAAGGCTGAATATGAAGCTCTGATAATTAGTTTGGAACTTGTAATCTTGATGGAGATTAAAGAAATTAAAATCTTTGGTGATTCTCAACTGTTCATCAACCATATTGTAGGAACCTATAAGGTTTGAATCATAAACTCCTCATGTATCACCAGTACACCAGCCACCTCCTCAAGCAAATCCCTATTGAAACTTTGTATAAGGTTCCTTGTTGGAGTAATTCTACAGAAGATGCCTCAGTTAAGCTTACAAAGGAATTTGGGTGTTTAGAAGAAGACTCCATTCCTATAGAGAATCAAGGTCATCAAGTCCTATCCCCCATAGATTTGGAACACATCAAGAAGCAATATCTACAGGTCCTTTCAGCCTCTTCAACAACTGATGAAGAAGGTGATTGGAGGCGACCCTTAATTGACTACCTTAAAGAGGGAAAACATCCCCAGGATAATTCCCTCGCCAATCAGATTAAGAAGCATGCCCTATCATATGCACTAGTCAATGATACAATATACCACTAATCATTCGATCAGATGTAGCTATATTATTTACACAAATGAGAGGCCCTGAAGATTATTAATGAGGTCTAATTTGAACTATAGAGTGCTCATTAATTGGGTCCAAAAATTAAATTGAAAATCAAAAGACTTGGAAACTACTGGCCTGTCATAATTGATGATTGCATAAATGTTATGAAATGTTGTCATCAGAGCTAGGTCCATTATGTGATTTTATGTTTGCTGCCTTATGTGTTGCATCCTCCAATAGCTTCATGGCCCTTTGAGAGCTAGGGCACACTCGTTATCAGACCAATTAACCCTCCTTCTTTAAAGGTGCTTCATATTAGATGCGACTGATTACTTTTCAAAGGGGCATAAGTAATTCCCTACACAATATAACATTACACCATGTTTTAAAGCTCTTTCATGAACATATCTTGTATCAATTTGACATACCCCACATAATCATATCCAATAATGGGTTTGCATTCAAGTCTACAAAAATTAATAATTTTGTAAGATATCATAATATTGATTGGAGATACTCAATAATCTATTACCCTTGGGCTAATGGGTTGGCTGAGGCCTTCAACAAGACTTTGGTGTTGATGATCAAGAAGAACCTTGATGCTAACAAACATCAGTGAGATGAGAGGTTGGTGGAAGCCTTATGGGCCTATCAAACCTCTTATAGAACCCTGATCCAATCCACTCTATAGTGTATGGTTCTGTGGCCGTATTCCCTTTAGAAGTGTAGATTCCCTCACTTAAAGTTGTGATCCATAATCAAATCACAAATGAGTAGAATGTGAAACTCCAGCTAGAAGAACTTGAAGGACTTGAAAAGCATCATCTCCAAGGTCAACAGAGTCTAGAGTTATATAAAGCCTAAATAGTTCAAGCAAGGCTCCCAAGTGGGAGACTTGGTCTTGAGTTAGTGCGACCTAAGAACCTCCCAAGTAGGAGACTTGGTCTTGATTCTGTGGAGGCCTATCTTAGCTCATCGAAAGATCTATAGGAAGTTTGAACCAACATGGGAAGGACCTTTCATCCTAGAGATAGTCTATGAAGGGGGCTCATATCAGCAAGTGAATTGTAAAGGAAATTACCTAATATTACCTATCAATGGGCATTTCCTTAAGAAATATTATGCTTGATATAGCTTGAAATTTTAATTAATGAAATGTTTTAATTCCCTTGTATAATTTTTTGTTCAATTTTCACTATCAAAAATATTTTGAAGAAGATCAAAATCATCTATCAATCAATTCATACTCCCTTTCCCTTAAGGTTGGGTGTTGCCTTCCCTTAAGTTCTGATCCTCTGAGATGGGCATGTTTCTACCCCATCATACAGTCATCCAACCTCGACGCTTTGTGTGGGCATATTTTGACCCCACCACATGGTCATTCAATCTCGATCCTCTGTGATAGGAATGTTTCGACACCATCATATGATCATTCAACCCGATCCTCTATGATGGGTATTTTTTGACCCCGTCATACTATCTTTCAACCCAATCCTCTGTGTTTGGCATATTACGGCCACACGATCATTCAATCAGATCATCTATGTCGGTATATTTTGACCCCACCATACGATCATTCAATCCAATCCTATATGTTGGGCATATTTTGACTGCATTAATGGTCAAGCAACCTCAATCCACTTTGATGGGCATGTTTTTTTGACACCATCATATAATCATTCAACCTGATCCTTTATGATGGGCATGTTTCAACGCCATCATATGATCGTTTAACCTGATCCTTTATACTGGGCATATTTCAACCCCACCGCATGATTATTTAATTTGATCCTGTATATTGCCATATTTTGATCCCATCGTAAGATCATTTTATCTTACACTCTATTTCTGGCATATTTTGACACCACCATGCGGTCATCCAACTTCGATCCTCTATATTAAGCATATTTTGACCCCACCACATGATCATCTACTAGTGATGGATAACACCCTTTGTGGCACCACCCTAGTGCCAACTTAACTTTGATTCCCTAAGGTTTGGCCATTCCATCCCTTTGGATTAAAGTCTCATATTTCATCCTTCCATTTGGTTAACGCTCATATGTGCACAAGAACTTAATTCTACCACACATATTAGGGGTCTATTTAATGACCTCATTTATGTATGAGGTCACTAGGACCTACCTATGTTCTTTTTTGGTGACCTAATGATTGGGAGGTGTCCACCCCTCAATTATATAAGTCCAAGTCAAAACAAGATCCAAGTCTAATCAAATAAAATTTAGCCTTTTAATTCAATCTCTAGTCTAGCCTTCCACCAGCTTTCAATCAACTTTCAAATCATATCCAATAGATCTCAATTATTCATTTAATTATCATTGATGTGGATAAATACAACTTAGCCATTCAAGGCCAAAACCCAACCCAAATCCAACATTCCAAAACAAATCCAAAGGTTAAGGACCTAGGTCCTAAAACCCTTTCTAGGTGGTTTTTATGTCAACTTGAAACCCAAAAAAATTACCTCAAATTTAGTGTGTATTATCTTGTTTAGATATGTATCTAAAATTAACCCTCCAAATTTAAGCTCATTCTGAGTCCCTTGCCCCAGAAACGTGATTTCCAGAGGCTATAAAAGCTTCAAATATTTATAGCCTTTGCCACTAGACTTGTATTAAGTGGAATTTGACCTTGGGACCCTTTCCAAAACTTCTAATAACCTCCACGGCCTTTAACTTGACTTGTTGACCAGTAACATGCACTTTGCTAAACCCAGTTTGACTCGAGGTTGACGAGGGGTCAAAATGACCAAAATGCCCTCTAAAGAGGTTTTTGGTCTTTTCCATAAGATTCAACATGGCCTTCCCATATCAATCTTCAAAACCTACCCCAATGGATCCTAAATATAAAACACATTGGACCCAAACTCACATTTTGGTTTGACCAGGTTGACTAAGTCAACCATGGTTGACTAAAATGGCCCTTAAAGGTTTACACACCTATTTCAAACCAAATGAACTTCCCTTGACTTGGGACTACTCCCATTGAGTTCATATAATCAGCTTGAACTCAATGGACCCAACCCTTGACCCTAGGTAAACTTGGTTGACCATGTCAGCCAAGTTTATGAAACCTTCCATACACTTTTACCCATTCAAACTCTTTGATGAAGGCATTCCCAAAAAACTTTAAACCCCTAAGACCACCCATCGGACCCTTACGGATGACCCTTGGGTGGACCCATGCCTTGGGCACACTTGGGTTAGACATTTGGCTAAACCCAAGTTCCCAAAGAGAGGTTCTGCTTCTGCCAAATTCTAACCCTAGCATAATTAGATCAAACCAATGGTGGCATTTGGCTCCCCTTAACCCAACACACCTTCCTTATCATGCCCAGCCCTTGGGTAAACTTAGGATAGTAATTAGGCTAACCCAAAGTGATCAAAACAACTATGGGTTGAGGCATTTCTTAACCTATGCCCCATCAAGCCATATCAACACCTCTATTAGCTGGCCCTAGGTGCAACACACCTACCCTAGTCAGCCCAACCCTTGGATTGACTTGGGCTAACCTTCAAGCTAGCCCAAAGTGGTCAAAACCACTTTGATCCGAGTCAGCTCTCATCTCAGACCATATAAAGTTGAATTAACACTTGCATTGGGTGCTCCTTAGCTCAATACACCTCCCATCTAATAGCCACTCCCTGGCTTGACCCAGGTTCCACCCAAATTGATCCAAACCATATAGGTTCGGGTTAACCTGAGCCATCAAGGAGAACTGGGTTGCCTCTTACCCAATTGAACAATTGGTTGAGTTCACCTAGCTCCAGCACCCTCTCTAGATCACCTTAACTCAGCCAGTGGCCAGCATAGTCAGAGCAAATGGGAGAAGCTTACAGTGGTCCCCTCCATCTTGGGTTTCATCCAAAGGCTTCCAGGTACTAAGTTTATTGGGCGCGAGCTCATGAGACCCTGGGGCATGTTTCCTTCCATTTGGCATACATCTAGCCATCTATTAGCAAGATCTTGGTCATCCATGGCCAGCGAAGCTATTTGAATAGGGCACCCTAACTCAAACATCTCCATTCGCATCCAGGCATTCCAAAAATTTTTACTAGAGCTCTTTAAACATTCCTCTCTCATTCCCTAGCTTCCCAGCCCTCTCTAACCAGTGGTTCGAGGGAGCCCCATTCAATTCCATCCATATCTCACTCAAACTCCTTCTTCCGATGATTCTCTAGCTGAGATGCCTAATGGAGAAGTGTTCGTTATCTCCCCCTAACGCTTTCTGATAAGAATACCCATTCGTTGGGGCTTTCTATATAGTGAGAATCCCTTCTGGAGCTCTTAGCTAGCTAGTGCTAGTTAAGTTGAAAGGAACTTTCAATCCAACAAAATCCCACCATTAGGTTGAAAGTCCTCATCATCCTGATCGTCCATGTGAAATTTTATGAGAGTTTTTTAGCAGGATCTATCAGATCACACCAAAGAAGATGATTGGTTTTGGCTATATAGGGGAGTTGAAGACATAATCCTAACCATTGATTTTAATCAAAAATTCAGATTATATTTTGTAGTTTCAAAGCCTATTCAATTGTGGCTACTCGATTAATGATCCAATGACTATAATTAATTCCCTATTTATATAGTCAACTATAATGATTGGATGGCCAATCAGATGGTGCCCATGTGTAAAGTGGCTGACTGTGTAAATTTAGATTTAATTTTATAGGAAATTTCATGGAAAATTTAAAAATCATATCTCCTCACACACTTGTCCAATTTAGGTATTCATAGGCTCATTAAAAAGGTCTTGATGAGACCTATCAAAACCATATGGTTTTAATCCCTAAACAAGAATGAAACTTGAGTTATAATAGTTGGAACACTCTGGGTATTTTTGTAATTATGGCATTATGTCAACTCATAAGGGATTGCAAGTTTAAGGGATTGATTTTGGGTATGTCCCTGACATGTCCAAAATTTTTGTCCCCTATTTTATTTGATTAAGGGCTATTTCAAATTGATTTGGGCTTAACGGTGATGGTTTAACCCTTAATTTGAAATCAACACATTTACATGTCCAAAGAGGATTAAAATTTGAGCTTTGGTTTGTTAATAATTTTTAGTCTAGGGAGCGTAGACCCACTGATTTCATCCCAATCCAAGCCTTGGATAGTAACTTAGGAAATTTCTAAGGTAACCTAGTGGTTACTTTTGGTGGATTGGTTAACCACCTTAGGGGATCCATCTTCGACCCAAATTTAGTGGGCTTGGTCCTTTAGATCAAGTGATCTTATGGTCCAAGTTTCAGTAGAATTGGTGCCCATTTGGTCCACTGAATAGAAACCCCAAAATCCCCTCGTAGATTTAACTTAGAACCTTAA
The DNA here is from genome assembly GCA_019925795.1 of Dendrobium chrysotoxum. Lineage (NCBI taxonomy): Eukaryota > Viridiplantae > Streptophyta > Magnoliopsida > Asparagales > Orchidaceae > Dendrobium > Dendrobium chrysotoxum. Next base: position 8,008,176 of record CM034304.1, on the reverse strand, counting down.
TTAATTTATAATTAATTCATATGAAATCCTAAAAATTCACATAAGGACTCTAATTACTCATAATGGAACCCTTAGCCTATGAAAAATAAAATCCCATAATCAGACCTCTGATTTAACTTTAATATAATTTTTAAGGAGAATTAACAATTAATTTATTAAAAATATTTAATAATTTTAAAACCCTAAATACTTGGAAACATCCCCTTAGGTCATTCCTAACCTTTTGGATTGATTTGGACCAAAATCTAAAAATCTCCTTATTAAGCAATTTTAACAAAATCCAAAAATACGCAAACTTTGGAAAATTACCAATAATTCCAAAAAAATCTCTATTTAATCAAACTCAAAGCCATTCAACTTTAATTAAAATTTATTTTTTTTTAATATAAAACCTCCAAAATTCAATTAAAGATAAAATGTCTACACTCCAATCAACCGTAGTTCAAAGTAAGGTCAAAACTTCTGAAATTCATAAGTTAATGTGAAAAATTCCAAATTGAGTAAACTTAGAGTCTAATTATTTCAATTAAGGTCTAGTATTTACGAAAAATTCCCAAATTCTAGAAATTATTTTAATTTTAAAAGTCAATTTTTAGCACCCTTTAATTAATGTATTTGAATAATTCTAATAATTCAAAAAAATTAATAATAGGTTAAAATTCATAAAAATTATAACTAGATTAGTAAAATCAGTCAACCAACACTTTAATACATAATAAGCACTGCAAAGATAAAGTTTTTATGATGGATTACCATGAGTTAATGGGCTAAGTGACCTAAGGAGGCCTAGTCCTCGATCTCACTATGACAATGTCACGAACAGATTCAATGGAGTGTAAAACTTTGAAATTAAAGGACTCTTAATTACTTAACAAAATTAAAATCCTTAACTCAACCACACCAATCTAGTTTATAAGCTGGACAACCTTGAGCTACAAGGCAAAGTGTCCTAAGGAGGTTTGGTTCGTCAAGCCCATTATAACAACGCCATGAACCAATTGGTGCAAAATCTAAATTAATTTAAACCTTAAAATTAGCAACTAATTGAATATATTAAAATTCATCGATTCTTTAATCTCTAGCAAATTAAATCCATCTAATCAATCAATCTTTAAATTACATTCTGAAATAAACTTTAATACAATAATATTTGAACCTCAACTGTATTTTCCCCTTTTAACCTTTAACAAACCAGAACATCAAACAACTTTAACAAACTACCCAACTAAGGATCAACCCCAACCAGATAGCCTTTAACACACATTTAGATATTTTACTAGGATAACCAACTCTATTCTAATTTAAGCTGATGTTTACTTTTACTATTGAGTGCTGGATTTTTTAAGTTTTCATTGCATGCTGTTATTGAAAGTTTATTGATGTGAGTATTTACTTACTTTAACTATAATCTATGTATTGATGTGATGGGCAATAGTTTAGCCTTAGGTTAAGAATGATCTAGTTGCTCACTGAGTTTTCTAGAGGTGGCCAAACTTGTGCAGGGTAAAAAAGGGGGCTAAATTAATAATTATTATAACTACTATAGATGCTTTAGCCCCTAAATAAATAAGAGCGTGGCTAAGTGTGATTTACTTTTTACTGTACATATATATAAATTACTTGGGATTGATTTGATTTTAAATGCTTAAGATAACCCTACAAGAGAGTCTAGATTTTTTATTTTAATGTTGATGTAATTTATTTAAATTTAAGAGTTGTGAAAGTTAGATAATTGAGTTAGGATACAAGTATCCAAAATTGGATTCCAAAGAGGAAAGAATACCCCTTAGGGGGACAATCCTTTTCCACTTGGAAGCTCAAGTTTGGATCATTTCACTACCCAAAGTGAAAAGAATAACCTCTTCTTTGAGGGAAGAGTTTTCTCTTTCATTTGGGTACTTTGATTCGATGAATCCAAGGAGCTCAAAGAAGAAGAGGATGAGGATTTTAAGACTAAGAGTATCCCACTTAAAGTCAACTTGCATCAATCCTAGGATTAGAATATGAGTTCGTTCTTAGTAGTGCCCGACCACTTTTAATTTAAGTAAATTTGGGTTGTAATAAATAGATAATTTACCTATTGATATTTATTTAATTGATTTGATTTATTAATGTGTTTAATTTAATTTGATTGTGATCAGGGTTGCTTACCTTTTTTAGTTTTTTGGTGATTTGTATACCATTTTTATTTTAGCTATGTTTGCGGAGGCTCATGAAGGCATGTATAAAACTTTTTTTTACTTAAATTTAAATAAAATTTTAAGACAACATAGAAACTCTAATGATCTAAGAAGTAATTCTGGGATTGTCGGGAGTCTACATAAAGTATATTATTGACTTTCTCCTCCTTGTTAAGCACCTCCCACCTACAAGTTCAAGCAAGCCACCTGACCTTTTAGGGTGCAGTTCTATCAAAGGGATGTTGTGTAATCTCCAGGGAAAATTTTTTTAAGCCTTTTTTAAAACTGTCACATATCAGTTTACATTCAATTAGGTCGATCAGTATGCATTATATTAGAACTAATTTAAAGAGTCCAAATTATAATTACATTTGATTTTAGTATTTTCACCGAGCATTAATCAAGGAACCAATTAGGATCTACCCTAGATGTCGGTCTAAATTCTCAAAAAACTCCAACAATAATGTCCCTACCACTCTTTCATAAATAATTGGACTCTTGGATTTAAATTGATTAGGTGGTTAGTTGGCTCCCTAGTCTAGGCCTGGGTAAGTTTAAATTTGCATTGCATTAGTTAGGTTCGGGTTACTATGGCCTAGTGCCCAACTTAAATTTAGGATCTGGGGTAAAATGTGAGTCATAAGACCCCAACCTCTGGGAATATAATTCTAAATTTCTAATAAATCACTTAACTCAAATTAAAGATTTTTTTAATCCAAAACATAAAGCCTAACATATGGATTAGGTCGAGGCACTTTAGAATTTATTTTAGAATCCCAAAGTGTCTCCTACCCCTCCTTTGTTAACTCTAAAAATAAGTGTTCAAAACTTGATCCAATCCCTATTCAAATTCCAAACTCACCTTCTTTGATACCACTCCTAGAAAATTTATAAACATAATTTTTATCGTTATTCTAATCGAGAGTTATCGTAAGGAATTTTTCCTCCTTATGATGTAATTAACTGCGAGGCCTCGATCTCATAGGAGATTTAAAATCCATATCCACCTTTTTCAATGATAATTCATCTAGATTATCATAGCTAGATATTTAATCAAACTTCACTTTGACCCTTCGGGGCTATATATGCTGTTCTTTCTTAAATTTGGATACGATATTTGAGGAGAAATTTTTAATTCTAAAAATAAACCCCATTTTAAGATCTTATCTCCACCTCTGGAGGTGGTATACCTTTTCTGATGGGATGTTTAATTTCAGAATTAAAATTTAAAGTCGATTCCAAATTCCCCTACGAAGATTAAACTCTTCAAAACCCCTTTTCAAATTTAACCCTAAATAGTTATATGATCCACTTTGGAGCTAAATTAAACTTGTAATAATTTTCCAAATATTATCAGATTTTAATATTATATGCTGGGTAGCCGACGTTCCCTTATTTTTGGATATATTTAAAGACTTTTGACTTTTCCCAGCGACTAGCCATTTTATAGCCTTTTAAAACTTATATTTATTTAATATAAATGCTTTTTTTATTAAATATTATATTATTAGTTGAAAAAATGATATTGTATTATTAGTTTTATTCAAAATTGGCTTTACTTGCCCTTTCCCGTTAAATACCCCTCCTTCTATTCATATGAGGGCTGTTAAATAGAAGTAACTCTCACATTTTCTCTATTCCTCTTTCCTACCTTATATTTTAAATCTTGAGAGGAGAAACATTGATCTTCATTTCAAGAGCTCTTTACATTTGCAAGATCAAATTCGTGGTTCAGAAGCTTCAACACACTCAGCTGACCGGCTCAAAAAGTTCGTAAGTTTGTTTCTTCATTCTCCAAAGTTTTCTTTACTGTAATTTTAGTTTTCACCTTTCATATTTCTTGAAAATATTTATCATTCTATGAAATACTAGTTAATAATCTTATATTTGATTTTTTATACTTTAATATCTTTTATTTATGAAACTAGTAAGCAAATATTTTTATTTTTAGCATAGATCTACAATCCAAATCTAACTAACTTTTAACATTATTATATGCACATTTTTACTTACGTAATGTATTATAATTGTATGATTTAAGGGATTTATAGTATAAATTAGTAAGAAAAATATTTTTATTTAAAATATTATTCATACTAATAGTAAGATATTTATATAATCTAAAGTGAGCAATTTTAATATTCCATTTATAAGTAGTGAGGTGATTGAAGTTAAATTGTAAGATCACCTCATAATATTTTGTTCATTTTTATTAGGATTAGTGTATTCTAGCTCAAGAGTTGGTGTTAACCTTGATTTTCATATGAGTGTCTTCTAAGGTCTTTAATTGATTTACTTAAACACCGTCGAGCCTAATTCAAGCTTGTGTCAGCTCGAATCAAGTTGAATTAGGCTCGATAAAGTTTAATTTAACTTAATCAACACCTATGAGCCTCGTTGAGAGTGATCTAAGTCAAATCGGTGCCAATTTGGGTTTAATTTTTGTTAAGTTAATTTCATCGAGCTGAATTGAACCTAAATTAAACCTGAATCGACTTTGGTTGAGTCGAATCTAACCTTATCTTAGCTCAACTTGACCTGATCTAGCGCATTTTATTTCTAACAAGACCTATTTTACTTTATTGGAATTTCAAATTAACTTTCAAAATCTAGGAATTGATCCGATGGCCCTAATTTTGCTGAAATATGAAGTCTGTCATTACCTTGGTTTAGTCACATGATATCCTCATTTAGGCACAAAGCAGAGTTATTTTTGGAAAGGGGCAAGTGACACAGTGCAACTTTGCATGAATAGAGAAGGTAAAGCACAAGTAGAGCTTTTGTCTTAGCATACAGAAAGGCAAGGGGGAGACTAGAAGGATCAGTAATAGCTTTCCCTCTCTTGGTCGGCTCCCATTCAAACATCTCAAGTGAAAATTCCCCCATTCCCATTTGTTTTTCTCTAAAGAGCCCTAGCCAAATGTCTCTCCTCCCTCCATCTCTCTCAGTCGCACCCACTCCCTCTCCCTTCTCGTCTCTCATTCATGACTCCCAAGAGTCATCCCTAGTCCTCCATCGCCACTCTCACCTAAGCGGACTCAGCCAATGCTAAAGTCCCCCCTGCCCCCTTTATGACTAAAAGTGTTAAATGTACAAAGAGGGGGTGAATTGGTATTTTAAAAATGAATCCTAAACATGAGTTCTAATTTTTTAAGGATTTTTCAAAATTTTAAAATAATTATTTAACTAGTTTAATGCTGAAGCTAATGATTCATTCACAATTACAATAGTGGTGATAAAATGTTAAATCTCACAATGGAAAAACTAAAATCAGAAATTTCGCCAAGCAGTTAACATAGAAAATAAATGCATAAAATAAAAAAAGCACACCATAAATTTTTGTAGTTGTTAGATAACTTGACCTACGTCCACTCCCCGGAGTCCTCCACTCCCCGTAGTCCTCCACTCCGAGAGTTGCATTATTAAAAGTTAACTCTCCTTCTGCTCCCACAGTAAGGTGGAGAAGCCTTTACAAAACTCACATGCACCGTCCCCTATATGATGAAGTGCCAGACGCTGTGTCACCCTCCGGGTAATGGAAGCAGACCTTCTCCTTTTTCTCCCTCCTGGAGAAGGCAGAGAACCTCAAGGATGTTGACCTCGAAGCCACTCTCCCTATAGAGCTTCCACAAGACTCACCAAGGCCACAGGAGGAGCAAATATGCAGCTAGCTCAGTGCAACCGTGTGATCTCCTCACACTCCTTCTCCCTCATGCTCAAGCTCACCTTTTCCTTCCTCTCACAAACCCTGGATTTCTTCAAAAGATCCCTCTTAAGAGTTTCTTTAGTTATCACATTCCTCTCCTTCACACTTTTACAAGAATAAAAAAAAACTTGTTTTTATATTAGGCTCCAGAAACCCTAATCATTCCATTCATATGATCACTATTCATATAATATGATCTAATATTATACAGTACAATTAATTCAAAATTAGTTTCATATAATACGAAGGCAGACAAATAGTTTACAAAATTTAAGCACATCGTATAGTATGATCAGGCGCTCATATTGGATGATCGTTGTATTTTCCATTGTTCATAAGGGAGAACTTATGGGATGACCAAAAATCATCTCTGTTTGATACAAATATCATCTGGGATGAATAGTCCAAAAAACCATGGTTTTATCTGGTATGATCTCTGAGATGAAGAAATTCCATCTTTATAGGTCATACAGTACGATATTCATCATATAGTATAAATAGTATTCATTAATAAATGTTGATTTAATTGCCTAATTATGGGGGATAATTTTGGCAAAATTTTAAATAATCATACAGTATGATTAAGATGGTGTAGTATGATCAGTTCAAAGATCAAATTCAAAATCTTACATCAATTATGTTGGTAGCTAGGGTTCTCAGATGGAAATAAATTATATAGTTTGATCTTAATTATATAGTATGATTAGTTCATAAACTAATTATCCAAAATTAGCTATTAAGCCTAAGTGTTGATGACAGATCGTACAGTATGATTAAAAATTATATAATATGATTTTCATTTAAAAAAAACTTAATCTAAAAAAAGAAGCTCTCCCCCTATGTGTGTGTGCATGGTCAACCAATTTACATACACTCTTTTGTGGCAGACTAAAAAAAAATAAAGAAAATACAAAAATAAAAATTCTTTTACATCATATTCTACCCTGTCTTGAGTCTGGAGCAGTCTTGAGCGGTGTATATTTTACCTGAAATGTTTATACTCACAGATAAAAAATAACATCTTTATTTTTTAAGGAAGAGCATTGTAATCTAGTTAATATTATTTATCATCATCAAAATCAGATACTAGAGATCCTGAATTATAATAATCTCTCCCTTTTTGATGATGTCAAATAATGTTATACGATGGGTAAGATAAATTATATTTCTTCCTTAGCTCCCCCTCACTAGATGATGGATTTTAAAAGATGGGAGGATTTTCAAACAGAATGTTTTTTTTTAATTTTAATTTTTTATTTTTTTAAACATAAACACAATATAACCAGATTAAAAGTAACACTACATAATAAAACAAATATATGAAGCTTAAAAAAAATATATAGCATACAAACAACGAGAACAGAAAACTTCTTCCCCTTTTGACATCACCAAAAATAGGAGTCCACACAAATGAAGAAGTACAGAAGTATAAGACAAACAAAGATACAACAAGCAAGAAAAAGTTTTTAGTAGTCTGAATCCTGATCAGGTGGTGGTGGTGGTGATGGCTGATAGTACTGATGGATGGACGTAAATTAATGATCTAACAAGGTGAATTTTTGGTCAAACCATCGCATATCATCTTCATGCTGCCATAATTGTTGGTCAATGTGGTAGTCTAGCCGAGTTTCATGTCGATCGAGCCATTGAACAATATCATCCTGGGGGTAGGCAGGTGCAGGTGGTGGTATCAGTGGTGGTGGAGATCCTCCTACAGGAGCAGCATCCCTTTCTTCATCAAAATTTGGATCAGCTTGCTCTTACTTCTGATGGAAAAGAATATGGAATTAGGAATCTGTGTAAAGATAGGAAGATTATCAGGTGGAATAGGATAGCTGAGTTGATATTTGGCGTTGAGGATATATCCTATGATATGTCCTAAGGTAATATTTTATTTACGTCATTGAAGGAAATACCATTACAAATCATCTAATATGATTTAAAATCATACAGTATGATTAGTTTTTTTAAAAAAGTAAGCTTTTAATCACTCCTCCAGTGTGTGTATGCACAATTACCCAATTACAATCACACTCTCTCAAACTCAAGAAAATTAGAAAATTTATAGACTTCATTACATGAAACCCTAGTCTAATCTATCTTAAAGTCTTTAGCAGTCTGGTGTATAATTTCCTTAAAATGTTAGTACACATAAATAATACAAAGAATATATATCTAATGTATGTTAGGAGAAATAGTAATCATAACAATAATATTTTGGCATCATCAAAAAATTACATGATATAAAACTTAATCATGAAATATATGTTGTAACAGGCCTCCCCGATCAGTAGATATAGATGCGACAATTTTACAGTTGTAGACTCAGATAGCTGAGATGGCCAGAGTTATGGTGGTGCGTTGGGGGCTACACCCCAAGTCATGGATGTAGGCACCCTTACTCCGCCAGAGACAAGCCATTAGTATTGCGACTCAAACTCACGAGTTTATGTTTTTGATGATAACAAATATTATGGCTCACATCTTTATGTATCCTAGTACTTTCATTCTATACTTCTTTGTGTGTATAATAATATTTCATGAACACAATGCACCATCCAATGAAGAATCATAGCTGAAGATTGGGTAGAATAGTTTATGCCGTAAATAGTCTATAATATTTAATGATGTAATTTTTAATTTCTTGAGTTGAGTCCTGTAAAGGTGTTTGTCAGCTTGGTGACCATGCACACACACACTCAGGGAGTAAGATTGAGCCAAAACTAGAAGTTCAATTTTTGAACTAATCATCTTGGATAATTTATATTGTCCTGGATGATCTAATACTATCTCAAAACGGTAGCAGCCATAATAATTCAGGCAAGATTTCTAGTTTTAGTTTTTGTTCTAATCGTCCAGGATGATTCATATTATACTAGATGATCTATGTTAATATTGCCTAAATTAATTATGTGATTAGTCAATCATATATACTTAATTTGATATTCTGATCATCCTGGATCATTTGTATATCGTACTGGATGATTTGTTCAAAATTTGTACTGATTATTCTGGACTATCCAAAGATCATCCTGGACCATCAGGTCAAATTCTGTACATCATCTTGGATAATTCTGAGATTGTACTGGTTAATTCTTTGAAGTAGAATTGAGTTTTTAGGGTTTTTTAAAGCCCTCTTTTTAAACACATCATCCTGGACGGTCCTGCGATCGTTATGAATGATCTTTGGTGGAAGAATTGAGTTTTTAGGATTTTTTGAAGCCCTCTTTATGAGAACATCATCCTTGACAATCCTACGATCATCTTTGATGATCTTTGCCGCCAGCACTAATTTGGAAGAGTTTTTAAAGCCCTTTATTTAAGGCTTGTCAAAGACTTTGAAAGTGTCTTTAATAGCCATTGAGTCTTTATTTCTTTTAGAGAAAACTTGAAGAGAGAGCTTCAAAGGGAGAGAGGAAAGGATGGAGTTTGAGAGGGAGAAGAGCCTTAGAAGGGGGATTTTTGAGGGAGTGGAAGGGGGTTCGCACGGTTGCTCCGGCAAGCTTGCATCAAAGTACCATCGAATTCAAGGGTCATCTCGAGGGAAGTTTTGGGAAGAAGATGATCTCTTTGGTGTTAAAGGACCCAGCTACTCTGTCGTACCATGGAAGGTGGAAGTGATTTTGTAAGGGCTTCTCCGCCTAGATGTGGGGGCTAAAGGAGAGTCACTAAAGGTTTAGTGTAATACTCAGAGGGTTCCTCCGAGGAGTGGATGTAGGTTAGGTTGGATCGAACCACTATAAATCTGCTGTGTTCTATCTGATTATTTTCATCACTTTATTTTTCTACAATTAACTTCTTGGGTAAAATTTCTAATTAATCTTTTTATTTTTGATTTAATTCATTTCCACTGTAAGATATAAAAAGATTTTTCTTTTTTTTTAAAGAATTTTTTAAATATCCAATTCACCCCCCCTCTTAGTTAGCCTTGGGACTAGTTCATAAGTGTTTAACAACCCTCATAAACTTTTAAGTGGTATCAGAGCGGGATTTATAATATCAAGTTTCAAAAAACTTTTGAATTTGATCCATGGCTAATTTTGGAAATCATTATATTGCGAAAGGATATTCAATCACCTGACCACCTTTATTTGAAAATATTACTTTAAATTTTTTGAAAATCCGTATGTCTACTTTCTTGACATCAATAGATTATTGTATGTGGCATATGATTCAAACTGGTTATTCTGTACCATCACATATTATAGATGTAATCAAAACTAATATTCCTTTTTCTGAATGGAGTAGAGTAGATCAGATCAATGCTCAATTGAATACTAAATGTTTTAATTATTTTTTCTGTGCTTTAAATTATGATGATTGCATAATAATATCTACATGTACTACTAGCAAAAAAATTGGGATAAATTGTGCATTATATATGAAGGAACTAATGAAGTTAAGTAACCTAGGTTGAATATTCTAATGCACGATTATGATCTTTTTAGCATGAAACCTTTTGAGATGATTTTAGACATGTATACTAGGTTTACACAAATTATGATATCATTACATGCTTTAGGTAAAGAATTTCCAAATTTTGAAAAGGTCAATAAAATTCTACATTGCCTGCTTGTTACTATTTATGAATCAAAAAAATTGAATGAATATCTTATTGATAAACTGATTGGCTCACTCATTGCCTACGTGCAAGGTTTGGGTTAAAAGCTTTTGGATGCATGTGAAACTATAGTACTGAAAGCTGAAGACATAGGTGAAAGTGACTCAGAAGATGATGCAAGTAAGGAGTTAGTATCAATAACAAAACAATTGAAAAGTCTACTAAAGCATAAGTATCAACATCAATAAAAGTGGAACAAAGGTATAAAAATATAAGAATGTTAAGATTTCTTTTGATGTTATTTGCTTTGGATACAAGAAACCTGGACATATGAAAAATCAGCACCCAAACTTAAAAACCCTTCCTGAAAAGGAAAACGGTAAAGGCAAGGAAATTTTAATAAGGGCAAATAATGCAAAGCAAAAATCTCCTGGGCAGACCTAGCTTCTAAATCATCAGACCAGGAGCGAGATGATGTGGATTAAAGTTTTTCTTGTGTGTTTGTGTTTGTTTTGTTTGCGTGAATGTTTTTACTTTTTGTGTTATTTTTTAAATTTTCTTTTTATTATTTTTATTTTGTTTTTGTAATCTTTTATTTTATTTTTCTATATGATTGTCAATTCCTCTGATCAACACACACATATCTCATGTTTTTTTTAGTTTACATTTTAGAAAATCAAAATCACTTTTTAATAGGTAACTATTTTACTAAAAATGAAAAATTTACCTCCTATTTTCTTAAAATTTTAGGTAAGTTGTGGTTGACTTCTCTAAAAATCAGTCAAAGGAAAGAAACTCATAATTTTGTCTCTCTATTTCATTTCTTTAATGAGGCTATTTCACTTTTGATTTAAAATCTTCATCAAGTTATAAATTGGATCTTGAAATTAAACTTTTATCATCTCCCCATATTTCCTTTATCTCATAGGAATCTTTTGCAAGTTGTTGAATCCATTTCATTATTTTCTTAATCAAGTTGTTTGTTTTTGTCACTAGATTGGGTTTGCTTTAGTACTTAAAATTGCAGAAAGGAAGCATATTTGTAAAATGAAAAGAGGCACAAAATGAGCCAAAAACTAAAAATATACACAATGTCTCCAAAACGAAAATCAAAAGATGCGCAATATCACCAAAATAAAAAGATACATAAAGTGTATCAAAAGATGTGAAAAGTGTACTAAAAACTAAAAAAGAGGCACAAAATGAGCCCATAATGAGTTAGCTTACCATTCTTGTACTTCTTAAATCTTAAGAAAACCCTTGTATCTATTAATATTTTTGATACTTGAGTTTGAAAATCATGACATTAGATTCACCTTTTTGCATTAATCTTCTATTAGATATATCTCATGAAAGGAGTTTTGAAAAGATTATTATTTTCTTCTCAAATTTGTTCCTTGATTTAGATATTTGCTTTAAAAAGTTTTTTAGCCCTTAAGGAACCTGAGTTTGTATTAATAATTCCTAATTCTCGAACCTTTCTGAGATTATGCGTGGTCACTATATACCTTACTAAATTTTTGAATAAAATCAAGAGGAAACTTTCTCATTCCGAAAAAATTTTGATATTTCAAACTGATTCTTCTAAAAGTTTTTCACTAGATTAGGGACCGTTTTGATCTTTTAGTCTATTTTCTCTATTTTATTTTTCCATGCTCCTCTTCTTTTTAATAATGTCAAAGGGGAGAACGTACTATTGTATTTATGTTTGAATGTACTATTTTTTTGTTGTATTTATTTAGTTTATCTTTTTTAATTTGTTATTTATTTTGTTTTATGAGTTTTGTTTAAAAAAATTAAAAAGAAAGAAAATTGGGTTTTCCCCTATTTTAAAAATTTTTATCTTAGTGAGGGGGAGATTTAAAGAAAGTACATCTTGTTTAAAAATTCACCAGTAATGTTTGACATCATAAAAAAGGGGGAGATTATTATGACTTGAACTCACAAGTTTATATTTTTTAAGATAACAAATATTATGGCTCACATCTTTATTGTCTCCTAGTACTTTCATTCTATACTTATTTGCATGTATACTAATATTTCATGAACACCATGCACCATCCAATGAAGAATCAGAGCTCAAGATTGGGTAGAACAGTTTATGCTGTAAGGAGTCTATAATATTTAATGATGTAATTTTTTATTTCTTGAGTTGAGTCATGTAAAGGTGTTTGTCAGCTTGGTGACCATGCACACAAACACTTAGGGAGTGAGATTGAGCCAAAACCAGAAGTTCAATTTTTGAACTAATCATCCTGGACAATTTATATCGTCTTAGACGATCCAATACTATCTCAAAACCCTAGTAGCCATAATAATTCAGGCAAGATTTCAAGATTCAATTTTGGGTCTAATCATTCAAGAATATCCATATCCTATTTGACGATCTATGATAATGTTACCTAAATTAATCATGTGATTAGTCAATCAAATATGCTTAATTTAATATTCTAATCGTCCTTGATGATCTGTATATCATACTGGATAATTTGTTCAAAATTTATACTGACCTCTTGGACTATCCTAAGATCATCCAGGACTATCAGGTCAAATTCTTCACATTATCCTGGATGATCCTGAGATTGTATTGGATGTTTCTTTGTGGAAGAATTGAATTTTTAGGGTTTTTTGAAGCCCTTTTTTTAAACACATCATCCTAGATGATCCTGCAATTATCCTGGATGATCTTGCAATCATCCTGGATGATCCTGCAATCATCCTAGATGATCTTTGACAGTAGAATTGAGTTTTCAGGGTTTTTTGAAGCCCTCTTTTTGAGCACATCATCCTAGATGATCTTGTGATCATCCTGAATGATCTTTACCGCCCGAATTGATTTGGAAGGGTTTTTAAAGCCCTTTATTTAAGGCTTGTCAAAGACTTTGAAAGTGTCTTTAATAGCCATTGAGGCTTTGTTTAGTGTTCCAACCTAAAATTAATTAGTGCAGTTTAGTGTTCCAGCCACTGTTGTGCAGTTTAGTGTTCTAGCCTAAACTCAGTTAGTGTCGTTATCATGGGGCTAAATCCATGATATGATTACGCAGAGAGTTAAGCAGGGTATCTCTTCTAAAAAGTTTAAAGATTTAGTTAAAAGAGGTTGGTCATACCTGATAGAGTATGAGCAGGAGACATACCCCATCGATTTTGTCCCTCCACATTTTTGAGTGTTTGATGGGTTTGGGAACCCAAGACTACATGTCGCTTAGTATCAGGCCATATATTATAATATTCGAGGGAATGATGTACTGATGTTAAGATTATTTGTCAGTAGTCTAGTGGGGTTGGCATTTGAGTGGTATGCTGATCTCCTAATAATTAAGTGCATACTTTTATAGAGTCCAAGAAGTTATTTAATCAGAGATTCATCAGCATCGAGCATAGGATTACAATTAGTGAGTTGGTAGTGACCAGATAATATCCCTATGAGTCTCTACTTAACTATATTGTTAGGTGGAGGAACCTTAGTCTTCAGTGTAAACCTCAGTTGTAGGAGCAGCATTTAGTTGAGATTTTGTTGAAGAATATAGATGGTCCTATTGCTCCATACCTAAAATATTTTAACATTCAATCCTTTTAGAAGTTATTGACTAAAGTCACTAGTTTGTAGGATAATATACCCGCTACAGTTCCTCCTAAGGTTGAGAGTCAACACCCTCGTAGACCTTAAAGGTAAGAGTTTTTAGGGACACCACCTCCTCGAAAGGTGGAGGTACACAGTACTTTTAAGTCTCAGGATAAGAGTAAGAGGCCCATGGTTATCTCAGTTCTACAGCGACCACCACCACCACTATGGCCATAGTTTCAACCACGAACGCCGATGCCACTATAGACACTAGCACAACCTCCTATATAGTTTCATCCATAACCAGGGACTCAATAGTTTAGACCATCTTATAGGACTCCAGAGTGTTAGCAGTACTTATAGGAGGAGCTTAGCAAAGAATATCTCTTTAAGAGAGAAAGTGTGTAAAAATTTTTTAAATTCCTTGTTAATAAAAATATTTTAATATTTCCAACTAATAGGAGAGTGGAAGAAGAGGGGCAGATAAATCATCTATTATATTAACCATTTGACAGAAACATTGGTCATGTCATTTAAGATTATTACATGTTTAAAGATAAGGTGGAGAGCCTTATGGCTAATGGGGAGATTCACCTATAGGACAACAAATTAGTATATTCCTGAGGGAAGGTTACTTATATAATTCAAATGATTACAAGGTCCAGTTAGTGTGGCAGTCAGTGTCATGGTTAGTGTAGTGACAGTAGAGCACCTCTTAGTTTTGGGGAAGAGTGGTAGCTTGCACTCTCTCACAAGACAAGGGGCATGATCAGACAGGTAGTTCAAAGTTCAAATGCAGTTGAGAGGAGGCCTTCGCAAACCAAGTCAACATTTGCCATCCCAGTTGTTTTACTAATTTCTTCTGCTTCTCCTTTTCTAGTGCCTACTGAGTACATTTCTTTTAGTTCTTGCCCTGCAAAATATTTGAAAGAGAAAAGTTTGTTGTAACTTCATAGGGCAAGATGGGAACTCTTTCAGCACTTACGCTGAAGGATTTTATTCTCCCTTCTACTAACGATGAATTAATAAAAGAAGATAATTCTAGCTACTTTTGGTCTTTTGCTCCTTCTAATTCTACTTTTCCTATCACTTATTCTTTTTATGCGTTATATATTTCTAATAATAATTATGATCCCTTATATGGGGAAGAGTTTAGGTGTGAGGGAGAACCTATATTTACTATTCCTAAGAGTGGTTATTATATGGACTTTGGAAATGAGTCTTAGAACACACTCATAGAGCCAACTCAAGCCATAACCTCTAAGCCAAGTGAGCCCTCTATTAAGCTTGACTCAATGCAAAAGATCCAACTGCATTTAGGGAAGGACCTTCCACCAAAAATGACTAAGAATAATATAGAAAAAGATTAGAATATCATTACTTAACAGGATGATTCTATCCCCCCTTCTCAAGTACAAGTTAAGGAGAAGGGAAAAGGCCCTCAGTTGGATGTTGATTTTAATGCATTGGCTCTTTTAAGAAAAATTCTATCTTTTCTCAGTGTTTATAAAGCACTTATGATGTCTTCTGACTTGAGAGAGATTCGGGTGAAAGATTTATTAGAGCTAGAGACCTATCAAGCCTTCTGTTCTACTCAATCTATTAAGGATACATGCTATTTAAGAGAGATGCCATGCATTAACTTTTCAGATCAGGATCTTCTCTTAGGGACTTTTGAGCATAATCATCCCTTGTACATCACTGCTAAAGGTTATGAGTTAAATAAGGTCCTCATTAACCAAGGCGCTTTTATAAATATCCTTAATTATGTCACCCTACAGAGTCTCTCCCTTGGTCACTTAAAGCTCACTTTATATAAGATCATGTTGAAAGGCTTCAATGATTAAGGTCAACGAGCTCTATGGTCTATTACCCTACTTTTGAAGTTTGGAAATCTCTTAATTGAGGTAAAATTTCATATTATGAAGGTATATACCTCGTATAAGACTCCCTTTGGAAGGCCTTGGATTCATGAGAATGGAATGGTGCCCTCTACACTATTTTTTGTGCATGAAGTACATGAGGAAAGATGTAGAGTATTCCATTCTTAGGGATACTCAACCTTTTACCTTGCATAAACTCTCCATTTATGATGATACCGAGCAGTACATACCTCAAAAGGCTCATAGACCTCACACTACCCAGTCACCAGTGATACCTACTAGCCTTATACAGGGTCTTATGCAGTCACTTGCACAGGGTCCTATACAACTATTAGTATAGGGTCCATCACGGGTTTGTATTGAGGCAGATATTTCTGCTACTGATCAGTTTGGATCTTCCTTTTAGTTTTTAGTTGGGCAAGATGTTCCCCCTAGCAGAGGTAGGGGATGGCATGGTAGAGGCCAAGGTAGAGAGTTACCTCACCCTCTGAGAAATTTTGATACTCAAATTCCTCCTCCCTCGCACCTTTACACTTCCTCTTTGACGGTTGAGTCTGACTCTATTGATGAGATGGATGATGCTCCTTATCATTCAATTACCTCACCAACCTTTAGTGTTGATGATTATAGTTCTTATCCTACATTCCATAGGTATCTGATACCTCAATACGGTCTAGTCTGTGCTAGTGGCTTAGATGATGACTTTGACATCAGATGTCAGACTACTAGCCGATAAATCCTTTCTCATCAGATGTATGGGATAAGAGTCAAGGAATCTAGTCGATAACCTTCCTATGTACCTTGCACTAGTGCTCATGGTGTACTACACTCTAATAGTTACTCTGTGTAGGAGCTGCACACTCTCTATGTACCACCATATCCTGGTTGGCATGCATCATTGTTCCATAGTGTTGGTGTCCCATGGGGTACTGATGTACATGGTCCTGTGGAATCCATTGTGGATAATGAGGTCATGCATGTCCCTTAATACTTTTCCCCCTTCATGAATAGCTATGTTAAGCGAGGTGTTGTCCCTTCGACTTGGTCTGATGGATAAGCTCTAAAGTAAGCCCATATTTGACAAACTAATCTACCCCAAACTTAGCAGGGTATAGGCTATTTTGAGAAAGATCAATTCCCTTCTACCAACATTTGTGTTATCTTCCACTCCTATCTAGTTATTTCCATCTCTAATGTTGAAGACCCAAATGATATAAAGGATAGGGTCCTTGATGCTCCACATAAATTCGAAGATGATACCAGCTCTACCATGGATTAATTACGAGAAATTAATTTGGGCGCTGAATCAAATCTCAATCCATTTTTAATAGTACTTTATTATCTTAGTCAGAGGCCCAAAAGTATATTGAACTCATATCAGAGTTTAGAGATTACTTTACCTTGAATAATATTGGCATGCTTGGTCTTGATCCAAAAGTAGCAGTCCTTCAGTTGGCCTTTAACTTTGCTGTAGTCCTTATTAAACAATCACCTCATTAGATGAGGTTGGAGATTAAATAATAGGTGATCGCTAAGACTAAGAATCTTATAGAAGTTGATTTCATTCATAAAGAGAAGTGTCCCACTTTGCTTGCTAATGTTATTCTAGTCCAAAAGAAGAGTGGTCAGATCCATGTCTGTATAGACTTTCATGATTTGAATAAGGCATATCCTATGGATGATTTTCTTCTTCCCATCCTCGAGCTCATGGTTGATATTGCTTCATCCCATAGCATTTTCTCTTTCATGGATGGTTCATCTGGTTATAATCGAATTAAGATGGCCCCTAAAGATGAGAAATTCACTGCATTTCACACCCTTATTGGTGTGTACTGCTATAAGGTGATGCCTTTCAGCCTTAAGAATGTTGGGATGACCTATCATGGGTGTTATGACTATCATTGTTGATGTGCTGATTCATGAGTAGGTTGAATGCTATGTGGATGACCTCATAATCAAAAGCAAGGTCCAACAGAGATCACCTTCAACATCTACGAATCATTTTTAAATGCTTGTGCAAGAATAATTTAAAGATGAATCCACTAAAATGTGTATTTGGCTTTACTGTAGGGAAGTTTCTTAGTTTCATCATTCATTATCATATCATTGAGATTGATCCCTCCATAATTATGGCTATAGTGGACTTAAAAGCCCCTAAGAGTCTTATCCAGTTGAGGTCTTTTTAGGATAAGCTTACTCTCTTACGAAGATTTATCTCCAAATTTGCTGGTAGATGTCATCATTCTGCTGCCCTTCCAAAGAAGGATGCTTTTTTTCATTAGGATAAACACTATCAGGAGGCCTTTGAGAGCATAAAGCACTAGCTGATGAGTCCCCCTGTGTTAGCTGCACCTATCCTAAGCTCACCGTTGATTCTCCATACTACAGCCATGGATGAGTCACTTGGTGCACTTTTAGCTCAAGAAAATAATGAAGGTAAGGATAATGTCTTATACTACTTGAGTAGACATTTGATTCCTATAGAGTTAAAATACCCGAAAATGGAAAAGTAATGTTTGGCTTTAAGCTTTGCAGTGCAGAAGCTTAGATATTATATGCTCTCATATAAGATCATCTTGATTTCTCATGTTAACACTTTACAGTATTTGATGACCCATCTAACTCTGTTAGGTTTACTAGCACATTGGTCCAAGGTTTTGCTGCAATTTTACATTACCTTTATCCCTTAGCGGGCTTTCAAAGGAAAGGATATGGATGATTTCCTTGCTGCTCACCCGATCCCTACAAATTTCCCACTCAATGATGATTTGCCTGATGAACTATTCATGAGTGTGGAAGAATAGGAGTCCCCTACTTGGGAGTTTTACTTTGATGGTGCATCCTCCGTCAAATCATTACCCCTTATAAAACTCCCATGGTTGGGGTAGGTTTGAGCCTCATTTTTGTGTCTCCTGAAGGCCACACCCTTCATTACTAATATAGCCTTTTAGAACGTTATACTAATAATGAAGCTAAGTATGAAGCACTAATTTTGGGGCTTTAGTTGGCTGTTCAGATGAACATTATGCGGGTGAAAAACTTTGGAGATTCCCAATTAATCATTAATCAAGTTGCTAGAATCTTCAAAGTTCTCAAATCTGAGCTCTTACCTTATCATAATAGGGAAATGGAGTTCTTGTGACTTATTCCTAAAGTAACTTTGGTTAGAATCCCTTGATCTAAGAATAGTAGAGTGGATGCACTAACTAAACTTACTAAGGAATTGGTTGATCCAATTAGAAGTCCACTGTCTATTACTCTCTGGTATCATCAAGCCTTATGTCCTACCAATTTATCTTCTCCTAATTAGACCCACATAGTACTTAGTGTTGAGGAAGAGTTATATTAGAGAGTCCCTTTGTCAAATATTTGAAGCATGGTAGGATTCCAGATGATCACTCTCTTGCCACTCAGATTAGAAAGGGAGCTTTATCATTTTCCTACGTGAATGAAACCTTGTATCGAAGCTCTTTCGACTAAATGTGATTGCATTTCCTCAACAATGAGGAGGCACGTTAAATCATGGGTGAGATACATGAGGAGCTTTGTGGTGCTTATCAGTCTGAACCTAAGATGAAGGTCAGAATTAAATGCCTTAGTTATTATTGGCCGACTATTATCTGTGATTGTATGGAGCATGCTAGAAAGTGTCGCCAATGGTAGATTCATGGTACGGTTATGCACCAACCTCCTAATCTATTATGCCCCATTATTTCTTATTATCCATTTAAGAGTTGGGGCATGAATGCAATGGGTCCTATTGACCGTCCTTCCCTTTGGGTCATATGTTTATTTTGGCTATAATTGATTACTTCTTTAAGTGGGCAAAAGCCATCCCTTTTAAGGAAGTTAAATCAAAAGATGTGATGCACTTCTTTCACAATCACATTTTTTACTATTTGGTGTTCTGCGTTGTATATTCTCTAATAATGACCTATCATTCAGAAGCACCAAAATTGCTAGATTTACCTGTCGCCATAATATTAGTTGGTGTTATTCGTCAATTTACTATCCTAGAGCCAATGGTTTGGCTAAGGCATTCAATAAGACCTTAGTCCAATTGATAAGAAAAATACTTGACACAAATAAGCATGAGTGGCATGATAAATTTCTTGAAGCATTATGGGCTTATAGGACCATTTACCGTACTCCTACTCAGTCCACCTCATATGCTTTACCTTTCAGGGTTGAAGCTATCCTCCCACTTAAGGTTGAGATCCCTTCATTGCATGTAGCAGTTAGCCATAATCCTTCCCATGAGGATAATTCCCGACTATGATTGGAAGAACTAGATGGTTTAGAAGAGCTTCATCTACATTCTCATTAGAACCTTAAGTTATATCAGGCCCATATGGCCCAGGCACATGATCGCCTTGTTCGACCCTATGTATTCCAAGTTGGTGATTTAGTTCTTGTCTTAAGTAGGCCTATCATCTCATATCATCATCGAGGTGGAAGGTTTGAGCCTATTTGGGACGGCCCCTTCACTATAGAGAAAGTATATAAAGGTGGCTATTAGTTGTTACTTGATGCGAATGTTGTTCACCCCATGCCTGTCATTAATGGTCAATATTTAAAAAAGTACTATATTTGAGTTTTGCATATCGCAGGGGGGCATCCCTCCACCACCGATAAATATCTATATGTATAGACATATCTTGAAAGGATCACTTCTTCTATTTGGTAGTCTGTGGCCACGATAATTTATCCTCTACTATGTGATGTTCGTCATGCAAAGTCTGAGGTTATCCTTAAGAGTTGTGTATAAATACGCCATAGGGGTATTTATGCTTATGTCAATGCCCTTCAGTTACTTTGGTGTTGTGGCATGACACTTCACTTTTGATCCCTTTCGAGAGTTGATCTTCCCCAGTTTCACTTGTCACCCCAAGTGTGGTTTGGAAGATCAAAACTACTAGTTTAGATCCCTTATGGGATTTGATACTGGGTTTATATCCAACCTATGTTTTATAGGTGTGGTAATGTTTACCCACTATCTTAATATAAATTTCATTCCTCTATAAATTTTATTATGATATTTTTCCTCCATAGTTCATTCATATGAGTTAAATGTGGCCTTGGATATCAAAGCCAATGTGTTATTCCTTTATAGATCCTGTGTAAAATTTCTCTCTCTCCCTAGTTCATTCATAAGAGTAGAATATGGCCTGGGTTATCAAAGCCAATGTCATTCTTTACAGACTCTATGTGTAATATCTCTCTCCCCTAGTTTTACTCATGTGGTGAATATGGCCTAGGTTATCAAAGCCAATAATATCCCCCTCTCTTAGTGTTCCAGTCGTTAGAGGATATTTCATACTAGGAGTAACTCAGCGATATGAAAAATGTTCTCTCTACCATGTGTTATCTTTGACAATATATGATATGTCCAATCTATAACTATGAATATGTTCATATATATATATATATATATACATAATGATGTTAAATGAGAGGGAAGCTCTTAGTTGAGCAGAATTGTTTGCCCTTGCCACAGGTGGAACCTAGCTTTACGCTCTAAGAGCTTAAGTGCCTCTAAAATTCTCTCTCTTTCCCTCCTTTAATGCATCTTTATGATTGCTTAGGAGATGAATCCACATTCATTATTTTTTGTAGTCTCTTTTTCATAATGGGAATGTTATTTTCCCCACCAATGATGTGGTACATCTTACTCTGGATGTTAACATCATTTTTTAGTTGATTCAGATTTTCTAGTAGAAAGTCAATCCCTTACCTCCTTTGGCAACATAGTTTCCCCTATAATCTTGCTCTTAGCTGCAAAAGTGGTTCTTGGGATGTCTAGATGTTGCCTGCACCTCTTACAAGGTCCTGTTAGTTAGTATGGGTATTACCACTGTGATTCTTTAGTAATTCTTGATTCCCGATAGAGTTATTATTCTTAGTGGCGAGTGTGTTCCCTAGCTACTTCAATTATCCTCTCCTTAGTATGCGATCACTTTCTACTCTACCGCTTATATATTTCTTCCTATTTAGAGAAATATACCTCAGTTAGTTACTTCTTGTTATATACAATTTTAGTTTTACCTAAAGAATTCAGCTTATGTTTGGATACTCCTGGCCATGATGATTCGTCCTCTACCATGTGGTAACTAAATATAAGATTGGGGTTTCATCAATACTCTGTCACTTGAGATCTTTCTCATTTACTTTCTCTAGTTAGATTCGCTCCTCAGATCTTTAGATGTCAAGCAGTCATATTATCTCTTTTTCTTAAAGTCATGAAAGCCTCTCTTTCACTTTGTATGAGAGTATTTATATTCTCTTTGTGTCGATGCTAGTCTACAGACAGGCCCATGTAGTACAGTCTCTGTGGATTCCTATACAAAAAAAGTCCCTTTCTTATCTCTCTCTTTTCAACTCACATCACTACACATGTGTGCATTGAGTGGCCATTGAGGTGGCTTTTAACTCTTTGTCTCACTGTTATGAATATTGTCAGGCGAATATTGAGTAGTCCTAATTCACAATTATGAATATGGTCAGGTGAATGTCTGACTTTTCTTTCTCTTTTGCTCTATTATTACAAATATGGTTAGGCAAGCATTAGACTTTGGGAGAGCTCTCTTTTCATTGTTGCAAATTTGGTCAGGTGGATATTGAGTCATTCTCATTTGCCATTGCAAATATGATCAGGAGAATATTGAACTCCCCCTTTCTTCTTAGACCCTTTGTCTCACCATTACGAATATGGTTTGGCGGGCATCGGGTCATCCTCATTCTCCATTTCAAATATGGTTAAGTGAATGTTGGACTCTCTTTCTTCTTTCGTCCCACTATTACGAATATGGTCAGACATACATTAAACTTTGAGGAAGCTCTTTATTTGATTTTGCAAATTTGGTCAGGTGAATATTGAGCCATTCTCATTCATCATTTTGAATATGCTTAGAATGTTGAACCCCCTTCTTTGATCCTTTGTCTCATTGTTATGAATATGGTCAAAGAAATATCAGGTCAATCTCATTCACTATTACGAATATGTTAAGGTAAATGTTGGACTTTCTTCTTTTGTCCCACCATTTTGAATATGGTCAGGTGGACATTAGACTTCGAGAGGGCTCTCTATTCATTATTGTAAATATGGTCAGGTGGATATTAAGCCATTATCATTTTTCATTCTGAATATGATCAGGGGAATGTTAAACTTCCTTTTTCAGTTGGGAGCACAACAGAGTCTTCGGGAGGCATATATCCCCACCTCTTCATTCCCTCTATCTTTATTTCCTGTTTAGGAGTTGTTGAGTTTTTGGGTGACTCTTCGTTCCACCATTCTGAATAAGGTCAAAAAAATATTGAGTCATCCTCATTCACCACTTCGAATACAGTCAGGTGAGTGTTGGACTTTTTCTCTTTTGTCCCACTATTACGAATATGGTCAGGCAAACATTAGACTCGGGGAAGCTCTCTATTTGCTGTGCGAATGTGGTCAGGTGGATATTAAGCTATTTTTATTTGCCATTACGAACATGGTCAGATGAATGTTGAACTCCCCATTCTCTTTGATGCTTTGTTTAGCCATTTTGAATATGCTTAGGCTAACATTGGGTCATCCTCAACCGCCGTTTCGAATACAGTCAGGTGGATGCTGGATTCTTTCTCTCTTTTGTCTCACCATTTCAAATATGGTCAAATGGCCATTAAACATTAGTAGGGCTCTCTATTTGCTTTTGTAAATATGGTCAGGTGGATATTGAGCCATTCTCATTTTCTGTTGAGATGTGGTCAGGCGAGTGTTAAACTCCCCTTCTCTTTTCATTCTTTGTCTCACCATTTTAAATATGGTGAGGTGAACATTGAGTTGTCCGCATTCGCTATTATAAATATGGTCAGGTGGATGTGGGACCCCTTTTCCTTTCTCTATTCTGCTGTTGCAATGTGGTCAGGCAGATAGATGATTATCTTTCTTTTATTATTCTTTTTCCTTAATTTCCTTTGATTGTTATTCTCTATTGTTTTGATCAAGTGATTGTTGAATCCCTTTCTCCTTGCATCATCTTAGACATATGTTCTTTGTGATCATTGAGTCTTCCATAGTTCTTTATATTTTTTTTATTTGTTCATGTGAGCGTAGAGCCCCTTTCTTCTCCTATTTTGCTGCTTCGATGTGGTCTGGTAGATAGTTGATCTCCTTCTTTCGACTCTCTCTCACAGCTTGTCTAGTGAGTGTCGAGTCTCCTTCATTCACTGTTTTGATCTGGCCAGCTGAATTCTGGGTTTCTTTCTCCCTTCAATCCCACCATGTATGCATGGTTGTGTGATCATTGCCTTATTGAGTTCTTAGTTGAATGTGTATGTGGTCATTGCATGATTGTGTGATTATGAGATGGCTATTATATATTTGAGTGCCCATTGCATAATTGAGTGATTATTGCATATTTAGGTTTGTTGCATGATCATGTGACCATTGCCTGATTAGATGATAGCTATATTATTGTGTGATCATCATAGGATTGGTTGATTATTGTGTGATGGTGTGATCATTGCATATGGTTGTTGCATGATCTATGAGTATTGTATTATTATATGATATTATGTGGTTTGTTGGTTACGGTATGAGTATGCAAAAGTTATGTAATTATGTAATTATTAAGTGGTTTGATGATCATCATACAATTGCATGATTGCATGCTTAGGTGGCCATTGTATGACTGTATGAGCATATTATGGTGGGACACTAATGCAGTATTGTATGATTGTCAGATGAATCGATTTTTCTTGAGTCTCATTAGTTGATTGTAGGATTGCATCTTCCTAGTGAGTCTCGCTAGTGGATTGTAGGATTGCATCATTCTAGAAATAGGGAGGTTAACTCCAACACGTGCGATTCACTTGTCATTTGTTGCACCTGTTGGGGGTCTGTTTATTGACCTCAATTTTTAGATGAGTGCCCTTGAGGGTCTTTAATTAATTTGATTAAACTCTATCACAACCAATTCAAGCTTGAGTTGGCTCGAATCTTATCGAATTAGGCTTGATAAAGTTTAATTAAACTCAATCGATGTCTGTGACCCCTGTCGAGAAAGATCTGAGTCAAATCAGTGCCAATTTGGGTTTGATTTTTGTTAAGTTAATTTGGTCGAGCCAAATCAAACCTAAATTAAGCCCGAATTGACTTTGGTTGAATAGAATCTAACCTGGTCTTAGCTCACCTTAACCTGATTTAGCTCATTTTAATTCCATTAAAACCTATTTTACTTTATTAGAATTTTAAATTAACTTTTTGAATCTTGGAATTTATTTGACTGTCCCAATTTTGCCGAAATACGAAGTATATCATTGCCTTGGTTCAGTCGCATGATATCCTCATCTGGGTACGAAGCAGAGTTATTTTTTGAAAGAGGCAAGTGAGACAGTGCCACTTCGCATGGATAGAGAAGGTTGAGTGGGGGCAAAGCTTCTGTCTTAGCATACGGAAAGGCGAGAGGAAGACTAGAAGGATTAGTAACAGCTTTCACTCTCTTGGCCGGCTCCCAATCGAACACCTCAAGTAGAAATTCCCTCTTTCCATTTGTTTTCTATAAAGAGCCCTAGCTGAAAGTCTCTCCTCCCTCAAGCTCTCTCAATCGCACCCACTCCCTCTGCCTTCCCATCTCTCATTTGCGACTCCCAAAAGCCAACCCCAGTCCACCTTTGCCTCTCTCTCCCTAGCGGACTCAGCCGATGCCGAAGTCACCTCCACCCCCGTTGTGAGCTACTTCAAACTATCGGCTTCTTCTCTCGAGTAAGCAGGTAATCACCTCCCCATTTCTTTCCTCCCTTTCTTCTCCTTCTTCTTATACTTCTCCTTCATCTTCTTCTTTCTCCTTGTTTCTATTCTTCCATTCATTCTCCTTCAAAAATGGCAACAATTATATAATTAAACCATTATGTAGAGTTTATTTCTTTGCTATTATAGTTAATTTCATACAGTTTTGCAGCTAAAACTTACCATTCTATAAACATTTTATTTGGGAAAATCAAGCTAGATGATTTTCGTGAAGAATGGATGTGCTCCATAGTAAGATCTATGTTGCTGCAATCATTATTTATGTATAAAATCTGTAGAAACTTGTATTTCTTGAAGGTAATGTCATGTGATGTGAGTTTAAAGTCTCATGTGTAGATCTTGAGAATCATGGCATCCTTCATCAAGTGCATGCGAAATGTTTGTAGTAATGTCTGTTAGGAAATATTATACACCTTAACCAAGCAAAGGTGTTGAGAAAGCTTGTATGTAGCCCATTTCTTCTATATTCCTATTGAGTTCAAAAGTTTTGGTTAGAGCTTGTATGATCATACGTGATATAAATGACTGCTATGTTTTTGGATCCTTCATGATTCGAAATGATGATCACGAAGAGATTTGTGTCATCCTTTTTTTTCGAACTGAATAAATCAGATGAAGGGTTGGGTTTTTATATCTCAAATGTTTCATAATGATGATTTATTTGATTTTGTTGTTTCCCTTTCCTTTCTTTTTATATAAATATAAGAATTTTTTTTATGGAAGGAAATTTTTCAGCCTTTGGAGAGATTAGAAATAGAAATTTACTAAAAAGAGGTTCCAAGTTATTTATTTATTAATTTATTATTATTATTATTATTATTATTATTATTATTATTATTATTATTGGAAACAAACCAGTTGTAGATTTTGATTCATTTTGGGCTCCAAACTTTTTTTTTTTTAACAAATCAGATGCCGATTTTCACTCATTTTATGCTCCAAACTATTTTTGAACTGACCTAGATGCAGATTTTCATTCGCCTTATGCTCCAAACTATTTAGGAGATGAACGCTGGAGAATTATTATATGCTTTCTTCTTCAATGGTAAGCTTGAATAAGCCTTGTGGTTGTCACTTTGAAAGATGTTAGAAAGAAGTTGTGTTTTATGGATTCAGATGAGATGTGGATATCTTCTTAAGATGGGTTAGAGAGCATGTTTTCTAAACTTCATTTCCTTCATGATTGTGAGCAAAATTGATGGTAATTAGAGGTTGTGTGCCTTTTGTTATATATAGTTTCCTTTGAACTTTTGGAAAAGATTTTTTAGCTTGTTTGAATTATTGAAGTGAACATTCTTTGAATATATGCTTTGTGCTTAAAATAAGAAATAGATTGACATTGGTTTTACGGTACCACATCAAGTGCATGTTTGGTCTCTTTGAGTCATGATTGGTTGGGAGAATTTTACATGTATTTCTATGATAAAGTGGTGTCAGTGGTGGAGTTTGGAGAAAGTACTAAATGATTGTGAGATTTATATCTTTTCTGTTACCAATGTAAGCATAACATTGGCATTGGTCCTTGGCAAGAATCATTGCTGTGAGAATATGAACCTTATAACATTGGAAAGGTAGCCTAATGCACGAATTGTTATAGATTTTTTTTTTCTCTGAGTTACACATTTGCAAGCTTTCTTGAAATTCTTAATGGCATATGACATGAAAGTGAAATTTTTTCGAAGATCAACCATAAATTACATAGTTATGCAATTTATATTCTTGGAAGCATGCTTAGTCACAAAGAGTTGGTAGACTTTGAGATACCTTTATGTTTATGTTAAATCAAGATTCTTCCCTATATCTTTGAGGTTAGTGAGAAAGTTATGTTAGCAATTATGATTTAAAAAAAATTTATACATCTTATGCTTTGAAGTTTTACTCCTGTCCGTGCATATAAAGTTGGATGACTACGTAAGTAGTCTCCTTTGAAATTTTGGCTAGATGCATGTTGCGAATTTCCTCATTTTTTTTTAATCATGCATTTGTAAGTTTCTCTTTTCTATTAAAAATTTTGATGGAATGTAGCATGGAATATATAAATTTGTTGGAAAGGTTTATAAGTCATTTTATGTTGGATAGTTTGATCAGTTGTTTTATACTTGGAAAACTTTATGAGACGTTTTATGTCATAGAATTTGATGGTTTTGGAGGAATTATAAAAGATAGTTTGCTATGGGTTTAGAGATTTATTTGTGGCCTTCCAAAACACCTCCCCTATACCTAATTAGGTACTTGACTCATTAGAGAAGTTTCTTGCATTATCTTACGATTGTATGTTTGGAAAGAATAAGGTTGATTTGTCTCTTTGCATGAGTAGAAAGAATAGTCATTAGAATCTCTTTCATGAATTTTGGTAAAGTAGAATTTATTGGGTGGTTTTTGGGAAGTGGAATGCTGGTAAGCATGGAATAGATTTCTCTCTTCCTCTCTACCTCTTTTCCTTTCTATATTACCTTTTCTTCTACTTGCACTTTGAGATGAAATTATGCATAGAATATTTCCAAAATCCAAAATCACACAGGGCAAACAACCAAGCCAGTGTGCAAGCCCGAGAAAAAGGTACGTTCTTTTGTAATTTCATTTCATTTAAATTATTTGCCTATTAGATATTAATGTTCTCAAACACCACCTTTCTTTGCTTTTCTATGATTCCTTACGAGGTACATTTTGGAGAGTAAAGGACAAAGGAACTTTAGGAGACATAGACAAATGAGCTTGGACAAATAGATCTGAACATCATTAACCCCTATTCATTCCAGTGGGGGTGCTACGAGCCAAACCATCAGCTCAAAGCTTTATGGGCTGTAAGTTTCCTCAAAACTTAGAAAGCCTTTAGGGAGCATTTTGGTGTTTGCGCCCCCCACCCTTTAGGACCTTGTAGTAACTTAAATTTCATTAGGATCCTTTTATTAATTTTACATCCCTAAACCCATCTACACACATGCATATGTCCAAAGGGTTAGACACAAAGTTCTTTTCTTACAATATAACAATAGTGACATTTAAGGACAAAACTTAAGGATGAGTCTTAGATAATATAGACTTAGGATGCATGCTCCCTTAGGATAGGAACACTAAAAATAGAAAATATAGTGACATTCCATCCTAGAATTAGTGTGTCATTAATCTAAATTCAATTAACCATAATCAACAATCAATCAAAAAATAAAAGATCCCTTAACAAATTAATAGTAATTTGGATAAGAAGGCATGAAAACACTTGAATTTTGTTATCTAAATCATTAATAACATACCTAACCACTAAAAGATGTATTTGAACATACACTTGAGCTAAGCCTAATTAACACATTAACCATCCTTCAATGAAATCAAATTTGAAAATATAAGCTAAATCAAAAGAACAAACCTAAACTAAAATATTAAATGAAAAAGCTTCCAAAAATCCAAACTATAAATCAATATTTTAAATCAATCAACCAATCATTTAATACATAACAAGTACTCCAAAGATGAAGTATTTAGGAAGGACTACTTCAGGTGTGGGGCTAAGGTCATAAGGAGGCCTGGACCTCTAGCCTGACGGTACAATGCCACGAATGGATTTAATGGAGTATCAAAACTTTAAAATTATTTGATTGGTAATGATTTAACCAAAAAAAAATTCTTAATTCAACTATATCAAATTGTTTTTTAGGATGGACTACTTCAGGCTGTGGGGCTAAATGTCTTAAGTAGGCCTGCTCCTCGAGCCTGATGGCACAATGCCACAAACTAGTTGATAGAAAATTTAATCAAATCAACCTCTTAAATTAATAATAAATAATTTAATTTATTAATCCTTAACTTCTAACCAACTAAATTAATTTAACAAATTTGGTTACTACTGGGTAACCAAGGCCTATGAGGCTATGAAGTTAGCCCTAAGGAGGGTGAAATAAATATTACGGCCTTAGTGAGCAATAAAGGTGGTAATCATTAAACACTAAAATAAACCCTTTAAAGTAACCTTAAGACATTAATATTTAAACTTAATTTAAAATTCCCCTTTAACATTTAATAAATCAAATCACAAATAACTTGAACAAATTATCCAATATAGGACATATCCAAAACCACTCAGCCCACTACACATACCTAGATCTACTTGTTAGGTCACAACTTCTAGCTTTAGGTTAGGCCAGTATTTTCTTTTCTTTCTGTATTTGTG
The DNA here is from genome assembly GCA_019925795.1 of Dendrobium chrysotoxum. Classification (NCBI taxonomy): domain Eukaryota; kingdom Viridiplantae; phylum Streptophyta; class Magnoliopsida; order Asparagales; family Orchidaceae; genus Dendrobium; species Dendrobium chrysotoxum. The sequence goes on along the minus strand of CM034304.1, from coordinate 7,978,329 downwards.
ATGTGGTGATTTGCATGTGAAATACGTGTTAGTTGACTTGCTATTTACTGTGTTAGATTTTTCTGATGATAGTTTTTACTTTATTTTCTCTGTGATGTGATGGACGATAGATTACTGATAGGTTAGAAGCGATTTAGATACAAAAAATGTTTTTTGCTGGTGGCTATCCTCATGCAGGGCTAAAGGGGGATAAAAATAATTAAATAATGTATAACTCCTACACGAGTTTTAACTATTTTGCCCTTGAATAAATAAGAGCATGGCAAAGTGTGGCTGGTTTGAGCATTTTTGTTTTATCATATAACTGCTCGGGATGTTTGGTTATAACTACTTAGGATAACCTTCCATGTGAGTCTAGATTTTTCTTTTTAAAATTATGATGTAATTTATTCAAAGTATAGAGTTGTGAAAGTATATAAGATGATGCATTTTAACAAAATATTAGGGTTCTAAAAAGAAAAGAAAGTCCCTCTATGGGGAATTTCTTTTCATTTAGATATCATATTGAGGATGTACCATAAGAAAGACTGAAGGAATGAAACCAATAGAAGAACCAGAAAATGAAGATTAAGATTAAAAGGCCTCATTTTAAGACTTGCGTCATTCTATAAGAGTAGAATCTATGTTGTTGTCGGTGGAGCATGGCCACCATTACTTTCCTGCAGACCCTGGGCTGTATATAATATGACACTTGCCATGGACTTTGGACATTTTTTTTTGATTTATTGTGATGTTGTGTTTACATTATTTGCGTAATAGAAATGACATGCTTTTTATAGGTTTCTTTCTTACATGGGCATCTGCCTGAATTTTGCTGGGCTCTTTAGGAATAAAATTTTTCTAATCATAACTAAGATTAAAATTTTAACACTTAAATAACATAGAAAGATAACGATATAGGGAATGAGCTCGGGGTCATTCGGGGTCGCATGCATATTTTTACACTCTCCTTTCCTTATTTAGCACTTACCCGCCTACTGGTGGAGTTTAGATAATCTAACTTATGAGGATAAAGTGCTAAAACTTGGGAAGCCTAGTCTTTTAAAAAATTATTTTATAAGCCATTATAAAATTTTATGTATTTTTTATTTTGAGATTTTGACTCATACGCATTGCATTTGAAACAAACTAAAAATTATAATTTATTTGTGTTAGTCCTAGATGCGTAATACCACTCATGAGTATAAGGCCACTTAGGAACTTCTCTAGATGTTAGCCTTAAATTCCAAAAACTCAACAACCTACCCATCTTTCAAAAAGATTGGATGACATCAATTTTATATGACTAGGTGGCTTAGTTGGCTTTCTTTTCCAGGCAAGATATAAGTCCAGATTGCATTATTTAGCAAATGGATATTAGTGGTATATGTACAGTACTATTTCCCTTATAGATTTAGGATCAAACACTAGTGGTAGTGGTATATTGTTATATGCCTTATCGACGGGTAAGTTTTTTATCCTTTAGAGGCTATAAACCCCACCTATCCTTGTCACATGAATGACGCCACCTCCATCTTTCTCTTTTGCATGTTTAATTGCAATGTCTTTTTTTCTTCACTTTCTCCTTTTCGAACCGGCTGAGTGATGATATGATCCATCTATGTTGATTAAACCAAATTGAGCCTATCTTGCTTTGGATTAGGAGAGCTTAGATTTTCCCCTATAAGCTAAACCCTCTAAGAGAATACTATAACGTCTTTAATCGAGAGTTTTTTTAGGTCGAGGCCTAAGATGTAATTAACCACAAGGCTTGCGCCCGTGGGAAATTAATCCCCACATCAAATAAACCCCATTCGAGCTGATATATCAAATGGGGAAAATCCTGTGACTTTTATTAGGTTATATATATTATTACCCATCGAGGGGTGTAGTTGAAAGCTGCTATCATTCATGGTTAATCGTATATATGATCTCTTTTGCTCTTCCATTGTCCTACTTGCATATAATATAAAGGCCTACGATCATGTTGTCCTATGGGATAGTGCAATCTTACCCTTTGCTTTCTTACCCTGCTAAGAAGAATCCATTCAGAGACCCACTGCTGGCTAATGTGAATATAGACCAGATTGGAATTCGGGCCAATCCACATAAAAATATTTTGCCTATTATTTTCTTTTTTCTTATCATTTTAATATAAAAATTATGTGTTTATTTATTCTTTGCCAAATAATATCCAAATTATTTTTATTACTTTCTTCTAATAATTAAAAAAAAACCAAATTCACTCACCCCCCCCCCCCCCTCTTGGGGTGCTATAATCATCCAACAGAAAGTTGAGGAAATGACCTCTCATTAGTCATTTGAAAACAAGATAAATAAAATACATTAAGAAATACTAAAATATAAATAAAAAAGAGTCACAAAATATAAGAGCTCATGTAAAATTGTTCAATATAATAAAATAGTTTACTCTTTATTCCAAAATGGCAACAATATGATTGTTTTCTTGCAACATCGGGCATTAGAGAAATTTCCTTTACTTTCTTTTTCATATTAAGAAAATTATGAACATCAAGTATTTAAATAACCAATATTAAAATTAGAATGTAATGTTTTACATAATATTTATGATCTTCCATGAGGTTGTTAGTACTTTAAAAATTTTTAAATAAATTCTTTCATTTTAGTATGTAATGATTGGAAATTTCAAATATCAACCTATAACTAGTGGACCTCCTCTTTGAGTCTTGCTAATTTACTAAAACTAGCTCCACTACCCTTGCCTACTTCAGTGGTTCTATGAGAGAAATATTATGTTAGCATGACACGAACCCTTATGTTCAAACTCTGCGTAGGTGTTCAAGTCTCATAACCATAATAAAAACCCTTTGATTTCCCTCCACATTTCCAACCTCTTGTGAAAGACCTTCCTTAGCAAGAAGTTGGCATGCTCATGTCTATTTTAGAGTATATTTAATTAAGTTTTGTTATAAAGTATTCATTATTAATAATGAACAATGAAAAAAAATTACAAATAGCTAAAGTGAAATTGCTCATTTTTTCCTCACAAGATTGGATGCATGAGTTTTATTCTACTAATTCTCTAAAGTTACAATCTAACATTAATAGACTACAATAATAAATAAAATTATTTATTAAGTAGTCATAAAGTGCAAATAAATTATGGTACAAATTCATGTTCATACTGTCTCTTTTTTCGGCAATAAAAACTTACACATCCCATCATGTGAGGACAAATATGCTTCTTCACTTTAGCAACAATTTTTGCGGCCCTCTCCTGTGACATACAATGAAGTTAACTCCTATATGTTTAATTATTAAAAACCAATAAATAGTCGTTCTATATTAACTTGATCTTTTAGTTTTGACCATTGGGGAACTAGTTGAAACCACTGTGCTGTGTTAACTCCGATTTGGACATACTCCATATTTTTCTCAATAGGCCTACTTTCTTAATACTTAGCCTTTAAACTAGTCTTATGGTTATGCCACTTAACCCCTAGTGATTGAAAAATCCAATTATGTATATATCCATGAAATTCAAATTTGGACTGCTTAATGAAGGATATAATTGTTAACAAGGATACAAAATTAGAATTGAATTTTAAATTAGATCTTTCTTACCTCGAATTAAGCCGGCTTCTTATTTTTGAAGGGCTCCATCCCCTTATTTCTCCAATATGGGAAGGAAATTTGGGCAAAAGTGATGATGGACCATAAGAAACATTTATTGCCTTTATATAACCATTAAGATTATGTATTATATGGGTGAGTTCTTTTGGCAAAATATGTCTCTTAATAATTTGTATGTATCATATGTTTATGCAATCTCAGCATGAACTACTGATTCATCTAAATTATATGTGGCTACAAATATTTTTGTCATTGCACTTTCACCTATAACATAATGTTTTTCACCATATTGATTCCATACAATATATCAAGGAAAAGGCTCTTCTAGGGTTAACTGATACCTGGCATTTTTGATAGAATGAAAGTATTTATTAATGCTTGACTTACATGATATAGATTTTTTGCTAATGAATTCTGGCTTGGGTTTGTGAACTCTAGAAAACTATTGACACCATTTATATAATCACGAATCTACTTGAAGTTGTAACCTAACTCTTATCCACATGGAAATTGAATTTCTAAGTAACTATTAAGAAAAAAGATTTATTTAAGTAACTGATAATATATTTTTCATAACATAAAAATGAGTCCAAAACATGGAAGAATAGAGTGTTTTGATAAATGATTATTACAAGCCAATTCAGGAAAACTACAAATCCATGGAATAACTTGAAAACAAGTAACATGAAAATAAGTCATTCAATAAATTTTAAAAAGCTTGGAAGTTATGACTTCAACCACATTGTAATTTGGCATTTTAAATATGAAGATATACCATTTTAATACCTTGGAAATGATGAATCAAAGTAGATAAGATTATTATGGTAATTAGTACCTTATGTAGACTCAAGATATCAAGAAATTTCAAGAAGAGCATCAATCTTTTCTTCGCACTCTACTCAAGATCTAATCAAAATTATTTACAATTTATTTAAAATGTTTGAATTTGAAAGTGCTCTTTCTTTTAGTCAATAGAAATGTACATTTTTAGGGGAAAAAAGGTATTCAAGGCTTTATTAATTCCATAAAAAATATTACTGGTTTCAATAATCAATCTCTTCCTATCTATTACCTTGGCATACATCTTCATAAAGGGTAGAAAAAGTAGATTTCATATGATAATATTATCTCTAGTATTAAAAGTAAACTTACTTCATGGGAGTTCAAATTTTTATATGTGTGGTATGTTGATTTTGATCAAAAAGTGTGCTTTTCTCTATACTTATCTACATGATTCAAACTATTAGTCCCACTATAGAGGTTTCTTAGGAATTGAGAAGTTCATGAATAAATTTCTTTGGGGTTCTTCTCAGAATTATAAGAGTATCCATTGGAGTTATTGGGGCTATTCCTATGGTCCTTTCTCTAAAGGGTGGCTAGGATGTAAAACTATTATGGAAATGGTCAAAGCTTCCTCTATTAAACTTTGGTGGAACGTTAGAATCAACAAATCTTTATGGGCTAGATTGATAAATATTTAATATTGTAATAACTCTCATCTTTCCGAATATTTCTTCAAACAAGGGCAGTCTTCGATTTTGTTGAGACTTTCCAAAATTAAATGGCTTGGTGAGTCATCACTTATGTGGGGGATTGGTAACGGATCTTCCTTTTTTGGGCAGGATAATTAGCTGGGTTGTGGGTCTATTGATTCCATTCTCAACACTCATTCTATATCCAACTTAGAAATTAATCATTTCTTAGTGAATGATCGTTAGAATACTAGTGAGAGAGAGAGTTTGAGTGATTCTAGTGAGAGAAAGTCTTTTCAAATTTTAGTTTCCTGCTTTTTTGCGAGAATCTTCTTATGGTGGAGGAATACCGCCGGCGACCGCCGCCCGTAAATCCTCCATCAATCCGTCAAGCATCATCTAATCCACCAGTGCTCAAAGGAAGAGTTAGAATCAATGATGAATGACTGTCGTTGTCTGGTGATCATGTTCAGAATGTTCTATAGAAGAATTAGCCTTTGCGGATTCGAGAAGGGTATCATCCTCCGTTACAACAACCAACGATTGTAGAAGGCAAAGGGAAGGCAATCTTGGTTAACCAGGTATCTCCTAAATCAATATATTCTGGAATGAAAAGTCTACCTCTAGGAAAGAATGACTCTGAAGCTTCATCCTCAGGTTTTATGTTAAAGGTCAATAGATTTATGTCTGATTCTTTTGATCCTAAAATTGAAAATGGTTTTAATGTTGTATCTAAGCCTTCTGATCCTATGGTGATTGAGAATGCTAATAACCTAACTAATGTGGTAAATAAGATTGAGGTTTTGGCAAAACCTATTTGTAGTGATAATCAACAATATCCTTGGAATTCCAAAAATCATGTGAAAGTTAATTCTAACTGGGCTCCTGCTGAAATGTCTGAGGATGGTGTGGCGGTTAAGCTCAATTTGGATCAGGAGAATGATAATGGTGCTGTGCTAAAAAACTCATTAGTAGTGAAGGTGTTAGGTAATAAAGTTCCTTTCGCTTCATGTTGTGTGGAATTGAGGAAGCAATGGAGCAGATTTGGTAGTTTTCACATAACTTCTTTGGGACTAGACTGGATTTTATGTTCATTCCAGTCATATGATGCTTTGTAAGGTGTTATGAGTGGAGGACCTCGGTATGTGGGGGGGTTTATTGTGGGAATTAAAAGATGGATGACTAGCTTTTCCCCTTTCCCTGAAGGGTCTATCTTCTCCGGTCTGGATTAGAATGCCTCATCTTCCGTTGTATTGTTGGGATGAGATAAATATTACAAAGATTGCCTCGAAGGTTAGGGTTCCTTTGCTCCTTAATGGTAATATGTTCAAGTGGGGAAGGAGAGAATTCATAAGAGTATGTGTGCGAATTAATGTTGATGATAAATTTCCAGATGGTATTTGGATTGATGGCTTGGGTGGAAGGTTCTATCAAAAAGTTGAATATGAAAAGATTTCTTCTTTTTGTTTTAGTTGTGGTAAAATTGGACATAAATCAAATCTTTGTCCTGTTAATGTTGTTGAAATGGATAAGAGTAGAATTCTTAATAAAGATGTTGCAACTTCTATGTTAAATGAGGTAACTAATGTTGGTTTGCCTAAAAGTCATGTGGATAAATCCGAATATGGACCTTGGATCCATGTGAAGTTTCCAAATTGAAAGAGGAAGTTTGTCCAAGGTAGAGATTTCAACATGAAGGATAAGCAAGAAATATATTCCCGGGTTGATGCAGTAGATGTGGTTAAATCAAGTGTTATTCATTCTAAAGAAGATAGAGGGATTAATAAGGTGGTTCTGATGTGGCAGTTGCAAATAAATTTAATGTGCTTTTGGAGAATATGGAGGAGGAAGAAGATATAATTGAACAAGTAAAACAAACTACTGATTGTAATTCTAATCAAGATTTGGAACCTGCTATCAATCAATCAGTTAATGTTCAGAATGTTGAATCTATATCTATGGTTAGCCTTACTTGTTGCAAATCTGGTTTTGATGATGACAAACATGTTTCCAGTGTGTTTTGCTTGGCTAATCTGTTTCAGGCACAAAAGACCGCGAGCCACTCAAGTCAGCTCAAGATTGGGTCCAAGTGTGTCAAATGTATGATTTTTCTTTTTATTGAGTCAATTGTAATGTAACTGATTCCCTAGCTAAGCAACCTTGCACACACACACTCAGGGAGAGAGATTGAGTGAATTAGAGTTTCTGTTAAAAATTTGCTCAGATCGTCCTGGACGATATCCACATCATCCTGGATGATCCAGTTAGAATAGAAACCCTAATTAGGGCGACTAAGTTAAGAGGGTCTGATTGAGCCGATCGTCCTGGACGATCTACGGATCGTACGGGATGATATTCCCAAATCAGAAATTCTCAGCCGCCAGATCAAGTTAGGCAAGTTCTTATTTTTAGATACTTGGTCTGATCGTCCCGGACGATACGTGTATCGTCCCGGACGATCCAGTACAATCATGCCTAATTTAATCTGGTAATTAAGGAAAGCAATTTATTTTTGGTTGATACGATCATATCGTCCTGGTCGATCGCAGGATCGTCCCGGACGATCTTGATCGTCTAGTGCATTTAAGCTGTACGTCCAGAACTATGTACAGGATGATTTGGGGCCTTTTTGAACTAATCGTACCGGACGATGACCCTATCGTCCGGGACGATAAAGTCATTTTTTGGTCGTCCAGCACAGATTTCTCTGGACGACCCGAACTGTCTTCTGGACGATTTCCCTCAATTTGAACTAATCGTCCCAGACGATCGCAGGATCGTACGGGACGATATGAATAACTTTTTCTACTGATCGTCCAGAAGAGCCAGATCGTCCAGGCTGAAACAGCTGAATTTGAACTGATCGTACAAGACGATCTACCGATCGTCCTGGACGATCTTGGGCGACCAGTTGAGATTTAGGGCAAATTTTAAGCCGTCCTTTAAAAGAACTTTTTCCTAGATTGGGAAAAATCTTTTGCTGCCTTCCTTCCCTGAGAAACCCTAGAGAGAGAGAGAGTTGGGAGAGAGAGAGAATATCTTGTGAGGGGGAGTTAGTGAGGGATTCACTAAGGTTGCTCCGAGCACAGATCAGAGTCGTCTTCTCCGCTCGTCGTCTTTCATCTAGTCAGTGTTCGTCGTGGGAGGATCATTCGCAAGAAGATTCGGGTTCTCTGCTCGCTTCAGGTGGAAGCGAAAGGAGTTCATAGGTTCTCTGCCTGCTTCAGGAGGAAGCGAAAGGAGTTCGAAGGTTCTCTGCCTGCTTCAGGAGGAAGCGAAAGGAGGTCGGGTTCTCTGCCACACCGTGTGGTGAAAAGGGGATTTTTGTACAGGCTTCTCCGCCTTGCTGTGGGAGCAAAAGGAGAGACACTTCTGTTTAGTGTAATACCCGGAGGGGAGGCTCCGGGGAGTGGACGTAGGTCAAGTTGACCGAACCACTATAAAATCTGGTTTGCTTTTCTGATTCAATTCTGCACTTTAATTTTTCCTGATATTAACTGCTTGGGTGAATATCTGTGGTTGATCTTTTTATCGTTGTTTTAATTCATTTTCCGCTGCACGATATAAAAAGATTTTCATAGTTATCATGAAATTTTTAAATAACCAATTCACCCCCTCTTGGTTAGCCTCGGGACTAGTTCACTAGGGCTTAACATCCCTATCGAACTTTCAAGTGGTATCAAAGCGGGATTCAAAATTTAAGTTTAAAATCTTTTGAATTTGATCCATGGCTAACTGTAATAATCGTAATACTACTGAAGGATATTCTATTACGAGACCACCGTTGTTTGACAATATTCCTTTTGATTTTTGAAAAACACGCATGTCTACTTTTCTACAGTCTATTGATTATCGCATGTGGATGTTAGTTAAGGACGGATACGAACCACCTTTTCGAATGATTAACAATATAAAAACTGAATTGCCGTTTGCTGATTGGACGTTTGATGATCGTGATTTAGCATAGTTGAATGCAAAATGTTTGAACTGTTTCTTTTGTGCTTTGAAATCTGAAGACTATATGCGTGTTTCTACTTGTACAACGGGAAAGGAAATCTGGGATAGGTTATGTATAACATACGAAGGTACAATTGAAGTCAAACAATCTAGGTTAAACATCTTGTTACATGATTACGAACTTTTTCGCATGAAACCTAGTGAGACTATTTCAGAAATGTACACAAGGTTCACTCAGATTGTTACCTCTTTGCATGCTTTAGGTAGAGAACTTACCAACTACGAAAGAGTGAACAAGATTCTTAGATGTTTGCCTGCTTCTTATGATGCTAAGATTACTGCTATTACTGAATCCAAAGATTTAAATACCTACTCTATTGACAGCTTACTTGGATCACTCATTGCTTATGAGCAAGGGGTGAACCAAAGGCAACTTGATGCAGGAGAACGCAAGAAAGAGAAGACCGTGGCACTAAAGGCCAAAGATTCAGATGCTAGCACTTCCGGGTCTGATAGCGATGAAGTTGCCTTAATCACAAGGCAAATCAAAAGCTTTCTAAGGAAGAAACATAAGAACTATCAGAAGTGGAACAAGGGTAAGTTCAATAAAAACTTTAAGGGTTCATCTGAATCGGTTTGTTTTGAATGCAGGAAGCCTGGACACATTAAGGCTGATTGTCCAACACTTAAAGCTCACCCAAGCAAGGAGAAGAGTGAGGAGAAACCAAAGTTCAGAAAGGACAAGAAGCAGATTCAGAAGGCATTCTGGGCAGACTCTGCATCTGACTCTTCTGAGACTGAAGCTGAAGAGGAGGAAACAAACTTGTGTCTTATGGCTAATGATCACCCTGGTCAGTCGGACCAGGAAGAGGTATGTGAGCTTACTTAAGATCAGTTATTTGAAGTTTCTGAAAAGATTCATACATCGTATAGAAAGCTTAAGAAAACCCATGCTAGTTTGAAATTAGATTATTTGACTTTACAAAAAGAGCATGATTCTGTAGTTAAAGATTATTCCACACTTGATTCCAATCACATGTCTCTGCTTGATGAGTTTGATGAATTGAATAAAAAATATTCTGATTTAGTTTCTGAGCATGATTCTTTGAAAACCACGCATGTTGATTTAGAAAAAGCTTTTAAAGAGTTAGATACAATGGCATGTGAAGTAGAAAGTAACAATGACGCTTTAAAATTTGAAATTGCAAGTTTAAAGAAAGAGAATGAGTTTTTGGAAGTAAAAATCAGTGCTTTTGAAAAGAACAAAACACCGCCTACCTTTGAACAGTTTTATGCACCGCCACCTTTTAAAAATTCTATTGCAAGTTCATCAAAGCATGTTTCATACACTACTAGGAAGAGGCACTATCACTCACGACATTTAGTTAATCCTTTTCCTGGTGTTAGATGTTTTTCATTTGGCATGTTAGGACACATATCACACACTTATACTGTTCACCGTAGTACACATTGGGTGTGGAGACCCAAACTGCCTGTTTCACAGCACAGCACGCATGCATCGCATTCTTCTTTTCATAAGAAGGAACCCAAACCTATTTGGGTTCCTAAGACTGACGTTTGATACTTTTGTAGGTGTGCTCTCACACAAGACCTCGTGAGAGCATATGGTACCTGGACAGCGGATGTTCTAGACATATGACTGGAGATGCAAATCAGTTCATTTCGCTGGAGGCCAGAGCTGGAGGCAAGGTTACACTTGGAGATAACATCACCAGGAAGGTGGTATGCACAGGTATAATTGGTGATTCAAAGAACTTTATGATTGATAATGTTTTGCTTGTAGATGGACTGAAACACAACCTGCTGAGCATCAGTCAACTCTGTGACAAGGGATACAGCATCAAATTCCTGCCCACTGGAGAGTCACCCAAAAGGACTTAGTTAGAGGTGTGCCCAAGCTTAAGTTCACTAAGGATCACCTGTGTGATGCGTGTCAGTTGGGGAAGCAAGTCCAGTCCTCTTTTCACTCTGTTAAGGACATTAGCACTTCTAGACCTTTAGAAGTTCTTCACATGGACCTCTTTGGACCCATTAGCACTGCCAGCTTAGGGGAGAGAGTCTATGGTTTTGTGATTGTTGATGATTATTCAAGGTTCACTTGGGTTAAGTTTTTGTCACACAAGTCTGAGTCATTTGATGTGTTTAGATCCTTCTCTACTTGGATTCAGAAGAAGTTAGGATGTGAGATTATTACCATCCATAGTGATCACGGAGGGGAGTTTGAAAATGAAAGATTTGGAAGCTTTTGTGAGGATCACGGGATTAGTCACAATTTTTCAGCTCCTAGGACCCCTCAGCAGAACGGGGTAGCTGAAAGGAAGAACAGGACCTTAGTGGAAGCCGCTAGAGCCATGCTTGTCGAGTATTCACTTCCAAAATACTTTTGGGCTGAAGCGGTGAACACTGCCTGTTATGTGCTGAATAGGGTGAATGTGAGAGTCAAACTGAACAAGACACCTTATGAGATCATTAAGGGTAGAACACCAAATCTGTCCCACCTCCATGTCTTTGGCTGTAAGGTTTTCATTCTGAACAACGGGAAGTCACCCTTAGGAAAATTTGACCCCAAATCTGATGAAGGAGTGTTCTTAGGATATTCAAGTGTGGGGAAATCCTTTAGGGTGTTCAATAGGAGGACTTTGGTGGTGGAAGAAACAACCCATGTAGTGTTCGATGAATCTGAACCTAAGGAGTCTAGATCTGAAGTAGAAGATGAAGAGATTATTGAGTTTACCCAAGGAGTTGGAAATACAAATTTGGAGGAAAGGGTAGAACCTCAAACCCGATTGCCTAGAGATTGGAGATATTCTTCGAGTCATCCTAAAGAACTGATCTTAGGAGACCCTTCTGAAGGTGTTAGGACTAGGCATGGACTTAGGAAGGAAGTAAACCATTCTGCCTTTATCTCAATGACTGAACCCACCAACATCAATCAAGCCCTGTCGGATTAATTTTGGATTTTAGCTATGCAGGAAGAATTGAATCAATTTGTAAGGAATGATATTTGGGAGTTAGTAGAAAGACCTAAAAATTAAAGTATTGTGGGAACTAAGTGGGTCTTTAAGAATAAGATGAATGATTCTGGTGTGGTGGTGAGAAATAAGGCAAGATTGGTGGCTAAGGGGTATAATCAGATAGAAGGGATTGATTTTGAGGAGACTTTTGCCCCTGTAGCTAGATTGGAAGCCATTAGAGTGCTACTAGCCTTTGCCTGTTATAAGGGATTTAAGCTATTTCAAATGGATGTTAAGAGTGCCTTTTTAAATGGGGTAATTAAAGAAGATGTTTTCGTAGAACAACCCTCAGGTTTTGAGAGTTCCCAATATCCAAATCATGTCTATAAATTAAAAAAGGCCTTATATGGATTGAAACAGGCACCCAGAGCTTGATATGAGAGGCTTAGCACATTCCTGTTAGAAAGAGAGTTTGTTAAGGGGAGCGTAGACACCACCCTTTTTCTGAGGAGAATAGGAGATGACTTACTCATTGTCCAGATTTATGTTGATGATATAATTTTTGGATCTTCTGATAAATATTTATGTGATGAGTTTTCCAAAACAATGAGTAAGGAGTTTGAGATGAGTATGATGGGAGAATTATCCTACTTTTTGGGGTTTAGCATAAGGCAAACGGATGATGAAACCTTTCTCAATCAATCAAAATACACTAAGGACATTTTAAAGAAATATGAAATGGACAAAGCCAAGCCAATCAATACTCCCATGCCCTCCTCAGTTCAGTTAGATAAGGATTCAAATGGAAAATCTGTTGATCAGAAGAAGTATAGAAGGATAATAGGTTCACTGCTTTACCTGACTGCTAGCCGACCTGATATCATGTTTAGTGTCTGTCTTTGTGCTAGGTTTCAGGCTGATCCTAAAGAGTCCCACCTGACTGCTGTTAAGAGAATTCTTAGATATCTTTTAGGAACCCCAAACCTAGGAATTTGGTACCCTAGGCACAGCACCTCTTTTGAGATCATTGGATATTCTGATTCTGACTTTACGGGGTGTAGGGTGGATAGGAAGAGTACTTCTGGGACTTGTCAATTTATAGGACAGTCGTTAGTCTCCTGGTCCAGTAGAAAATAGAACTCAGTTGCACTTTCCACTGTTGAAGCTGAGTACATTGCCTTAGGGAGTTGTGTGGCCCAAGTTCTTTGGTTGAAGCAGTAAGTCTTGGATTTAGGAGTACCTGTTGGCACAATTTCTATTCTGTGTGATAATACAAGTGCCATCTGTATCTCTAAGAATCCAATCCAACATTCTAGGACCAAACACATTGACATTAGGCATCACTTCATTAGGGACCATGTTACAAAAGGGGACATTGAGCTACACCACGTAGCAACTGAAAATCAACTGGCTGACATATTCACTAAACCACTGGCCTTTGACTCATTCAGCATTTTGAGAACCAGATTAGGAGTGATTGATATATATGCCTGATTCTGATGACTGTTGATTTATGATTGTTATGATTAGTATTCTGATTTCTGTTAGTTAGTTTTTTGTATTATGTTTTCTGATTTCTGTTAGTTAGTTTTTGTATTCTGATTTCTGATTTCTGTTAGTTAGTTTTTGTTTGATTATTTGCTTTCAGTTGATTTTATTTCTTCTGCTGATTTCTGTGTTACCCGTTTTGTTAGTTTGGTTTGAGTATTTACTTTGCTATGATTTTCTACCTGTTTTTATTTATTTACGGGTTCATATCTTGCACTTATTGTTTTATGCTTTTCAAGATCTGATCACCGCTCACTACTTCTGGTGATCTGAAGTTTTGACTGGGAGTTTTCACCTTGTTTTGGTTTGGAAGCTGATAAGCAGTGATTGACTTCACTGAATCTGTTAAAGGGAAGAAACATTGATAATTGTTTCTCTTCCTCTAACTCCTTTACTGGTGTGTAGTTTCTTTTGAATAAAAATCCTTTTCAAAATTAAAATGTTAATTTTTTGAAATAGAGATTATTTTATCTTCCTACAGTAATCTGCCTCATATCAATAGTGTTTTTCAAAGTCTTGAGTCATTAGTTTGATTTTCTAAACCAAGTGATTGCATTTATCATATGTTGTATGGATTTTGTTTTGTGAATCATTCTTCCTTACTGCGGAGAGTCATCTCCTATGTCTGGAAGATAATCTCACAGCTGAGACTCTTTAATGATTATGAAAAGGAGAAAGCTTATAAAAGATGCGCAGTGCGCCAGATAATTTGAAAAAGAGGCATAAAATGAGCCCAAAACTGAAAAGATGCGAAATTGCCAAATTGGATACACAAAGTGTATCAAAAATCAAAAGATGCGCAAAGCGCCAACCAATTTGAAAAAGAGGCACAAAATGAGCCCAAAACAAGCTTTCTTTCCTTTCAGATTGTTAAATGACTTAGAGGAATCTGTGCGCCACTTAATATTTTCAAAAGCTTGAGTTTTGAAAATTCCGATTTCTGATTTTTTACTTTGTAACACTATTATATCAGATATTTTTCTGGAACGAGGCTTGAAAGGATCTCTTTTTAAATCTAATGTCTCTTCTTTTGAATCGGATTTTTTTGTTGAAAGAGGTTTGCATCGATAAGGTGCCCGGGGTCAGAGTTACGAAAGTTGATTATTTCCAACCTTTTCTGGATTTCAGCGCTGTCAATCGTCCTGTCATTGGTTTTTGAATCTAAAATCAAGGAAAAATTCTGATTTTCCTGTTTTGTTGTTGTTCTGTGTATGTTTTCTTTTATGTTTTATTTGCGTGTTATGTTTTTCGCTCCTCCTTTTTGTGATGTCAAAAGGGGGAGTCAGAGTTGTAGTCGTGTCGTGTCTTTATTTCTGTTTTCTGAGTCTTGTTTCCTATATTATTTTAGCTGTTAAATGAAAATTTAAAAAAAATGTTTGTTTGTTTGATCTCCTAGTTTACTTTTACTGTCAGACTACTTTACAAATGTTTGCCATCATCAAAAAGGGAGAGATTGTTGCAAATCTAGTTTTGATGATGACAAACATGTTTCCAGTGTGTTTTGCTTGGCTAATCTGTTTCAGGCACAAAAGACAGCGAGCCACTCAAGCCAACTCAAGATCGGGTCCAAGTGTGTCAAATGTATGATTTTTTCTTTTTATTGAGTCAATTGTAATGTAACTGATTCCCAAGCTAAGTAACCTTGCACACACACACTCAGGGAGAGAGATTGAGTGAATTAGAGTTTCTGTTGCAAATTTGTTCAGATCGTCCTGGACGATATCTACATCGTCTTGGACGATCCAGCCAAAATAGAAACCCTAATTAGGGCGACTAAGTTAAGAGGGTCTGATTGAGCCGATCGTCTTGGACGATCTACGGATCGTACGGGACGATATTCCCAAATCAGAAATTCTCAGCCGCCAGATCAAGTTATGCAAGTTCTTATTTTTAGATACTTAGTCTGATCGTCCCGGACGATACGTGTATCGTCCCGGACGATCTAGTACAATCATGCCTAATTTAATCTGGTAATTAAGGAAAGCAATTAATTTATGGTTGATACGATCATATCGTCCTGGACGATCTTGATCGTCTAGTGCATTTAAGCTGTACGTCCAGAACTATGTACAGGATGATTTGGGGCCTTTTTAAACTAATCGTACCGGACGATGACCCTATCATCCGAGACGATCAAGTCATTTTTTGGTCGTCCAGCACAGATTTCTCTGGACGACCCGAACTATCTTCTGGACGATTTCCCTCAATTTGAACTAATCATCCCGGACGATCGCAGGATCGTACGGGACGATATGAACAACTTTTTCTACTGATCGTCTAGAAGAGCCAGATCGTCCAGGCTGAAACAGCTAAATTTGAACTAATCGTACAGGACGATCTACCGATCGTCCTGGATGATCTTGGCTGACCAGTTGAGATTTAGGGCAAATTTTAAGCCCTCCTTTAAAAGAACTTTTTCCTAGATTGGGAAAAACTTTTGCTGCCTTCCTTCCCTGAGAAACCCTAGAGAGAGAGAGAGAGTTGGGAGAGAGAGAGAAGATCTTGTGAGGGGGAGTTAGTGAGGGATTCACTAAGGTTGCTCCGAGCACGGATCAGAGTCATCTTCTCCGCTCGTCGTCTTTCGTCTAGTCAGTGTTCGTCGTGGGAGGATCGTTCGCAAGAAGATCCGGGTTCTCTGCCCGCTTCAGGTGGAAGCGAAAGGAGTTCGTAGGTTCTCTTCCTGCTTCAGGAGGAAGCGAAAGGGGTTCGAAGGTTCTCTGCCTGCTTCAGGAAGAAGCGAAAGGAGGTCGGGTTCTCTGCCTCACCGTGTGGTGAAAAGGAGATTTTTGTACAGGCTTCTCCGCCTTGCGGTGGGAGCAAAAGGAGAGACACTTCTGTTTAGTGCAATACCCGGAGGGGAGGCTCCGGGGAGTGGACGTAGGTCAAGTTGACCGAACCACTATAAAATCTGGTTTGCTTTTCTGATTCAATTCTGCACTTTAATTTTTCCTGATATTAACTGCTTGGGTGAATATCTGTGGTTGATCTTTTTATCGTTGTTTTAATTCGTTTTCCGCTGCACGATATAAAAAGATTTTCATAGTTATAGTGAAATTTTTAAATAACCAATTCACCCCCCCTCTTGGTTAGCCTCGGGACTAGTTCACTAGGGCTTAACATCCCTATCGAACTTTCACTAAGGAGTCTAGATCTGAAGTAGAAGATGAAGAGATTATTGAGGTTACCCAAGGAGTTGGAAATACAAATTTGGAAGAAAGGGTAGAACCTCAAACAGAGTTGCCTAGAGATTGGAGATATTCTTCGAGTCATCCTAAAGAACTGATCTTAGGAGACCCTTCTGAAGGTGTTAGGACTAGGCATGGACTTAGGAAGGAAGTAAACCATTCTGCCTTTATCTCAATGACTGAACCCACCAAAATCAATCAAGTCCTGTCAGATGAATTTTGGATTTTAGCTATGCGGGAAGAATTGAATCAATTTGTAAGGAATGATATTTGGGAGTTAGTAGAAAGACCTAAAAATCAAAGTATTGTGGGAACCAAGTGGGTCTTTAAGAATAAGATGAATGATTCTGGTGTGGTGGTGAGAAATAAGGCAAGATTGGTGGCTAAGGGGTATAATCAGATAGAAGGGATTGATTTTGAGGAGACTTTTGCCCCTGTAGCTAGATTGGAAGCCATTAGAGTGCTACTAGCCTTTGCCTGTTATAAGGGATTTAAGCTGTTTCAAATGGATGTTAAGAGTGCCTTTTTAAATGGGGTAATTAAAGAAGATGTTTTCGTAGAACAACCTCAAGGTTTTGAGAGCTCCCAATATCCAAATCATGTCTATAAATTAAAAAAGGCCTTATATGGATTGAAACAGGCACCCAGAGCTTGGTATGAGAGGCTTAGCACATTCCTGTTAGAAAGTGAGTTTGTTAAGGGGAGCGTAGACACCACCCTTTTTCTGAGGAGATTAGGAGATGACTTACTCATTATCCAGATCTATGTTGATGATATAATTTTTGGATCTTCTGATAAATATTTATGTGATGAGTTTTCCAAAACAATGAGTAAGGAGTTTGAGATGAGTATGATGGGAGAATTGTCCTACTTTTTGGGGTTTAGCATAAGGCAAACGGATGATGGAACCTTTCTCAATCAATCAAAATACACTAAGGACATTTTGAAGAAATATGAAATGAACAAAGCCAAGCCAATCAATACTCCCATGCCCTCCTCAGTTCAGTTAGATAAGGATTCAAATGGAAAATCTGTTGATCAGAAGAAGTATAGAGGGATGATAGGTTCACTGCTTTACCTGACTGTTAGCCGACCTGATATCATGTTTAGTGTCTATCTTTGTGCTAGGTTTCAGGCTGATCCTAAAGAGTCCCACCTGACTGCTGTTAAGAGAATTCTTAGATATCTTTTAGGAACCCCAAACCTAGGAATTTGGTACCCTAGGCACAGCACCTCTTTTGAGATCATTGGATATTCTGATTCTGACTTTGCGGGGTGTAGGGTGGATAGGAAGAGTACTTCTGGGACTTGTCAATTTATAGGACATTCGTTAGTCTCCTGGTCCAGTAGAAAACAGAACTCAGTTGCACTTTCCACTGCTGAAGCTGAGTACATTGCCTTAGGGAGTTGTGTGGCCCAAGTTCTTTGGTTGAAGCAGCAAGTCTTGGATTTAGGAGTACCTGTTGGCACAATTTCTGTTCTGTGTGATAATACTAGTGCCATCTGTATCTCTAAGAATCCAATCCAACATTCTAGAACCAAACACATTGATATTAGGCATCACTTCATTAGGGACCATGTTACAAAAGGGGACATTGAGCTACACCACGTAGCAACTGAAAATCACCTGGCTGACATATTCACTAAACCACTGGCCTTTGACTCATTCAGTATTTTGAGAACCAGATTAGGAGTGATTGATATAAATGTGTGATTCTGATGACTGCTGATTTATGATTGTTATGATTGGTATTCTGATTTCTGTTAGTTAGTTTTTTTGTATTCTATTTTCTGATTTCTGTTAGTTAGTTTTTGTATTCTGATTTCTGATTTCTGTTAGTTAGTTTTGGTTTGATTATTTGCTTTCAGTTGATTTTATTTCTTCTGCTAATTACTGTGTTACCCGTTTTCTTAGTTTGGTTTGAGTATTTACTTTGCTATGATTTTCTACCTGTTTTTATTTATTTACGGGTTCATATCTTGCACTTACTGTTTTATGCTTTTCAAGATCTGATCACCGCTCACTACTTCTGGTGATCTGAATTTTTGACTGGGAGTTTTTACCTTGTTTTGGTTTGGAAGCTGATAAGCAGTGATTGACTTCGCTGAATCTGTTAAAGGGAAGAAACATTGATAATTATTTCTCTTCCTCTAACTCCTTTACTGGTGTGTAGTTTCTTTTGAATAAAAATCCTTTTCAAAATTAAAATGTTAGTTTTTGAAATAGAGATTATTTTATCTTCCTACAGTAATCTGCCTCATATCAATAGTGTTTTTCAAGTCTTGAGTCATTAGTTTGATTTTCTAAACCAAGTGATTGCATTTATCATATGTTGTATGGATTTTGTTTTGTGAATCGTTCTTCCTTACTGCGGAGAGTCATCTCCTATGTCTGAAAGATAATCTCACAGCTGAGACTCTTTAATGATTATGAAAAGGAGAAAGCTTATAAAAGATGCGCAGTGCGCCAGATAATTTGAAAAAGAGGCATAAAATGAGCCTAAAACTGAAAAGATGCGAAATTGCCAAATTGGATACACAAAGTGTATCAAAAATCAAAAGATGCGCAAAGCGCCAACCAATTTGAAAAAGAGGCACAAAATGAGCCCAAAACAAGCTTTCTTTCCTTTCATATTGTTAAATGTCTTAGAGAAATCTGTGCGCCACTTAATATTTTCAAAAGCTTGAGTTTTGAAAATACTGATTTCTGATTTTTTACTTTGTAACACTATTATATCAGATATTTTTCTGGAACGAGGCTTGAAAGGATTTCTTTTCAAATCTAATGTCTTTTATTCTGAATCGGATTTTTGTTTTGAAAGAGGTTTGCATCGATAAGGTGCCCGGGGTCAGAGTTACGAAAGTTGATTATTTCCAACCTTTTCTAGATTTCAGCGCTGTCAATCATCCTGTCATTGGTTTTTGAATCTAAAATCAAGGAAAAATTCTGATTTTCCTGTTTTGTAGTTTGTTCTATGTATGTTTTATTTTATGTTTTATTTCTGTGTTATGTTTTTCGCTCCTCCTTTTTGTGATGTCAAAAGGGGGAGTCAGCTGTAGTCGTGTCTGTTTCTGTTTTCTGAGTCATGTTTCATGTATTATTTTAGCTGTTAAATGAAAATTTAAAAAATGTTTGTTTGTTGGATCTTCTAGTTTACTTTTATTTTCAGACTACTTTATAAATGTTTGCCATCATCAAAAAAGGGGAGATTGTTGCAAATCTGGTTTTGATGATGACAAACATGTTTCCAGTGTGTTTTGCTTGGCTAATCTGTTTCAGGCACAAAAGACCGCGAGCCACTCAAGCCAACTCAAGATCGGGTCCAAGTGTGTCAAATGTATGATTTTTCTTTTTATTGAGTCAATTGTAATGTAACTGATTCCCTAGCTAAGCAACCTTGCACACACACACTCAGGGAGAGAGATTGAGTGAATTAGAGTTTCTGTTAAAAATTTGCTCAGATCGTCCTGGACGATATCCACATCATCCTGGATGATCCAGTTAGAACAAAAACCCTAATTAGGGCGACTAAGTTAAGAGGGTCTGATTGAGCCGATCGTCCTGGACGATCTACGGATCGTACGGGACGATATTCCCAAATCAGAAATTCTCAGCCGCCAGATCAAGTTAGGCAAGTTCTTATTTTTAGATACTTGGTCTGATCGTCCCGAATGATACGTGTATCATCCCGAATGATCCAGTACAATCATGCCTAATTTAATCTGGTAATTTAGGAAAGCAATTTATTTTTGGTTGATACGATCATATCGTCCTGGACGATCGCAGGATCGTCCCGGACGATCTTGATCGTCTAGTGCATTTAAGCTGTACGTCCAGAACTATGTACAGGATGATTTGGGGCCTTTTTGAACTAATCGTACCGGACGATGACCCTATCGTCCGGGACGATCAAGTCATTTTTTGGTCATCCAGCACAGATTTCTCTGGACGACCCGAACTGTCTTCTGGACGATTTCCCTCAATTTGAACTAATCGTCCCGGACGATCGTAGGATCGTACAGGACGATATGAACAACTTTTTCTACTGATCGTCCAGAAGAGCCAGATCGTCCAGGCTGGAACAGCTGAATTTGAACTGATCGTACAGGACGATCTACCGATCGTCCTGGACGATCTTGGCCGACCAGTTGAGATTTAGGGCAAATTTTAAGCCCTCCTTTAAAAAAACTTTTTCCAAGATTGGGAAAAATCTTTTGCTGCCTTCCTTCCCTGAGAAACCCTAGAGAGAGAGAGAGAGTTGGGAGAGAGAGAGAAGATCTTGTGAGGGGGAGTTAGTGAGGGATTCACTAAGGTTGCTCCGAGCACGGATCAGAGTCGTCTTCTCCGCTCGTCGTCTTTCGTCTAGTCGGTGTTCTTCGTGGGAGGATCATTCGCAAGAAGATCCGGAGTTCTCTGCCCGCTTCAGGTGGAAGCGAAAGGAGTTCGAAGGTTCTCTGCCTGCTTCAGGAGGAAGCGAAAGGAGGTCGGGATCTCTGCCTCACCGTGTGGTGAAAAGGAGATTTTTGTACAGGCTTCTCCGCCTTGCTGTGGGAGTAAAAGGAGAGACACTTCTGTTTAGTGCAATACCCGGAGGGGAGGCTCCGGGGAGTGGACGTAGGTCAAGTTGACCGAACCACTATAAAATCTGGTTTGCTTTTCTGATTCAATTCTGCACTTTAATTTTTCCTGATATTAACTGCTTGGGTGAATATCTGTGGTTGATCTTTTTATCGTTGTTTTAATTCATTTTCCGCTGCACGTTATAAAAAGATTTTCATAGTTATCGTGAAATTTTTAAATAACCAATTCACCCCCCCTCTTGGTTAGCCTCGGGACTAGTTCACTAGGGCTTAACATCCCTATCGAACTTTCGTTACTCACCAACTGGTGTTGGAGAATATTTCTACAGAAGAATGCTATTCTACTGCTGAAGAAGTTCTTGAGCAGGAATCTCCAGATTTGAAGAATGATGTGGTTGCTGAAAAATGTGTCTCCCTCATGTGGACCTTTGGAATCTGCTACTACTAAAACAAAAATCAAGTTAGCTAAAGAAATTAAATCTTTAGGACCTGATTTCTCAAGAAGAAGGAGAGGAGGAGGTGGAGGATCTGTTGGTGTTGGGGGCCTTTTCCCATTGGGTTCTTAATGTCTTCTTTTTTATTTTGGAATTATAAAGGAGCCAGAAAAAGAGAGGCTTCTCTATATCTTAGGGAGTTAGTCAGGGACTATGAGATGTTTTTTATTGCGTTAGTGGAGACAAAATTGTCTAGCTTGGATAGGAATGATGTTAATAGAATCATTGGGAAGGATTGGGATTTTTTACATCATCTTGCTGTTGGAACTTCTTGTGGTATTCTTATTTCGTGGAAGAGGTCGAAAGGGTGTTTTAAGGTGGTGTTGGATTCTTTTCAGGTTGTCTTTGGGCATTTCCAATTTCCTCTAAAGGGATGTTGGAATGTTGCTACGGTTTACCGGAACAAGGATGTGTGGGCTAGAAGGGGCTTATGGGCTTGTATTGATGAGGTTTTAGAAGGGGATGTTCCTTCTATTGTTGGGGGGATTTCAATTGCTTGTTGAGCAAGAAAGATAAAAGTGGGGGAAAGAGGTTTATTTTCTCCCAAGGCCCGCAAGAGTTGAAAGCCTTTTTAGCCAACAATGATTTGCATGATGCATGTATTTTCGGACCAAGATATACTTTATGTAATAATAAGGATAGCAATTCTAGGATATGGGAAAGGTTAGATCGTTGTTTGCTAAATTCTGCTGCACCTCAATAAGTTCCATTTGCTTTGGTCAGACATTTTGCTAGAGTGGCTTCTAATCACTCTCCTATAGCGTTCAAAATTAATCAAACTATGAGGTCTCATCAGAAATACATTAGATTTAAGAATGTATAGAGATCCTACCCGGTTGCTTGGAATGTGGTTCTCAAAGTTTGGAGAAGGAAAGATTTTGGTTCTGATGCTGAAGTACTTAGAAGAAAGCTGAATATATCCCTCAAAGCCTTGCATTATTGGAATAAGAACAAGTCTAAAGATCTTGTTATGTTGAAGGATACTTTAAAGAATAATATTATGGAGTTGCAAACTAAAGAAAGTGGGGTAGAGGGTCTCAATCATGAGGAGTTGCTGTTGTTAAGAAGTAAGCTGCATGAGCTCAATATTGCGTTAGCCCGACTATCTACCTGGTGGAATCAAAGAGCCAAGAGTAGATGGATACAAGAAGGTGATAATAATTCCATATTTTTTCATGATTATGCTTTGGCTAAGTGAAATACAAAGCAAATTAATCAAATAAAAGAGGGTGTGGAGGGCCTTGTGGTGGATCAAGATAGAATTGAGGCAGCTTTATCTAATTAGTTCAATCAAAAGTTGAAGTACAGGGAGTGTTGCCTCTCGGGTTGGCCTAAGGTTGGGTGTAATCAAAAAATTGATATCGCCATTTGGAAGAGTCTTAATGCTGATTTCAAGCAAGAGGATATGCTAGAGGCTATGAATAGCTTGGGAAACAACAAGTCTCCTGGTTTAGATGGCATAACAGCTTCATTTATCAAGAGCTATTGGATTATAATTTAAGTTGAATTGTGGAAAGCAGTAAACAAATTCTTCACTAGTGGGAAGATGTATCCTGATTGGGAGGAGGCATTAATTGTTTTAATCCCAAAGGTGAAGAATCCATTAGAATAGTGGCATTTTCGACCAATTAGGTTGTGTCAATCTATATACAAGGTGGTGGCTAGAATGATCATGAATCGATTGAAGTTATGTTTACCAAACTTAATCTCTAAAGATCAAGTAGCCTTCATTCCTGGTAGATCTATGTCAGATCACAACTTGTTGGCTCAAGAAGTCTTCAACAAATTCACATATTCAAATTGCAAAAAAGGACATATGGCAGTCAAAGTGGACATGGAGCAAGCGTATGACAGCATGTGTTGGCTAACTCTTGCTAAAGCTTTGGACTGGTATGGTTTTCCTCCAAGACTCATAATGCTCATTATGGAGTGTGTTCAAAAGGTTAGATTTTCAATTCTTATTAATGGTAGAAGAACCGGTTGGATTGATGCTAAATCAGGGTTTAGACAAGGATGCCCTCTATCCCCTTATTTGTATATTCTTTGTTCTCAATTGCTTTCCAATGCTATTAATCAAAGGGGTCTCAAGTTGGGCATCAAGGTATCACCAAAATTTGATAAAATTACTCATTTATTATATGCCGATGATGTCTTGGTTTTTTCCAATGCTACCATGAGATCAACACTTTGTTTGAAGAACATCTTGAAAGATTTCTGTGGATGGATGGGTCAAAAAGTTAATAATATGAAATCTCAAATCTTATTTGGGAATTCAGTGAAGAAAAAGTGAAGGAAGAAAATTGCCAGTAAATTGGGTTACAAGATAGTTAAACAAATGCATTACTTGGGTACGAAGATGGCATTGAGAAGACCCGTTAAGTCTGATTTCAAATTTATTTTGGATCATGCATTGGATAGATTAAATGCTTAGGGAAGCAGATGTCTCGCTTTGGCTGGTAGGGTTCTTCTTATTAAAAGTTCATTTCTTTCTCTACCTATCTTCTTATCAACGCATTCTTCAGTTCCTAAAGAAATTTTGTATGAGTTGGATAGATTATGCAGAGATTTTTTATGGCATAAAGATAAGAAGAAGAGAGGTTTACACTACGCTTGTTAGGAAGATCTATGTAAGCCTAAGTTGCTTGGTGGATTGTGCCTTCACTCTTTGGTTTCTAAGGTGGGACCTCTAAGGTTAAGACTTACTTGGAGATTTATCCAGAATCCTTACTCTTTATCTAATCATACTATTAGCTCCAAATATGGAGGTGATGTATGGAATGGTATGGTTAGAAGAGGGAATTCTCCAGCGTGGAAAATTTGCTTGATGGAGCTAAATACTTAAAAGGTATTGTTAGATGGAAGTTAGCAAATGTTATCAAAGTGAGTATTTTTAATGATACTTGGATCTTTGATAAACCTATTAACAAATGGTCTACCTTTGTTAATTGTCAAGAGCTTATGAATGATTCGGTCCATAAGCTCATTGCAGAAGATGGGAGCTAGAAAGATGTGGAGATGCAAAATCTGTTTTATAAGGAGTTGATTTCTATAATCAAATCAATTAAGGTTTAGCCTGAATTGAAGGAGGATCTGCTAGAACTAATCAAACAGCATTCGGGTAGATCAATCTCGGCCTTATCTTTTGAGGCTTGGATAGAAGCAACTGGAAGATTGGGAGATATGGAAGAATATCCCATTCATACGCTGAATATTTTCAAGAAACTTAAATTGCTGCCTAAGGTGGAGTTGTTTTGGTGGAGACTATGTAAAAATGCTTTGCCAACTAATTCCTTTTTAAATTATAGGAATTTGTTGCACACTAACTTATGTCCTTGTGGTTGTGATGCTGAGGAAAACCAAAAACTTGTGGCTATTTTCTATAGACAGCTCATGCTGATTGTGTTTAAGCTGAGAGATTGGGGATTTCATCTTCCTATTTTTCATTCTTTCCTAAACTATATAAAGAAGCTGGATAGTTTGTCTATGACTAACCATAACATACCAATAATCTACTATACAATAGTTTATTATTCATGGAAGAGAAGAAACCAAATAAAGCTTGGGATTCCTACATTACCGGTTAATTTTTTGGCTGCTAATGTCTTAACATCTATTATTCAACCGCTGAAGAGTCCGATTCTTGGAAACTGGGTTGCTAATCTCCATTTGGAGTCTACTGACACTTGGCATCCTCCTCCCCTAGATTGGATAAAGATCAATGTGGATGCCACATTGAAGGAATCTTATAATGCTGGTATTAGAGCTATCTTAAGAGATCACAAAGGCCGGTTTGTTTTAGCTTTTGGTGAGAAGTTACTGCATTGGGACATCAGTACTTTGGAGTTACAAGATATTTTGTTTGTTAAAAGACACCTACAGCACTGGATGCTACATTATAAGGGAGTCATCTTTGAAGGAGATAATTACAATGTGAACAAATGGCTTCAACAATCTTTCATCAAGATGAATTGGCAAAATCAAGTGGATCAAAATGAAGACTACATTTTTCTTAATGAGTTTAATAATGTGATTTTCCATTGCATTTCTAGAAATTGTAATAAGGTAGCTCATTGTTGTGCTACCTTAGCTTTAGAAAGTAGTTTTTCTTTTGATAGTTTTTTTGAAAATTGCATCCCTTCTCCATTGTTTGATTTGGTGAAGAAGGAGTGCGATTGCTTTCTTTAGTACTTTGTATTTCTTTACTTCTTAATGCAAATTGCATCCTTCAAAAAAAAAAAGATCAGTAGAATACTGAAACTCTGGTCGAGCATATTCCCTTTAATATGATTAATTTAATTCCTTGTATTTCCATCATTATTCAAATTCCTAATAATCCAATTTACTATTTCTAGACAAATGGGGACTTTAATGTGAAGGATGATTGGAACCATTTCAAGACTAAAAAAGATGTTGATGTGGTTTTGGTAATGTTTGGAAAACCTCCACTCCTACTAATATTTCCATTTTCACTTGGAGACTTCTTAATGGTTTCATTCATATGGATGAGGAGATGAAGCTAAAGGTATTTATATCACCTCTAAGTGTCAATGTTGTTTTCATTTGGAGTCCATTAATCATGTCTTTTTGAATGGCCCTATTAATTTTAAATTTTGTCAGATTTTGTAGATCTCTCTGAACATTAATTCGAGATCAAGATATAGCAATCATTATTGCATGTTACGTGATAGGTTTTTTAGGAAACCTAAAGGTTATTTAATTACTCTTATTACCTTGTAGATTTTTTGGATCCTTTGGCATGAAAGAAATAAATGTGAACATGTTGAGATTAAAATGAACAATAGGAGGATTATTCTTCTTCCTAAGATTTAAATTTCTCAACTTTTTTTGGCTAAGGTGATTAAGCCTAATTTTCTAGGGGTAATATAAAAATTCTACTTTTCTTTAATATCATGATGCCTGATGTTAACTGTGGGCATTTTAAATCATTTCTTTGGCATATGCCAGATTTGAATTAATTTAAATTAAACATTGATCTATCTTTCTCAAATAATGGTGCTAGTTGTGGGGGAATTATTCATGACTATCATGGTAATTTTGTAAAGGCTTTCTTCTCTAAAATTTTTAATTGTGACATAATTAAGGTGAAAATGGAAGCTTTTTTTTGCAAGGATTCAATATCTATTTGGATTATCATATTACTAATGTTTGGATTGAATCTGATTCCAAGGTTTTAGTGAATCTAATTTCTTCCAACTAGTGTTATAATGCCTTGCTTTTTTACTAATTTTGAAGAATCATGGATTATTTGAGGACATGTTTAAAAAATCTCTAATATTTGGAGGGAAGGCAATTGTGTTGCTGATTGTCTTGGTAAGAAAGGTAGTATAATTATTGATTCTATTATATTGTATAGCTATTTTGAGCTTCCTCTTTTTAAGGGTATGTTGAGGCCTGATAGAATGGGGTTGCCTAGCTTTAGAAAGGTCTGCAAATTATTTTGGTTTTTCCTATTTTGGGTCCATTCTGCCTTAGCAATTTGCTTTGGTTGTTGTTCTCTTTGCTCCAGGTGGTCTATTCCTTTTATGTTTGGGTCTTTGTGGTGCTTGCTGGGTGTGTACTTGTGCTTTGTACCTTACTATATTCTTGGTGGTAGGTTGTAGGATTTGCTTTTCAATATGTTCAATTTGTTAGGGGTAGTGTTCTAGCTTTTCTTTGTTGGAGTAGGTCTTTTCTTGGTAGGTGACTCTCATATTTAGCTTTTCTATTTTTGGTTATTTGTTCTCTGGCTGGTTGATGTGGTTTTTCTCTAGTCGGTTGTTGTGGCTTTCTTAGGTGTTCTATTATTAGTGATGATCATTCTTTTAGTGATTTGTAGGGCTTTTTGTGTCTAGAGCAAGGATTATTTGGTGGTTTTTCAACTATTCTTTTGGGGTTATCTTAGATTATAGACATGGCTTTCTACTATGTTTTCACCAGATTAGGTGGTTCATATCTACTGTAGGTGATTTTGCTTCTTTATATTTTATATATTTTTGTTGAACTCCATTATTTTTGTGATGGCTCGCAACCACCAAAAGATTTTCCCAGGTCTTTCTGTGGATTGTATTTAGATAGGAATTTATGGCTCTTAGAATTTTCTTTTTCTTTTGAATATAGATCTTTCAAGCAATAGCGAGCTGATCATTTCTCCTAAGGACTTGTAACCTTCATTTTATAATAACGCATAGGCCCGTGAGTGGGTTTTAATTAAAAAAGGGGAACTAAACCAATTACAAAATTTTAAATTAGAGTAATATGATGAGAATCTATGACATAAGAGCAAAATCAAAATAGATTTCCAAAATTTTTCTTTGAAATTAGCAATTGTATATAAGGAATATGGAACAAAACCATGAGATCTTGATTAGGAGCTGATATGAACCATTAAGCGAATGCTCGATTCATTAGTAAGATTTTATTTTTTTTTATGAAAAGAAAATGCTATGGTTGAAATATTAATTTGTAATTTATATGTTACGATAAAAATAAGTGAAAATAAAACAAATGAATTGTTAATTTTTTTGGAGTTTGCAAACTTTTCCACATATATTTTCAAGTAAGGTTAATTTGGTCAAATGCAGGGATTGTATTTCCGCATATATTTTTCAAATTCCTTTTATTTAAGTTTGTAATAGATTAGTATATGAATGCTTCTAGTTGCTATTATTTTCTAAACTTAACATTTATGGAGGAAGTAAACCATTTTGATTGTAGTGCAATATGTTACATACATTGAATAGTCTGTTAAGTTTTTATCTCCCTATCATCTTTTTGCTTTATTTCATCTTCCTCAATATGAATTGAACTAAATTGGAGATGACTTATTAGAACTCTTTAATGCATTTTAATGACTTTTATTTACTTACTTTTTGTTTTTAATACTTTTACATTATTTTTTAGATATTTTTAAGTTAGGACAAATTCAAGTGATAGCCAAGCCTATATAAAATGACTTATATTTTTTTTCTTTTTCTTTTCTACAAAATTACATACCACACTAATTCAAAAGTGCTTTGGCCACCATGTTTTTATTTTTTGGAAAAGCGCTTATATTGGCATGGATTTTATTTCATAAAAAGAAAGGTTTCAAGGTCCTAAAAGGAAACCAAAGCCTTCTAATGCTCCTAGAACAATAATCAAAGATGAAAATAAGACCTATAGAGCATTGGTTCCCAAAATTATGGGCATGAAAGCAAAACCCAAAATAAGCCCAAGCTTAGAAAAAATATATGACCAATCAGGTTTTATTATATAATTTTCACCAGAAACATAAATGTAGCAAGAATTTATGATATTTTTGCGGCTCTCTGGCAATCTTGGGCATCTTCTTGTGATCTCCATTTTTTCTTTCATTATGGCGTGGATTTACTACTTGTTTCTCCTAGATTTTCTCGTTCATTATGCTTTTAATTTGTTTTGGTTTCTATTTTGAGTTTCCTTTTAGTTTTTTATTGCAAATATGGGCCCAAGTATAGTAATTTTGATGATAACAAATATTATTATTTCTTTACTACTACTATTCTTACATATCTATTTTGTTTGCCCTACTCACTAACCTTTCAGGTCTACAGGTTCACTTGGAATGTCAATCAGCTTAAGATAAGGTAGACTAGGATTGAGACAGTCTATAATTTCTATTCCAATGCATCAATTACCTTTTCTTTACTCAAAAGTACTGTGATGAATGCTGAAGCAAAGTAACCTTGTACCATACACTCAGGGAGAAAATTTTTGTGAGTTAGAGAATTTTTTTAGTTTTTGATCATATCATGCAAGGCAATTCTAAATCATCCTAGATGATCAATTAAAAATATAAGCCCTAATTAGGGCATCCATGATTATTATGTTTGCTTAACTAATCATCCTAGATGATTCATATCGTATAAGATGATCCGTACAGATTGAAATAAACTGCCACCAATCACAATTTAGGCAATATTTCATAATTCAAAATTTGTTCTAATTCTACAGGATGATCCATATCATCTTGGATGGTTTATGATAATCATGCCTAAAATAATCCCTTGATTAGGGGATTAATTATAGTTAAATTGATCGATCCAATCATACAAGATGATCGAAGACTATCATCCTAAATAATCTTAGCTCTGTAGGGTTCAATAATTAATTATCAGCTATCATATAGGATGAAAAGTTCAACTTTTCAGCTAATCATCCTGGGCAATACCTTTTTATCATACTGGATGAACCGTGTGCTGCATGGGATGATAACTAATTACCAGCCATCATACTACATGATTAATAGCCACTCGTGAACTAATCGTCCAAGATGATCGAAATATCATACGGGATGATTCTTTTAAATACTTAAACTGATCATACAGGGCAATGTTGATCATACTGGCTGTAGGGCTATTTTATACTAGTCGTAAAGGATGATATTTGAATCGTCTCGGATGATCTTCACCGCAAAATTGAAAATTAGGTCTATTTTTTTATGCCACCTATTTAAGTTCTCTTAATTACTACTGAGCAATCTTTTTCCACTGTTCTCACCAAAGAGAGCTTAGAGAAGGAGAAGGAGAGTTTGGGAGAGAGAGAGAGAGGATCTTACGAGGGGGAGTTTATGGGGGGATTTATAAAGGTTGCTCCAAGAAAGGATTTGATCATCTTCTTCTTCTTCCTTGGTTCCTTGGTGGCTCTGGGGAGATGATCATCAGCATCGGATCCATATTCTCTACCTACTTCAAGAGGGAGTAAAAGGATTGTAAGGTTCTCTACCTACTCTAGAAGGGAGTAAAAGGATTATGGGTTCTCTTCCTTCAGTAGGAGGGTGAAAAAGAATTTAAGGTTCTCTATCTCACTAAGTTGGTAAAAAGATTTTGTAAGGGCTTCTTTGCCTTACTGTGGGGGAAAAAGAAGAGACATTAACTGATTAGTGTAATACTTGGAATGGGAGGTTTTGGGGAGTGGGCGTAGGTCAGATTTGATCGAACCACTATAAAATTTGGTCTGCTCTTTCTTATTACTTTTTTACCATTATATTTATGCATTTTTATGTGATTTGTTTTGTGGTTGAAATCTCTAATTTTGGTATTTACTTTCACTTAAGAGTATTTAATTTTAAAATACTTAAAAAGAAGAAAAAGATTTTTTTTTGTTAAGCATTTTTAAAACACCAATTGACCCCCCCCCCCCCCCCCCCCCCGCCTTTCTTGGTTAGCCTCGGGCTAGTTCTAAAGGGTTTCATAACCCTCATGAACTTTCAAGTGGTATCAGGGCAAGATTCATAAATTAAGTTTTAGAAAACTTTTAAATATCTATCAATGGCTAGCATTGGTAATCATAACATCACGAAAGGTTATTCAATTACTTGACCACCTCTATTTGATAATATTTCTTTTGTTTTTTGGAAAACTCCTATGTCCACCTTTTTATAATTAATTGATTATCACATGTGAATACTAGTTAAGGATGGATATACTGCACCTTTTCATCTTATTGATGGCATAAAAACTAAAATTTCTTTTTCTGAATGGACAACTGATGTTAGATTTTTAGCATAATTTATTGCCAAATGTCTAAACTATTTCTTCTGTGCCTTAAAATCTAAAGATTACATGTGTGTCTCTACTTGTGCTACTGGAAAAGAAATTTATGATAGATTGTGCATAACTTATGAAGGAACAACTGAAGTTAAATAATCTTGATTGAACATTTTACTTCATGACTATGAACTCTTTCGCATGAAACCTAGTAAATTAATATCTGAAATGTATACTAGGTTTACACAAATTATTGCATCCCTCTATTCCTTAGAAAGAGAGCTCACAAATTATGAAAAAGGGAATTAAAATTATGAGATGTTTACCTTTTTCGTTTGATGCAAAAAATTATTACGATCACTGAATTTAAGGACTTGAATATTTATTCAATTGATAACTTACTTAGATCATTAATTGCTTACGAGCAAGGAGTGAACCAAAGGCAGCTTGATGTAGGTGACAAGAAAAAGGAGAAAATTGTAGCCTTAAAGGCTAATGATTATGACATAATTCTTCTAGATAAAAAACTAATAATATTACTTGATGACTAGATAATTCAAAAGCTTTTTAAGGAAAAAGCAAAAGAATCATCAGAAATGGAAGAAGGGTAAGAATTATAAAAATATTAAGGTTTCCTTTGATGTTATTTATTTTGAATGTAGAAAGCTAGGGCACCTAAAGTCTGATTGCTCAACTCTTAGACCTCACCTAAGTAAGGAGAAGGGTAAATAAAAATTTAAGTTCAAGAAGGGCAATCGAAGAACAGAAAAGATTTTCTAGGTGGAGTTAGGATCAGACTCCTCTAAAACTGAAGCTGAAGATGAGGTAACAAACCTATGCTTAATGGCTGATGATCATCTTGATCACTTTGATCAAGTGAAGGTATATGAGCTTACTTATCAATAATGGTTTGAAGTTTTTGAAAGATACATTCTTCATATAGGAAGCTTAAAAAGTTACATGTAAGCCTCAAATATGTGTTCTTAATTCTACAGAAAGAGCATGAATGCTTAAGGAAAGATCATGATTCATTAAAATGAATTATAATTTTACTACTGAGAATGATTCATTAAAAACATCGCATGTTGATTTAGAAAAAGTATTCAAAGAATTATAAATTATTGCATGCAATTTATACAGTAGTGAGCATTCATTAAAATGGGAAGTGGCAAGCTATGAAAAGGCAAATGAGTTTTCAAGAGAAAAAATCATTGCATTAGAGAAAAATAAAACACAACCTTTACTTCAAGAATTTTATAACCCATTAACAAAGCATGCACCATTCAAACCTAGGAAGAGGCACCATAGCCCAAGTAGATTAGTAAACCCTTTTGCTGGTGTTAGATGTTTTTTCTTATAGCATGCTAGGACATATCTCCCACACTTGCACCATTCACCATAAAACACATTTGGTGTGGAGACCTAAAGTTTAAAATTCACAACATAACATGCATACACTTCATTCTTCTTTTCATAAACTGGGACCCAAACTTGTTTGGCTTCCCAAATCTGACATCTGATGATTTTGTAGGTGTGCTCTCACACAAGGCCTCATGAGAGCATGTGGTACATGGATAATAGATGTTTAGGTATATGATTGGAGATACAAATCAATTCATTTTGATGGAGACTAGGGCAGGTGGCAATGTAACACTTGGAGATAACATAACAAGGAAAGTGGTGGGCTCAGGTATAATTAGTAATTTAAAAAAAATTCATCATTGAGAAGGTTTTTCTTGTAGATGGATTAAAATACAATCTGCTCAGCATCAGCCAGTTCTGTGATAAAGGCTTCAGCATAAAATTTTTGCCAACCAACCGCATTATAAGCTTAAATGACAAAATTATTTTGAAGGGAAAAAGGATCAACAATATTTTTATGCTAGATCTAAATTTCTTTACAGTCAATACTGCTCTTTACTGATGGATCATGGTTATGGCATAGGAGATTGTGTCATGCAAGTATGAAAAGCCTTGGAAAGATTACCCAAAAAGACTTAGTGAGAGGTGTCCCCAAATTAGAGTTCATGAAGGTCCACCTGTGTGATGCCTATTAGTTAGGAAAGTAAGTCAAATCCTCCTTCCACTCAATCGAAGACATTAACACTAGCAAACCCTTAGAAGTCCTTCATATGAACCTCTTTGGACCTGTCAGCACTTTAAGCCTAGGAAGGAAAGTCTATGGGTATGTGATTGTCGATGATTATTCATAGTTTACTTAGGTTAGATTCCTATTTCCTAAAAGTGAATCATTTAAGGAGTTTAGATATTTTTCAACTTAGATTTAGAGAAATCTAGGTTGTGAGATCTTAACCATTCATAATGACCATGGTGGAGAATTTGAGAATGAAAAATTTGAATCTTTCTAGAAGGAGCAAGGGATAGATCACAAATTTTTTGCTCCTATGACCCCTCAATAGAATGGAGTAGCTGAAAGGAAGAACATGACCCTGGTAGAAGCTGCTAGAGCTATATTAGCTGAATACTCACTTCCTAAATATTTCTGGGCAAAAGTAGTGAATAAAACCTATTATGTTTTGAATAGGGTTAATCTTAGATCCAAGATGAACAATACATCCTATGAAATCCTTAAGGGTAAGATACCTAATCTCTCTCACCATTGTGTCTTTAAATGTAAAGTGCTCATTCTAAATAATAGGAAGTCTCAACTAGGAATGTTTTACAAAAAATCTGATGAAGGAATATTCCTAGGTTACTCAAGTGTTGGGAAATCCTATAGAGTCTTCAATAAAGGAACATTGGTAGTTGAGGAGACTACTCATGTTGTATTTGATGAATTTGATAATTCTGGAGGGTCTAGAGAACAAGAAGAAGAGGTTGTGGAAGTCACCCAAGGAGAAGAATCTAGAAATTTTGAGGAAAGTGTAGAACCTAAAAGTTTGCTACCTAGAGAATAGAGATATTATTCAAGTCATCCTAAAGAACTAATTTTAGGAGACTCATCTAAAGGTGTTAGAACTAGGCATAGACTTAAAAAAGAAGTAAACAACTCTTCCTTCATTTTAATGACTGAACCCTCCAACCAAAATCAAGCATTATCTGATGAATTCTGGATCCTAGTCGTGGAGGAAGAATTGAATAAATTTATAAGGAATGATGTTTGGGATCTAATTGGAAGACCTAAGGATCGGAGTGTTGTTGGAACTAAATGGATTTTCAAAAACAAAATGAATAATTCAGATGTAGTGGTGAGAAATAAAGCAAGATTTGTGGCTATGGGGTATAATTAGATGGAAGGGATTAACTTTGAAGAGACCATTGCCCCTATAGCTAGATTAGAAGCCATTAAGGTGCTACTAGCCTCAAACTATTTCAAATGGATGTTTCGAGTACCTTTCTGTATGGCATGATAAAAGAAGATGTGTATGTTGAATAACCTCTAGGCTTTAAAAATTCACAATTTCCTAATCATTTTTTCAAATTAAAAAAGGCTTTACATGGACTAAAATAAGCACCCAAGGCATGGTATGAAAGTCTTACCACATTCCTACTAGAAAGAACCTTTGTCAAAGGGAGTGTCGACACCACCTTATTTCTAAAAAAGGTAAGAGATAAATTACTGATTGTCTAAATCTATATTGATGATATTCTGTTTGGATCATCTGATGAAAAATTGTATGTTGAATTTTTAAAAATAATGAGTAAGGAGTTTGAAATGAGTTTGATGGGAGAACTGACTTACTTTCTTAGATTTAGTATAAGGTAGAAGGATGACGAAACTTTTCTTAGTAGAAAAAATACATTAAGAACATCCTTAAGAAGTATGAGATGGATAAAGCCGGGCCAATCAACACTCCCAAGAGTACCACTGTTCAATTAGACAAGGATTCAAATGGAAAATCTATTTATCAAAAGAAATATCGAGGAATAATTGGATCACTTCGATACTTGACTACTAGTAGACCTAATATTATGTTTAGTGTTTGTCTCTATGCTAGATTTCAGGATGATTCAAAGGATTCCCATCTGACTACTGTTAAGAGAATCCTTAGATATATCTTAGGGACCCAAGACTTAGGAATTTAGTATCTTAGGAATAGCACCTCTTTTGAAATCATAGGATATTCTAATTCAGATTTTGTAGGATGCCGAGTTGATAGGAAAATCACTTCTAGGACATGTCAATTCATAGGAAAATCTTTGGTCTCCTGATCCAGTAGAAAATATAACTCAATTGCCCTGTCCACTGCTGAAGCTGAGTATATAGCCTTAGGAAGTTATGTGGCCTTATTCCTTTGGTTAAAGTAATAAATTCTTAATTTAGGACTTCATGTAGGCATAATTCCAATCCTTCGTGATAGCACTAGTGCCATCTGTATTTCAAAGAATCCAATCCAACACTCTAGGACCAAACACATCAACATCAGGCACCACTTTATTAGTGACCATGTTACCAAAGGAGATATAGAGCTACAGCATGTTGCCACTAAAAACCAACTACCAGATATCTTCACAAAACCACTAGCCTTTGAAACTTTTAGTACCTTAAGAACTATATTAGGTATGATAGATATTGATGCCTTCTACTTAAGTTTCTGCTCTTAGTGTTTTGTTTGATTTGTTTATTTATTTCTTTTTATGTGTTTTTATTTTATGATTTTGATTTCCTGATATTTTTTCTTCAGCATTTTAAAAATCAGATCATTGCACACTTCTACTGATGAACTTGCTATTTAAATAAGATTTTTGCATTATTTTTATTTTGAAGCTTATAAGCAGTGATTAACTCCTCTAAAATAGTTAAAGGAAGAAACATTGATGATTGTTTCTCTTCCTATAACTCCTTTAAAAGTATATCTTTTCTTTTTAGATCAAAATCTATT
This sequence comes from Dendrobium chrysotoxum, assembly GCA_019925795.1. Taxonomy (NCBI): domain Eukaryota; kingdom Viridiplantae; phylum Streptophyta; class Magnoliopsida; order Asparagales; family Orchidaceae; genus Dendrobium; species Dendrobium chrysotoxum. The sequence goes on along the minus strand of CM034304.1, from coordinate 7,942,173 downwards.
TCAAAATTAAAAAGTTGGACTTTGAAATAGAGATCTATTTTATCTTCCTATACTAATCTATCTCATCTGAATAGTGTTTGAAATCATTGTATCACTTTCGTGTTTTCTTAATAAGATGGTTGCATTTATCATATGAGTATGATTCTATATTGTGATTTACTCTTCCTTGTATTAGAGAGTGAGTTTTTTCTTCTCTTGTATCTAGAAGATAATCTCACAACTAAGGATTTTTAGAGGTTATGAATGGAAGAAAGCTTGCATAAGAAATAAAAAGAGGCACAAAATGAGCCCAACACTGAAAAGATGCACAATGTTTGCCAATTAATTACAGAATATACAAAGTGTATCTAAAATCAAAAGATGTGCAAAGTACACCAAATAATTGAAAAAGAGGCACAAAATGACACTACAAAAAAATAGACAATTAGCAACCAACAAAATTGGTCGCTAAAAATGATAATTTGGCCGCTAAAGCAAATAGCGACAAAAAATATGTGAGTCGCTGATTTGTCGCAGTAGCCTCGTTGCTGAGGCCTTTAGTGACCAAAATTTTTTTGGTTGCTAAATTAGCGACCACTAATTATTATTGGTCGCTAAAATTGGACATATTAGCAACAATTTTTTTGGACGCTAATGAATATTTATTTGGATGCTACTTAGTAATTTTAATAATTAATTTTATTTATTACATTTTTCCTATAGCGACCAAAATAAAAATTTGTCGCAAAATGATCAACCAAATAAATCACATGCTCATTTAATTTATAAAGTATTAATATATATTTATGTATATAAATTTTGTGATATTTAGTAAATAAAATTATTATCCAATTATTATGCCTTAGCTATAACAATTAAGATTAATCCATCAATCCTTTATATTGCAATTAGTTAGATAAATTAGATAATAGAGAAATAACACAAATTTTATTAGATTGAGGTAACAATAATAAAAAGCATAGAATCCAAAAAATCATATTTATTCATTAATATCATTGTCAAGAATTTGCTAGGAGAAAATGAAAATTATATTTATTCATATACTTTTGCAAATACATCCATCAATTAACACAAAAAATACAATCTCAAAAATCATTAGTCATAAAATCATAATGTTTACAAAATGATAACATCTAGTTAACATAAAAATCTTTTATTAACTTTTATTTAAATAAATATAAAATTACAAAATTATTACTTTTTCTCTCATATAAGCTCTATCAAAGGTGATTGTAAGCTACAGTCCATGCAGTCTTCATCTCTGCGCTCCACATATCAGAAACGGCCTCTTTTATCGTCTCCAGCAAAGCAAATCTTGTAACCTACAAGCACAAATAAAATATTATACATTATAATACATACGAGTACCATAATATTGTAGTTTGCAGATTGTATTCATCGTGGTAATACCTCAAAATGTTCATCAAGTACACCATACTTGACATGTCTGTTACCAATCTTCTTCAATGTTGTTTCACTCACAGTAACTTTCCTAGTAATTATGAGCTATGTTGCCGCTTCACGTGTATGTAATCACAATAATTATCTTAATAAAATAATTATGGTCATAAACTCTGCACGAGTGAGGAAGATGATTGGGGTTATTAGCAAACTACCATGATGAAGATAGAAATTGCATGGACTTTGAGCTTGGGGTTCTTCTCAAGTGGAATCTGTGAGTATCACAGGAAGGAGAAGAGCTTTGCAACCGAGGGTGCGCAATTTCAAATATCCTGAAAATTAATACATGTTGTGAGCTTCAGTAAAACAGCTTTTGTAGATAAAAACTTTCACATCTTACCTTATGAAGAACTTGAGACCAAGCGTAGCTACATCCTTCTTCATTACGTTCCATGATTTCAACGCATGAGCTTCTTCTTCTTCGCTGAAAGCTATCAATTCTGTCCTGTCTGAGCCACCGACAAGAATAGAAAGCTGGCTCATTTTTTTGGCTTAAGTCAAGTATCCTATCCGTCATATGGTGGGATCCTCTACATTTTAACCTATTATGCATTATAAGTAATAATGGCAATGGATTTATGTACTTAGAGTTAAGTGTATTACCCTTGTTGCACATTATAACACATATTAGTCACCACTGACTTCCAGATTACCAAGTGCAATGCTATATAAAACATTATGAAATGAACTTTCTATCTTGCTCTTCAACACAATTGGCAAAAGAAAAAATTTTCTTAAGAACAACTAAAAGTTAAGCAAGTAGCATCAGGAAAATGCAAGTGTAGAAATAATCAAGTCATTCTGGATTAACCCGATGTACAGTTGGTGCTACATATTTCAATAACTATTATACCATAGAAAAACTATCTGTTTTTAGGATGGACTTGGTTCAATAACTATTATACCATAGAAAAATTTAAGAATGAATAGCCACAATGTAGCTGAGCCACCAAGGTAGCTCTAGCAAAATGCAATTCCATTACATGGTGATTTGAATGGCTATTGGTTGAACATAGAGAAGATCTCAGAGAAATCAATTTTACATTTGCTTCAGCAGCAGGATTAACATTGCCGGCAGCTAAAAAAGCCCCTCCAGGTACAACAATCCTCTTAACATTGCTTGCAAACAAAGAATCCTTTTTTATATAGCCTGCAAATAAAATTAAAAATATGAATGGATTGAAACATCATATGCTTGCATTTGAATTAAAAGAAAGTATGGTAATATTCCTAACCATCAACAAGATGACCTTTTGTTTACTGGTTCACTGAACCGGAAGAGATAGAAGTTAATGAATAAGTATTGCAGCTTACTTACCAATGCTAAGTTTGTTAAAGGTCCCAATGCAAGTATGGACACTGCACCAGGATACTGATTGATCTTCTCGACCAAAAACTCAGAGGCTCTTATCTCTGCCTAATTCCCTGAAGGTGGTGGCAGCGCTATTTCTCCCAAGCCATCAGAGCCATGAAGAAAATCAACAATGCGTGGTTCTCCACCCTTTTCAAAGTAACATATTTTAGAAGAATGTGCATATATAGAGTATTAAAGATCATTTAACAACCCATCATCAAGTCATGTGAAACCTCTGATAACATGAAGGTTATGACTTCCCAAGCAAAATCTAATTGGTGATTTCTAGAAATATAAACAGGGTGTTAGGTGAGGTTACTCATGAGTTTCCTAGGGTATTTCCTTTCGATGTCCTGGTACCTCCTTCATTTACTATGCTCGAGAGTTGAGATTTCTAAGGTGAAATCACAGTCCACAATGATGGTTCCAAATGGACAAAAATGCAAAACCAAATCTCACGGTAAATCAAAGCCGTGGTTGATGGAAAATTCCCTCTTTTCGTGGTAAATCCCGGATTTACGAAATCCTTTGGTTCGGTTGATTTACGGGAATTGGCCAAAAAAGCTTGCGAAAGGGAGAAAGTTACCTTCACATCAAGCGAGCTCCCGTTGTTGCTTCCGATCAAAAAATGTCGTAACTTCCGCTCATGATGCCAATTAGAGCATACATAAAGTATTCATTCATAAATATTATAATCAGTACAAAATTTCTAAATTAAGGTCCACCAACATAGAAATAATAGCTCTATGTGATTTTTGGTTCAACTTACAAGGAAATACACATTGCAAATGCAAGAAAAATGCAATAAATTGATGTATGCAATCCATAACTTTGTAGTAAATATTGAAACTAACAGTTCAAACTTGCAAGGTACATTACTAGACAACAAATTCTGCAAAGACCAATTAAAAGACACTTAAAACAATATAGTATAAAACCACAGAAATAAATCAGACTCTAATCATCATTTTCTTTATTTGACAAGTCTATCCCTACAAGAAGAAAGTTAGAATATTAGTTAAACAACTTTTTATATGATATAATAAACCTTACTATGCTTGTACTAAATACTTACCATCATCATTAGGGGGCTGCATGCCAAATTTTTCTGCTACAATTTTCAACCAATCTATAGTTTTCTATTGACATTTAATGATTTTACTTTGCTCCTCATATTTCTCTTGTATACCTTTTAAAGTTGTTTCAAGCTCGAACACTCTCTCGGACGATGCATTTGATCTAACAAATTTAATTTTCTTCATTGGCTTTGGCCCATAACCAAGGCCACGAATATATGAAGATGTTTCACCAAGAACATCAGCACAAATTATTGCCTCATCAACTATTCCTCCCTCGTCAATAATTTTCTGACGAATTTCCATCATCTTGTTCTGTATGTTTTATAGAAAATCAACACATAAATGATGAAATATTACTAATAAAGATATTCTAATAAGTTTAATTTACACTAACATATTTTGCCCGGCAATCTTCAGAAACCCATTTATTTTCTTTATATGTAAACTCCTTCTTGTATAATTCGATTCTACTTAATTGCTACACCATAACAAAATATGTGTCACAAATTAAAAGTTTTTTAAATTTAAACAATTTTAAAATTATAAATACCTGATCATACATATGTGCTACAAGGGATTTTGTGCCCATACGATGAACAAACTTCAACATTGAACGATTCCGAGAGTTTGATTCCGATTTTTTCTGCATTAAAAAATAATTTATTCAACAAAATATAATAGACAAAAAAATAATTAGCGATAAAATTTAAAATTATGCTTGAAATTAATACATTTTAATATTAATGTCTTTCATGTATATGTCCATCTTTTTTGCTCATAGCATTTAATACTCCTTTTTTTCCCACATATTCATTACATGATAAGAAGTTTCATTTGTCTCTAATGAGAATATAAGTAAATTAGCGAACTAATACTTTCTTTTAAATTAAAGCCATACCTTAAATTTCTCTGAGTCAAAAAAATTGCACAACCAAATCCAATCATCTGGTCTCTCAATAAACTCTTTGTAAGGTTTCTTTCTTGCTAACACTCCACCTCCAAGCTTTTTATAATATATATAGGCCTTCGAGCAAAAATCAAAAAATCTCTTACTCATCGTGTGCATCACACAATCCTTTACATGTGATTCTTCAATGGATATATTAATCTTTACCTGCAAATATTTTTGCATGCAATCATATTACAAAAAATAAAATAAAAAATTGAACAAGCATTTCTTCCATATATTTTAGACAAACTATCAGGTTCTAAAACTATCAAGTTAAATATTGAATTGCAATCATATTACAAAAAGTAGTAATTATCATCATCTCTAGGCAAAAGTAGCAAAATACATACATGCTTGGTAAATATGATAAGATGAATTTAATAGAAAGGTTTAAAAACTTTGAAATATCTCCAGAACATTCACCATCAAGAAAATTTCCAATAAGATTATGCTCATCTTTTATAAAAAAAAAAGTGTTTGAGAAGGTTTATGAGGAATAATCAATAAGTTCTGCAACTAGGTAGAATGTCTCTGTCCTTTATTAAGCTATATCAATTCCAAGATAGGAGAATTCAGCTAAAAGAAAGGGCACCTCCCAGTAAATGAGTGAGGTGCACATAAAATTGCTTTTTTAATGTCATCTTCATCTTCATCTTCATGAAACCAAGATAATTTGGCTTATTTACATGACAGATACGAAGACCAATGCTATAAATATAACATAAGGTTGCATGTTGTTTTTCTGTTTATGAATGAAGAATATTTGTGGGCAATAATGATTTTTAGGCCAGCCATTGTCTGAGTGGGACTACCATGTAATACTTTTATATATTCTATGATGTTTATGCATTTCAGAATGGCCTGAAACTTCAGGAACCACGACTATGATCGCTAGGGGCATTCATGTACTATGATCTTAAGAACACTACTATACTTTTCTTTGTTCATGGATCCTGTTGTCAATTGAGCTACTTATTATTTTCTCTTCTATTTTTCTTAGTCACTTTCTTTCCTTTTGGATTATTATATTTCTAGGTTTTGGGTGTTGTATAATGTGTAGTGTGGTAGGTATTATTGCCTTTGAAATTATATGGCTGTGTCAGAAATATATTTGTAGTGGATGGGTTTGTTATGGAAGAAGTATGACTCTTTGTGTTGTTGCACCAAGTTCTTTTGTTGTTGTTGTTTTCAAATATAAGTCATCAATGCCTATGTTTATAATTTTGTCTATGCAACTACTATTTGCCAGCTATCAATGGATCTTCCATGGTTGAGCTTTCCTTATCCTCAGTCTGATTTAATTCTTAAACTTTCATCACAAGATCTCTTTAGTAATATATATATATATATACATATATATATATATCAAGAAATAAAGAACTAAACCAAAATTAACATTAGATAATTCATCAAGAGTTGCATTTTTAAATTGCATTGTTTATTCATAAACTATAATGGACATGATTGGTCAACTTCATATTCAGGAATATGATCATTGCTACTGAAAGTTCAAGTTCAAATATGATACTGTACCCCGATTTCAGTTTCAAATCTAGACCCTTATTCAAGAATAGATTCAGATTCATGAATCTGTTATTGTAGGAGTACATTATGATTCAATAATAACATGTGTAAATTCATATTGTAATTGTAAATCATCATCTATCAAGAACATCCTAAAATAAATTATTTATAAACTCTAATATCATCACTAGAATCAAATTCAATCATGCATAACTCTTGTGATGGCATGTATATGATAGCCCTTAGAGGGAGATAGTAAAAATTTTCTGTAGAGGCATTAGTCATAGGTGTAAAAACTCTAATATCAGCACTGGAATCAAATTCAATCATGCATGATTCTTGTACTTATATGTATATGATAGTCCATAGAGTGAGATAATAATTATTTTTCCTTGAAGACATTAACTAAAAAATCATTAAATTTCTTACCATCAATTTTTTTAAAAGTATTTCTTTATCGGCATCACTAACTTGATCCCATCTTTCGACTTGCATGGGTGCAAAGTTTCTAATTATTATACCCGCCTCTCTAGACAACTTTGCGTGATGCTCTCCAACTGTCCTATTTAAGCCATCTGGAATGAATATTGATGCCTTGCCTTTTGTTCTATAATGCTCCTCTAATGCTACACCTCTGTTTGGACCCCTTTTTTTTTTAGAACTTGAAACTGAAAAAAAAACAATATAGCATTATTTTCAATATTAAATAAAAAAGTCAATTATATTTATCACAATTATTAAATATGAACAAACCATAAGTAATAATACCAATAATAGTTGCCTCATTCTCTGAAACTGATGGAAGAGGCAAAGCTAAGCTATCATCTGTTGGAGATGCTTCTATTGTAGACAAATCTCCTTCAATTGATACTTGCAAATAGTTAAGTGTAAGAGCTTCTAATGTACAAAAAAAATTATATTTATCAAAGGATAGTGTTTAAGCTTATAAGAGCAAAAAACATTAAAAAGAATTTAATCTAATAAGTTAAAAAAATAACCAACTTACCATTATTATCAGTAGAAATGACATGTGAAGCATCATTTTTTGATGTAGACTGCACATTATTACTATTTGATGGTGCAAACAAATGTGAGTAATTTGCAATTATTCGAGAGCTTATCCGTTTTCCTGGAGCCATGACTTAATAAACTGCAACATGAAATAATAAAAAAATATTATTGAAAAGCAAATATATCAAGTTATTATAATATATGAAATAAATAAGTTATAAAGAACAACCTAGTCTTTATCACTATCAATGTTGATATGCACATCAACATCATCTTCACTATAATATTCAGCTAATGTTGCGTCATATTCCTCTTCTTCATCTTCATCACATATAAAATCAGCAGTCTAAGTTGGTTGTACATGCACATGTTTTACAGAATCCAAAATTTCTGGCTCTACATCTTCTCTATGTAAGGGACCAATCTCACCGAAATCATCTTGAAAGTTTATATCATTTTGTTCATCTTCTTGATATGTTATATTTTCAGTTAGTTGATCAATGTTTATATCATTTTGTTCATCAACTTGACATCTTCTAGTCAAGTAATTCATGAGGGTGGGATCAAATAAATGCTTGTGTTGTACTATCTGTACAACATGCCAATCACCCCTTAACTTTGTATCTTGAACATAAAATACTTGAGTAACTTGACCTGCTAATACATAGGGATCATTATCATACCAAGTTTTACTTATATTTATAGATGTGAAATCATCATCAATTACAATGGGCTTTTTATGCTCAAGATCAAACCATTTGCACTTGAACAATACTACATGATTTCCATCAATATAGCTCAAATCAACAACATCTGTTAAAACCCCGTAGAAATCAATACTTTCATCTTTATGAGAACCCTGAACTGATACACCACTATTTTGGGTTACCCTCCGAAGGTCACATTGGTTGACTAGAAACTTAACTCCATTAACAAAGCACCCCGAATATACATTAACACGAATATCTGGACCCATTGCTAAAGAATAAAGATCTTTGTTACCTTCCACTGATTTATGAAGATTCAAGCTCTTCATCTTGAAGAAAGAAAAGAATCAAATTTTGTTAAATTGTGAACATTAAAAAAATATATAAATATAAATAGTAAACAAGATTAAGAAATTGAGTATCCCTCTCTTTGTTCAAACCATAATGGAAACTGTTCTCTTTGCTTTTGTTGCGGACTCAAATATACGCGGCGATAGAATTTAAATTTCCGTCTCAGCGTTGTACGTATATCCAGCACACAAACAGAATCGAAATAGTAACACAAGGATTTTTACGTGGAAAACCCTGGAAAGGGAAAAAACCACGGGGTCGTGCCCAGTTGAAAGAGTTCCACTAGTGTTGTTTGAAATACAAGGTTGATTCGTCCTTTAAATTCAGGACGATCAGATTACAACGAGTATCAGTTACAAGGACAAGTAGAGTTCCGATGTCACTCGAGGTGTCGAGCAGAATTCCGGCGTCACTTGGAGAGAAGTCCGGCGTCACTCGGGCGTCGGGTAGGATTCCGGCGTCACTTGGAGAGAAGTCCGGCGTCACTCGGGCGTCGGGTAGGATTCCGGCGGTGTTCCGGCGGAGTTCCGGCGGTGTTCCGGCGGTGGTCGAGGAGGAGCTATTCCCTCCTAGGCTTCTCTTCTCTTCTTCTTCTTTTCTTCTCTTCTTGGCTTAGGTCCCCTCTTAAGAGAAATGAGGGGCTATTTATAGTTTTTCTAGAGTGGCATAGCCCGTAAATATGTGAGGGATCAAGGGCAAATAAGGAGTGATCCGGATGAACGGTCGATATTGAATCCCTTGATCGTGAGCCGTTTATCAAGAATTTGAAGGTCTTAATGATATCAGAATTCTGCGATCTTGGGCTCGTTGGATTCGTCTCAACGAGCCGCTCGATTCGAGTATAAGCTCGTCAAAATCGGAGACCGTTTGGTACCTCAAATTGCTGTTTGATGCTTCCAACAGCACTTCGGGTACTTGATTTGGACTCGTTTGGGCTCGGATTGAGTCGAATTTGGTGTTGTTGGATTCGTATTTCCGAGACGCTCAGTTCGACTGTAAGCTTACTGAAATCGGAGTTTAAATAGTCTCTGAATTAATTTTTGAAGTTCCAACTTGAGTTTTCCTCGGGATTCGTGCCCGATCAAGATAATTTTCCGATGACGTATCAGTTGCCCCCCTATTTTTGGACGTCAAAGCTCCAGGAGTCCAAAAATATATGTGTCGGCTTTTCACTTCGGCAAAATTGCAAAAATTTGCGTTCCAAAAATTACACAATTGCTCGAACTTGATTATAGAGGCCCCGTTGAGCTCCGAAAGTGTTAAAATTGAGTCCGGAACGTCGAAAAACGTGTCCGGGGACCCCAAAAACGTTGAATTTGGACCGTCCGGGCCCAAAATTGGAGCCCGGGAACGGGTAGGCGGCCGTACCGGCCGAACCGGCCGGCCGCCCTGCCGCCGCCGGCGGCGCAGAACCGCGCCGGAGCGCGCTTGGCCCGCGCTGGGCCCGCCCGCGGCCCGCGCTGGGCCCGCCCGCGGCCTGCTCGTGGCACGCCTGGGGCCCGCCCGTGGCCCGCGCCTGGCCCGCCTTCGGCCCGCGCCTGGGCCCGCGCGGTCTGGCTGGCCGCGCCTGTTGGCCGCGCCCCTTGGCCGGGCAGTTTGGCCGGCGGTTAGGGGAACCGCCGGCCGGTTTTAATATTATATTATTATATATATATTTTTTTTTAAATGGGGCCCGAAAAATTCCGAAAAAATCCCAAAAAATTCCGAAAAATTTGAAAAATTTCAGGGAATTTAATAGAATTTTGGAATCCTCCCCCCCTTAAGGAAAACTATAAATAGACCCCCCAAGGCTTAGTAGAAACTCGCCCCTTCTTCCCTTCTTCCTCTGGCTTTCTAGCTTTTGGCATTCTGAGGCTTTCCGCCATTTTTTAAGTAGGTGACTTTCCCTACTTGACTTGGCGCCCCTCTTTTTGTGCAGAAGTTAGTGGCTTTCTCCCTTCCTCCCCCCGTTCTTCCTCCCTTTTTCTTCCTACTTTGGAGGCTTTCCGCAGTCTTTCGTAGGTGATTTTCCCTACTTAGAACTGCGCCCCTCTTTAGTAAAGGGAGCAAAAATGGGTGACCCTGCCTCCTCTAAAATTCCTTCAGAAGATCGTCCTGTGCAACGGTCTGAAGTTCCAAAGAGGGTCCAGAAGGCGCCGAAGGCTGACGATGTGATTTCCACCGTTACTGAGGACTCCTTCATCTCATTTAGGAAAAAGTTTCATTTTCCTAATGATTTGGTGATGAAGGTGCCGGCCAGAACTGATCGCGCTTGCTTTCCTCCCCCTGGATATGTGACGGTGTATGAATTTAGCCTGCGAGCGGGACTACGATTTCCTCCTTCCTCCGAACTGATCGACATTCTGACGCTTTGTGGGGTGTGCTTGTCTCAATTTTCCTACAGAGCAATGTCGATTGTGATGGGCCTGATCGTGCTTTTCAGAGACCGCGGAGTGGTACTTTCCTCAGAGTGCCTTTCTCGGATGGGGCGTCTCTTTAGCGATGCACAGGGACGTGTTTCATTCAGGTCCAAGTGGTTGGATATCCGCACCCGAGACCCCTCGAAAGGTTGGATCAGCAACTTCTTCTATGTGCAGAATGATTGGGGTCTTCAGGAGAAGTGGGGGAAGTTGAAAGAGCTACCTGTCCCCCTTCACATCGGAGCAGAAGATTTGCTGAGGATACTCAAACTCCCTGATTTGGATGCTCTACACTACGAGGTGCGTTACTTGAGTAGATATGTAGATGAGGAGTACTTGTTCAAGGTTGGGTTACCTACTCAAGCAGGAAGATCACATGCTCAAATGTTGAAGAAGTCTGCTAGAGTTCCAGAAGTGGTTCCCCAAAAGAACCACTCCAAACGTCCAGGGAGCGAGGAAGGTTTGCAGGCATTGAGGAAGAAGAGGGCAGGTGAAGTTTTGACAGTTGTTAGTAAAGGTCCCCGAACTTCTCCATCCAAGTCATATATTCCAGAGGATGTGTTAAACCATCAGTGCATCGGTCGCCGACGGGCTGAGGAGTTGGTGAGTCCTCCTTCACTTCTTCTCCCTTTTTTTTTACATTTCTTAAAGGATATATTTCTGATGCTTTTCTTGTCTCAGTATTCTGATTTCAAGCTTGAGATGACCAAGACTCTGAACGATTGGAACAAAGAGTTTGTGAAGGTTAAATACCTTCAGGGAGAGTACAAGAAGAAATATGAAAGTAAAGTGAAGGAGATGAAGGTGGTGGAGGATCAGCTTGAGGGGTGCAGAAATGAGTTGGCGAACAAGATCACTTCAGTCTCTTCTCAGAATGAATGGATGGATCGTCTGCACATAGAGTTGGTGGAGGCACAAGCGACGATCAAGCAGCAGGAAAAGGCTCAGCAAGTCCTTGAGGCTGAGAATGAGAGGCTTCAGAGTGTATTGTCCGAGAAGGAGGCCCAGCAGTTGCCGTCAGCAGTTATTGAAGAGTTCAAGAAATCTTATGCTTTCAAGATCATTATTGAGGACCACATTCAGGAGGCTCGCAGTCATATTTATGATGTGGAGGTGAAGGCCTTGGAGGCAGAGTGCGCAGAGGATGGCTTCATCAGAGGCTTCATGAAGGGTGTTCGGACAGTACATCGCAAGACTGGAGCAGAGATCGAGGGACTGACTCCCAGCCAGGCTTCTAGTGATGCTTCTTCGGACTCTGGTGGTGAAGAGCTGGAGAGTGAGTTGCAGCGAGCTTTTGCCTTGGAGGAGGACGAGGATGATGTTGAGATTCTATAGGATGTTTTGTACCACTTTGATTCCTTTCTAGTGATTGTATGTATGCTCGATGTTGATGTTTCTATCTGGTGTACTTGATGTTCAGTGATATATAAAGATGTTGTTTCTTTTCTCACATGCAAATGAAATTTACTTAGCTTTACTTCAGTTTGGACTTTAGTGAGCTCTCTTTTGACTTGAACAAATGTGAGACATTCCTTTTCTTTAAAGATTTTGACATATCCGGGGTTATTAGTGAAAGCATTTGCTCGATACCCTTAACATGTCCGAAAAAAGGTCAGATCAACTCCCTTTGGGATTGATCATCAAATAATTTTGATATTCAAGATATCCTCCTAGGATACTTGACCTATCCGAGGTTGTTAGTCAAAGCATTTGATTGATGACATTAACCTGTGCGGAAGAGGTCGGATCAAATCCCCCTGGGATTGATCATTCAGTGATTGAGATACAATATAGATTGTGTACTTCTTGAATCACAGAAGAAGAGTTTGGAGAGAAGAAACATTAGCACGACGAAGTGAATATCATATTGCTTTGTAATATGAGATAACAGTTCCCTAGAATAACTTTAGGGATACAAGAAAGAAGTTCTTCTATAATCAACACATAAGGGATGTACGAAAAACTTTATAATACGACTACAGGAGAAGATAAAATATAAGACAAACATAACATATAGACTGATAGCAGTATCGACTCCTACTGGTAATATTTGCAAAGATTGCCCACGTTCCAAGTTCGAGGAAGCATTTTTCCGCCAGCATCCTTCAGTTTGAAGGTTCCAGGCTTGACCATAGCCGCTACCAAATAAGGACCCTCCCAGAGGGGGGAGAGCTTATTTCGCTGAGGGCCTTTTCCGACGGCTTCGATGCTTCGTAGTACTAAGTCCCCAATAGTGATAGGGCGAGGTTTCACCCTTCGATTGTAGTGACGGGCAACTCTTTGGTGGTATGCAGCGGTTCTGAGTGAGGCTTCATCTCTTACTTCTGGGAGGAGATCCAAATTTGCTCTAAGCTTCTCCTCGTTACTCTTGAAGTCAAAAGTCTGAACTCTGTGGCTAGGAACTCCAATATCAACTGGTATGACTGCTTCTGTACCAAAGCAAAGGTTATATGGGGTTTCCCCTGTAGGAGTTCTAGCGGTGGTCCGATAAGCCCAGAGGACATTGGGGAGTTCTTCGGCCCATTGCCCCCCAGCCTTCCCTAGGCGTGTCTTCAGCCCTTTCAGGATTGTTCGGTTTGTGACCTCCGTTTGCCCATTGGCCTGAGGATGGGCAACAGCTGTATGAATGAGCTGAATATGAAAATCCTTACAAAAAGATGTAAAGATCTTCCCGGTGAACTGTGTCCCGTTATCAGTGATGATTTTCGCGGGAATGCCAAAACGGCATATTATGTTTTTCCATAAAAATTGCTTGGCATTTGCTTCAGTAATCTTCGCCAAAGGTTCTGCCTCCACCCATTTGGTGAAGTAATCTACAGCCAAAATAATGAATTTTCGCTGTCCAGTCGCTATGGGAAAATGTCCCATTATATCAATCCCCCATTGGGCAAAACGCCAGGGGCTTTGAAGGGATGCAAGCTCCAGAGCGGGTGTATGAGTGAGGTTAGAATGCAGTTGACAGTTTTCACACTTTCGTGTGAATTCAAGTGCATCCTGTTTCATTGTAGGCCAATAGAATCCCTGTCTCATGATCTTGTAAGCTAGCGCTCTTCCTCCCAGATGTTCTCCACATACTCCTGAATGAACTTCCCGAAGCGCGTAATCAGCTTCTGATGGTGGGAGACACTTGAGGTATGGCCCAATGAAGGAGCGCTTATACAACTCGTTGCTGATAATGGTGAAATTTGCAGCTCGTCTCCGAAGTCGTATTGCAGCTATAGGATCTTCGGGTAGTACCCCATCTTTCAGAAAAGATAAGATGGGTTCGATCCAAGACATCTCTCTTGGCTCGTTAATTGACTGTATGACCCGTGGTCCCTGAACGCTTGGAAAGTGGATTTCCTCGATACATCTTCTCTTGTAGATATCCCCCGTTGTTGATGTAGCAAGTTTAGAAAGAGCGTCTGCTCTTGTATTTTGTTCTCGGAGGATATGTATGATTTGATGTTCCCCTATACGGGCCAAGAGTAGCTTCACAATGCTACAATATTGAGCCAATTGTGGGTTGTGAATATCAAAATCCCCCTCCACCTGAGAGGAGACTAATTGGGAATCAGTGTGGGCTATTAGGTTCTGGACTTCACAGTCAATTGCTAATCTCAACCCAACAACAAGGGCCTCATATTCTGCTATGTTGTTGGTTGCCGGGAATTTGAGTCGAAGCCCGTACTCAAGGGTAACCTTCTGCGGAGAGATTAATAAAATTCCAGCTCCAGCCCCAGAACTCCCTGATGCTCCATCTACGTACAACATCCAGCATGGAGAAGAAGGTAAAGCACTCGGTTGTACATCAGATACCGGAAAGGTACATTCAACTACGAAATCTGCTAGCGCTTGAGATTTAATATCAGGTCTAGGCAAGTAGTGGATATCAAATTCTCCCAGTTCTACAGACCACTTAACAAGCCTGCCTGATGCTTCTGGCTTTTGCAGAATACTTTTTAGCGGCAGATTCGTGCAAACTCCAATTGAGTGGGCTTGAAAATAAGGGCGTAGTTTTCTGGCGGAATAAACTAACGCCAATGCTGTCTTATCTGCCAAAGGATAACGTCCCTCTACTTCAGATAAAATCTTACTAACATAGTAGATAGGACGTTGTATAGCATTTTCTTCTCGGTCTAGAACCGAACTAATGGCTTGGATAGATACAGCCATATACAAATACAATCTCTCTCCTGGTATTGGTTTAGAAAGTAGTGGCGGGGATGCCAAATACTTTCGCAATTGCTCAAAGGCTTCTTGACATTCATCTGTCCATTGAAACCCGGAGCTGCGGGCACCTCTAAGTATCTTGAAGAAGGGCAGATATTTGTCTCCTGAACGTGCCAGGAAACGAGATAGTGCCGCAATCCTCCCATTCAGCCTTTGGACCTCCTTGATGTTCTTCGGCGGCACCATGTCCCTTAGTGCCTTGATCTTCTCCGGATTGGCTTCAATTCCTCTATGGGTTACCATAAACCCTAAAAACTTTCCAGAAGCGACTCCAAAGGCACATTTAGCGGGGTTGAGTCGCATATTGTAATGTCTTAACAAGTGAAAACATTATTTCAGGTCAGAGATATGTTGGGTTTTTTCCAGACTTTTTACCAACATATCGTCTACGTATACCTCCATAGTACGTCCAATAAGGCTTTTGAAAACCTTATTCATGAGGCGCTGATAAGTTGCTCCAGCATTTTTGAGCCCGAAGGGCATCACCCGATAGCAGTATAATCCTTTGTCTGTTTGAAAAGCTGTTGCTTCTTCATCAGCAGGATTCATCTTTATTTGATTGTAACCGGAGTATGCATCCATAAAGCTTAACATCTGATGACCGGAAGTCGTATCAACTAACTGGTCAATGCGAGGGAGCGGAAAACTATCTTTTGGGCAAGCTTTGTTGAGATCAGTGTAATCTATACACATTCTCCAGGCTCCACTCCCTTTCCGTACCATGACAACATTTGCTAACCAAGTAGGATAGTGCACCTCTCGTATGAATCCGGCTTCTAAAAGTTTATCAACTTCTTGTTCAATTGCTTGCTGGCGATCTGGTGCAAAGTTTCGCTTCTTCTGGATAATCGGTTTGCATGTTGGATTGACTTTGAGAGAGTGAACGATTACTTCGGGGTCAATTCCAGGCATATCTGCTGGACTCCATGCAAAAATATCCTGATTTTCTCGTAGAAAAGCTGTAAAGTTTCTCTTCTCATCATCTGAGAGAAGTGATCCAATTCGCACTGTCTTTGAAGGATGCTCTTCAGATATAGATACAGTAGTAAGGTCTTCCACAGGGGAAGCTCTCTGAGGAATATCTTCGCTCCGTAGATCAAAGTCCTCGATGCTCAGGGTAACCATTGTACGAGACTTGATCTGCCTAAGATAGCAGGTTTGTGCTATTTGCTGATCTCCACATACTGTACCAACTCCTGATGGGGTATGGAACTTCAGCTTGAGGTGAGGAATGGATGCGATGATCCCAAAAATTGACTGGAGCGGCCTCCCGAAGATGGCGTTATAAGCTGATTCTGACTTCACCACGATGAATTGAATGGAGTGTGTAGTCTGTCGAGGAAATTCTCCAAGGACTACCGGGAGACTGATTATTCCTTCTGCTTGTACAGGTCGATTATCAAATCCATATAAAGGACCTGCAGCAGGTTGAAGTTTTTCTCTTGAGAGACCCATGTTGAGAAAAGTAGAGTAGAACAGGACATCTACGGAGCTTCCGTTGTCCACCAGAATTCTTTTGACATTGTAGCACGGGTCACCAATGCCTGCGTTTATGACAAGTGGATCTTGATGGGGGGTTTTCACTCCTTCCAGGTCGGAATCATCAAATGTGATGGAGTGATCAATACGAGCCTTTTTTGGGGTTGGGTTTTCTTCTACAGTCAAAAAGACTTGGTCGGATAGTAAGGGGCCTCCTGCGATTGTTTCAATTTCGCCCACCGTTATCCGGTTGTTTACTGGCTGCCTTTGTGATTGATTTTGCCCCCCAGTGGGATGAGCTTCTTCTCGGGTAGGTGGATTCCCAATAAATTGTCGAAGATAGCCCTGACGGATGAGTCTTTCAATCTCCTCCTTAAGTTGCCTGCAGGACTCAGTAGTGTGGCCACGACTACGATGAAAGTGGCAGTACTGATCTTGGTTTCCTGTATTCTGCTTTAAAGGATGCGGCCACTTCACTTTGTCCTGATCTTGAATCGCCATCAACACATTTGCTCGAGAGGTGTTGAGCGGAGTGTACTCCTTCCCCTGTCGGGGTTCTCGTCGTGGCATTGGGGGTCTAGGAGGTAGATTGCTCTTCCCTTGCTTTTTCCGTTGTGATGATGGATTATCCATCTCAGGTGCTCCCTTGCGCTTCCCAGTGGGTTGCTCGAACTATTTTCTGTGAGCGTTTATTGCCTCATCTGCTGATATCTGTGCTTCCACACGATGGATCAGATCGGCATATGAATGAACAGTATCGCGCATGAGTGCTGAATAGAAGGGGCCAGGACGAAGTCCTCCAAGAAAGACCCCTCTGAGCAATTCTGGGTCTACTCCTGGGATTTGTCGAGCCTCGATAGAAAATCGTCGAAAGTACTCTTTCAACGATTCTCCCTCGCTTTGACGAATCCCGGAAAGGTGAGAAGAATCCTTAGTAATTCTTCGGTTGGCCACGAACTGCTCGACAAACACCTTGGCCAATTTAACAAATGTGGGGATCGTTCCGGCTGGAAGTGAATAGTACCATGTTCGAGCTTGTCCTTTAAGAGTAGCAGGGAAAACCTGGCAAAGGAGTGCATCTGAAGCTCGTTGAATATGCATGATGGTCCTGTAATGGTCGATGTGCTCGTACGGGTCGGATGTCCCATCGTAGGATTCAATGCTTGGCAGCTTAAAGCCAACCGGGATAGGGTGTCGAAGAATGGCTTCTATCAGGGGTGACGATCCCTGGAAATCCCACTGACGAAGAGGTGGCCTTATGCCTCCTGTAGGGAATTCCTCCCGGACTAATCGTCGCAGTTCGTGGCGTAGGGCGTTGCGAGGGAACTCAGTAATGTGAGGTTGGGCTAGCTCTTCAGGAAGGTCTTGAGGAAGGCGAGATTGCTGACTTGCATGCGGAGGATGGGTAGAACTTGCTGTATCAACCAGCTCGTTCTCTTGATGTGACTGTAAACGCCTCCTGGGTGGAGGAAGAGGATTCTCAGCCTGAAGATGTTCGATTTGAACAGCTTCAACACGTGGCGGATCTCGAGGGAGAAGAACCTCCTCCTGAGGTGCTAGGGTCGGTTGTCGAGTCTCTCGCAGGAGGTGTAGGATCTCGTTTTGAGATTCTTTCATCTTTCGGATTCGCTCCTCCAAAGAAGGCCCTGAGGTTCCTTCTCCAGCAATGTGTTGCCCCCCAGGAAGAAAGGAGGCAGAAACTTGATGTCCACGATTTATAGACTGGTTTCTGGATTGGGGAGAGTGGGAGCGGGAGGCTCCTATGAGGCGATTGCTACGCCTATTGACCATCGTAGCAATACTTGAAGTTGTGGGATAAGAGTTTCCCACAGACGGCGCCAAACTGTTGCGGACTCAAATATACGCGGCGATAGAATTTAAATTTCCGTCTCAGCGTTGTACGTATATCCAGCACACAAACAGAATCGAAATAGTAACACAAGGATTTTTACGTGGAAAACCCTGGAAAGGGAAAAAACCACGGGGCCGTGCCCAGTTGAAAGAGTTCCACTAGTGTTGTTTGAAATACAAGGTTGATTCGTCCTTTAAATTCAGGACGATCAGATTACAACGAGTATCAGTTACAAGGACAAGTAGAGTTCCGATGTCACTCGAGGTGTCGAGCAGAATTCCGGCGTCACTTGGAGAGAAGTCCGGCGTCACTCGGGCGTCGGGTAGGATTCCGGCGGTGTTCCGGCGGAGTTCCGGCGGTGTTCCGGCGGTGGTCGAGGAGGAGCTATTCCCTCCTAGGCTTCTCTTCTCTTCTTCTTCTTTTCTTCTCTTCTTGGCTTAGGTCCCCTCTTAAGAGAAATGAGGGGCTATTTATAGTTTTTCTGGAGTGGCATAGCCCGTAAATATGTGAGGGATCAAGGGCAAATAAGGAGTGATCCGGATGAACGGTCGATATTGAATCCCTTGATCGTGAGCCGTTTATCAAGAATTTGAAGGTCTTAATGATATCAGAATTCTGCGATCTTGGGCTCGTTGGATTCGTCTCGACGAGCTGCTCGATTCGAGTATAAGCTCGTCAAAATCGGAGACCGTTTGGTAACTCAAATTGCTGTTTGATGCTTCCAACAGCACTTCGGGTACTTGATTTGGACTCGTTTGGGCTCGGATTGAGTCGAATTTGGTGTTGTTGGATTCGTATTTCCGAGACGCTCAGTTCGACTATAAGCTTGCTAAAATCGGAGTTTAAATAGTCTCTGAATTAATTTTTGAAGTTCCAACTTGAGTTTTTCCTCGGGATTCGTGCCCGATCAAGATAATTTTCCGATGACGTATCAGCTTTGTTGTCACATCTTGAATAAATGAATCTTCTTTTCTTAACTCATTCTCATGTTCACTGACACATAATTTTTGTAGAATTTAATTGCAGAGTAATACATTATTTGCAAATAAATTTCATATCATCAACATTTTATTTAATTACATACCTAAGGTATGGCTTTAACTCTTCACAATTGTTAAGAACATACCATCGAACTAAATTGTACTCACTCCAAGATAATGTAGTGAAGCGTGGTTGACCAAAAGGATGAATTCTTCTAGAGAAAATTGAAAGTTGATTTTCATGCAAATGAACATCATCATTATATTCTTCATCTTGATTATTTTTACTCTTCATGCCACGGAGGTATCTAGAACAAAATATCAATGCCTCATTAACAACATAAGCTTATGCAATTGATCCTTCAGGGCGAGCTTTGTTCCTAACATTCCCTTTATGAACACTTAGATTTCTAGCATATAAACAAATTTTAATCAAAATTTATGCAAATAATAAATAAAAAATATATAAAAAGTAAATGTTATTAGCACAAGAAGTAACCTTTCAATTGGATACATCCACCTATACTGAACAGGTCCAGCAAGCCTAGCCTCACGCGGCAAATGATCAGCCAAGTGAACCATTATGTCAAAAAAAGCAGGTGGAAATATCATTTCAAACCGACAAATTGTATTGACGATCATATCTTCTAATTTCTCTAACACATCCAATCTCAATGTCTTAGCACATAATATCCTGAAAAATCTTGACAAATCACTTAAAGAATCATGCACATCCTTATTTAAATATCCATGCAATCCTAAAGGAAGGATTCGTTGTAACAGCACATGACAATCATGGCTTTTTAATCCCATAAGCTTACCATTTCGAATATGTACTGATCTAGATATATTTGTTGCGTAACCGTCTGGAAACTTTACTGATCTAACAAAGTTGAGAAACCCTTCTATCTCTTTTGGAGATAATGTGTAAGAGGAAGGAGGTTTAATATACTTCTCACCTTGTTTTTGCAAATGTAGCTCATGCCTTATGCCCATATCTTGTAGATCCAAACGAGCTTTCTCTGTATCTTTTGTCTTTCCTTCTATATTTAATAAGGTCCCCAGAATGTTGTCACAAATATTCTTTTTAATGTGCATTACATCAAGATTATGACGTAACGTCAGACTTCTCCAATAAGGCTGCTCAAAAAAAACACTTTTTTTTGTCCAAGTTGATTCATGAAGGTTTCGTTTTCTTTTTTTACAGCTAGGATGCTTTCCAAACTTCAAATCCTTTAATGACTCCATTTCTGATAATATTTCATCTCTTGATAAAACTTGAGGTCTCACTCTACCTTCATGCTAGCCATTAAACTTTATACTTTTTCTCCATTTGTGCTCTTTAGGCAAGAAACGTCTGTGACCCATGTACCAAATTTTTTTTTGCAAATATTGTGAATAAGTTTCACTGTCACATATTGGGCAAGCTTTGTAACCATGTACTTTATGACCCGACAATATACCATAAGCTGGAAAATCATTTATAGTCCATAAAAGAGCAGCATGCATTTGAAAGGTATTCCTACTTACAGAATCATAAGTTTTGATACCATTCACCCATAAGTCATTCAATTCTTCTATAAGGGGCTTTAAATACACGTCTATTTCTTTCCTAGGAGCAACTGGACCAGGAATTAATAGTGTCATAAACATACACTCAGAAGACATGCAGTTCCATGGAGGTAAATTATATGGTATAAGCATGACAGGCCACATGCTATAAGAAGTGCTCATATTACCAAAAGGATTGAATCCATCTGAAGCTAATGCAAGGCGTACATTACGAGAATCTTCTGCAAACCAAGGAAAGCTAATATCAAAATCCTTCCAAACTTTAGAATCAACTGGATGCCTTAATAAATTTTCATCCACAAACTGATTTTCCTTATGCCACCTCATTTCATGAGCAGTTTTTCTTGACATAAATAACCGTTGTAATCGAGATGTAATGGGAAAATAGCGTAGAATTTTATGAGGAATTTTCTTTCCATTTCCATCATTAACTTTCCATCTTGATTCCATGCACTCAGGACATTCTTCGTTATCCTCATAATCTTTCCAAAATAAAGCACAATCATTTTTACAGGCATGAATCTTTTCACATCCCAATCCGAGGTCTGATAGAATCTTCCTTGATTCATAATATGAAGACGGGAGTGTTTCACCCTTTGGCAAGATAGATTTTATGAATTCAAGGATCATGTTGAATGATTTATTTGTCCAACGATTAAGAACTTTAATGTGCAGTAACTTTACAAGAGCAGACAACATAGATAAATCTGAACCAGGGTATAAATCACGTTGTGCATCCTTCAGTAGTCTATCAAATATAGTTGTTTCTTCTTTGTCGATAATATTGTCACATTCCTCATTTGGTGAATTGTTGGGAGAAGAGTTCATGAAAGTTCCCCTATGTATATCCTCCAAGATTTCTTGAATCTCATCAACCTTTTCATTTGTATTATTAAGATCATTCACATCTCTTCTACCTAAATCTGCAACATTGAAAGCTTGAGATGTTTCCCCATGTTTTGTCCACTCAATGTATGATGTTTGCATTCCATTAATTAGTAAATGATTCTCTACGACACTATAAGTCTGAAAAAAGACATTTGCACAGTATCGACATGGGCACCGAATCTTCTCCGTTTGAGGATTATTTTCATGGGCAAATTTAATAAATGCAGTGACTCCATCCTTATATTGTCGCAAACGTCTATCGTTGAGATTAATCCAACTTTTATCCATTGCTTTGACCTGACAAAATTATGAAGAAAAAATAATTATTGCATGACTAATCTTACACCCCTTTTCAAAAATTATTTAAATTTAGGTAAATATTCATAAATAATATTCTTCAAATCATTTCTCATTTGAATTTGAAGAAAATAGAAAATTCAATGGTAATGAAAAGACATGAAGTTTGAAGAAGATATTAAAAGTTCATTGCTAGGAATGATGATAATCTATGTATTGCATATAAAATTTGGATGATATAATAATATTTTGGGAATCAATATCAATTATGAAAAGGAAAAAGTCTATCAAAACAAACATCAAGCTTTTAGATATTTTTATAATTAAAATCATTAACACTCATTTTTCATCTAATGAAACAACTCTTAAGTTAAAGAATATGAAATAAAATGCCGTAGATAAAAAGGTTAATGGAAACTCATTAACCGGAAGAAAGAAGTGAGGGGATGCTACTGGTGAACTCCATGATTGGGTCTAGGCCACCTCGGTGTGAGAGGAGATGCCCCGCTTGCAGCCACTGCAAGCCAGTTCAGTTCCATGCAACTTCTCAGCAGAGATGTGCTTCCTTTCATTCCTTTATGATCACCAATGCTAAAGATGATGATTCTAATTACAAGCCCATGAGCTGGAAATGCAAGTGTGGATGTTTAATCTTCAACCCTTAAAATCTCTTTGGCTTCTCATTTTGTGTAATCAGATTTTGCATTTTTCAAGTATTCAACACCTTAAAAAAAAAGCCCTTGGCTGATTTGATGAAAAGATGACGTTTTTTATTTGGTGGTTTTTGGATTCCTCCTTGAAAGATCGTGTCAAGATCAACCAATGCAGCTTTCAAGCAATTCATATGATCTAAAGCCCTGATAGATGGGGCATCTGATTCCTAATACATTTATTATTTTTTATGATACATTTATTAGTAGCAAATAACCAAATAATCCTCGATTGTGTTTTGTTCATTTCAGAAAGTTATTAAACCGATGCAGATTTTTAAATTTTTTGTAAAAGTCTACTGTTCTTATGCTATATGTAACATAAATTGATTTAAAAAAGCAAATCTGAAAGAGTTTTTTTGTGCAGAGAAACATAGAAGTATGGTTCTTATAGTTTGAAATGCATTCTGCAATTACATCAAATATTTCATATAATCGTTTCATTTTAGCTCATGATGATGCTGTCAGGAAATAGATGTACGCATGATAAGTTAGTTTATACATACACCTAGAATCACCTAATTCAAAACTGTATTCTATATCTTAAAATACATTGAAAGGGCTCCAATAAAAAAACTCTTGCTCCAAAATAAAGGCCATCTCTATGTAAAAGCTATATAAATGCTGGTTGAGCAGAAGACATCAATGATAAAAGATCTATTTTTGGGTATTATACTATTTTAGGAGATAACCTGGTTACTTAGAGAAGCATAAAATAAAGTATCATTTTTTTAGGACATTTAGGCCAATTAAGGCAAGCTCACACACACACAACGCATACACAAAGACTTAAACCCAAGACCTCTTAGTTGGAAGCCTAAGCTCTCAACTAACAAGCCAAGGTGAGCTATGTAATAATTTCAATGCTCCACATAGTTGCTTGAGTTGTTATATGTATTTTTTGTTCTTTAACTTGATTTTTGGCAATCACTTTCCAGTTTCTTTTTTTATTTTTGTCATATAGGTCAGTGAAGAAGTGGAGCGTGCATTAGCAAAGCTAGGCCCTGCAAGGCTTGGGGCAAGGTCTTCTCCAAAGCGGCTGGAAGGACTTGATGGAAGAAACTTACAGCTGCAGTTCAAGTCAAAATTGTCTTTACCAATTTTCACAGGAGGAAAGGTAGAGGGAGATCAAGGAGCTGCAATTCACATTGTGTTGATTGATGCCAACAATGGTCATGTTGTATCTTCTGGACTTGAGTCTTCTGCAAAACTTGATATTCTGGTGCTTGAGGGTGATTTTAATAATGAAGATGATGATGACTGGGATGAAGAAGAATTTGAAAGTCATGTAGTAAAAGAACGGGATGGAAAGAGACCCCTTCTAACTGGTGATTTACAGGTTTCTTTGAAAGAAGGTGTAGGAACCAATGGAGAATTAATATTTACTGATAATTCAAGCTGGATAAGAAGTAGGAAGTTTAGGCTTGGTTTGAAGATTGCCTCTGGATGTTGTGAGGGTATGCGAATACGGGAGGGACAAACTAAAGCATTTACGGTTAAGGATCACAGAGGGGAATGTATGTGATTTAATAACACTAATTTGATTAGTTTTTGATAGAAATTTTGCCTTAACTTTCCTATCCAATTATGTGTAGTATACAAAAAACACTACCCACCTGCTCTAAAAGATGAGGTATGGAGATTGGAGAAGATTGGGAAAGATGGTGCATTCCACAATAAGTTAAATACAGCTGCAATTCATTCAGTTGAAGATTTTCTACGGCTCTTTGTTAGGGATCCTCAAAGATTGAGAAATGTAATTTTGAGTATTTTGTAGTTATTTGAAATCTATGATGCCTGCATTGCTCCAATATGTATTTTCATATGATTGCAGATCCTTGGTAGCAGCATGTCAAATAAGATGTGGGATATTCTTGTGGAGCATGCCAAGACCTATGCTCTCAGTGGAAAATACTACATATATTATTCTGAGGAAACTAGGAATGTTGGGGCCATCTTCAACAACATTTATGAATTTGCGGGATTGATTGCTAATGGACAGTTTTTCTCCGCTGAATCTCTCAATGAGAACCAGAAGGTTGGCTATCTTTTTTGTTATTTACTAGTATTTTTATATTTTAAATTCCCTTTTTTACTTTTAAGCTCATGTTTGGTTTCAGATTAACTGAGATTGGATATGGACTAAGCGTTTATGCCTGCTAAATAACATTTATGATGGCTTGTTGAGCCAATCAAACTTTTACATATTCCTTTACTTTCCCAAGATTTAGTTATACCTAATATTAAGGTCTTAAGATTTATTTCATCCCTCACGCCTTATAGAGTTATATTAATTCTGAGGTGTTTTTGTTTGCTTTTTAATATTTCAATTGAAGGCCAATTAAACTAATATGTTAATGTTGCAATAAAGTATTATTGCTAGAAGTAGTGCTGAAGCCAAATTCTAGTCCATTGCATAGGTCTTTGTGAAATGCTGTAGATAAAAAGGTTTCTAGAAGAATTAAAAGTTCTTACTCCAATGGCTATCAAAACCTTTTATAATCATAAACCTCAATTTCCATAGCACATGATCCTATTGTACACGATAGAATAAAGCATTACCTACAAACCTACAACAAATAAAGTTGCTATATTCTCATAAAAAAACTTCCTAAGTCAAAATTTGAATTTCTGGTTAGCATACTTTCAATGAGTAATATCTTCATGACATCTTGAGGGTGGTGTTGAATGTCTACCTACAGTTTTCCCAGACTGCCAGCTAGAGGCATTACCTACTAATGAAACCACTCGCAAGCTTAATTCCTTCCCAACTAGTGGCCTTGATTCCTTTTATTAGATTACCTTGCAACCAATCAGGTTTATGCTTCTTAAAGCACATAGATTAGCCCTTTGGATCCCAAGGTTTCCCGCCCAAGTCCACTTATTGTAAGCTCCTACCGGCACTAATTTTATATCTTCCATTTTCTGCATTTTTTTTAATATCTTCCTTATGTAAAGCCTATGAAAAAGCCTAAACATACAGCCACCCTTTGTACAAAAAAACAACAATAAAAAACTACAGATTTTTCTATTTTTCTATTCTCTTTTTTCAGTTTTTAGTTTCAAATGCAAATTATAATACCTTCCATGTATTTTTGGGCCCATTCTATATGGAATAAAATGTAGAGATCTAAGGAGATAAATATTAATACTATCAACCATCTGAAACAGCTTTGATTTTGATTGTAGAATCTAAAAAAGGTTGGTTAGTATCAATGTAACTATACAAAGTTTTATGGTAAGTAAACTTTATCAAGACTTTGTACCTTTGTGATGTTTATGGAAAAAAGAAGGCAAAATGCTACTCAGCATTAGGTATACATAGAAGACATATTCACTCAAAAGTTCATTTAAGAAATCCTACTTCCACAAAAGCAGAGGGTAATCATACAATTTCTCCTTAAAAAAGAAAAAAAGACTGAATACAAAATAGTGACTGGAGAGTGAAAATCAACACAAAAACAGCCATTGGATCTTTTCCTCTCAGCCATTGAAAATCAACCCAAACCTCTAAAAGCAACTATAACAATCAATAATGTTGAATGATACCATAAAATGAGAGGCAAGCATAGTATAAAGAAGATCATAGAAATTTTGAAATGAAAAGAAGAAGAACGGTATTAGGGATAACTTGAGAAGGAGAAACGGACGGAGGCGAGTTTGTGGGATTGTCCGAAGAATTGCGAGGGAAGAAACTCATATCAATGCATGAATGAGAGAGGTCGTGGCCGCTAGAGTCCGTCGATTGCAGTTAGCGATTGCGGTTGGAGGTCCTCGCTAAAGAGGTAGGGCAAACCGAAATAGCGAAAACGAGAGCAATTCATCCGTGAGGCAGATCGGGAGGGTAGGTTTTTTTTAATAATGTAAAGTTTTATTTAAATAAGTAATTACTAAATTTTAGATAATATATATTGTAATTTATTTCATCAATAAATTATTATATTTATCATCATAAAAATATAAATTTTAAATTGAATTTAAAATATAATCTTACAATAAAAATTTGTTCCCGGAAACCCCCGCAAGGGCGCTGCCCTTTGCCCCGAACCCCGTCAGGGGGCGCTGCCCTTCTTGTACCCCTGACATATCTGCGAGGCGTATGATTATGTACACAATTAAAAAGAATAATTAGTCACTAAAATGACATGTATATATTTGTGAAAAAATTTCTCTTGACTTTTAGCGACAAAATTAGCAGCCAATTTTTTTTGTGGCTAATATCAAGCTTATTTTTAGAGGCCTTATTTATTTTTGGCCGCTAAAAGATATTTTTAGCGACCAATTTCTTTTTGTCTCTATTTTTTTGGTCGCTATTGACCCATTTTATTGTAGTGAGCCCACAAAAAAATAAGCTTCCTTCTCTTTATAATCCTTAAAGATCTTAAAAGAATCTGTACTACTTAATATCTTCAAACATTTGAGATTGAAAATCATGATTCCTAATTCTTTACTTTGCAATACTATTTTATCATATATTTGTTTGGAACGAAGTTTGAAAGGATCACTTTTCTTATCTAATTTTTTATTTCTGAATTAGATGTTTATTTAAAAGGAATTTTTACCTGTAAGGTATACGAAGTAGGGTTTACAAAATCAATTTTCTAACTTTTTCTAGAATTCAGCATGTCTTTTCATTCTTATTAGTTTTTAAATCTAAAAATTAAGGGAAATTTGTCATTTAATGGAGATTGATTGATTAAAAAAAAACTTTAAATTTGATTTATGACAGGTTTTATTTGTTATTTTGTATTATTTTTATTTGTTTTTCTGTTTTTATTTTTGTTTTAAAGACCTTATGATCAGAATTCTTCCTTCTAGTTTGTCAGTGTTTTTATTTCTGTGTTTGTACTAGTCTTCTTTTAGTATTTTATTATGTTTAGTCTTTTTCCTTTCTTCTTCTTTTTGTGATGTCAAAAGGGGGAGTAGTATATTATTTGCTTAGTATGTTACTTTATATGTCATTTTCTTCTGTATTAATAGAATTTGCTTTGTTCTATTTTTTATGTCTTATTTAAAAAAGAAGAAAAAAAAATTTCATCATCCTTCTGCCTTATACTAAAACTAAGAAAGTAGGTTAATTCTCCCATCATACTCATCTCAAACTCCTTATTATTTTTAAAAATTCAACACAAAGGCTTTTATGAGAGGATCCAAATAGATTATCATAAACATAAATTTATATAATGAGTAGTTCATCTCCTAACTTTTTTAAAAATAGGATGGAGTTTATGCTCCCCTCACTAAAGGTTCTCTCTAATAGGAATGTGCTTAGCTTTTCATACCATGCTCTGGTTGCTTCTATTAGTCCATAAAATGTCTTTTTTAATTTGAACACATGATTAGGAAATTATGAATTTTCAAATCCTGGGGTTGTTCAACATAAACATCTTCTTTTATTACCCCATTCAGAAAGGTACTTTTGACATCCATTTGGTACAATTTGAATCCTTAAAGCAGGCAAAACCTAGTAGCACCCTAATTACTTCCAATCTTGCTATAGGGGTAAAGGTTACTTTAAAGTCATTCCCTTCTATTTGGTCATACCCCTTAGCCACTAACCTTGCTTTATTTCTCACCACTACACCAGAATCATTCATTTTGTTTTCAAAAACCCATTTAGAACTACACTCTGGTCCTTAGGTCTTTCAACTAGTTCCTAAATATCATTCCTCATAAATTAATGTAATTCTTCTAACATGGTTAAGATCTACAATTCATTAGAAAGGGTTTTATTTATGTTGTTGGGTTCAGTCATTAAGATGAAGGCAGAGTAGTTTATTTCTTTTCTAAGTCCATGCCTAGTTCTAACACCTTCAGATGGGTCTCCTAATATCAGTTCTTTAGGATGACTTGAAAAATACCTCCGTTCTCTAGGTAGTGAATTTTCAGGTTCTACCCTTTCCTCCAGATTTGTAGATTCTACTACTTAGGTGATCTCTATAGCTTCTTCTTCTTCTTCTACCCTAGACCCTATTGAATTATCAGATTCAGCAAATACAACATGATTGTTCTCCTCTACCACTAGTGTCCTTCTAGTGAAAATTCAATAGGATTTTCGAATATTTGAACAACTCTAGGAACACTCCTTCATCAGATTTGGGGTCAATTATTCCTAGTACAGATTTCTCATTCTTCAGAATGAACACTTTACATCTAAAGACATGAAGTTGATAGAGGTTGGGTGTCCTACGCTTAAAGATTTTATAGGGTGTCTTGTTCAACTTGGATCTAACATTAACCCTATTCAAAATATAACATGATGTATTCACCGCTTCTACCTAGAAGTAATTAGGAAGTGAGTACTCAGCTAGCATGTCTCTAATAGCTTCTATCAGGATCCCATTCTTCCTTTCAGCTACCCCATTCTGTTAAAGGGTCATAGGAGCTAATAGGTTGTGATCTATCCCTTGCTCCTTATAGTAACAATCAAAATTTTTTTTCAAACTCTCCACCATAATCACAGTGAACTGTTAGCATTTCATAACCTAGCTTCATCTAAATCCAAGTGGAGAATGATCTAAATTCCTTGAATGATTCACTTTTATGAGATATGAATCTAACCCAAGCAAACCTCAAGTAATCATCAACAATCATATACCCAAATACTTTCTCTCCAAGACTTGCAGTGCTAATGGGTCCAAAGAGATCCATGTGAAGGACTTCTAAAGGTTTGCTAGCATTAATATCCTTAATTGAGTGGAAGGAGGATTTGACTTGCCTTCCTAACTGACAGGCATCACATAGTTAGTCCTTAGTGAACTCTAGTTTGGGTATGCCTCTCACTAAGTCTTTTTGGGTGATTTTTCTATGATTTTTCATGCTTGCATGACATAATCTCCTATGCCATAACCAGGATTCATCTGTAATAGTTTTTATGCAAAGAGAATTCGTAGGTTAAATATAGTTTAAATAAAGCATGTAAATATTATTGATTCTTTTTTCTTGCAGCACAATATTTCTATTTAAGATTATAATGTGAATGGTAGATAAAAATTTGATGCTAAAGCCTTTATCACAAAGCTGGCATATGTTGAGCAGGTTATGTTTTAAGCCATCTACTAGTAACACATTTTCAATAAGAAAGTTTTATAGTTGCCAATTATACCTAAGCCCACCACTCTCTTGGTGGTGTTATCTCCAATTGTCATGTTGCCTCTTGCCCTGACCTCCAGTAAAATAATATGATTTGCATCTCCAATCGTGTGCCTTGAATATCCACTATCTTTGTACAACATGCTCTCATTAGGCCTTTTGTGAGAGCACCCCTATAAAATCAGTAGTGGTCAGATTTGGGAACCCAAATAAGTTTGGGTTTCACCTTATGGAATGTGGGATAAGATGCTTGCATGCTATACTATGAATTATGCAATTTTGGTCTCTACACCAAATATGTTCTATAGTGGATAGTGCAAGTGTGGGAGATATATCCTAGCATGGCATAAGAAAAACATCTAACTCTAGGTAAAGGGTTTTCTAATTTATGTAGGTTATGGTGCCTCTTCCTAGGTTTGAATGATATATACTGTGGTGATGGATTATGTAACTATGAAAGTGTAGGTGATGCTTTATTTTCTTTGAAATCATTTTCAAGAAATGAATTTCAATTTTTAATGCATGCTTCCTATCATCAGCTTTATCTAAACATGCCTTTAATTTCTTAAATGAATCTTCTAAATTAATATGTGATGCTTTTAAGGAATCATGCTTATCAGCTAGATCAAGATGCTTCTTATTTAAAGTGTCAAATTCATCTAATAAAACTGAGTGATTACTATCCAAACTAGAATGATCTTTCTTGAGGCATTCATGCTCTTTCTGCAGATTTGAAAAGTAAGATTTAAGGCTTGTATGCAATTTCTTGAGCTTCCTATATGTAGTATGAATTATTTCAGAAACTTCAAATAATTCATCCTAGGAAATCTCACTTACCTCTTCTTGATCAGAATGATCAAGATGATTATCTATCTTTAAGCACAGGTTGGTTACCTGCTCTTCTACTTCAGTTTTAGATGAGTCTGAACTAGAGTTTGCCTAGAAAGCCTTTTGAGTCCTTAACTTTTTTTTGAACTTAGTTTTTTCTTCCCCCTTCTCCTTGATTGGGTGAGTTTTTAGATTTGGGCAATCCAACTTCAAGTTCCCTAGCTTCCTGCATTCAAAACATATAACATCAGCAAAAATCTTAGAATTTTTGTTAGCTTTACCTTTATTCTATTACTGATGACACTTTTGATTTTTTTTAGAAATCTTTTAAATTGCCTTATTATCAGTGCAATGTCATCATCATCATCAGGTGCGAATTGTCACTACAAGAATCATTAACCTTTAACACCACTATTTTCTCCTTTCTCTTTTCATTTTCATTAAGCTGTCTTTGACTCACTCGTTACTCATAAGCAGTGAGTGATCCAAGTTAGTTATCAAAAGAGTAAATATCCAAATAAATATTCAGTTATAATAATAATTTTTGCATCATAGGAAGTAGGTAAGCAATGCAAGATGTTGTTAACTTTTTTGTAGATAGTAAGTTCTCTTCTTAAGGCATGAAGGGAAGTAACAATCTTAGTCAACCTAATATACATTTCGGAAATTGATTCACTAGGTTTCATGCGAAATATATCATAATCATGGAGCATAATATTCAACCTAAATTATTTTACTGCATTTGTTCCTTCATAAGTTATACAGAGTTTAACCAAAATCTCCTTACCAGTAGTGCAAGTAGAAATACATAAATATTCTTCAATTTTTAAAGAACAGATAAATAAGTTCAAATATTTTACATTCAATTGGGCTAAATCTCTCTCCTATGCTCCATTTAGAAAAAAAAAATTCAGTTTTAATGCCATTAACTAAGCATGAAAGTGTAGAATATCCTTCCTGAATTAACATCCACATGCGATAATCTATAGAATGTAAAATGGTAGACATGTAAATTTTCTAAAAATTAAAATGAATATTATCAAATAAAGGTGGTCAAGTGATTGAATATCCTTCCGTAGTATTATAATTTTCAAAGTTAGCCATTCATCTCTTTTCAAAAGTTTTCAAAAAATTAATTTATGAATCTCGCTCTTACACCACTTGAAAGTTCGTGAAGGTTGTTAAACCATTAAGAACAAGTTCGAGGCTAACCAAGAGGGGGGTGAATTAGTTATTTTAAAAATTATTTAAAGTAAAAAAGAAAAATCTTTTTATCTTTTTAAATATTTTAAAATAAACAAGTTTATCCCATAATACAAAAGTAGATTAAGTTCACTATAATTATAAATTTAAATCACACTAAAATCATAAACGAATGCGAAAATAACAATCCAAAAAAGAAAAAGAATGAGCACACAGAATTTTATAGTGGTTCGATCAAAGTTGACCTACATCCACTCCTTGGAGGCCTCCTCTGAGTATTATACTAAACATTTTAGTGTATCTCCTTTGACCCCCACTACTAGGCAGAGAAGCCCTTATAGAATCACTTTCACCTTCCCGTTGTGGTGGAGAACCAAAAGCTTTTACATCCTCCCAATGACAGGAGCGAATCATAAATCTTTTACACCCTCCTAGGGTAGGCAGAGAACTTGAATCCTTTTACTCCATCCTGGAGTAAGCAGATAACCTCAATCCTTTTACTTCCTGCTGGAGTAGTTAGAGAATCTAAATCTGATGCTAAAGAATATCTCCCCAAAGCCACCAAGGAATCACAGAAGCAGCTTGAAGAAGATGATGGAATCCTGACTTGGAGTAACCTTCGTGAATACCTCACAACGCCCCCTCACAAGAATCTCTTCCTCTCTCCCAAAGATCTCCCTCTTCCTTCTCTAAACTCTCTCTCAAAATAAGTTAACAACAAAAGTTCTTATATAAGAATTTGTGGGAGCTTAAATAGGGAGCTTGCAAAAGATGCCCTAATTTTCAATTTATGCTTTTGATTGTCCAGTATGATCCATCAATGTATTGTATGATTTATTTAAAACTACCTTTTCAACTAGTATAAACTCTACCCTATTGTATGATAAGTATAAGTGTTTCTATGGATCATCCAGTATGATTGAGAACTTCATCCCATCCGATTAGTATAAACACATAGCTAATCATCATAGTCGATGAGCAGCATTTAAATATCGTGTCATGCAGCAATCGGATCATGCTGTACAATTGAGTACATCATCTCATATGATCAAAAAAACACATAACTAATCATCCCAAATGATGGGAGGCATTTAATTATCATCCAATGCAAGAATCGGGTCGTAGAGTATGATCATATCCGATCGTCCTATACGTTTTAATTGAACATTTTAACCATAATTAAACACCAAATCAAAGGATCAATTTAGGCATGATTGTCATATATTGTACAGTTCAATATGAATTATATGGTACAATTAGATGTGAATTTTGAATATTAAAATATTACCTAAATTGTGATTGACAGCTATTTTGCTGATTATAACTTATCATCCTGTATGATATGGATAGTATAGTATGATTAGTTTAATCACTCTTAATTAATAGAGAATGCCCTAATTAGAGTTTTTTGGTTAACAGATCATCTAGTGCAATATAAATCATACCATACGATTAGTTCAAAAAACTAAATTTTTTTTTAACTCACCAACTCACTCTCTTGAGGGTGTATGTGAAAGGTTACTCAGCTTGGTGTCCACCATATACATGACTTGACTTAAGAAAGATCAAAATACATAGAAATTGAAATTATAAACTTACTCAACCTTAGTTTACCTAATCTTGAGCTAATTGATATTGCTACTGGATTTATGGACTTGTAATGTTAATGAGCAGGGCGACAAAATAGATATACAATAATAATAGTGATAAGGAAATAGTAATATTTGCTATCATCAAAATCATAATGCTGGGGCCCAGATTTGCAACAGTACTATAATTACAAACTTAATTCATTCCTTTACTGACACCACTTGAAAGTTCGTGAAGGTTGTTAAACCATTAAGAACAAGTTCGAGGCTAACCAAGAGGGGGGTGAATTAGTTATTTTAAAAATTATTTAAAGTAAAAAAGAAAAATCTTTTTATCTTTTTAAATATTTTAAAATAAACAAGTTTATCCCATAATACAGAAGTAGATTAAGTTCACTATAATTATAAATTTAAATCACACTAAAATCATAAACGAATGCGAAAATAACAATCCAAAAAAGAAAAAGTATGAGCACACAGAATTTTTAGTGGTTCGATCAAAGTTGACCTACATCCACTCCTTGGAGGCCTCCTCTGAGTATTATACTAAACATTTTAGTGTATCTCCTTTGACCCCCACTACTAGGCAAAGAAGCCCTTATAGAATCACTTTCACCTTCCCGTTGTGGTGGAGAACCAAAAGCTTTTACATCCTCCCAATGACAGGAGCGAATCATAAATCTTTTACACCCTCCTAGGGTAGGCAGAGAACTTGAATCCTTTTACTCCATCCTGGAGTAAGCAGATAACCTCAATCCTTTTACTTCCTGCTGGAGTAGTTAGAGAATCTAAATCTGATGCTAAAGAATATCTCCCCAAAGCCACCAAGGAATCACATAAGCAGCTTGAAGAAGATGATGGAATCCTGACTTGGAGTAACCTTTGTGAATACCTCACAACGCCCCCTCACAAGAATCTCTTTCTCTCTCCCAAAGATCTCCCTCTTCCTTCTCTAAACTCTCTCTCAAAATAAGTCAACAACAAAAGTTCTTATATAAGAATTTGTGGGAGCTTAAATAGGGAGCTTGCAAAAGATGCCCTAATTTTCAATTTATGCTTTTGATTGTCCAGTATGATCCATCAATGTATTGTATGATTTATTTAAAACTACCTTTTCAACTAGTAAAAACTCTACCCTGTTGTATGATAAGAATAAGTGTTTCTCTGGATCATCCAGTATGATTGAGAACTTCAGCCCATCCGATTAGTATAAACACATAGCTAATCATCATAGTCGATGAGCAGCATTTAAATATCGTGTCATGCAGCAATCGGATCATGCTGTACAATTGAGTACATCATCTCATATGATCAAAAAAACACATAACTAATCATCCCAAATGATGGGAGGCATTTAATTATCATCCAATGCAAGAATCGGGTCGTACAGTATGATCATATCCGATCGTCCTATACGTTTTAATTGAACATTTTAACCATAATTAAACACCAAATCAAAGGATCAATTTTGGCATGATTGTCATATATTGTACAGTTCAATATTAATTATATGGTACAATTAGATGTGAATTTTGAATATTAAAATATTACCTAAATTGTGATTGGCAGCTATTTTGCTGATTATAACTTATCATCCTGTATGATATGGATAGTATAGTATGATTAGTTTAATCACTCTTAATTAATAGAGAATGCCCTAATTAGAGTTTTTTGGTTAACAGATCATCTAGTGCAATATAAATCATACCATATGATTAGTTCAAAAAACTAAATTTTTTTTAACTCACCAACTCACTCTCTTGAGGGTGTATGTGCAAGGTTACTCAGCTTAGTGTCCACCATATACATGACTTGACTTAAGAAAGATCAAAATACATAGAAATTGAAATTATAAACTTACTCAACCTTAGTTTACCTGATCTTGAGCTAATTGATATTGCTACTGGATTTATGGACTTGTAATGTTAATGAGCAGGGCGACAAAATAGATATACAATAATAATAGTGATAAGGAAATAGTAATATTTGCTATCATCAAAATCATAATGCTGGGGCCCAGATTTGCAACAGTACTATAATTACAACCTTAATTCATTCCTTAAATGTGCACAATATTTAGTATTAACTCTCACCATATAAAAAGTGGAAAAAATATAATTTAATTATTTAAAAAGTTCCAATTAAAGTTTTGTTACTATTTTGGATGCAATTGTGTATACATACCATTTAATTCAAAATGAAATGCAAGAAAAAAAGTAAATGTTTTGACATTTATGGAAGCTAAAACACCTTCTTTGTTACTTAAATACGTAAATATTTTATTTTGCAATATTGTAGGCTATAATGGGCATTCTATGTCGTGTATAACATTCTTTATAATAATAATAATAATAATAATAATAATAATAATAATAATAATAATAATAATAATAATAATAATAATAATTATTATTATTATTATTATTATTATTATTATTATTGTTGTTGTTGTTGTTGTCATTATTATTATTATTATTATTATTATTATTGTTGTTGTTGTTATTGTTATTATTGCAGGCTAGAATATATGGAGCAATAGAGTTAGAATTTGTTTTTTCTCAACATAGTACGGATATCCAGCACACAAATAGGGAATTCAAAAACATAAGATTTTTTACATGAAAATTCTTGGAAAAGAGAAAAACCACGGGGCCACGCTTAGTTAAAATGATTCCACTAGTGTTTAAAGAGATTATAGGTGATTGATTCATCCTTAAAATTGAGTATGATCATATTAGATTAGTCAAGAGTTGGGTTGAAATCTCATGATGAATATAAATTAGACAAAAATATGGTGATATTGGGTGGTCAGGTGAAAATTCAGCATCAATCAGTGGTCGGGCGAAAGTGTGGTCATAGTTGGTGACCAGGAACAAGTCTATAGTCAGACACTGACTGGACAAAAGTCCAACGGTGGTCAAGGAGGAGCCTGGTGGCAACAAAACTCTAGTTTCTCTTTCTTCTTTCTCTTCCTTGCGTAGTCCTCTTCCATGAGGAATGAGGGATCTATTTAGAGTTTTTTGAGACTGGCATAGATAGTTAATAGAAGGGTGATCAACGGTGAGTTCGGAGTGGTTTGAATGGACGGAAAATATTGATCCCCTTGATTGTGGATCATTTATTGGGCAATCAAATGTCTTAATGATATCAAAACATGATAGTCTTGGGCTCGTTGGATTCGTCTTGTTGAGCCGCTCGATTAATCTATAAGCATGTCACATTTATAAATCATTTTATTATCTAATTTTTTGTCTAATCTTTCTAAATACACTTCAGGTCTTTGATTTGTACCCATTTGGGCCTGGACTAAATCGAATATGGTGTAGTTGGGTTCATATTTTTGAGACGTTCACTTTGACTACAAGTTTGCTGAAATTGGAGTTTGGATTGCCCCAAATTTAATTTTGGAAGTTTCCAACATGAATTTGCCTTGAGATTCATGCCAAACAAAGATAAATTTTGACGATGTATCACTTGTCCCCCTATTTTTAGATATTGAAGCTCTAGAAGTCCGAAATACGTGTTACACCTTTGGAAAATTTTTTATATGATTTAAAACTCCAAAATAATCTGATCTTGAGTGTAGAGGTCTCAATTAGCTTTAAAATTCCAAAATTGAGTGTGGAACATCAAAAAATGTTCCCAATGACCCTAAAAATGTAGAAATTGGATTGCCCAGGCCAAAAATTAGGCTCAAAAATGGGTTGGGATGGACTAGCTGCTAGCTAATGCCTCTGTTACCGCCACCAGCACTCCGTCGTACACCTAGCATTATACCCGCTCACTGCTTCCTGCCTGCGTGCAAGCTAGCATTCCTACCCGGCTGCTCGTGTAGAGTCGCCTACCTGAGCTGCTGCCCTCGCTTACTACCAGTTGCCCTCACTATTTGTTGTTGCTACTTGGCTGCTATGCGCCAGCCGTAGCCGCAGGTGTGTCTTATATATATATATATATATAATATTTTTTTATTATTTTTATTTAATTTATTTGTATTATTATTATTCTACCTCTATCACTATGTATATTTTAGCCTGCAAAAGTAGTAAATAACTTGGAGAGAAAATAACGACTCACAACAATAATTTAAGGAGGTTTGGAGTAGACCCCTAGGGCCCTCCCAAGGGAAGATACACTTAGGTGGTTATCCAACTCAATTATTCATGGGAACTCTCTAAGTAAAGGGTTAACTTCAAAATAAATAATGAAAAATACTTATTATCCTAATGATGAGAAAAATCCAACAAAATCCCATTAGCAAAAAAATTGAACCCATAATCAATAAACATATTCTCTAGAGTATCATGAAGGAACTACCCAAATTTTAACCAGTGAAAAAAGTAAACAATTATTTTATTGTAAATTTAATTTATAATATTTTGCTTTATGCATAATAATAATAATAATAATAATAATAATAAATATATCATCAAAAAATATAAATTGATCGGGAATGAATCTCGAGGCAAAATAAAGTTGGAAACTTCCAAAATTAAATTTGGGACAATCTGAACTCCGATTTCATCAAACTTATAGTCAAACTAAATGTTTCCAAAATACAAACGCAATGACACCAAATTTTACTCAATCCAAGCCCAAATGGGTTGAAATCGAAGTCCTAAAGCTCATTTGGACAGCTTAAATCATAAATTGGATAATGAAATGATTTCCAAATATGATATGCTTATAGCCAAATCGAGCAGCTTGACGAGAAAAATCAAATGAGCCTAAGATCATTAAATTATGATATAATTAAGCATTCAAATACCTCATAAATGTTCCATAATCATGGGGATCAATATCGACCATCCATTCAAACCACTCCGAACTTACCCTTGACTCCCTGCTAATTACAAACATGTCACACAGTTAAATAACACTAAACTAAACTCATTGAGAATAGAAAGACCTTCCATCTTCGAAAAATCTTCTTTGGATATCTCATTATTTAGCAAACTTTATACATACTTGATAACATTAAAGTTATCATGTTCTACAATGATACCTTTAGCTTCAAACATTAACTCTTGAAGAAATTTTCTTAAAGAAATAATTGATAAGAGCTCTAGTTGCGAACAATCCCAGTGTAGTGTGCTGAAGCCAAAAGCACAAAGAAATCTACCTCTCTGATCTCTGAAAACACGCCCTATACCAGTTTTGTACGAGCTTACCAAGGAAGCATCTATGTTGAGCTTAATCCATTGGGGAGGAGGGGGATGCCAAGAAGAATTCAATAGCTAATTCAGCTGGTTCGCATCCCAATTTTTCAAAAAAGGATTAGTCCTGAATGAAGCAATAGCAAAACTTATTACATTAGCTGCTATAAAACCCGCACAGTCCTCCGATCCTCCATGCTTCAACTTATTTCTAGTTTTCCAAGAGAAAAACACAACAGAACAATACAAGTTTCTAATAAAAGGATTATATATCACTTTATATATCAAAATATATCTCCCTCATTCATTTTGCTCTCTCATTCCCACACTAACTCACCCCCCTTCTCTCTCTTTCCATCTCTCACTCTCTCTCATACTCTCCCTTCCATATTAGTCTATCACTATCTTTATATCTCTACCTCTCTATCTCTCTCTTCTCAATCCCTCACTCCACCTCACTACTCCCTCCTTCACCCTATTTCTCTCTTTATCTCCTCTCTCACTTTCGATCTTTATATATTTCTCTCTCACTCTCTCCTTATCTCTTACATTCCCTTTAATTACCTTTCCCTTTCACCATCTCTCTTTCACCCTCTGTCATACTCTTTCTCCCTCCCTCTCACTCTTTCTCTTCATCTCTTCCTCTCTATCACACACACACTATCTCTTGCTTTCTTTCATCTTTATTTATCTCAATCTTTATCTCCCCTCCCTCTATTTATCTTCCATTATCTCTCTCTAATCTTCAATCTAACTATCTACTCTGAAGCTCTTCTCCCTCCCACACACAATCTATCTTTTCCTCTCTCTCCCTCTACCTCTCTCTCACCCCCTATCCCTCTCTCTTACATAGATTTTCACTCACTTTCTCACAATTTTTTGCTCCATCACTCTCTCTAGGTCTAACCCATTTTTTATCCATCCTTTATCTTTATATAAATACTCCATCTTTTCTCACTTTCTCACTTCTCTATCTATTGCACTCGCACTTTCTCTATCTCCCACTCCCTCTCTCTCTCACCATCTCTCTCAAAATATATCTCTTACTCTCACTCTATTTCTCTAATTCAACATCTCTTTATCGCTCTCTCTCTCTCTCACTCACTCTTTCTGTCTAACTTGCTTTCTCTCTATCTCCAACAATTTCTCCCTCCCTCCCCTTAAATTACTCTCTATTTTCCCTCTCTTATCTTATTCCTCTCTCTCTTCCTATTAGACACACACACACACACACACACATACTTGCTCTATCTCTTAAAACATGTATGACTCCCACTCCCTTTCTATCCATCATCTGTTTCTCCTTATCTATCCCTCCCTCTTTCTATTTTTATCACTTTTAATAAATAAATTCCATGCTACCTCACCATATACAACTCTTTCTCCTTCTTTCTACTCCTTTCTTTCTCCTCCCTCTCTGTCTTTCATGCACGCACAGGCGTGCACTCACTCTATATGTAACTCTATCTCATTTCTTATCCTTACTCTCTTTCTCTCACGCTCTCTCTTCCATACTCTCTGCCTGTCTTTCTTTCCTTTTTAGACTCTCTTGAACTTAATTTCCTTCCTTTTCTCTCTATCTCTATACTTTTCTCTCTTCTCCTTCCCCTTCCTCTCTATTTCACACTATATATCTTATCTTACTCCCAATGTTGCTCTCTCTCTATCACTATCTCTCACATTCACTATGTCACTCCCTCTCACATTTTCTTTCACTCTCTCTCCATCTCACACTCTCTCAACCTCTCTCCCTTTCTTTCTATCACACACCCTCACTCACTCACACATGCTCTTTCTTCTCTCTCATGCTCCATCCATTTCTATGTCTTCCATTCTCTCTCTCCCTCTCACCCTCACTCTACTCTCTTTTCCCACCCTCTTACTCCCTATCCCTCTTTCTTACACACTTTTTCACTCACTCTTCACTCTACCTCCATCTATCGCCCTCTAGCTCTTACCCTTTCTATATATGTCATCCCTATATAACTCTCTTTTTCCCTCTCTCACTTGTTTGTTCCTTTCTCTTTCCACTCACTTTCCCTTTCACTTTCTCTATCTTACTTTCTCTCGCTACATCTGCCTATCTCTTTCAAACACAAACACCCTCTCTCTCTCTCTCTCTCTTTAATACCCTTTCACATTGATTCTCACTCTCGCTCCCTCCATCTCTCTCTCTAGCTCTTATCCTCACTCAGTCCACCTCTCTCTGTATATTTATCTTTCTCCCTTGATAGTTTTTTCCCATCTCTCATACTTCTCTATCTCTTGCACTCATACTTTCTCGATCTATGTCCCTCTCTTTCACTCCCTCTCCCTCTCTCTCTAAAAATATATCTCTCATTGTCACTCTCTTTACCTCTCCATTTTTCTCTTTCTAACAGTCTCGCTCACATCTCACTATCTCTTTATCACTATCTTTCTCTCGCATTCCCTCTCGTTCCCTCTGCTCTTTTTCACTCTCTAACAAAATATGTCTCACTCAATTTCTTCCTCTCTCCCTTCAAATTGCTTTACATTTTATCTTATCTTGCCCTGTTACTCTCTCTCTCCCTTTCACTAGATTTGTCTCTTATTGCCCCTCTATTATGCTATGCCTATTTCTCTCACTCACTCTTACCCTCCCTTTTTTGTTCTCTCTTTATATCTCTCCATCTTACTCTAGCATTCTCTCCCCTACTCTCTTTCATCCATTCTCTTGCACTATATATTTCCCTCCATCTCTTCTAATCTCTCTATATTATTCTCTCTTGCTCTCTCTCAACTTCCCCATCTCTATCGCTTTCTAACTCCTCTTCCACTCTATTACTTCTCTCTCACTCACTCTCTATATTCTCTCACTCCCTTTCTATCGTCACTCCTCCCCCTCTATGACTTTGCTTCACCTCTATATCTATATCACACACTCTCTCTTCTTCTCATGGGTTTTTTCCCTATCTCTATATATCTTCTCTCTCTCTTACATACACTCTCTCTCACTCTAGCATTATCTATCTCAATCCCTCTGACTATCTCTATTTAACACTCTCTCACTCACTCACTCTGCACATACACTCTCTATATCATTCTATCTTTATATCCCTCTTTCTCTATCTCACACACTCTCTCTCCCTCTCTCTCTCTTCTTCTCACTCCCACTTTTTCTCTTAAACTCTCTCTCACTTTCTCTCACCCCCTTCTCTATCTTACTATTTTGTTCTCCTTCTCTCACCCTATCACTCTCTAGCTCTCCTTCCCTCTATCTCTTGCTTGATTTTTCTTTATCTTGCAATCTCTCTCCCTCTCTCCCTCTCTCCCTCTCCTTCTCTCTCTATTTTTTGTCACTCTCTTACTCTCACTCTCCCTCTCATTTTCACCCCTATCTCACCTTCTCACTCCCCATCTCTCCCTCACTCTTCCTATCTCTCTATATCATTCTATCTTTGTCCCCCACTTTCACCTATCTATGTCACTTTCTCTCAAATATCTTACCCCTCCCTTGTCTCTCCATGTCTCTAACTCTATCTCTTTATTTCTCCCTTTCTCCCGTTATTTGCTTGCACTTTATGTCTCTTCTAGATCTCTATCTCCCTCCTACCCTCTCTCCATCTTTCCTTCATTTTCCCGTAATCGTCTCATTCTATCTCTTCCTCTTTCATTAGTGTCACTATCTCTTGCTCTGACCCACTTTTCCCTCTCTCCATCTCTTTATTTCTACTAATCTATCTCCCTGTCTCTTTCTCCCTCTCTCTATATCCCTTTCTCTTAGTCTCTACTGCTCTCTTTCTCTTTTATACTCTCACTCACTCTATATTTCCCTTTCTTATTCTCTCTCTCTCTCTCTCCATTTCTCACTTCTAATCTCCCTATCTCACTCTATATCAACATCTATTTCTTTATTTATATCTCTCTCTAACATTATCTCTATACATCACTTACAATTTCCAATCACTATTTGTCTCTATTTTTCTCCCTCTCTCTCTCTCTCCCCCTCACACTCTCTCTCACCCTCTATCTCCATCCTTCTACTTGTTCATTTCTCTCTTTATTTATCCTCCCACCATCTACATTATCTTGCTTATTCATTTTGTGCATGCTCTTTTTATCCCTCACCTTTCTCTCTCTCTCTCTCTCTCTCTCTCTCTCTCTCTCTCTCTCTCTCTCTCTCTCTCTCTCTCTCTCCCTCCCTCCCACTCTCTCAATAAACCTCACACACACACGTTCATTGTATCTCTAACTCTCCAATTGTCCCTCTTTCTATGTTTTTCTCGCGGTTTCACTCACTCTGTCACCCTCGCTCTCTTTCTCCATATCTCTCTCATATCTTTGTCTATATCTCTCTCATCTCTTTCTCTCTCTATCTCTCTCATCTCTTTCTCTCTCTATCTCTCTATTACAAAAATATATCTCTCTCCCTCACTCTGCCTCACTCTCAATCTCCCCCTCTCATTTACTTTCTCTCAATCTTACTCACATTTTCCCTTCCTCTTTCCATCTTGTCTCTCACAATAACTTTTTCTCTTGCTCTCTCTCTCACTCTCTCATTTCTCACATCTCTCTTTCTCACTCTCACTCACTCTTTCATCACTATCTCTATCTCCTTTTCCCTCTTTCTCTATATCTTTCTCTCTTCTCTTTTACCGTGTCTCCTTACCTCCTCACCTCCTCCCTCACTCTCTAAGTCTCTCAATTTACTTAAAGAGATGAAGAGATTGAGAGAGGGAGAAAGGGTGAGAGGGAGGGTGAGAGGGTTAAGGAGAAGGTGATAATGAGAGAAAGAGGGAAAGGGAGAGAGGGAGAAAGAAAAGTATAAAGAAAGAGAGATAGTGAGTAAAATTTAAACTTAGAGAGGAGATAAAATGTTAAATAGTGAGGGAGAAGAGAAGTTTTTAGTTAAAGGTTTAATGAAGGGTTTACAAA
Source organism: Dendrobium chrysotoxum (assembly GCA_019925795.1). Lineage (NCBI taxonomy): Eukaryota > Viridiplantae > Streptophyta > Magnoliopsida > Asparagales > Orchidaceae > Dendrobium > Dendrobium chrysotoxum. The sequence continues at coordinate 7,898,587 of CM034304.1, read as the reverse complement.
CTAGTTATATTTTTAAGGTTTCAGGTTCCAAGTTTAGGGTTTAGGGGTTCAAGTCAGGATTGGGTTTAGGTTTTGGCTTTTAAGGTTTAAGATTTAGAGTTTAAGGTTTTTAATGTTTATAATTAAGTGTTAAGGGTTAGGGTTTTTAGTTAGGTTTTAGGGTTTAACATTTAGCGGTTAGGGCCCTTTGTTTAAATTTTAGGGTTAGGGTTAAGGTTTAGTGTTAGAATTTAGGGTTTCGGGTATTGGGTGTAGTGGTTACATTTTAGTGTTTGGGGATTAGTGTTAAGGGTTAGGACGTTTTATTTATAGTATTTGGTTTAGGATTTGGTTTTTAGGTTTTATGGCCTAAAATTTTATGTTTAGATTTTAGAGTTTAGGGTTAGGGTCTTTGTTTTAGGGTTTAGGTTCTAGGGTTTAGCTTTAAGGGTTTAAGGTTTAGAATTTTTTGTTTAGGTATAAATGTTTAGCATTTATGGATTAGGGTATAGGTTATAGGGTTTAGGGTTTAAGGTTTATGGTTTATGGTTTGGGATTAGGGTTTAGGTTTTAGGAATTAAAGTTTAGGATTTAGAGTTTAGGGTTGTTAAGGTGTGAATAATGGCTTAGGGTTAGGTCTTATAATTTTTTTTTTAGGTTTAGGGTTTATGGCTTAATTTTATATTAGGGTTTTATACATATGGATTAGGGTTAAGGTTTAAGGTTTATAGTTAAGGGTTTAGGGTTTAGTATTTAGAGTTTTGGGTTTTTAGTGTGCAAGGTTAGTGATTTTTAATGTTTAGGTTTTAGGGTTAATATTAAGGGTTAAGGATTTAGTTTATAGAGTTTTCAATTTAGGGTTAAGTGTTTATAATTTTGAGATTAGGGTATAAGTATATGGTTTAGAGTTCAGGGTTTTTGGTTTAGCTTTTAGAGTTTAAGGTTTAGAGTTATTATTTGGGCTTAGGGTTTAGGTTTTAGTGTTTAAGTTTAGGGTCTAGTGTATAGGATTTAGAGGTTAGTGTTTAGTGTTTAAGGTTTAAAGTTTAAGATTTTTGTTTTAGGATTTAGGGATTAGGGCTACCATTTATGGTTTAGGTTGTAGGGCTTATTTTTTTCATTAAGTGTTTACAATTATGGCTTAGCGTTTATGATTTAGGAAATTTTATTTAGTGTTTGGGGATTGGGGTTGCGATTTGGGCTTCAAGTTTAGGTTTTATGGTTTAGAGTTAGGGTTTTATTTTAGAGTTGTGTTAAAACCCTAGGGTTTAGGGTTTTGAGCTTACAATTTAGGGTTTAGGATTAGGGTTTAGTAATTTGGGTTTAGGGTTTAATGCTAGGCTCTAGGGTTTTGGGTAAAATTTTAGGCTTCTTTTTGGGTTTATGGTTTTGGGTTTAATGCCTAAGGCTTAAGGAGTAGGGTTAAAGGTTTAGGTTTAGGGTTTTATCTTAAACGTTTTATATTTAGGTAATATAGTTTACGATATATTATTAGGTTTTAGGGTTTTATGTCTTTGGTTTAGCGTTTATTGCTTAAGGTTTAAGTGTTAGGATTTTGATTTAATGTTTTGGTTTAGGGTTATGAGTTTATGGTTATTAGGTTTTTAGGTTAAGTATTTTGGTTTTAGGGTTTTGAAGGGTCTAAGGTTTAGGGTTTAGTCCTTTAGATTTAGAGTTTAGAGTTTAGAGTTTATGTTTTAGGGTTTAGGGTTATGGTTTATGGTTTATGTTTTTAGTTTATTATTTATGGTTTAGGATTAGGGAATATGGTTTTGATTTTAAGGTTTAAAATTTATAGTTTAGGGTTTAAATTTTAGATTTAGTGTTAAGGGTTCAGAGTTTATGTTTAGGGTTCTGGTTTATGCTTTATGGTTTAGGGTTTAATTTTTAAGGTTTAGTTTTAGGATTAGGGTTTAGGATTTTGGGCTTTTTATTTAGGGTTTAGTGATTAAGCTCAAAGTTTGAGGTTTAGCTTTTAGGTTTTGGTTTAATGTTTTAGTGTTTACGGTTTGGGATTAGGGTTATGGTTTATGACTTATAGTTAAAGGTTTTTGGCTCATCTTTTAGGGTTTATGTTTTATATTTTCGGTTTAAGGTTTTAGGGTGTAGGGTTTATCATTTAGGATTTATGGTTTAGGTTTTTTATGGTTTTGGATTTTAGGGTTTAGGGATTATTATTTAGGTTTATAGTTTAGGTTTTGAGGGTTTAGAATTTCTGATTTCTGTGAACTAGGGTATAGGGTTTTGGGTTTAGGGTTTAAGGAAGGATTAGGCTTTAGGGTTTAGGGAAGGATTAGGCTTTAGGGTTTAGAGCTTTGGTTCGTGTTTAGGTTTTATGTTTTACAGTTTAGACTTTAGGGTTGAGGGGCTTAGGTTTTAGAGTAAATTGTATTGGATTTATTATTGTGAGATTGGGTTTTGGAATAAGTGTTTCTAATTTGGGTTTTATATTTTAGGGTTTGTGGTTTAGGACTTAGAGTTAAATATTTAGGGTTAAAGTTTATGATTTAGGTTTTAGAGTTTACGATAAAATGTTTAAGGTTAAAAGTTTGGGGTTTATAACTTTGGATTTATGGTATATGGATTATGGTTTTGGTTTTGGTTTTATAATTTACGGTTAAGGTTTAGGATTTAGGTTTTTGTTTCAGTTATTTATGGTTTAGGGTTTAGCATTTCTTATTATTCATGGTTTAGGGTTCGGCATTTCTAATTTTGGTTTTACGGTTTAAGTTTTAAGGTTTATGGTTTTGGTTTTAGGGTTTAGATTTTTGGGTTTATGAATTAGGGTTGGGTTTTAAGGTTTATGGTTTACGTTTTAGTGTTTAGAGTTAGGGTTTAGGAATTAGGGTTAGGGTTTAGGGTTTTGAGTAAAACTTTAGCATTTTTAGTGTTTAAGATTTAGGATTTTTGTTTAGGATTAAGGGTTTAGGGTTATGGTTGGTGGTTTTGTTATTAGGGTAGGATATAGATTTTATGTTTTAGGGTTTAATGGTTAGGCATAGAGAAATGTTTTAAGGTTATGGGTTTAAATTTTATGTTTAGGGTTTAGTGTTTAAGGTTTAAGGATTAGGGTTCTGGGTCTAAAGTTTGGTGTTCAGAGGTAAGGATTTAGGGTTTAGTATATGGTTAAGCTTTTCGGCTTAAGGCTTTAGGTCTTTTTATTTAGGATTGAAGTTTTAGATTTTAGAGTTTAGTGTTTAAGGGATTCAGGTTTAGGATCGAGGGATTAGGAAGGTTTAGGATTTAGGGTTTAGAGTTTTGGATCCATGACCTTACATGGATCAAAAACTCACTAATGCTGAAAGTCTTAAAATAAAATTAAAAAAAAAAGAAAAGTCTATAGAGTTAATAATCCCTATCTAATTACGGTAGAAGATCTAGAAGAAAAGGAAAAAACAAAACCCAAAAAATAAGCTCAAGCTTGAATCCACATTTCGCACCAAGCTACCAAAGAGGGATCCAGTAAAGAAGAGTAGGAAAGAAAAATAAAATTGTTACACACTAAGTAGGCCAACTAAGCCCCAAAATGGAAAAATTGAACCAAAGAAAAAGTCAAGCTCCACATGACCATGAGGACTAAACACATGCCAACAAACTCATCAACAAGAAACCTTAGAAGCCCATGGAAGTAACACCTCACAAAATAACCATCAACAAGCACCAGTGTAGCCAAGACTTGCACATATAGAGAAACTGAACAAAATCTACTTAGAGCACAAATCACCAAAGAAAAAAACTACAAAATTGCAAGGGCCAAAGCAGCACCAACTAAGCAAAACAAACAATGCAAATAGACTAACCCAAAGAGGGCTACACAAGAACACCCAACTAGGATAACTAAGGTAACCTTAGATAACACCCAGCCCTAAAAACCTAAGAAGCAACAAGGATAAGGAGGAAACCTCCATACCCAGCAACCCAACATCCACTAAAACTCCACCCCAATACAGGAAAACAACAACAAAAATTGCCCATAGATACAAAAATCCCCAAACAACAAGAAAGACTAGTTTATAAAGAGGGAAAATAGAAGAAAATATTTTTAAAAAGAGGTATGGGTTTGGAAGGCATATATTAGCACAATTGTTTTTATCTCAAGAGACCAATCATTTAAAAACTTAGGATGAAAGCTGTTGGATAATACCCCAACATCCAGCTGAGCCAACAATAAACTTAGCCATATATTCACCAACCACAACCTCAATGAAAGACCACAACCAACAACATATAGGCAGAGACACCCAAAATGAAAAATGAGGAATGTTGACCAGAAAACTAGACATATGGCATAAATAAGAAGTACAAAATTGCATAATAATTTTCAACTATCATAAAAATTTTCAGATCACATCTAAATCACCTCCCCATAACCACAAAAAATGCATCATAATGACCACAGAGAAAGGAACACAACAAAACAAGTGAAGAAATATGACTCAGAGTTGACTAATAAAAATAGAAAATTTCTTGACATCAAAGCATGTAAGGGCCCAGCATGAGATAAACAAGAAAAATCGCAACATCCAACCACTAAACAATAATAACATAAATAGAAGAGTTAAAATGAGGCCCAAATAACCACGCAAAATTGCCCACTAGGTAGCAACAAAACCCTCATACAACACAAAACATAAACCAAAATCAACAACAAGCACACCTACACCCACCTGAAGAAAATATAAATAAAAGCATAGATAAAAAAAAAAAAGAAAATGCCAAATGAGTCAAAGAAAAACCACCACAACATATAGGCTAGCAAACCATAAGAGACGGAAGTAGGGATGAACAAGCTCAGACAAGTGTAGTATCTTAATAGCATGATTCATTGAAAAACAATTATAATACCAAATGAACATAAGGATAACCAACCACTAAGATCAAATGAAAAAAAGATTAAAAAAAAGATTAGAAGAGAAGAAAAGGATAATAACATCAACATAGAAAAAGGTCCACAAATAATAATAGTTGCATAAGGAACTCACATCAATAGCGGTCTAGTGCCACAAGCTTCTCCGCTAAAAAGCACTAAGAACAATAGCAGCACAATAACAGCACAACTAACTTTCCACAATGGTATTTTTGCATACAATCATAGCCACAATCAACCTCTAACAAATCAAATTAAAGCAATAGAGATCCAATATCCTAGACTATAGGCAAACACCAATATTAGAAAGAAAAATAAAATAGACAATAAAATTTTGACCAATAAGAAGCACCTAGCATTAGAAATCACTACACCACTTATCCCACTAAAATAAATAAAAAAATTGAAATCTTTCTAAATGAGCCACTACATAAGAGAGGAAAGGAAGTAAGGAGGTGGAGCTTATGTGGAGCCAAATCATCCTTAACCACCAAGCCCCAAAAGAAATAAATAATTTACAGGTTTCTACTATGGGTAGTGCCCAGCAACTCAACCTAGTTAAGAGAAATATTCCAAATAAAGGAATGAAATCTAAGCAAACCATTCGCCATGTAAAGCTAAAACAAATCTAACTAATTAGGCTCAAATATGCAATAATATTTCAACTTAGTGTGGATTATAATAGCATCAACATAGTGTAAATTCAACCGCAATGGCAAAGTAGGGAAAAATTATCTTCCTCCAATGCTCCTTTGTTTTCTCATCATTGTAGAAGCCATGCCTATGGTCCATATTTTTTTGGGAGGATAGAAGTACTTTCTCCACTAGAATTGTTGGTTCTATTTTCTTGTAAAAAAATTTTATAAATCAAATGTTTAGGTTTAGGGTTTCAAACTTTTAATTGCTACTGTAAAAACAAATTCATATTACCGAATGTTTGTTGGAAATAGGATTTGTTTGCTTAGTAGCATTGTGTATCGAGCAACGGTATAAAGGTATGCAGAGGTTTCAAATATTGCTAACCTTTCTAACAAATGTGTATTAGAGATTCTAAGTGAGTTTTGAAAATAATTTTTCCCTTAATATCAATTCAAAATTTACACCGATGAACTATTAGTACTGATGCTTGTTACCGCTCAGTAACGCTCAGACCTCTCAGTACCGCTTAATACAGATCAGTACCTCTCGGCCATGCTTAATAAAATACTCAGAACTATGATAGCTCAGTAACATTCAAATATGGACCACAAAACTTGTCGGTACCAATGCTCGATACCGCTGTGTAATGCTGTCTGGTAGCCCTCTGTACCAAATATGTCTAACTCTATCAACTTATTCTCATTCACAAATTTATAGGGATATTCTCCAAAGATTTATTTCTTTTATAGAACTTCGACTTTTAAAGAAGTTTATAATCATTTGGTCAGTACATTCGGCTAATAATTCAGTGATAAACTGAGGTAGTTGCACATTAATCAGTTTTTGGTTATGCCTCCATTCCGTCAGAATGCCCCCCTCGTGCATATGTTGCTGACTAAGTGGGATATTCGAAAGCAATATTTCATCATTAAAGGATACAAGTTACAATTTATTGCATATGAGGTTGCTCTTATACTTGGACTACCCGATAGTGGTGCTGAATTTGTGCTGGGAAGAGCTCATATAAGTGGAAAAATAGCCAATGATATTAGATGAGATTAAAAGTATGGACGATTCTACTCCACTTAACGATCTTATGGAGAAATTCATAATTTTCTAACTATCAAACATTTTCTTTCCCCTGGCTAACTTCTAAACACCTGCTCGAATCCTAAGTGTTTTTGGGAATGTAGATCAATTTTTAAATTAGAACTAGCCAGAATCAATTAGGGATTTCCTTATGGCGGAATTCAATGGAATTGCTAGGAAGCATTCCAAAAGCAGCCCCTTGGGATATATTAATAGATTTGTAAATATTATAATTATTAATCAAAAACTAATATGGATTAATTTCCTTAATGTAAAACCTTAGTCAATTTAGTTGGCTAATAACTTCCGTTGAATAATTGCATATTTTGTTCCTAGAGCACACAAGACTCCACGTACTAATGGATGATCAGTCCCAACCTGATTTTGTTCATTGGGACAGTCACATCATGTACAACGAGAAAGAGGTGACCAAATTATTTACTTCCCTTGACAATGTATAAGTACTCTTTATAGATGTAGTGCTATTCATTTTGAAGTGAGCTTGTCATGACAAACATATTTCATAAATAGTACATCATTTTAAAGGAGTTACAGAAGAGGAGAGAACATTATTAGAGAATTCTCCCATTCCTTCTCCAGAGAGAACTTCATCTCTACCTCACACTCAACTCGAACATCAAGTCCCTCACCGATGTAGAATCCATATCTAGTCTGCTTTAGATGTGTGTTCAGGCATTGGAAAAGTGTGTTTTGAATTTAAGGAGAAGGATAATAAGTATGAAGTAATATAAAACTTTTCGATGGATAAATTTCCTGTTGAATTTAAACCTTATCAGACATGAAGGTCTACAGAATCTTCCTTAAGGATTATAACAACTCATGATATTACTACCCAGTCAACTACCTAAATGCTAAGGAAGTCACGCAGTAAAAAGATGTGGTTGATTCCAGCGACAAACTTGATGTGTGTGATAAAGCAGTAAGCATAATTGATGAGGAAGAAGAGGCCTTTACTAGAGTCTGTAGAACTAGTATTTCATGAGGGGCGCAACTACGGGCTGGTAGGAAGAGGAAACTGGTGGAGACCCCATTCACCAACTGTCAGAGAAAAGGAAGAACAAACAAAGTTTTGGAAAAGAAGCTGATAGTACACAAATAGAAGGAGCCTACTACTATGAAGAAGCCCACGGTACATGAAGAAAGGGAGCCTTGTACTGACATTGATGAGGTTGATGGTGAAGCAAAAAATAGAGGAACAGCTAGCACCAAATATAATTTATTTTCCAGGTCGATCATTGATAAATGAAGAAATGGCCAATTTTGTCGGTAGCTGTCTTTGAAAATATAATGACATGTGGGTTGTATTTCTTATTCAATTATGATTATATTTTTGACTAGCTGCTATCGAGCATGTACCAAGAGGTACTTAGCAGTACTAAGAGGTACCGAATGGTACTGAGTGGTACCTAACGGTATAAATCACCCCTTCTATGTACAAATTTTTACCAATAAGTTATTTTGTCATTGTTTAGGAATGACATTATTTTTACTGTTGGGAATGTTGTGATTTATAGAACTCAAATTGACGAACATATAATAACAGCGTACCATGATAACAACCATATCAATGCATTTGGCATTCTGCTGGATGAGAAGAACAAGCTATATTCAGGCCTCTACTAACCATTCCTATTTATTTCTAGCTTTACATGGGTTCATTAGAAATTTATGATGTTTATGTGTTTTTTTTGTCTACTAATTTCATACTCATTATACCAGGGTTATCATTTATATAAGTATGACACCAAACCATACATAGCCTGTATCAATAAAGAATCTACTAGGGCTGCCAACCTCATGTTGGTACCCATGATACACAACTATCATTGGACCCCTATTGTAAGAAACACAAAGAACAAAGTGTGGGAGTTTTATGATTCCTTAGCAAAGAAGTCTCACAAGGTCGTGCTTCCTCAAGTTGTGAGTAAAATTTTATAATTAATACAAGGTCATATCAAATTTCTTGTCTACTTTATAAAAATTTATATAGTGTAAAAATTGTGATCAGAGAGATCATCTTTAGGTAGAAACACATGATTCATTTGATAGTGAAATACACTAGTGGCTGATCCAAAAAATTGAAGATGTGCCAACCCAAAAAAATAGTGACGACTAAGGGATGTACTATTGTAAATATATAGAAGTTGTTATCTAACCTCAACCTGTCATATGGGATGACCTTACAGACTGGAAAGATAAAATGCCTAAATTCTTGGCAAAACTTACATATGCCATTCTTCGGGCGACCCAAAAATAAATGAGCATAGGTTGTTCATAATATGTAATTCTACAGAGTTAACATACATTATTTGGACATATATTCAATATTTGTATAATTTTTCTATGATTTTTCATGCTTGCATGACATAATCTCCTATGCCATAACTTGGATTCATCTGTAACAGTTTTTAGGCAAAGAGAATTAGTAGGTTCAATATAGTTTAAATTAAGCATGTAAATATTATTAATTCTTTTTTCTTGTATCACAGTGTTTCTATTTAATATTATAATGTGAATGGTAGATAAAAATTTGATGCTAAAGCCTTTATCACAAAGCTAGCTTATGTTGAGCAGGTTATATTTTAAGCCATCTACTAGTAACACATTTTCAATAAGAAAATTATATAGTTGCCAATTATACCTAAGCCCACCACTCTCTTGGTGATATTATCTCAAATTGTCACCTCGCCTCTTGCCCTGACCTCTAGTGAAATAATATGATTTGCAACTCCAATCGTGTGCCTTGAATATCCACTATCTTTGTACCACATGCTCTCATTAGGCCTTTGGTGAGAGCACCCCTATAAAATCAGTAGTGGTCAGATTTGGGAACCCAAATAAGTTTGACTTTCACCTTATGGAATGTGGGATAAGTTGCTTGCATGCTATACTGTGAATTATGCAATTTTCATCTCTACACCAAATATGTTCTATAGTGGATAGTGCAAGTGTTGGAGATATATCCTAGCATGCCATAAGAAAAACATCTAACTCCAGCTAAAAGGTTTGCTAATTTATGTAGGTTATGGTGCCTCTTCCTAGGTTTGAATGATGTATACTGTGGTGATGGATTATGTAAATGTGACAGTGTAGGTGATGCTTTAGTTTCTTTGAAATCATTTTCAAGAATTGAATTTCAATTTTTAATGCATGCTTCCTATCATCAGCTTTATCTAAACATGCCTTTAATTTCTTAACTGAATCTTCTAAATTAATATGTGATGCTTTTAAGGAATCATGCTTATTAGTTAGATAAAGATGCTTCTTATTTAAAGTGTCAAATTCATCTAATAAAGCCAGGTGATTATTATCCAAACTAGAATGATCTTTCCTGAGGCCTTCATGCTCTTTCTGCAGATTTGAAAAGTAAGATTTAAGGCTTGTATACAATTTCTTGAGCTTCCTATATGTAGTATGAATTTTTTTAGAAACTCCAAATAATTCATCCTAGGAAATCTCACTTACCTCTTCTTGATCAGAATGATAAAGATGATTATCTATCTTTAAGCACAGGTTGGTTACCTGCTCTTCTACTTTAGTTTTAGATGAGTCTGAACTAGAGTTTGCCTAGAAAGCCTTTTAAGTCCTTAACTTGTTTTTTGAACTAAGTTTTTTCTTCCCCCTTCTCCTTGATTGGGTGAGTTTTTAGATTTGGGCAATCCAATTTCAAGTTCCCTAGCTTCCTGCATTCAAAACATATAACATCAACAAAAATGTTAGAATTTTTGTTAGCTTTACCTTTATTCTATTACTGATGACACTTTTGATTTTTTTTAGAAATCTTTTAAATTTCCTTGTTATCAGTGCAATGTCATCATCATCAGCAGGTGCAGAATTGTCACTACAAGAATAGTTAACCTTTAACGCCACTACTTTCTCCTTTCTCTTTCCATTTTCATTAAGATGTCTTTGACTCACTCCTTAATCATAAGAAGTGAGTGATCCAAGTTAGTTGTCAATAGAGTAAATATTCAAATCTTTAGATTCTATTATAAAAATAATTTTTGCATCATAGGAAAGTAGGTAAGCAATACAAGATGTTGTTAACTTTTTTGTAGATAGTAAGTTCTCTTCCTAAGGCATGAAGGGAAGTAACAATCTTAGTCAACATAATATACAATTTAGAAATTAATTCACTAGGTTTCATGCGAAATATATCATAATCATGGAGCATAATATTCAACCTAAATTATTTTACTGCATTTGTTCCTTCAGAAGTTATACGGAGTTTAACCCAAATCTCCTTACCAGTAGTGCATGTAGAAATACGTATATAATCTTCAAATTTTGAAGAACAGAAAAATAAGTTCAAATATTTTACATTCAATATGGCTAAATCTCTATCTCCTATGCTCCATTCAAAAAAAAAAGTTCAATTTTAATGCCATTAACTAAGCGTGAAGGGGTAGAATATCCTTCCTGAATTAACAACCACATGTGATAATCTATAGATTATAAAAGGTAGAAATGTAAATTTTCCAAAAATTAAAAGGAATATTATCAAATAAAGGTGGTCAAGTGATTGAATATCCTTCCGTAGTACATAATTTTCAAAGTTAGCCATTCATCTCTTTTCAAAAGTTTTCTAAAACATAATCTATGAATCTCGCTCTGATACCACTTGAAAGTTCGTGAAGGTTATTAAACCTTTAAGAACAAGTTCGAGTATAACCAAGAGGGGGGTGAATTGGTTATTTTAAAAATTATTTAAATTAAAAAAGAAAATTCTTTTTATCTTTTTAAATATTTTAAAATAAACAAGTTTATCCCATAATACGAAAGTAGATTAAGTTCACTATAATTACAAATTTAAGCCACACTAAAATCACAAACGAGTGCGGAAATTAAAATGTGAAAAAGAAAAACAACGAACACACAAAATTTTATAGTGGTTCGATCAAAGCTGACCTACGTCCTCTCCTTGGAGGCCTCCTCCGAGTATTACACTAAACCTTTTAGTGGCTCTCCTTTAACCCCCACTACTAGGCGGAGAAGCCTTTACAGAATCATTTTCACCTTCTCGTTGTGGCAGAGAACCAAAAGCTTTTATATCCTCCCGATGACGGGAGCGAATCTTAAATCTTTTACACCCTCCTAATGTAGGTAGAGAACTTGAATCCTTTTACTCCCTCTTGGAGTAAGCAGAGAACCTGAATCCTTTTACTCCCTGCTGGAGTAGGTTGAGAATCTAAATCTGATGCTAATGAATATCTCCCCAAAGCCACCAAGAAATCATAGAAGCAGCTTGAAGAAGATGATGGAATCTTGACTTGGAGTAACCTTTGTGAATCCCTCACAATGCCCCCTAACAAGAATCTCTTCCTCTCTCCCAAAGATCTCCCACTTCCTTCTCTAAGCTCTCTCTCAAAATAAGTCAACAACAAAAGTACTTACATAAAACTTTATGGGAGCTTCAATAGGGAGCCTCCAAAAGATGCCCTAATTTTTAATTTATACTTTTGATCGTCCAATATGATCCATCATTGTACTGTATGATTTATTTAAAAATACCTTTTTATCTAGTACAAACTCTACCCTATTGTATGATAAGTATAAGAGTTTTTATGGATCATCCAGTATGATTGAGAACTTCATCCTTTTGATTAGTATAAACACATAGCTAATCATCACAGTCGATGAGCAGCATTTAAATATCGTGTCATGCAGCAATCGGATCATCCTGTATGATTGAGTACATCATCTCATATGATCAGTAAAAACACAGAACTAATCATCCCAAATGTTGGGTGGCATTTAATTATCATCCCATACAAGAATCGGGTTATACAGTATGATCATCTCCGATCATCCTATACGATTTAATTGAACATTTTAACCATAATTTAAAACCTAATCATAGGATCAATTTAGGCATGATTGTCATATTTTGTACAGTTCAATATGAATTTTACGGTACGATTAGATGAAAATTTTCAATATTAAAATATTACCTAAATTGTGATTGGCAGCTTTTTTGCTGATTATAACTTATCATCCTGTATGATATGGATAGTATAGTATGATTAGTTTAATCACTCTAAATTAATAGAGAATCCCCTAATTAGAGTTTTTTGGTTAATAGATCATCCAGTGCAATATAAATCATAACGTACGATTAGTTCAAAATACTAATTTTTTTTTAACTCACCAACTCACTCCCTTGAGTATATATGTGCAAGGTTACTCAGCTTAGTGTCCACCATATACATGACTTAAATCAAGAAAGAGAAAAATACATAGATATGGAAATTACAAACTTACTCAACCCTAGTTTACTTGATCTTGAGCTGATTGATATTGCTAGTGGATTTATGGCCTTGTAATGTTAGTGAGCAGGGCGACAAAACATATATACAATAATAATAGTGATAAGGAAATAGTAATATTTGCTATCATCAAAATCATAATGCTTGGGCCCAGATTTGCAACAATACTATAATCATAACCTTAATTCATTCCTTAAATGTGCATAATATTTAGTATTAACTCTCGCCATATAAAAAGTGGAAAAAATATAATTTAATTATTTGAAAAGTTTCTATTAAAGTTTTGTTACTATTTTGGATGCAACTGTGGATACATACCATTTAATTCAAAATGAAATGCAAGAAAAAAAGTAAATGTTTTGACATTTATGGAACTTAATACACCTTCTTTGTTACTTAAAAACGTAAATATTTTATTTTACAATAATGTAGGCTATAATGGGCATTCTATGTAGTGTATAGCATTCTTTATAATAATAATAAATAATAATAATAATAATAATAAGTATTATTATTATTATTATTATTATTGTTGTTGTTGTTGTTGTTATTATTATTATTATTGTTGTTGTTATTGTTATTATTGTGGGCTAGAATATATGAAGCAATAGAGTTAGAATTTTTTTTCTCAATATAGTACGGATATCCAGCACACAAATAGGGAATTCAAAGACATAAGATTTTTTACGTGAAAAATCTTGGAAAAGTGAAAAACTACGGGGCCACGCTTAGTTAAAATGATTCCAGTAATGTTTAAAGAGATTATAAGTGATCGATTCATCCTGAAAATTGAGGATAAACATATTAGATTAGTCAACAGTTGGGTTGAAACCACCTGATGAATAGAAATTAGACAAAAATATTGTGATATTTGGTGGTCGGGTGAAAATTCAGTATCAATCGGTGGTCGGGCGAATGTCTGGTGATAGTTGGTGACCAGGAACAAGTCCAGTGTCAGATAGTGACTGGCCAGAAGTCCAACAGTGGTCAAGGAGGAGCCTGGTGACAACAAAACACTGGTTTCTCTGTCTTCTTTCTCTTCCTTGCTTAAGTCCTCTTCCATGAGGAATGAGGGATATATTTAGAGGTTTTTGAGACTGGCATGGATAGTTAATAGAAGGGAGATCAAGGGTGAGTTCGGAGTGGTTTGAATGGATGGAAAATATTGATCCCCTTGATTGTGGATCATTTATTGGGAAATTAAATGTCTTATTAATATCAAAACATGACAGTCTTGGGCTCGTTGGATTCGTCTTGTTGAGCCGCTCAATTAATCTATAAGCATGTCAAATTTATAAACCATTTTATTATCTAATTTATTGTCTAATCTTTCTAAATACACTTCAGGTCTTTGATTTGTACCCATTTTGGCCTGGACTAAGTCGAATTTGGTGTCGTTGGGTTCGTATTTTTGAGACGTTCAATTTGACTACAAGTTTACTGAAATTGGAGTTTGGATTGTCCCAAATTTAATTTTGGAAGTTTCGAACATGAATTTGCCTTGAGATTCAAGCCTAACCAAGATAATTTTTGACGATGTATCACTTGCCCCCCTATTTTTAGATATTAAAGCTTTAGAAGTCCAAAATACGTGTTACAGCTTTTGGAAATTTTTTTATAGGATTTAAAACTCCAAAATAATCTGATCTTGAGTGTAGAGGTCTCAATTAGCTTTAAAATTCCAAAATTGAGTGTGGAACATAAAAAAATGGTCTTGATGGCCCTAAAAATGTACAAATTGGCTTATCCAGGCCAAAAATTGGTCTCAAAAATGGGTTGGGATGGACTAGCTGCTGGCCGGTGCCTCCGACGCCACCACCAGCACTCCATTGCACACCTAGCATTATACCCTCTCATTGCTGCCTGCCTGCGCGCAAGCCAGCATGGCTGCCCGGCTGCCCGCATTAAGCCGCCTACTTGAGCTGCTGCCCTCGCTAACTACCAGTTGCCCTCACTGTATGTTGTTTCTACTTTGCTACTATGCGCCAGCGATAGCCGCAAGTGTGGTTTATATATATAATATCTTTTTTATTATTTTTATTTAATTTATTTGTATTATTATTATTCTACCTCTATCACTATGTATATTTTAGCCTGCAAAAGTAGTAAATAACTTGGAGAGAAAATAAAGACTCACAACAACAATTTAAGGAGGTTTGGAGTAGACCCCTAGGGCCCTCCCAAGGGAAGATACACTTAGGTGGTTATCCAACTCAATTATTCAAGGGAACTCTCTAGGTAAAGGGTTGACTTCAAAATAAATAATGAACAATACTTGTTATCCTAATAATGATAAAAAATCCAACAAAATCCAATTAGAAAAAAAATTGAACCCACAATTAATAAACATATTCTCTAGAGTATCATGGAGGAAGTACCCAAATTTTAAAAAGTGAAAGAAGTAAACAATTATTTTATTGCAATTTTAATTTATAATATTTTGCTTCATGCATAATAATAATAATTAATATATCATCAAAAAATATAAATTGATCGGGAATGTATCTCGAGGCAAAATAAAGTTGGAAACTTCCAAAATTAAATTTGGAACCATCTGAACTCCGATTTCAGCAAACTTATTGTCAAACTAAATGTCTCCAAAATACAAATGCAATGGCACCAAATTTTACTCAATCCAAGCCCAAATGGGTTGAAATCGAAGTCCTAAAGCTCATTTGGAGAGCTTAAATCATAAATTGGATAATCAAATTATTTCCAAATATGATATGCTTATAGTTAAATGGAGCAGCTTGACGAGAAAAATCCAATGAGCCTAAGATCATTAAATTATCATATAATTAAGCATTCAAATACTTCATAAATGTTCTGTAATCATGGGGATCAATATCGACCGTCCATTCAAACCACTCTGAACTTACCCTTGACTCCCTCCTATTTACAAACATGTCACACAATTAAATAACACTTGACTAAACTCATTGAGAAAAGAAAGACCTTCCATCTTCGGTAAATCTTCTTTAGATATCTCTTTATTTAGCTAACTTTATACATACTTGATAACATTAAAGTTATCACCTTCTACAATGATACCTTTAGCTTCAAACATTCACTCTTGAAGAAATTTTCTCAAAGAAATAATTGATAAGAGCTGTAGTTACGAACAATCCCAGTGTAGTGTGCTGAAGCCAAAAGCACAGAGAAATCTACCTCTCTGATCTCTGAAAACAAGCCCTATACCAGCTTTGTACAAGCTTACCAAGGAAGCATCTCTGTTGAGCTTAATCCATTCAAGAGGAGGGGGATGCCAAGAAGAATTCAACAGCTGATTCAGTTGGTTCACATCCCAATTTTTCAAAAAAGGATTAGTCTTGAATGAAGCAATAACAAAACTTATTGCATTAGCTACTATAAAATCCTCACAGTCCGCCGATCCTCCATGCTTCAACTTATTTCTACTTTTCCAAGAGATAAACACAGCAGAACAATACAAGTTCTAATAAAAGGATTATATATCACTTTATATATTAAAATCTATCTCCCTCATTCTGTTTTCTCTCTCATTCCCACACAAACTCACCCCCATTCTCTCTCTTTCCATCTCTCACTCTCTCTCATCCACTCCCTTCATTATTAAACTATCACTATCTTTATATCTCTACCTCTCTATCTCTCTCTCTTCTCAATCCCACACTCCACCTCACTACTCCCTCCTGGCATTTCTCTCATTTTCTCCTCTCTCACTCTCAATCTTTATATATTTCTCTCTCACTCTCTCCTTATCTCTCACATTCCCTCAACTTACCTTTCTCTTTCTCCATCACTCTTTCACCCTCTATCATACTCTTCCTCCCTCCCTCTCACTCTTTCTCTTCATCTCTTCCTTTCTATGACACACACACTCTCTCTTGCTTTCTCCCCTCTTTATTTATCTCAATCTGTCTCTCCCTCCCTCTATTTATCTTCCATTATCTCTCTCTAATCTTCAATTTAACTATCTACTTTGAGGCTCTCCTCCCTCCCACACATAATCTGTCTTTTCCTCTCTCTCCCTCTACCTCTCTCTCACCCTCTATCCCTCTCTCTTACATAGCTTTTCACTCACTTTCTCACAATTTTTTGCTCCATCACTCCCTCTAGGTCTTACCAATCTTTTATACATCCTTAATCTTTATATATATACTCTATCTTTTCTCACTTTCTCACTTCACTATCTATTGCACTCTCACTTTCTCTATCTCCCACTCCCTCTCTCTCTCACCATCTCTCTCAAAATATATCTCTTACTCTCACTCTATTTCTCTACTACAACCTCTCTTTATCTCTCTCTCTCTCGCTCACTCTTTCTCTCTAACTTGCTTTCTCTCTATCTCCGTCACTTTCTCCCTCCCTCCCTCCCTCCCTCCCCTTAAATTACTCTCTATTTTTCCCGCTCTTATCTTATTCCTCAATCTCTTCCTATTAGACACACACACACACTCTTGCTCTATCTCTTAAAACATGTATGACTCCCACTCCCTTTCTATCCCTCATATGTTTCTCCTTATCTCCCCGTCGCTCTTTCTATTTCTATCACTTCTAATAAATAAATTCCATGCTACCTCACCCAATACAACTCTTTCTCCATCTTTCTACTCCTTTCTTTCTCCTTCCTCTCTCTCTTTCATGCACGCACAGGGGTGCACTCACTCTATATATAACTCTATCTCATTTTTTATCCTCACTCTCTTTCTCTCACGCTCTCTCTTCCATACTCTCTGCCTGTCTTTCTTTCCTTTTAGACTCTCTTGAACTTCATGTCCTTCCTTGCCTCTCTATCTCTATACTTTTCTCACTTCCCCTTCCCCTTCCTCGCTATTTCACACTATATATCTTATCTTACTCTCAATGTTGCTCTCTCTCTATCACAATCTCTCACATTCACTATGTCACTCCCCCTCACATTTTCTTTTATAATCTCTCCATCTCACACTCTCTCAACCTCTCTCCCTTTCATTCTATCACACACCCTCACTCACTCACACATGCTCTCTCTTCTCTCTCATGCTCGATCCATTTCTATGTCTTCCATTCTCTCTCTCCTCTCACCCTCACTCTGCTCTCTTTTCCCACCCTCTTACTCCCTATCCCTCTTTCTCACACACTCTTCCACTCACTCTTCACTCTTCCTCCATCTATCACCCTCTAGCTCTTACCCTCTTTAGATATGCCATCTCTATATAACTCTCTTTTCCCTCTCTCACTTGTTTGTTCCTTTCTCTTTCCACTCACTTTCCCTTTCACTTTCTCTATCCGACATTCTCTCTCTACATCTACCTATCTCTTTCACACACAAACACCCTCTCTCTCTCTCTCCAATACCCTTTCACACTGATTCTCACTCTCACTCCCTCCATCACTCTCTCTATCTCTTATCCTCACTTAGTCCACCTCGCTCTATATATTTATCTATCTCCCTTGATAGTTTTCTCCCCTCTCTAATACTTCTCTATCTCATGCACTCATACTTTCTCGATCTATGTCCCTCTCATTCAGTCCCTCTCCCTCTCTCTCTAAAAATATATCTCTCACTGTCACTCTCTTTACCTCTCCATTTTTCTATTTCTAACAGTCTCGCTCACATCTCACTATCTCTTTATCACTATCTTTCTCTCTCATTCCCTCTCACTCCCTCTACTCTTTTTCACTCTCAAACAAAATATGTCTCACTCAATTTCTTCCTCTCTCCCTTCAAACTGCTTTATATTTTATCTTATCTTGCCTTATTACTCTCTCTCTCTCTCTCTCCCTTTCACTAGATTTCTCTCTTACACGCACTCTCTCTAAAAATATATTTCTCTCTTGTTGCCCCTCTATTCTGCTATGCCTATTTCTCTCAGTCACTCTTACCCTCCCTTTTTTGTTCTCTCTTTATATCTCTCCATCTTACTCTAGCATTCTCTCCCTTACTCTCTTTCATCCACTCTCTTGCACTATATATTTCCCTCCATCTCTTCTAATCTTTCTGTATTATTCTCTCTTGCTCTCTCTCACTCTCCCCATCTCTATCGCTTTCTAACTCCTTCTCTTCCACTCTATTACTTCTCTCTCACTCACTCTCTATAATCTCTCACTCCCTTTCTTTCATCACTCCTCCCCCTCTATGACTTTGCTTCTCCACCATATCTATGTCACACACTCTCTCTTCTTCTCAGGGGTTTTCTACCTATCTCTATATATCTTCTCTCTCTCACCCACATACACTCTTTCTCACTCTAGCATTATCTATCTCAATCCCTCTGACTATCTATATTTAACACTCTTTCACTCACTCACTCTGCACATACACTCTCTATATCATTATATCTTTATATCCCTCTTTCTTTAGCTCACTCTCTCTCTCCCTCTCTCTCTTCTTCTCACTCCCACTTTTTCTCTTAAACTCTCTCTCACTTTCTCCACCCCCTTCTCTATCTTACTATTTTGTTCTCCTTCTCTCACCCTATCACTCTTTAGCTCTCCTTCCCTCTATCGTATGCTTGATTTTTCTTTATCTTGCAATCTCTCTCCCTCTCCTTCTCTCTCTATTTTTCATCACTCTCTTACTCTCACTCTCTCCTTCTCTCATTTTCACCCCTATCTAACCTTCTCACTCGCCATCTCTCCCTCACTCCTCCTATCTCTATATATAATTTATCTTTGTCCCCCCAATCTCACCTAACTATGTCACTTTCTCTCAAATATCATACCGCTCCCTTCTCTCCCCATGTCTCTCACTCTATCTCTTTATTTCTCCATTTCTCCCATTATTTGCTTGCACTTTATGTCTCTTCAAGATCTCTACCTCCCTCCGACCATCTCTCCATCTTTCCTTCATTTTCTCGTAATCGTCTCATTCTATCTCTTCCTCTCTCATTAGTGTCACTATCTCTTGCTCTGTCCTACTTTTCCTTCTCTCCATCTCTTTATTTCTACTAATCTATCTCCCTGTCTCTTTCTCCCTCTCTCTATATCTCTTTCTCTTGGTCTATCATGCTCTCTTTCTCTCTTATACTCTCACTCACTCTCTATTTCCCTTTCTTATTCTCTCTCTCTCTCTCTCCATCTCTGACTTCTAATCTCCCTATCTCACTCTATATCAACATCTATCTCTTTATTTATATCTCTCTCAAACATTATCTTTATACATCACTTACATTTTCCAATCACTATTTATCTCTATTTATCTCCCTCTCTCTCTCTCCCCCTCACACTCTTTCTCACCCTCTATCTCCATCCTTCTACTTGTTCATTTCTATCATTATTTAACCTCCCACCTTCTAAATTATCTTGCTTATACATTTTGTGCATGCTCTTCTTATCCCTCACCTTTCTCTCTCTCTCTCCCTCCCACTCTTTCTATATACCTCACACACACACATGCATTCTATCTCTAACTCTCCACTTATCCCCCTCTCTATCTTTTTCTCACCCTTTCACTCACTCTGTCACCCTTGCTCTCTTTCTTCATATCTCCCTCATCTCTTTCTCTCTCTATCTCTCTCTTGCAAAAATATATCTCTCTCCCTCACTCTACCTCACTCTTAATCTCCTCCTCTCAGTTACATTCTCTCAATCTTACTAACATTTTCCCTTCCTCTTTCCATCTTGTCTCTCACAATAACTTTTTCTCTTACTCTCTCTCTCTCTCTCACTTCTCACATCTCTCTTTTTCACTCTCACTCACTCTTCCATCACTATCTCTATTTCTTTTTCCCTCTTTCTCTCTATCTATCTCTCTTCTCTTTTACCGTGTCTCCTTACCTCCTCACCTCCTCCCTCTCTCTCTAAGTCTCTCAATTTACCTAAAGAGATGAAGAGATTAGGAGAGGGAGAAACAGTGAGAGGGAGGGTGAGAGAGTTAAGGAGAAGGTGATGAGAGAGAAAGAGGGAAAGGGAGAGAGAGAAAGAAAGGTATAAAGAAAGAGAGATAGTGAGTAAAATTTAAACTTAGAGAGGAGATAAAATGTTAAATAGTGAGGGAGAAGAGAAGTTTTTAGTTAAAGGTTTAATGAAGGGTTTACAGTCTAGTTATATTTTTAAGGTTTAGGGTTTCAAGTTTAGGGTCGAGGTGTTCAAGTCATGATTGGGCTTAGGTTTTGGCTTTTAAGGTTTAAGATTTAGAGTTTAAGGTTTTTAAGGTTTATATTTAAGTGTTTAGGATTAGGGTTTAGGGTTTTGAGTTAGGTTTCAGGGTTTAACATTTTGGGATTAGGGCCCTTGGTTTAAATTTTAGGGTTAGGGTTAAGGTTTAGTGTTAGAATTTAGGGTTTCGGGTAATAGGTGTAGTGGTAACATTATAGTGTTTGGGGATTTGTGTTAAGGGTTAGGGCATTTTTTTTAGTATTTGGTTTTGAATTTAGTTTTTAGGTTTTATGGCCTAGGTATTTATGTTTAGATTTTAGAGTTTAGGGTTAGGGTCTTTGTTTTAGGGTTTAGGTTCTAGGGTTTAGCTTTAAGGGTTTAAGGTTTAGAATTTTTTGTTTAGGGATAATGTTTAGCATTTATGGATTAGGGTATAGGTTATAGGATTTAGGGTTTAAGGTTTATGGTATATGGTTTGGGAATAGGGTTTAAGTTTTAGGAATTAAAGTTTAGGATTTAGAGTTTAGGGTTGTTAAGGTGTGAATAATGGCTTAGGGTTAGGTCTTATAATTAGGGTTTTAGGTTTAGGGTTTATGGCTTAATTTTATATTAGGGATTAGTATATATGGATTAGGGTTAAGGTTTAAGGTTTATAGTTAAGGGTTTAGGGTTTAGTATTTAGAGTTTTGAGTTTTTAGTGTGTAGGGTTTATGATTTTTAATGTTTAGTTTTTAGGGTTAATATTAAGGGTTAAGGATTTAGGTTATACAGTTTTCAATTTAGGGTTAAGTGTTTACAGTTTTGAGATTAGGGTATAAGTATATGGTTTAGAGATCAGGGTTTTTGGATTAGATTTTAGAGTTTAAGGTTTAGAGTTATTATTTGGGCTTAGGGTGTAGGGCTTATTTTTTTCATTAAGTGTTTACAATTATGGCTTGGTGTTTATGATTTAGGAAATTTTATTTAGTGTTTGGGGATTGGGGTTGCAATTTGGGCTTCATATTTAGGTTTTATGGTTTAGAGTTAGGGTTTTTATTTTGGAGTTGTTTTAAAACTTTAGGGTTTAGGGTTTTGAGCTTACAATTTAGGGTTTAGGATTAGGGTTTAGTAATTTGGGATTAGGGTTTATTGCTAGGCTCTAGGGTTTAGGGTAACATTTTAGGCTTCTTTTTGGGTTTATGGTTTGGGGTTTAATGCCTAAGGCTTAAGGTGTAGGGTTAAAGGTTTAGGTTTAGGGTTTTATCTTAAACTTTTTTTATTTAGGTAATATAGTTTATGATATATTATTAGGTTTTAGGGTTTTATGTCTTAGGTTTAAGGTTTATTGCTTAAGTTTTAAGAGTTAGGATTTTGATTTAATGTTTTGGTTTAGTGTTAGGGGTTCATGGTTTTTAGGTTTTTAGGTTAAGTATTTTGGTTTTAGGGTTTTGAAGGGTCTATGGTTTAGGGTTTAGTCCTTTAGATTTAGAGTTTATGTTTTAGGGTTTAGGGTTATGTTTTATGATTTATGTTTATAGCTTATGATTTATGGTTTAGGATTAGGGAATATGGTTTTGATTTTAAGGTTTAAAATTTATAGTTTAGGGTTTAAATTTTAGATTTAGTGTTAAGGGTTTAGAGTTTATGTTTAGGGTTATGGTTTAAGGTTTATGGTTTAGGGTTTAATTTTTAAGGTTTAGTTTTAGGATTAGGGTTTAGGATGTTGGGCTTTTTATTTAGGGTTTAGTGATTAAGTTCAAAGTTTGAGGTTTAGCTTTTAGGTTTTGGTTTAATGTTTTAGTGTTTACGGTTAGGGATTAGGGTTATGGTTTATGGCTTATGGTTAAAGGTTTTTGGCTCATCTTTTAGGGTTTATGTTTTGTAGTTTAGGTTTAAGGTTTTAGGGTTTAGGGATTAGCATTTAGGATTTACGGTTTAGGTTTTTTTGTTTTAGATTTTAGGGTTTAGGGATTATTATTTAGGTTTATAGTTTATGTTTTGAGGGTTTAGACTTTTTGATTTCTGTGGACTAGGGTATAGGGTTTAGGTTTTAGGGTTTAGGGAAGGATTAGGCTATAGGGTTTAGGGAAGGATTAGGCTTTAGGGTGTAGAGCTTTGGTTCTTGTTTAGGTTTTATGTTTTACAGTTTAGACTTTAGGGTTGAGGGGCTTAGGTTTTAGGGCAAATGGTATTGGATTTATTATTGTGAGATTGGGTTTTGGAATAAGTGTTTCTAATTTATGTTTTATATTTTAGGGTTTGTGGTTTAGGATTTAGAGTTAAATATTTAGGGTTAAAAATTGTGATTTAGGTTTTAGGGTTTACGGTAAAATGTTTAAGGTTAAAAGTTTAGGGTTTATGACTTTGGATTTATGGCTTATGGATTACGGTTTTGGTATAGGTTTTATAATTTACGGTTAAGGTTTAGGATTTAGGTTTTTGTTTCAATTATTTATTGTTTAGGGTTTAGCATTTCTAATTATTCATGGTTTAGGGTTCGGCATTTCTAATTTTGGTTTTATGGTTTAAGGTTTAAGGTTTATGGTTTTGGTTTTAGGGTTTAGATTTTTGGGTTTACGAATTAGGGTTGGATTTTAAGGTTTATGCTTTGCGTTTAGTGTTTAGAGTTAGGGTTTAGGAATTAGTGTTAGGGTTTAGGGTTTTGGATAAGACTTTAGCATTTTTAGTGTTTAAGATTTAGGATTTTCATTTTGGATTATGGGTTTAGGGTTATGGTTGGTGGTTTTGCTATTAAGGAAGGGTATAGATTTTACGTTTTAGGGTTTAATGTTTAGGCATAGAGAAATGTTTTAAGGTTTTGGTTTTAAATTTTATGTTTAGGGTTTAGTGTTTAAGGTTTAAGGATTGGGGTTCTGGGTCTAAAGATTGGTGTTCAGAGGTAAGGATTTAGGGTTTAGTATATGGTTAAGCTTTCGGCTTTAGGTTTTTTTATTTAGGATTGAAGGTTTAGATTTTAGAGTTTAGTGTTTAAGGGATTCAGGTTTAGGATCGAGGGATTAGGAAAGTTCAGGATTTAGGATTTAGGGTTTAGAGTTTATTATTTTTGGTTAGGGTCATTTTTTAGTAAAAACCAATTATGAGCATACATGTTAATAAAAATAAGATTATATGACCTTACATGGATCCAAAACTCACTAATGCTGAAAGTCTTAAAATAAAATAAAAAAGAAAAATCTATAGAGTTAATAATCCCTATCTAATTACAGTAGAAGATCCAGAAGAAAAGGAAAAACCAAAACCCAAAAAATAAGCTCATGCTTGAATCCACATTTCGCACCAAGCTACCAAAGATGGATCCTATAAAGAAGAGTAGGAAAGCAAAATAAAACTGTTACACGCTAAGTAGGCCAACTAAGCCCCAAAATGGAAAAATTGAACCAAAGAAATAGTCAAGCTCCACATGACCATGAGGACTAAACACATGCCAATAAACTCATCAACAAGCAACCGTAGAAGCCCATGGAAGTAACACCCCACAAAATAACCATCAACAAGCACCAGTACAGCCAAGACCTGTACATAGAGAGAAATCGAACATAATCTACTGAGAGCACAAATCACCAAAGAAAAAACCTATAAAATTGCAAGGGCCAAAGCTGCACCAACTAAGCAAAACAAACAATGCAAATAGAATAACCCAAAGAGGGCTACAAAAGAACACCCAACCAGGATAACTAAGGTAACCCTAAATAACGCCCAGCCCTAAAACCCTAAGAAGCAACAAAGATAAGAAGGAAACCTCCATATCCAGCAACCCAACATCCACTAAAACTCCACCCCAATACAGGAAAACAACAACAAAAATTGCCCATAGATATAAGAATCCCGAACAACAAGAAAGACTAGTTTAAAAAGAGGGAAAATAGAAGAAAAGATTAAAAAGAAAGGAGGTATGGGTTTGGAAGGCATATATTAGCACAATTGCTTTTATCTCAAGAGACCAATCATTTAAAAAGTTAGAATGACAGCTGTTGGATAATACCCCTACAACCAGCTGAGCCAACAATAAACTTAGCCATATCTTTACCAACCACAACCTCAATAAAAGACCACAACAAACAACATATAGCCGGAGACACCCAAAATGAAAAATGAGGAATGTTGACTAGAACACTAGACATATGGCATAAATACGAAGTACAAAATTGCATAATAATTTTCAACTATCATAAAAAATTTCAGGTCACATCTAAATCACCTCCCTATAACCATAAAAAATGATTCATAATGACCACAGAAAAAGGAACACAACAAAACAAGTGAAGAAATATGATTCAGAGGTGACCAATAAATACAGGAAATTTCTTGACATCAAAGCATGTAAGTGCCCAACATGAGATAAACAAGAAAAATTGCATCATCCAACCACTAAACAATAACAACATAAATAGAAGAGTTAAAATGAGGCCCAAATAAACCATGCAAAATAGCCCACTAGCCAGCAACAAAACCCTCATACAACACAAAACATAAACCAAAATCAACAACAAGCACACCTACACCCACCTGAAGAAAATAGAAATAAAAGCATAGATAAAAAAAAATGAAAATGTCAAATGAATCAAACAAAAACCACCATAACATATAGGCTAGAAAACCATAAGAGACGGAAGTAGGGATGAACAAGCTCAGACAAGTGTAGTATCTTAATAGCACCATTCATTGAAAAAATTTATAATACCTAAGGAACATAAGGATACCCAACCACTAAGATCAAATGAAAAAAAAGATTAAATAAATAATTAGAAGAGAAGAAAAGGATAATAACATCAACATAGAAAAAGGTCCATAAATAATAATAGTTGCATAAGGAACTCACATCAAAAGCAGTCTAGTGCCACGAGCTTCTCCGCTAAAAAGCACTAAGAACATTAGCAGCACAATAACAGCACAACTAACTTTCCACAATGGTATTTTTGCATACAATCATAGCCAAAATCAACCTCCAACAAATCAAATTAAGGAAATAGAGATCCATTATCCTAGACTAGAGGCAAACACCAATATTACAATGAAAAATAAAATAGACAATAAAATTTTGACCAATAAGAAGCCCCTAGCATTAGAAATCACTACACCACTTATCCCACTAAAATAAATTAAAAAAAAAATTGAAATCTTTCTAAATGTGCCACCATATAAGAGAGGAAAGGATGAAAGGAGGGGGAGCCTATGTGGAGCTAAATCATCCTTAACCACCAAGCCCCAAAAGAAATAAATAATATACAGGTTTCTACTATGGGCAGTGCCCAGCAAATCAACCTAGTTAAGAGAAATATTCCAAATAAAGAATGAAATCTAAGCAAACCATCCTCCATGTAAAATTAAAACAAACCTAACTAATTAGGCTAAAATATGTAATAATATTTCAACTTAGTGTGGATCATAATAACATCACCATAGTGTAAATTCAACAACAAAGACAAAGTAGGGAAAAATTATCTTCCTCCAATGCTCCTTTGTTTGCTCATCACTATCATTGTAGAAGCCATGCCTATGGTCCATATTTTTTTGGGAGGATAGAAGTACTTTTTTGACTAGAATTGTTGATTCTATTTTCTTGTAAAAAAATTTTATAAATCAAATGTTTAGGTTTAGGGTTTCAAACTTTTAATTGCTATTGTAAAAACAAATTCGTATTACCAAATGTTTATTGGAAATAGGATTTGTATGCTTACTAGCAATGTTTACCGAGATATAGTATAAAGGTATGCAGAGGTTTCAAATATTGCTAGCCTTTCTAACAAATGCGTATTAGAAATTCTAAGTGAGTTTTTAAAATAATTTTCCCTTAATATCAATTCAATATTTATACCGATGACTATTAGTACTGATGCTTGTTAATGCTCGGCGACGCTCAGACCTCTTAGTACCGCTCAATACCGATCAGTACCTCTCGACCATGCTCAATACCATGCTCAGTACTATGATAGCTCAGTAACATTCATATATGGACCTCAAAACTTGTCAGTACCAATGCTCAATACCGCTGTGCAATGCTGTCAGGTACCCCTCTGTACCAACTATGTCTAACTCTATCAACTTGTTCTCATTCACAAATTTATAGGGATATTCTGCAAAGATTCATTTCTTTTACAGAACTTTAATTTTTAAAGAAGTTTATAATCATTTGGTCAGTACGTTCGGCTAATAATTCAGTGATAGTCTGAGGGAGTTGCACATTAATCAGTTTTTAGTTATGCCTACATTCCATTAGAATGTCCCCCTCATGCATATGTTGCTAACTAAGTGGGATATTCGGAAGCAATGTTTCATCATCAAAGGATAGAAGTTATAATTTACTGCATATGCGGTTATTCTTATACTTGGACTACCCAATAGAGGTGCAGAATTTGTGCTGGGAAGAGCTCATATAAGTGGAAAAATAGCCAATGATATTAGATGAGATTAAAAGTATGGACGATTCTACTCCACTTAATGATCTTATGGAGAAATTCATAATTTTCTAAATATCAAACATTTTATTTCCCCTGGCTAACTTCTAAACACCTGCTAGAATCCTAAGTGTTTCTAGGAATGTAGATCAATTTTTAAATTAGAACTGGCCAGCATCCATTAGTGATTTCCTTGTGGCGGAATTCAATGGCATTGCTAGGAAGCATTCCAAAGGCAGCCCTCTGGGATATATTAATAGATTTGTAATTATTATAATTATGAATCAAGAACTCATATGGATTAATTTCCTTACTGTAAAACCTTAGTCAATTTAGTTGGCTAATAACTTCTGTTAAATAATTGCATATTTTGCTCCTAGAGCACACAAGACTCCACGTACTAATTGATAATCAGTCCCAACCTCATTTTGTTCGTTGGGATAGTCAAATCATGTACAATGAGAAAGAGGTCTCCAAATTATTTACTGCCTTGACAATGTATAAGTACTCTTTATAGATGTAGTGATATTCATTTTGAAGTGAGCTTGTCATGACAAATAATATTTCATAGATAGTACATCATTTTAAAGGAGTTGCAGAAGAGGAGACAACATTATGAGAGAATTCTCCCATTCCTTCTCCAAAAAGAATTTCATCTCTACCTCACACACAACTCCAACTTCAACTCCCTCGCAACCCTAGCCCCTAAAGCTCCCATAGGGCTCCTAGAAGGCCTCCCAACAACCCCCCCCCCCCCCCCCCCCCTCCCCCCTCCCTCCCGCAAACCTATAGCACCCCCTCCCCCTCCCATAAGAAAAAATTTTCTACTGCTGCTATTTCAGATGATGCTAACCGTCAGATCCTTGTCCAAGCCATCAGTAAACTAATCGACAAAATAATATTCTGGAGAAAAGGATTGCCAAGGTAGAATCCATATCTAGTCTACTTTAGATGCGTGTTCATGCATTGGAAAAGTGTGTTTTGAATTTAAGGAGAAGGATAACAAATATGAAGCGATACAAAACTTTTCGGTGGATGAATTTCTTGTTGAATTTAAACCTTATCAGACATGAAGGCCTACAGAATCTTCCTAAAGGATTATTACAACCGATGATATTACTACCCAGTCAACTACCTAAATGCTAAGGAATTCACGTAGCAAAAAGATGTGGCTTTTTTCAGGGACAAAGTTGATGTTGGTGATAAAGTAGTAAGCATAATTGATGAGGAAGAAGAGGCCTTTACTAGAGTCTGTAGAACTAGTATTGCATGAGGGGTGCAACTATGGGCTGGTAGGAAGAGGAAATTGGTGGAGACCCCGTTCACCACCTGTCATAGAAAAGGTAGAACAAACAAAGTGATGGCAAAGAAGCCGATAGTACACAAATAGAAGGAGCCTACTACTATGAAGAAGCCCATGGTACTTGAAGAAAGGGAGCCTTGTACTGAGACTGATGAGGTTGATGGTGAAGAAAAAAATAGAGGAACAACTAGCACCAAATATGATTTATTTCCCAGGTCGGTCATTGATAAATGAAGAAATGGCCAATTTTATCAACAGCTGTCTTCGAAAATATAATGACATGTGGGTTGTATTCCTTATTTAATTATGATTATGTTTTTGACTAGTTGGTATCAAGCATGTACCAAGAGGTACTGAGCAGTACTAAGAGGTACCGAATGGTACTGAGCGGTACCTAACGGTATAAAGCACCCCTTCTATGTACCAATTTTTACCAATAAGCGATTTTGACATTTTTTAGGAATGACATTATTTTTACTGTTGGGAATATTGTGATTTATGGAACTCAAATTAATGAACATATAATAACAGTGTACCATGATAACAACCATATCAATGCATTTGGCATTCTGCTGGATGAGAAGAACAAGCTATGCCCAGGCCTCTACTAACCATTCCTATTTATTTTTAGCTTCCCATGGGTTCATCAGAAATTTATGATGTTTATGTATTTTTTTTTCTACTTATTTCATACTTGTTATACCAGGGTTATCATTTATATAAGTATGACACCAAACCATACATAGCTCGTATCAATAAAGAATCTATTAGTGCTGCCAACCTCATGTTGGTACCTATGTAACACAACTATCTTTGGACCCCTATTGTTAGAAACACCAAGAACAAAGTGTGGTAGTTTTATGATTCCTTAGCAAAAAAGTCTCATAAGGTCGTGCTTCCTCAAGTTGTGAGTAAAATTTTATAATTAATACAAGGTCATATCAAATTTCTTGTCTACTTTATAAAAATTTATATAGTGTAAAAATTGTGATCAGAGAGATCATCCTTATGTAGAAACACATGATTCGTTTGATAATGAAATACACTAGTGGCTGATCCAAACATTTGAAGATGTGCCAACCCAAAAAAATAGTGACGACTAAGGGATGTACATTTGTAAATATATAGAAGTTGTTATCCAACCTCAACCTGTCATATGGGATGACCTTACAGACTGGAAAGATAAAATACCTAAATTCTTGGCAAAACTTACATACGCCATTCTTCAGGCGACCCAAAAATAAATGAGCATATGTTGTTCATAATATGTAATTCTATAGAGTTAACATACATTATTTGGACATATATTAAATATTTGTATGATTTTTCTATGATTTTTCATGCTTGCATGACATAATCTCGTATGCCATAACTTTGATTCATTTGTAACAGTTTTTAGGCAAAGAGAATTAGTAGGTTCAATATAGTTTAAATTAAGCATGTAAAAATTATTTAATCTTTTCTCTTGCATCACAGTGTTTCTATTTAATATTATAATGTGAATGGTAGATAAAAATTTGATGCTAAAGCCTTTATCACAAAGCTAGCTTATGTTGAGCAGGTTATGTTTTAAGCCATCTACTAGTAACACATTTTCAATAAGAAAATTATATAGTTGCCAATTATACCTAAGCCCACCACACTCATGGTGGTATTATCTCAAATTCTCACCTCGCCTCTTGCCCTGACCTCTAGTGAAATAATATGTTTTGTAACTCCAATCGTGTGCCTTGAACATCCACAATCTTTGTAGCACATGCTCTCATTAGGCCTTTTGTGAGAGCACCCCTATAAAATCAGTAGCTGTCAGATTTGGGAACCCAAATAAGTTTGAGTTTCAATTTATGGAATGTGGGATAAGTTGCTTGCATGCTATACTGTGAATTATGCAATTTTGGTCTCTACACCAAAGATGTTCTATAGTGGATAGTGCAAGTGTGGGAGATATATCCTAGCATGCCATAAGAAAAACTTATAACTCCAGCTGAAGGGTTTGCTAATTTATGTAAGTTATAGTGCCTCTTCCTAGGTTTGAATGATGTATACTGTGGTGATGGATTATGCAAATGTGAAAGTGTAGGTGATGCTTTATTTTCTTTGAAATCATTTTCAAGAATTGAATTTCAATTTTTAATGCATGGTTCCTATCATCAGCTTTATCTAAACATGCCTTTAATTTCTTAAGTGAATCTTCTAAATTAATATGAGATGCTTTTAAGGAATCATGCTTATTAGTTAGATAAAGATGCTTCTTATTTAAAGTGTCAAATTCATCTAATAAAGCTAGGTGATTACTATCCAAACTAGAATGATCTTTCCTGAGGCATTCATGCTCTTTCTGTAGATTTAAAAAGTAAGATTTAAGGCTTGTAAGTAATTTCTTGAGCTTCCTATATGTAGTTTGAATTTTTTCAGAAACTTCAAATAATTCATCTTAGGAAATCTCACTTACCTCCTCTTGATCAGAATCATCAAGATGATTATCTATCTTTAAGCACAGGTTGGTTACCTTCTCTTCTACTTCAGTTTTGCATGAGTCTAAACTAGAGTTTTCCTAGAAAGCCTTTTGAGTCCTTAACTTTTTTTTTAAACTTAGTTTTGTCTTCCCCCTTCTCCTTGATTGGGTGAGTTTTTAGATTTGGGCAATCCAACTTCAAGTTCCCTAGCTTCCTGCATTCAGAACATATAACATCAGCAAAAATCTTAGAATTTTTGTTAACTTTACCTTTATTCTACTACTGATGACACTTTTGATTTTTTTTAGAAATCTTTTAAATTTCCTTGTTATCAGTGCAATGTCATCATCATCATTGGGTGTAGAATTGTCACTACAAGAATTGTTAACCTTTAACACCACTACTTTCTCCTTTCTCTTTCCTTTTTCATTAAGCTGTCTTTGACTCACTCCTTAATCATAGCAGTGAGTGATCCAAGTTAGTTATCAATAGAGTAAATATTCAAATCTTTAGATTCTATTATAATAATAATTTTTGCATCATAGGAAGTAGGTAAGCAATACAAGATGTTGTTAACTTTTTTGTAGATAGTAAGTTCTCTTCCTAAGGCATGAAGGGAAGTAACAATCTTAGTCAACCTAATATACATTTCAGAAATTGATTCACTAGGTTTCATGCGAAATATATCATAGTCATGGACCATAATATTCAACCTATATTATTTTACTACATTTGTTCCTTCATAAGTTTTATAGAGTTTAACACAAATCTCCTTACCAGTAGTGCAAGTAGAAATACGTATATAATCTTCAAATTTTAAAGAACAGAAAAATAAGTTCAAATATTTTACATTTAATTGGGCTAAATCTCTATCTCCTATGCTCCATTCAAAAAAAAAAGTTCCATTTTAATGCCATTAACTAAGCGTGAAGGTGTAGAATATCCTTCCTGAATTAACATCCACATGCGATAATCTATAGATTATAAAAAGGTAGACATGTAAATTTTCCAAAAATTAAAAAGAATATTATCAGATAAAGCTGGTCAAGTGATTGAATATCCTTCCGTAGTATTACAATTTTCAAAGTTAGCCATTCATCTCTTTTCAAAAGTTTTCTAAAACTTAATTTATGAATCTCGCTATGATACCACTCGAAAGTTCGTGAAGGTTGTTAAACCATTAAGAACAAGTTTGAGGCTAACCAATAGGCGGGTGAATTGGTTATTTTAAAAATTATTTAAAGTAAAAAACAAAAATCTTTTTATCTTTTTAAATATTTTAAAATAAACAAGTTTAACCCATAATACAAAAGTAGATTAAGTTCACTATAATTACAGATTTAAACGACACTAAAATAACAAACGAGTGTGGAAATAAAAATGCGAAAAAATAAGAACAAACACACAAAATTTTATAGTGGTTCAATCAGAGCTGACCTACATCCACTCCTTGGAGGCCTCATCCGATTATTACACTAAACCTTTTAGTGGCTCTCCTTTAACCCCCACTACTAGGTGGAGAAACCCTTACAGAATCACTTTCACCTTCCCGTTGTGGCAGAAAACCAAAAGCTTTTACATCCTCCCAATCACAGGAGCAAATCTTAAATCTTTTACACCCTCCTAGTGTAGGTAGAGAACTTGAATCCTTTTACTCCCTCCTGGAGTAGGCAGAAAACCTGAATCCTTTTACTCCCTGCTGGAGTAGGTAGAGAATCTAAATCTGATGTGAAAGAATATCTTCTCAAAGCCACCAAGGAATCACAGAAGCAGCTTGAAGAAGATGATGGAATCCTGACTTGGAGTAACCTTTGTGAATTCCTCACAACGCCCCCTCACAAGAATCTCTTCCTCTCTCCCAAAGATCTCCCTCTTCCTTCTCTAAGCTCTCTCTAAAAATAAGTCAACAGCAAAAGTTCTTACATAAGACTTTATGGGAGCTTAAATAAGGAGCCTCCAAAGGATGCCCTAATTTTTAATTTATGCTTTTTATTGTCCAATATGGTCCATCAATATACTGTATGATTTATTTAAAAATACCTTTTCAGCTAGTATAAACTCTTCCCTATTGTATGATAAGTATAAGTGTTTATATGGATCATCCAGTATGATTGAGAACTTCATCCCATCCGATTAGTATAAACACATAGCTAATCATCACAGTCGATGAGCAGCATTTAAATATCGTGTCATGCAGCAATCGGATCATCCTGTATGATTGAGTACATCATCTCATATGATCATTAAAAACACATAACAAATCATCCCAAATGATGGGTAGTATTTAATTATCATCCCATGAAAGAATCAGGTCGTACAGTATGATCATCTTCGATCGTCCTATTTGATTTATTTGAACATTTTAACCATAATTAAACACCTAATCATAGGATCAATTTAAGCATGATTTTCATATATTCTATAGTTCAATATGAATTATACGGTACGATTAGATGTAAATTTTGAATAATAAAATATTACCTAAATTGTGATTGGAAGCTATTTTGTTGATTATAACTTATCATCCCGTATGATATGGATAGTATAGTATGATTATTTTAATCACTCTTAATTAATAGAGAATGCCCTAATTAGAGTTTTTTGGTTAAAAGATCATCCAGTGCAATATAAATCATTCCGTACGATTAGTTCAAAATACTAAATTTTTTTTTTAACTGACCAACTCACTCCCTTGAGTGTATATGTGCAAGGTTACTCAGCTTAGTGTCCACCATATACATGACTTGACTCAAGAAAGATAAAAATGCATAGAAATTGAAATTACAAAATTACTCAACCCTAGTTTACCTGCTCTTGAGCTGATTGATATTGCTAGTGGATTTAGGGACTTTAATGATTGTGAGCAGGGTGGCAAAATATATATACAATAATAATAGTGATAAGGAAATAGTAATATTTGTTATCATCAAGATCATAATGCTTGGGCCCAGATTTTGTAAATGTACTATAATTACAACCTTAATTCATTCCTTAAATGTGCACAATATTTAGTATTAACTCTCACCATATAAAAAGTGGAAAAAAATATAATTTTATTATTTAAAAAGTTCCTATTAAAGTTTTGTTACTATTTTGGATGCAACTATGTATACATACCATTTAATTCAAAATGAAATGCAAGAAAAAAAGTAAATGTTTTGACATTTATGGAAGTTAATACACCTTCTTTGTTACTTAAATACATAAATATTTTATTTTGCAATATTGTAGGCTATAATGGGCATTCTATGTAGTGTATAACATTCTTTATAATATTTTGTCGTGTAGGCTATAATGGAAGTTAATACACCCAATCAAGTCATGTAGGCTATAATGGGCATTCTACGTAGTGTCTAATCATATTCTGTTAGCTCAAGAACTTTTCCATAAATTAAGATTTTCTAAATCTAAGAAGGGGTGGTTGCAATTAAATTAGATATGGAAAAATCTTATGATAGTTTGGCTTGGGACTCGCTTAGGAAGGTTTTGGAATACTATGGCTTTCCTAGCAAGTTTTCTAATCTCCTCTTGGAGTGTGTGGAAGATCCTCAATTTTTTTTCATGATCAATGGTAATATTTCTAACAGAATTTTAGCTAAATGTGGGTTAAGGCATGGGTGCCCCTTATCTCCATATTTGTTTATCCTTTGTTCTCAATTGTTGACCAATGCTTTGAGCCTTAATGGGATGAATTTGGGTATTAAAATTGCTGCTACGGGGCCTTGGATTTCGCATCTTTTGTATGCAGATGACATCCTTTTGTTCTCCGAAGCCAAATTCAAGTCAATGAAGAAGCTTAGAAAGATCATTCTAGCTTATTGTGGCTGGACAGGGCAATGTATTAATAAGACCAAGTCTTCTATGGTTTTTGGGAAGGCGGTGACAAGGAGAAACAGAAAGGTAATTGCTTCCTTATGGGGTTATAAGGTGGCTCAGGAAATGGAGTATCTTGGGGTTAAATTAGTGTTGAGAAGACTAGTAGCTTCGGACTTCTCAAACCTTATGCAGAGAGCAGTCAACAAGTTGAATTTATGGGGTAATCGGTTCATTTCTTTAGATAGAAGGATGCTGCTAGCCAAACCTGTCTTGCTTTCTATCCCAGTTTTCTATTCAGCACACACTTTGATTCCTCTTAGTGTGTTAAAAGCTTTAGATAAAGCTTGTACAAGTTTTGTATGGGACAAGCATGGAGGGGGCCTGGGAATGCACTACGTTGCCTGGGAGACGTTATGTAAACCATGGGACAAGGTTGGCCAAGGGATTCATTCGGCGGTTGCAATAGCTGGCCCAGTTAGAGCTAAATTCGCTTGGAGTTTCTTCAACAGAAACAATTCTTTGCTTTATATCTCATTGATTTCTAAGTATGGGACTGATCTAAATAAGGCTGTAGGTAGAAAAAACCAGTCTACTACTATGAGAATCTTACACAAAGGAGCTCAATCCCTTATTCCATTTACTAGATGGAAGATTGCTACAGGTAAATCACTGCATTCTCTTGAAGACATATGGATTTTGGATAGGAGACTTGACAAATGGCCAACTTTTATTGCGGTTGGTGATGGAGAGTTTCCCTCGATTGACTACTTTATTTGTAATGGTATCTGGAATGAGGAGGTTCTTAATAGATTCTTTGGCAAGTCATTGGTGGATATTATTCTAAAAATTCAAATATAATCAAATTTGGAGAATGATTGCTTGGAACTATTGAAAAGATTCTCGGAGAAGAGCATAGCAGCGATGGCAACCATTCCTCTCAATGATGATAACCCTGAAGTTGATTATGCAAGCTGGTTGAGGAAGCTTCATCTTGCACCCCGTGTGGAATGTTTTTGGTGGCGCCTATTCAACAATGCAATACCAACTAATGGGTTCCTTATGAGCCGAAGAATGATGGAACATAATATTTGTCCTAGAGGTTGCAATGAGGTTGAAGATATGGAGCATGTAATGGAAAAATGTTCCAAACTGCTGGAGGTCATTGAGTTGCTGAAGACTTGGGGTTCCCTGTTCCAATTTTCGCTACTATGAATGATTGTAAATCCAATCTGGAAGTTCTCTCTTTGGCAAATTCATTTATTGCAAGAATCTATTGTTCTTTGGTGTATTTTTCCTGGAGAAGTAGAAACAAATGTAATCTTGGGATTCCTGATTTCGGTTAAACCTCTATAGCTTTCAATGCTATTAGTTATGCATCTTTAGCTAACTCTAATCTGTTCGTGGATCACTGGGATGCCAACCAGCTGTCTTTTCTTTGGCAACCCCCTCCCCCAGGATGGATTAAGGTAAATCTTGATGCTTCTTTGGTTAGAACAAATAATGGTGGTATTGGAGGTATATTCAGAGATAGCAAGGGACGGTTCTTACTAGCTTTTGGAGTCAATTGCATTCATTGGGACAGCGGTTTACTAGAACTATGGGCATTTTGCTACTTGAAGAAAATCCTCCTTGAATGGATGGTGGAAGCAAAAGGAATCATTATAGAAGGGGACAATTGCAATATTATATCCCATCTGCAAAAATCACAAAAGAATAAAGGTAAAGAGGTCGGCAATGAAGATTGTGAGGATCTCTCTTTCTTGGAGGGGTTCGGCAAAATTATCTTTCACTTTGTAAATAGGGATTGTAATAAGGTAGCTGATTTTTGTGCTAACCTAGCTTTATTAGGAGATTTATTTTGGGAAGATTTGAAGAGTAATAAGGTTCCTCCTCGTTTTTTCTCTTTGTTGAAGGAGGATTGTGATAGATTCTCTTTCACTTGATAGATTGTAATTTGCTTTTTTTTCTAATGCATTCAGCATTTCTATCGAAAAAAAAAAAACATTCTTTATAATAATAATAATAATAACAATAATAATAATAATAATAATAATAATAATAATAATTATTATTATTATTATTATTATTATTATTATTATTATTACTGTTGTTGTTGTTGTTTTGTTATTATTATTGTTGTTGTTGTTGTTATTGTTATTATTGCGGGCTAGAATATATGAAGCAATAAAGTTAGAATTTTTTTTCTCAACATAGTACGGATATCCAGCACAAAAATAGGGAATTCAAAAACATAAGATTTTTAATGTGAAAAATCTTGGAAAAGTGAAAAACTACGGGGCCACGCTTAGTTAAAATGATTCCACTAATGTTTAAAGAGATTATAAGTGATCGATTCAACCTTAAAATTGAGGATGATCATATTAGATTAGTCAATAGTTGGATTGAAATCTCATGATGAATAGAAATTAAACAAAAATATGGTGATATTTGGTGGTCGAGTGAAAATTCAGCATCAATCGGTGGTCGGGCGAAGGTCTGGTGATAGTTGGTGACCAGGAACAAGTCCAGTGTCAGACAGTGACTGGACAAAAGTCCAACGGTGGTCAAGGAGGAGCCTGGTGACAACAACACTCTAGTTTCTCTTTCTTCTTTCTCTTCCTTGCTTATGTCCTCTTCCATGAGGAATGAGGGATCTATTTAGAGTTTTTTGAGACTGGCATGGATAGTTAATAGAAGGGAGACCAAGGGTGAGTTTGGAGTGGTTTGAATGGATAGAAAATATTCATCCCCTTGATTGTGGATTATTTATTGGGCAATTAAATGTCTTAATGATATAAAAACATGACAGTCTTGGGCTCGTTGGATTCATCTTGTTGAGCTGCTCAATTAATCTATAAGCAAGTCACATTTATAAATCATTTAATTATCTAATTTATGGTCTAATCTTTCTAAATACACTACAGGTCTTCGATTTGTACCCATTTGGGCCTGGACAAAGTCGAATTTGGTGTCGTTGGGTTTGTATTTTTGAGACGTTCAGTTTGACTTCAGGTTTGCTGAAATTGGAGTTTAGATTGCCCCAAATTTAATTTTGGAAGTTTCCAACATGAATTTTCCTAGAGATTCAAGCCTAACCAAGATAATTTTTGACGATGTATCACTTCCCTACCTATTTTTAGATATTAAAGCTCTAGAAGTTTGAAATACGTGTTACAGCTTTTGGAAAATTTTTTATTTGATTTAAAACTCCAAAATAATCTGATCTTGAGTGTAAAGGTCTCAATTAGCTTTAAAATTTGAAAATTGAGTGTGGAACATCAAAAAATGGTCCCGATGACCCTAAAAATGTACAAATTGGCTTATCTAGGCCAAAAATTGGGCTAAAAAATGGGTTGGGATGGACTAGCTGTTGGCCGATGCCTCCAACGCCGCCACCAGAACTCCATTGCACACCTAGCATTATACCCGCTCACTGCTACCTGGCTACGCACAAGCTAGCATGCCTGCCCGGCTACCCTCATAGAGTCGCTACCTGAGCTGCTGCCCTCGCTAACTGCCAGTTGCCCTCACTGTTTGTTGTTCCTACTTGGCTGCTATGCTCCAGCCGTAGATGCAGGTGTGGCTTATATATTTAATATTTTTTTACTATTATTTTTTTAATTTATTAGTATTATTATTATTCTACCTCTATCACTTTGTACATTTTAGCCTGCAATAATAGTAAATAACTTGGAGATAAAATAAAGACTCGCAACAACAATTTAAGGTGGTTTAGAGTAGACCCCTAGGGCCCTCCCAAGGGAAGATACACTTAGGTGGTTATCCAAATCAATTATTCATGGGAAGTCTCTAGGTAAAGGGTTAACATCAAAATAAATAATGAACAATACTTGTTATCCTAATAATGAGAAAAAATCCAACAAAATCCCATTAGCAAAAACATTTAACCCACAATCAATAAACATATTCTCTAGAGTATCATGGAGGAAGTACCAAAATTTTAAAAAGTGAAAGAAGTAAAAAATTATTTTATTGCAATTTTAATTTATAATATTTTTCTTCATGCATAACAATAATAATAATAATTAATATATCATCAAAAAAATATAAATTGATCAGGAATGAATCTCGAGGCAAAATAAAGTTGGAAACTTCCAAAATTAAATTTGGGACCATCTGAACTCCGATTTCAGTAAACTTATTGTCAAACTAAATGTCTGCAAAATACAAACGCAATGGCACCAAATTTTACTCAATCCAAGCCCAAATGAGTTGAAATCAAAGTCCTAAAGCTCATTTGGTGAGCTTAAATCATAAATTGGATAATCAAATGATTTCCAAATATGATATGATTATAGTTAAATCGAGCAGCTTGACGAGAAAAATCTAATGAGCCTAAGATCATTAAATTATGATATAATTAAGCATTCAAATACCTCATAAATGTTCCATAATCATGGGGATCAATATCGACCGTCCATTCAAACCACTGCGAACTTACCCTTGACTCCCTCCTATTTACAAACATGTCACACAATTAAATAACACTTGACTAAACTCATTAAGAAAAGAAAGACATTCCATCTTTGGTAAATCTACTTTAGATATCTCTTTATTTAGCAAACTTTATACATACTTGATAACATTAAAGTTATCACCTTCTACATTGATACCTTTAGCTTCAAACATTCACTCTTGAAGAAATTTTCTCAAAGAAATAATTGATAAGAGTTGTAGTTGCGAACAATCCCAGTGTAGTGTGCTGAAGCAAAAAGCACAGAGAAATCTACCTCTCTGATCTCTAAAAACACGCCCTATACCAGCTTTGTACGAGCTTACCAAGGAAGCATCTATTTTGAGCTTAATCCATTCAAGATGAGGGGGATGCCAAGAAGAATTCAACAGCTGATTCTGTTGGTTCGCATCCCAGTTTTTCAAAAAAGGATTTGTCCTGAATGAAGCAATAGCAAAACTTATTGCATTAGCTGCTATAAAACCCGCACAGTCCTCTGATCCTCCATGCTTCAACTTATTTATACTTTTCCAAGAGAAAAACACAGCAGAACAATATAAGTTTCTAATAAAAGGATTATATATCACTTTATATATTAAAATCTATCTCCCTCATTCATTTTTCTCTCTCATTCCCACACAAACTCACCCCCATTCTCTCTCTTTCCATCTCTCACTCTCTCTCATCCTCTCCCTTCCTTATTAGTCTATCACTATCTTTATATCTCTACCTCTCTATCTCTCTCTTCTCAATCCCTCACTCCACCTCACTACTCCCTCCTTCTCGCATTTCTCTCTTTATCTCCTCTCTCACTCTCAATCTTTATATATTTCTCTCTCACTGTCTCCTTATCTCTCACATTCCCTCTACCTACCTTTCTCTTTCTCGATCTCTCGTTCACCCTCTGTCATACTCTTCCTCCCTCCCTCTCACTCTTTCTCTTCATCTCTTCCTCTCTATCACACGCACACTCTCTCTTGCTTTCTCCCCTCTTTATTTATCTCAATCTCTCTCTCCCCTCCCTCCATTTATCTTCCATTATCTCTCTCTAATCTTCAATCTAACTATCTACTCTGAAGCTCTCCTCCCTCCCACACACAATCTATCTTTTCCTCTCTCTCCCTCTACCTCTCTCTCACCCTCTATCCCTCTCTCTTACATAGCTTTTCACTCACTTTCTCACAATTTTTTGTTCCATCACTCTCTCTAGGTCTTACCCATTTTTTATCCATCCTTTATCTTTATATATATACTCCATCTTTTCTCACTTTCCCACTTCTCTATCTATTGCACTCGCACTTTCTCTATCTCCCACTCCCTCTCTCTCTCACCATCTCTCTCTCACCATCTCTCTCTCACCATCTCTCTATCTCCAACAATTTCTCCCTCCCTCCCCTTAAATTACTCTCTATTTTCCCTCTCTTATCTTATTCCTCTTTCTCTTCCTATTAGACACACACACACACACACACACATACTTGCTCTATCTCTTAAAACATGTATGACTCCCACTCCCTTTCTATCCATCATCTGTTTCTCCTTATCTATCCCTCCCTCTTTCTATTTCTATCACTTTTAATAAATAAATTCCATGCTACCTCACCATATACAACTCTTTCTCCTTCTTTCTACTCCTTTCTTTCTTCTCCCTCTCTCTCTTTCATGCACGCACAGGGGTGCACTCACTCTATATGTAACTCTATCTCATTTTTTATCCTCACTCTCTTTCTCTCACACTCTCTCTTCCATACTCTCTGCCTGTCTTTCTTTCCTTTTTAGACTCTCTTGAACTTCATCTCCTTCCTTGTCTCTCTATCTCTATACTTTTCTCTCTTCCCCTTCCCCTTCCTCTCTATTTCACACTATATATCTTATCTTACTCTCAATGTTGCTCTCTCTCTATCACTATCTCTCACATTCACTATGTCACTCCGTCTCACATTTTCTTTTATGCTCTCTCCATCTCACACTCTCTCAACCTCTCTCCCTTTCTTTCTATCACACACCCTCACTCACTCACACATGCTCTCTCTTCTCTCTCATGCTCCATCCTTTTCTATGTCTTCCATTCTCTCTCTCCCTCTCACCCTCACTCTACTCGCTTTTCCCACCCTCTTACTCCCTATCCCTCTTTCTTACACACTCTTTCACTCACTCTTCACTCTTCCTCCATCTATCACCCTCTAGCTCTTACCCTCTCCATATAAGTCATCTCTATATAACTCTCTTTTTCCCTCTCTCACTTGTTTGTTCCTTTCTCTTTCCACTCACTTTCCCTTTCACTTTCTCTATCTTACTTTCTCTCTCTACATCTACCTATCTCTTTCACACACAAACACCCTCTCTCTCTCTCTCTCAAATACCGTTTCACATTGATTCTCACTCTCGCTCCCTCCATCAGTCTCTCTAGCTCTTATCCTCACTCAGTTCACCTCTCTCTATATATTTATCTATCTCCCTTGATAGTTTTTTCCCCTCTCTAATACTTCTCTATCTCTTGCACTCATACTTTCTCGATCTATGTCCCTCTCATTCACTCCCTCTCCCTCTCTCTCCAAAAATATATCTCTCACTGTCACTCTCTTTACCTCTCCATTTTTCTCTTTCTAACAGTCCTGCTCACATCTCACTATCTCTTTATCACTATCTTTCTCTCTCATTCCCTCTCACTCCCTCTACTCTTTTTCACTCTCTAACAAAATATGTCTCACTCAATTTCTTCCTCTCTCCCTTCAAACTGCTTTACATTTTATCTTATCTTGCCCTGTTACTCTCTCTCTCCCTTTCACTAGATTTCTCTCTTACACGCCCTCTCCCTCAAAATATATTTCTCTCTTGTTGCCCCTCTATTCTGCTTTGCCTATTTCTCTCACTCACTCTTACCCTCCCTTTTTTGTCCTCTCTTTATATCTCTCCATCTTACTCTAGCATTCTCTCCCCTACTCTCTTTCATCCACTCTCTTGCACTATATATTTCCCTCCATCTCTTCTGATCTCTCTGTATTATTCTCTCTTGCTCTCTCTTACTCTCCCCATCTCTATCGCTTTCTAACTCCTTCTCTTCTACTCTATTACTTCTCTCTCACTCACTCTCTATAATCTCTCACTCCCTTTCTATCATCATTCATCCCCCTCTATAACTTTGCTTCTCGTCTATATCTTTATCGCACACTCTCTCTTCTTCTCATGGGTTTTCTCCCTTTCTCTATATATCTTCTCTCTCTCTCACATACACTCTCTCTCACTCTAGCATTATCTATCTCAATCCCTCTGACTATCTCTATTTAACACTCTTTCACTCACTCACTCTGCACATACACTCTCTATATCATTCTATCTTTATATCCCTCTTTCTCTAGCTCACTCTCTCTCTCTCCCTCTCTCTCTTCTTCTCACTCCCACTTTTTCTCTTAAACTCTCTCTCACATTCTCTAACTCCCTTCTCTATCTTACTATTTTGTTCTCCTTCTCTCACCCTATCACTCTCTAGCTCTCCTTCCCTCTATCGCTTGCTTGATTTTTCTTTATCTTGCAATCTCTCTCCCTCTCTCCCTCTCCTTCTCTCTCTATTTTTAGTCACTCTCTTACTCTCACTCTCTCCTTCTCTCATTTTCACCCCTGTCTCACCTTCTCACTCCCCATCTCTCCCTCACTCTTCCTATCTCTATATATCATTCTATCTTTGTCCCCCACTCTCACCTAACTATGTCAGTTTCTCTCAAATATCATACCCCTCCCTTCCCTCTCCATGTCTCTCACTCTATCTCTTTATTTCTCACTTTCTCCCATTATTTGCTTGCAGTTTATGTCACTTCTAGATCTCTACCCCCCTTCTACCCTCTCTCCATCTTTCCTTCATTTTCTCATATTTGTCTCATTCTATCTCTTCCTCTCTCATTAGTGTCACTATCTCTTGCTCTGTCCCACTTTTCCTTCTCTATATCTCTTTATTTCTACTAATCTATCTCCCTGTCTCTTTCTCCCTCTCTCTATATCCCTTTCTCCTGGTCTCTCCTGCTCTCTTTCTCTCTTATACTCTCGCTCACTCTCTATTTCCCTTTCTTATTCTCTCTCTTTCTCTCTCTCCATCTCGAACTTCTAATCTCCCTATCTCACTCTATATCAACATCTATCTGTTTATTTATATCTCTCTCTAACATTATCTTTATACATCACTTACATTTTTCAATCACTATTTGTCTCTATTTATCTCCCTCTCTCTCTCCCCCCCCCTCCTCACACTCTCTCTCACCCTCTATCTCCATCCTTCTACTTATTCATTTCTATCATTATTTATCCTCTCGCCTTCTAAATTATTTTGCATATACATTTTGTGCATGCTCTTTTTATCCCTCACCTTTCTCTCTCTCTCTCCCTCCCACCCTCTCTATATACCTTACACACACACATGCATTCTATCTCTAACTCTCCACTTATCCCTCTCTCTATCTTTTTCTCACCCTTTCACTCACTCTGTCACCCTTGCTCTCTTTCTCCATATCTCTCTCATCTCTTTCTCTCTCTATCTCTCTCTTCCAAAAATATATCTCTCTCCCTCACTCTACCTCACTCTCAATCTCCTACTCTCAGTTACTTTCTCTCAATCTTACTCACATTTTCCCTTTCCTCTTTCCATCTTGTCTCTCACAATAACTTTTTCTCTTGGTCTCTCTCTCTCTCACTTCTCACATCTCTCTTTCTCACTCTCACTTACTCTTCCATCACTATCTCTATCTCCGTTTCCCTCTTTCTCTCTATCATTCTCTCTTCTCTTTTATAGTGTCTCCTTACCTCCTCACCTCCTCCCTCTCTCTCTAAGTCTCTCAATTTACCTAAAGAGATGAAGAGATTGAGAGAGGGAGAAAGGGTGAGAGGGAGGGTGAGAGAGTTAAGGAGAAGGTGATGAGAGAGAGAGGGAAAGGGAGAGAGATAAAGAAAAGTATAA
Organism: Dendrobium chrysotoxum; assembly: GCA_019925795.1. Lineage (NCBI taxonomy): Eukaryota > Viridiplantae > Streptophyta > Magnoliopsida > Asparagales > Orchidaceae > Dendrobium > Dendrobium chrysotoxum. The sequence continues at coordinate 7,854,276 of CM034304.1, read as the reverse complement.
AGAAAGAGAGATAGTGAGGAAAATTTAAACTTAGAGAGGAGATAAAATGTTAAATAGTGAGGGAGAAGAGAAGTTTTTAATTAAAGGTTTAATGAAGGGTTTATAGACTAGTTATATTTTTAAGGTTTAGGGTTCCAAGTTTAGGGTTTAGGAGTTCAAGTCAGGATTGGGTTTAGGTTTTAACTTTTAAGGTTTAAGATTTAGAGTTTAAGGTTTTTAAGGTTTTGAAGCTTTATAGTTAAGTGTTTAGGGTTAGGGTTTAGGGTTTTGAGTTAGGTTTCAAGGTTTAACATTTAGCGGTTAGGGCCCTTGGTTTAAATTTTAGGGTTAGGGTTAAGGTTTAGTGTTAGAATTTAGGGTTGCGGATATTTGGTGTAGTGGTTACATTTTAGTGTTTGGGGATTAGTGTTAAGGGTTAGGGCATTTTATTTATAGTATTTGTTTTGGAATTTAGTTTTTAGGTTTTATGGCCTAGGATTTTATGTTTAGATTTTAGAGTTTAGGGTTAGGGTCTTTGTTTTAGGGTTTAGGTTCTAGGGTTTAGCTTTAAGGGTTTAAGGTTTAGAATTTTTTGTTTAGGGATAATGTTTAGCATTTATGGATTAGGGTATAGGTTATAGGGTTTAGGGTTTAAGGTTTATGGTTTATGGTTTGGGAATAGGGTTTAAGTTTTAGGAATTAAAGTTTAGGATTTAGAGTTTAGGGTTGTTAATGTGTGAATAATGGCTTAGGGTTAGGTCTTATAATTAGGGTTTTAGGTTTAAGGTTTATGGCATAATTTTATATTAGGGTTTAATATATATGGATTAGGGTTAAGGCTTAAGGTTTATAGTTAAGGCTTTAGGGTTTAGTATTTAGAGTTTTGGGTTTTTGGTGTGTAGGGTTTATGATTTTTAATGTTTAGTTTTTATGGTTAATATTAAGGATTAAGGTTTTAGGTTATAGAGTTTTCAATTTAGGGTTAAGTGTTAACAGTTTGGAGATTAGGGTATAAGTATATGGTTTAGAGTTCAGGGTTTTTGGTTTAGATTTTAGAGTTTAAGGTTGTTAAGGTGTGAATAATGGCTTAGGGTTAGGTCTTATAATTAGGGTTTTAGGTTTAAGGTGTAGGGTTAAAGGTTTAGGTTTAGGGTTTTATCTTAAACTTTTTTTATTTAGGTAATATAGTTTATGATATATTATTAGGTTTTAGGGTTTTTTTTCTTAGGTTTAGGGTTTATTGCTTAAGGTTTAAGCATTAGGATTTCGATTTAATGTTTTGGTTTAGTGTTATGAGTTTATGGTTTTTAGGTTTTTACGTTAAATATTTTGGTTTTAGGGTTTTGAAGGGTCTATGGTTTAAGGTTTAGTCCTTTAGATTTAGAGTTTATAGTTTAGAATTTATGTTTTAGGGTTTAGGGTTATGGTTCATGATTTATGTTTTTAGTTTATGATTTATGGTTTAGGATTAGGGAATATGGTTTTGATTTTATGGTTTAAAATTTATAGTTTAGGGTTTAAATTTTAGATTTTCTGTTAAGGGTTTAGAGTTTATGTTTAGGGTTATGGTGTATGGTTTATGGTTTAGGTTTTAATTTTTATGGTTTAGTTTTAGGATTTGTGTTTAGGTTGTTGGGCTTTTTATTTAGGGTTTAGTGATTAAGTTCAAAGTTTGAGGTTTAGCTTTTAGGTTTTGGTTTAATGTTTTAGTGTTTACGTTTAGGGATTAGGGTTATGGCTTATGGTTAAAGGTTTTTGGCTCATCCTTTAGGGTTTATGTTTTATAGTTTAGGTTTAAAGTTTTGGGGTTTAGGGTTTAGCATTTAGGATTTATGGTTTAGGTTTTTTTGGTTTTAGATTTTAGGGTTTAGGGATTATTTTTTAGGTTTATAGTTTAGGTTTTGAGGGTTTAGAATTTCTGATTTTTGTGGACTAGGGTATAGGGTTTAGGTTTTAGGGTTTAGGGAAGGATTAGGCTTTAGGGTTTAGGGAAGGATTAGGCTTTAGGGTTTAGAGCTTTGGTTCACGTTTAGGTTTTATGTTTTACAATTTAGACTTTAGGGTTGAGGGGCTTAGGTTTTAGGGCAAATGGTATGGGATTTATTATTGTGAGATTGGGTTTTGGAACAAGTATTTCTAATTTAGGTTTTATATTTTAGGGTTTGTGGTTTAGGATTTAGAGTTAAATATTTAGGGTTAAAGTTTATAATTTAGGTTTTAGGGTTTACGGTAAAATGTTTAAGGTTAAAAGTTTAGGGTTTATGACTTTGGATTTATGGCTTATGGATTACGGTTTTGGTATAGGTTTTATAATTTACGGTTAAGGTTTAGGATTTAGGTTTTTTTTTCAATTATTTATGGTTTAGGGTTTAGCATTTCTAATTATTCAGGGTTTAGGATTCGGCATTTCTAATTTTGGTTTTATGGTTTATGGCTTAAGGTTTACGATTTTGGATTTAGGGTTAAGATTTTTGGGTTTACAAATTAGGGTTGGATTTTAAGGTTTATGGTTTACGTTTTAGTGTTTAGAGTTAGGGTTTAGGAATTAGGGTTAGGGTTTAGGGTTTTGGATAAGAGTTTAGCATTTTTAGTGTTTAAGATTTTGGATTTTGATTTAGGATTATGGGTTTAGGGTTATGGTTGGTGGTTTTGTTATTAGGGTAGGGTATAGATTTTACGTTTTAGGGTTTAATGTTTAGGCATAGAGAAATGTTTTAAGGTTTTGGGTTTAAATTTTATGTTTAGGGTTTAGTGTTTAAGGTTTAAGGATTAGGGTTCTGGGTCTAAAGTTTGGTGTTCAGAGGTAAGGATTAAGGGTTTAGTATATGGTTATGCTTTTTGGCTTAAGGCTTTAGGTTTTTTATTTAGGATTGAAGGTTTAGATTTTAAAGTTTAGTGTTTAAGGGATTCAGGTTTAGGATCGAGGGATTAGGAAGGTTCAGGATTTAGGATTTAGGGTTTAGAGTTTATTATTTTTGGTTAGGGTCATTTTTTAGTTAAAACCAATTATGAGATTACATCTTAATAAAAATAAGATTACATGACCTTTCATGGATCCAAAACTCACTAATGCTGAAAGTCTTAAAATAAAAAAAAAAGAAAAATCTATAGAGTTAATAATCCCTATCTAATTACAGTAGAAGATCCAAAAGAAAAGGAAAAAGCAAAACCCAAAAAATAAGCTCATGCTTAAATCCACATTTCGCACCAAGCTACCAAAGATGGATCCTGTAAAGAAGAGTAGGAAAGCAAAATAAAACTGTTTCACACTAAGTAGGCCAACTAAGCCCCAAAATGGCAAAATTGAACCAAAGAAATAGTCAAGCTCCACATGACCATGAGGACTAAATACATGGCAACAAACTCATCAACACGTAACCCTAGAAGCCCATGGAAGTAACACCCCACAAAATAACCATCAACAATCACCAGTACAGCCAAGACCTGCACATAGAGAGAAATCGAACAAAATCTACTAAGAGCACAAATCACCAAAGAAAAAACCTATAAAATTGCAAGGGCCAAACCTGCACCAACTACGCAAAACAAACAATGCAAAAAGAATAACCCAAATAGGGCTACAGAAGAACACCGAACCAGGATAACTAAGGTAACCTTAGATAACACCCAACACTAAAACCCTAAGAAGCAACAAAGATAAGGAGGAAACCTCCATACCCAGCAACCCAACATCCACTAAAACTCCCCCCCAATACAGGAAAACAACAGCAAAAATTGCCCATAGATACAAGAATCCCCAAACAACAAGAAAGACTAGTTTAAAAAAAGGGAAAATAGAAGAAAATATTAAAAAAAAAGGAGGTATGCGTTTGGAAGGCATATATTAGCACAATTGTTTTTATCTCAAGAGACCAATCATTTAAAAAGTTAGAATGATAACTATTGGATAATACCCTTACAACCAGCTGAGCCAATAATAAACTTATCCATATCTTCACCAACCACAACCTCAACAAAAGACCACAACAAATAGCATATAGCCAGAGACACCCAAAATGAAAAACGAGGAATGTTGCTAGAATATTAGACATATGGCATAAATACGAAGTACAAAATTGCATAATAATTTTCAACTATCATAAAAAATTTCAAATCACCTCTAAATCACCTCCCTATGACCATAAAAAATGAGTCATAATGACCATAGAAAAAGGAACATAACAAAATAAGTGAAGAAATATGATTCAGAGCTGACCAATAGAAATAGGAAATTTCTTGAACTCAAAGCATGTAAGTGCCCAACATGAGATAAACAAGAAAAATCGCAACATCCAACCATTAAACAATAACAACATAAATAGAAGAGTTAAAATCAGGCCCAAATAAACCATGCAAAATAGCCCACTAGCCAGCAAAAAAACCCTAATACAACATAAAACGTAAACCAAAATCAACAACAAGCACACCTACACCCACCTGAAGAAAATAGAAATAAAAGCATAGATAAAAAAAAAGAAAATGCCAAATGAATCAAACAAAAACCACCACAACATATAGGCTAGCAAACCATAAGAGACGGTGTAGTGATGTCTAGTGCCACGAGCTTCTCCGCTAAAAAGCACTAAGAACATTAGCAGCACAATAACATCACAACTAACTTTCCACAATGGTATTTTTGCATACAATCATAGCCAAAATCAACCTCCAACAAATCAAATTAAGGAAATAGAGATCCACTATCCCAAACTAGAGGCAAACACCAATATTAGAATGAAAAATAAAGTAGACAATAAAATTTTGACCAATAAGAAGCCCCTAACATTAGAAATCACTACACCACTTATCCCACTAAAAAAAAAAAAAATTGAAATCTTTCAAAATGTGCCACTACATAAGAGAGGAATGGAAGTAAGGTGGGGGAGCTTATGTGGAGCCAAATCATCCTTAACCACCAAGCCCCAAAAGAAATAAATAATATACAGGTTTTTACTATGGGCAGTGCTCAGCAACTCAACCTAGTTAAGAGAAATATTCCAAATAAAGATTGAAATCTAAGCAAACCATCTGCCATGTAAAACTTAAAAAAATCTAACTAATTACGCTCAAATATGTAATAATATTTCAACTTAGTGTGGATCATAATAACAATCACCATAGTGTAAATTCAACTGCAAAGGCAAAGTAGAGAAAAATTATCTTCCTCCAACGCTCCTTTGTTTGCTCAACACTATCTTTGTAGAAGCCATGCCTATGGTCCATATTTTTTTGGGAGGATAGAAGTACTTTTTCCACTAGAATTGTTGATTCTATTTTCTTGTAAAAAAATTTTATAAATCAAATGTTTAAGTTTAGGGTTTCAAACTTTTAATTGCTAATGTAAAAACAAATTCGTATTACCAAATGTTTATTGGAAATAGGATTTGTATGCTTAGTAGCATTGTGTACCGAGATACAGTACAAAGGTATGGAGAGGTTTCAAATATTTCTAACCTTTCTAACAGATGTGTATTAGAGATTCTAAGTGAGTTTTGAAAATAATTTTTCCCTTAATATCAATTCAATTTTTATATCGATCAACTATTAGTACTGATGCTTGTTACCGCTCAGTAACGCTCAAACCTCTTAATACCGCTCAATACTGATCAGTACCTCTCGGCCATGCTCAATACCATGCTTAGTACTATGATAGCTCAGTAACATTCATATATGGACCTCAAAACTTGTCAGTAGCAATGCTCGATACCGCTGTGTATTACTGTCTGGTACCCCTCCGTATCAACTATGTCTAACTCTGGCAACTAGTTATCATTCACAAATTTCTAGGGATATTCTCCAAATATTCATTTGATTTACAGAACTTCAACTTTTAAAGAAGTTTATAATCATTTGGTCAGCACATTCGACTAATAATTCAATGATAGACTGATGGAGTTGCACATTAATCGGTTTTTGGTTATGCCTCCATTTCATCAGAATGTTCCCCTCGTGCATATGTTGCTGACTAAGTGGGATATTCAGAAGCAATGTTTCATTATCAAAGGATAGAAGTTACAATTTACTACATATGAGGTTGCTCTTGTACTTGGACTACCCAATAGGGGTGCTAAATTTGTGCTGGGAAGAGCTCATATAAGTGGAAAAATAGCCAATGATATTAGATGAGATTAAAAGTATGGACGATTCTACTCCACTTAACGATCTTGTGGAGAAATTCATAATTTTCTAACTATCAAACATTTTCTTTCCCCTGGCTAACTTCTAAACACCTGCTAGAATCCAAAGTGTTTCTGGGAATGTAGATCAATTTTTAAATTAGAACTGGCCAGCATCCATTACTGATTTCCTTGTGGCGGAATTCAATGGCATTGCTAGGAAGCATTCCAAATGCAGCCCCCTTGGATATATTAAAAGATTTGTAATTATTAAAATTGTGAATCAAGAACTCATACGGATGAATTTCCTTACTGTAAAACCTTAGTCAATTTAGTGGGCTAATAACTTCTGTTGAATAATTGCATATTTTGTTCCTAGAGCACAAAAGACTCCACGTAATAATGGTTAATCAATACCAACTTCATTTTGTTCGTTGGGATAGTCACATCATGTACAACGAGAAAGAGGTGACCAAAATATTTACTGCCCTTGACAATGTATAAGTACTCTTTATAGATGTAGTGATATTCATTTTGAAGTGAGCTTGTCATGACAAACAATATTTCATAGATAGTACATCATTTTAAAGGAGTTATATAAGAGGAGAAAACATTATTAGAGAATTCTCGCATTCCTTCTCCAGAGAGAACTTCATCTCTTCCTCACACACAACTCCAACTTCAACTCCCTCGCCACCGTAACCCCCAAAGCTCCCATAGGGCTCCTAGAAGGCCTCCCACCGCCCCCCCCCCCCTCCCCCCCCCCCCCCCCCCCCTCAAACCCATAGCTCCCCCTCCCCCTCCCACAAAAAAAAATATTCTACTACTGCTATTTCAGATGATGCTAACCGTCAGAGCCTTGACCAAGCCATCAGTAAACTAATCGACAAAATAATATTCCAGAGAAAAGGATTTCTGAGGTAGAATCCATATCTAGTCTGCTTTAGATGCGTGTTCAGGCATTGGAAAAGTGTGTTTTGAATTTAAGGAGAAGGATAACAAGTATGAAGTGATACAAAACTTTTCGATGGATAAATTTCCTGTTGAATTTAAACTTAATTGGACATGAAGGCCTACAGAATCTTCCTCAAGGATTATTACAATCGATGATATTACTACCCATTCAACTATCTAAATGCTAAGGAAGTCACGCAGTAAAAAGATGTGGCTATTTTTAGGGACAAACTTGTTGTGGGTGATAAAGCAGTAAGCATAATTGATGAGGAAGAAGAGGCCTTTACTAGAGTCTGTAGAACTAGTATTACATGAGGGGTGAAACTACGGGCTGGTAGGAAGAGGAAATTGGTGGAGATCCCATTCACCATCTGTCAGAGAAAAGGTAGAAGAAACAAAGTGATGGCAAAGAAGCCGATAGTACACAAATAGAAGGAGCCTACTACTATGAAGAAGCCCACGGTACTTGAAGAAATGGAGCCTTATACTGAGATTGATGAGGTTAATGGTGAAGAAAAAAATAGAGGAATAACTAGCACCAAATATAACCCCGTCGGTCATTGATAAATGATGAAATGGCTAATTTTGTCAACAGCTGTCTTCAAAAATACAATGACATGTGGGTTGTATTTCTTATTCAATTATGATTATGTTTTTGACTAGATGGTATCGAGCATGTACCAAGAGGTACTGAGCAGTACTAAGAGGTACCGAATGGTACTAAGTGATACCTAACGGTATAAAGCACCCCTTCTATGTACTAATTTTTACCAATAAGCGATTTTGTCATTTTTTAGGAATGACATTATTTTTACTGTTGTGATTTATAAAGCTCAAATTGACGAACATATAATAATAGCGTACCATGATAACAACCATATCAATGCATTTGGCATTCTGCTGGATGAGAAGAATAAGCTATGCCCAGACCTATACTAACCATTCCTATTTATTTCTAGCTTCCAATGGGTTCATCAGAAATTTATGATGTTTATGTGTTTTTTTTTTGTCTACTAATTTCATACTCCTTATACTAGGGTTATCATTTATATAAGTATGACACCAAACCATACATAGCACTGGACAATTTCCTTATCAACCTGTATTCCCTATGCATTAACAACAAAATTAAGAAACATATGCCTATCGGTGCATAATGTACATTTCTTCAAGTTAGCAAATAACTTTTCCTTTTTAAGCACATCCAAATTAAATTTTAAGGATAAAACACGTTTATCCACATTTTTTTCTATAAATGAGAATATCATCTAAATAAACAACAACAAACATTTCTATGAATGCATGTAATACCACTTGTACAATCCATGCTTTATTTTAAAGGTAATTTTCCATTTATCACAGTCTCTCGTGCTAATTTGAAGATATCCACTTTTTAAATCAATTTCAAAAATACACAAGCACCATGTAACTCTTCAACATGACATCTAAGCAAGGAATATGATATCTATACTTTACCATAATATTGCTTATTTCTCTACAATCAATACACATCCTCCAAGTTCCATCCTTCATAGGTATGGACTTTCACATGTGATCATTCTTTCCCTTACATAACTTTTCTCCATCAATTCACTAAATTGCCTTTATAGTTCTTTTGTCTCCTGTGGATTGCTCTAATAGGGTAGTCAATTTGGAATCATTCCTCTAGGTACATAATCAAGTTGATGCTCAATCCCATAAATTGGGGGTAATCTAGATGGTGTTTCTTGGGGAAAGATGTCTTCATAATCAAGTTGATGCAAAAGAGAGTTAACACTACTTTTCACATTTCTAGCAATGACATTATTATACAACATGACCTCTTCCTATAAAAGTAACATAAATGGCTGGTGTATTTAAAGCCCTTTTTCCCTCACATTTTTGCGATGAAACAATATTTATCTTCTCTTAAACTCATCAAGATAGAATTTGATTTCTTTTTTTCACTGTCAATCTTTTTAATCTCTTCCAATTGGCCTCTCAATTATTCACTTATTTCTTTCTTCTCACTCTCTATATATTGTTCACTCTTTTTTTTTGTACATTTTCTCTTTTTTTATATATTGTATATTTTTATCTCTATCTTAATTCACCCTCACTTAATCCTCATATAATTGTTGTTGTGTTAAAGGTACTAGAGTGATTGGAGTTTGATTGAGTACAAATGAGTATTTATTATTAAAACCATCATGTTGTACCTTTCAATCTAATTTCCAAGGTTTCCTTAATAATAAGTGCCCTGCTTGCATTGGAACAAACATCACATAATACCTCGTCTTCATAATTTTTGAATTGAAGTGCTACAAGAACATGTTTATTTACTTTTTCTTCACTGCTATCGTTTAACCATTGCAATTTATATGGCCTAGGTTGTCTCAATGTTGACAAACTTGGTTTCTCCACCATGGTTGTGCTAGTAATATTAGTAAAACTACTACCATCAATAATCACATTGTATACCTTATCTTTAACATAGCACCATGTGTGAAAGATGTTCTCATATTGAACTTCATCTATCTCTTGACTTGCACAATGGAAGCCCTTCTTACCACTAGCAAATCTCCATCTACAACAAACTCCTCCTCACACTAATCTTTTCATGGTGGCATTTCTTCAATGTTTTAATCGTCATCATCAGGTCACAATTTCACCATTGTCTCGTATCGACATAACTCACTAATTTGGACTTTGACTTGCTATGTGACACTTGTCGTGACATTGGAAATACTTAATATCTTGATTTTAGGTGAAAGTGCTAGGCTTACCTTGAGAGTCATGGTTGGTGTTCTCGAGCTTATGAACATATTTGGGATTAAGAGTTGTTGAGGATAATTATGTCTTTTTCTCACTTCTTGAAGAACTTGGTTTCCAAGGGTTAAGCCCAAAATTGTGGCCTACATGCATATTTTCCCTGCTCTTACGTGATTGCTCCATGATTTGTTCCATCCTCAATCTCCAGATAATGTTGCATTTCCACCCGATCATGGATGTCTGGGTTCAATCCTTATAGAAACCATGCTATGGTCACCTCTAAATCTTCTTCAACATTGGGACTAATCATGGCCTTTTCTATCACATGATAATGCTCTCTACACTTTGAAGTCCTTGCCTAACCCTTACAATTTTTTATATAATTCTTGACAATAATGGCTTGGTACAAAATGCTTCCTCATCACTACCTTCATCTCTTTCCATGTTTAAATTAGATGCTCCCAATTTTGATGCTTATTCAACCCCAAGTAATCCCACCAAACTAGAGAATAGTTAAAGAGTTGTATGACTGCTAATCTCACATTCTTATGCTTAGAATAATTATGGTAATTAAAGACTAGCTCTGCCTTCCATTCTCACTTAGAATTGACTTCCAGATCAGCTTTTTCTTTGCATGGAGGAATCCTCAAATTAATACTACCCAAATTATTAAAATCTTGATTCCTAACATCTCTACATCCATTCTTATGCCTAAACCTACCCTAATTCAGTGGTGGTTCATTCAAACTCCTCTAACTCCTCCAAAAGCTCATCTTCTTCATTGTCATCCCTATGCTTCTCCTCATTATATCCTTCTTGGTGGTCTACCTGGTGAACTTTGTTGCCTTTTATTTTAAAATTACAATCTATCCATCTACTCATGAATCATCCATTCTCATCTCTTATCATACACCTCACTTCCCCCAATACTGCTTCTATTTGTAGGTTTGGTATTGTTGTATGTTACATTTCTTCAGTAGAGTTTACTTCTTGCTATTGTTAATTCTTTTTATATTCTGGAAAAGAAAGGTTAGGAGTAATTAAAAAAAGGGTCTCACTTTGCCTCAATGGTTTTTAATGTCCTCAACTCTCTCTCTTTTTCTTTTGGTTCTTTTTGAATCATCAAAAGTATCCATTACAATTTACTTAAGTCTTATCAACCAAAAATTTTCAAATAAAAATTAAGATGAACAAACACAAGATTTTTGAATCATGAAATGATACAAAATCACAAAAATGATGCTTTGGTGTATGAACAGAGTTGGACGCTTGGGTACCCAAATAATAAACGTAACAAAAAAACTTTTTTGAAGTTTTGAACTTTTTTTCTCTTTTTTTAATAGTTTTTTTCTTTCTTTTTTTATTAGGAAACTACAATGAATCTAAATTTAAGATTGAAAAATAAAAACAAAAATAAATTGATAGATAAACTAGCCCAAGAACTGCTTTGATATCAAACTGATATGAACCTCAACAACTTGTGACAAAATTTGTAACATGAATAAGCACCAAAACAAATTTAGGATGAGTTTGAGAGATGGAGCCGTGACTTGTTACTTATGACAAGGTAAGAACCTTAGTATGTTGATGCCACAACTAATTATGGAAGGATGAATTGATAAGTGAAAGGAAGAACAACATGGATAATTCTGATAAGTTCAAAATCAAAGAACCAAAGAGTTCTTCTCATAAACTACCCAAAGTCCTTATTTATAGGCTGAAATTAAAAGTCTTCAGAACTTGAAAAGTCACAAGCATTAAAAAATTAGAATTTAAAACGATACAAGCATAAAATGCCCCCTATCATGCCTATCTAAAAAAGTAATTATTCTAAAAATTAGATAAAAATAATTATAAACAAACTTATTATAGTTTCAAAATTTTAACTTTTTCAAAGCTTCATACTTAAATGCTTAAAGTTTCAAATATTTGTATTTAAATGCACACCCATTATTGCTAAAAACTTGGTTTGACTTTTTTTTGACAAGAATCCTCTAAAACTTGATCAAATTGATGTACTTAAATGGCGCAAGTGGGTCCCAACTAATGGACTTCAATGAATACTCTTGAGTGCAAATATTTAGAATAAGCTCATGAAGTGCTTCCTTAAGCCTTTTGTCTTGTTACCTCATAATTGGATAATGGGTATTTGAACTAGATCCATTGATTAAGCTCTTTGATTTGTATTGCTCTCCCTCACTTTATTTTTATCCCACATACACTCTATCAATCTCCCTCTTTCTACTAATTTCTCTTAAACTCTTTTATTCTCTCTCTTTCCCCCTCTCCTTTATGCCCTCACTCCTCTCTTTCTCTCTCTCTCCATCTTTATAACTATTTATGGATGCCATTTTTGTATACGATCACTAGATTAATCCAGACCCTAGGATCTATCTAGACCCTAGATCATTCCAGACTCTGGATCCAATCATACCTCAATCTATCCAGAATTCAATCAAATCCAGACCTCTATTAAACAAGGCTTTAATCCCTCCAAACTTCAATTATCCTTTGATCCAGTCTATAATCAGGCCTTAATCATATATATTTACTAGAAATCATCTAGTTAATTTTTATTGATATAGATATTTCAAACTTAATCAGTCAAATCCAAAAACAGGTTCAAACCCAAAAATCCAGATCAAAATCTAAGGCTAAAGTCTTAGATCCTGAAAGCCTTTTCCATTAATTTTTCAAACCTTTAAAACCCTAGTCAATTGATATGTGATTCATGATCTATCAATTACATATTGATTTGGCATATCTCTAGGGTCTATCATCCAAATGTTAGCTCATTCTGAGGTCTTTAACCATAGAAACTAAATTGAAATTTGAAGGCTGTAAAACCTTCAAATATTTATGTCATATGCCACTAGACCATCCATCTAGTGGAATTTGACTTTAGAGCTTTCTACAAAGCCTCTAACCACTTTTAAATCCTTAATTATGATATGTTGAGCAGTAAACTATATTTTGGTGGACCCACTTTGACCCCTAGTTGGCCAGGGGTCAAAATGACCAAAATGCCCCTTAAGGGAAAAATTTAAGTTACCTTTAAACTTCAACATGGCCCATTCAAATTATACCTTGGAATCTCTATGCATCCTAAACATCATTAGGAGTGCATAGGACTCAAATCCAGGTCCTGAGTCAACCTGGTTAACCAAGTTGATCTAGGTTGACCCAATAGTCCCTTAAGATTTAAATGGGTTATTCTAACCCATTTAATCATTCAAACCCATTTCAAACTTCAAGTCAACTTTAATTTATAGTCTTGATATACCCCAATCATTGACCAATCAATTCCAAATCTTTGACCAATTCAACTTACCAGAACTTGGTCAAACCACCTTTAAACCCTTTCTAATTCATCCAAATTCTAATACTTAAGCATTGAAGCCCTCCAAATTCATCCAACCAGTCAAATGGACCTTCTTGAATGCCACATCAGCCCTATTGACTTATTTGACCAGTAAAATGGTCAAACTAGCTTTCATGAGAGCTTAGGTGGCTATGGCACTTTGGCAATCCATATTTCTTTCAACTCAAGCCATCTTCTCTGATTTTAAGAAATCCTAAGGACAATTGGCAACCATCCAAGCTTCCCTCAACAAATTATAGACGTCCAAACCAAGGGATAAAGAGATAATATCAAACTTAACTCGAAGCCTTGGATTTTATTTTATCTCACTTAATACTTCCTCTACAGTAGCCTTTAGCCCATCTCATTCATCATTCAACCTCTCCAGCTAGTTCTAAGGCTTTCCAAAGTTTTCCCCCACCACTTCCAAGCTCCAAAACCCTATCTTGGTGGAGAGAGAGAGAGAGAGAGATAGTGAGAGAATATCTCTATCTTTCAATCAATGCATCAAAAGCTTTTAATGTCTTCTAGGAAGTTGAAGAGGACATCTCCAGCTTTCCAATAAGCCTAAGAAATAAAAAATCCTACTATTGGATTATACATTATTCTCATTTTGGTTAAAATTTAGATTTAAAAAATTTCTCTGAATCTACAATGCATGGAGCCACCAAACTCTACGTATTGGAAGATTATGATATCAAGGGCTTATGTTTAAAATTTCATGAAAATCCAACAGTTTGATTGAAAGTTATGGGCATATGAAATTTCTAGTATATTTTGAACTAGATTAGCTCTAGATTAATTAGAGTCGTCCGATCGTGCATTCTGCGAGATTAAATGGCTCATAAAGTGTCACATCTCCCAATCCAAAATAGTGCATCTTTAGTAGGATTCAAACTCAGCCCATTCAGAAATTCGTTGGGTGATGTGGCATAATCTCGTGCATCCATTCAAATCATGGCAGATCGGATGGCCGATGTGGATAAGTGGTGCACCGTTGTGCGCCACATGTCCATCACATGTCATGACACGTGTCAAAACAAAAAATTGTAGTGCTGCCATTTTTTTATTTAAATTGAATAAAAAATTCAATTTATTAGCCAGAACTTCCAAAATTCATAGAAAATTCATTTTTTCACAAAGTGTTCTTAAGCTCGTTGGAAAGGGCTTGAGCCCTACAATTTATTAAAATTAAAATCAACGTGTTTTAATCATTGGATTGTGAGATAGTTAGGTTTGTTCTAAATCTAATTTGGTTAATTTTCTCACAATCCAGTGGTCAAATTGGATACATCATTTAGTGAAATATTTTTGAGCATCTTAGGCATTTCTTGAAATTTTCCTTAGTCCAAATGCTCAGTGGATTGTTGTGGTGTGAATTTACAAAGTGATAAGTTCATTTTGGATCCAAAATTTTAAAAATTTGCAACTCTTCAAATTCGTAGAATTAAACTATATGATTATTGTGCTGTGCTTGCATATGACCTAGGGTTAGTTGACTAAAGTTTCAAGCCTAATTGAGGATAAATGACACCTAGGAAAAATATTTATGGACAAGGTCTAGAAAACTTAGAAAATTTTGAGAAAATTCTGCACACACCCAAAAGGGGTAAAACTTGAGAAAATTAAACATAGTGACATTTTAACCTTAGGTCTAAATTTTACTGAATTTGGAGGTCATTAGATAAGAAAATTAAGCAAGTCAAAATTTAGCCCTTTTAGGGACCCAAAAAATTCAAAAAATTATAATAAATCCAAATTAAATCCAAAAGATATAAATAATACATCAAATTAACCACAATTTAATCCTATACCTATGAAAAATAAAAGCCTTATCTCTGGACATTTAATTTAACTTTAATTTAAGTTTTAGTAAATATTAATATTTAGTTAAATTAAATAATTAAAAAATACAAATAAATTCTAAACACTTGAAAATATTCCCATGGGTCATCCGAGATCTTTGGGAGTGATTTTATACAGTTTGGGATGAGTTTGGATCAAAATATTTAAAATCTTCATAATTAAAAAATTTTAAAAAAAGCCATTTGAGGCCCATTATTTTCTAAAAATGACAAACTAACAGAAATAGGTCAAAGTCAAAAAGTTAACTCTCCGATCAACCGTAGTTCAAAATTAGGTCAAAATTTCAAAAAATATATAACTTAATGTACAAAATTTTAAATAAAGTTAATTCAAAGGCATTGGACTCTATGTAAGGTCTAATATTTATTAAAAATACCAAACTATCAAAAATCAATCAAAATAAAAAAGTCAACATTTTAGTCAACTCTAGTTTAAATTTCAAATCAAACATAAAAAATTCATAACTAAACGTAAAAAAATACAATTCAAGCAAACTTATAGTCTAATTACTCATCTTAAGGTAAAGTATTTATGAGAAATATCAAAATTCATAAATCAACCTTAATAAAAAGGTCAAAATTTTGCCCCATTAATCATTGCATTTAAATAATTCAAATATTTCTAGAAAATTAAAATTTAATTTAAAAAATATAGAAAACTTTAATCTAACTTTAAAATTAGGTTCAAATAATTTTAATTAAAATTTATCAATCTTTAAACCTTTGATCAATCAAGCTACTTAATTCATACCGGTTACTTCTAGGTAACTCGGGCATACGAGACTATTGACTTAGCCTTAAGGAAGGTGAAATAAATTTCATGACCCTATTTGAATAAAGGTAATAATCACTTAACACTTAAATATACTTTTAAATCAATTCCAAAATATTAATACTTAAACTTGAATCAAAATTCCCTTAAGCCTTCAATATACCAGAACATCAAACAACATTAACCAACTACCCTATATAGGATATATCCAAACCACACAGCCTACCTCACACACTTTCGATGGTTCGGTGGGATAACCAACTCTAATCTTAGGCTAGGCTGATGTTTTACTTTCTTGTTATTGTGTATCGAGCTTTTCAAGTTTTTACTGCATGATGTTTAAAAATTGATTGATAGATGTGATTGCTTATTTAATTTTTATAATCTGTGAATTGATTTGATAGGTGTTAGATTACCCATAGGTTAGGAGCGGTTTAAATGCTGACATAATCTTATGTAGGTGGCTATGCTCATATAGGGCACTAAAATTAAAAGGGGCAAAATTAAACTTGATCTAATCAAGTTCTACAGGTGCTTTATTATGTTAAGCCCTCTTTAAATCAAAAGAGTATGGTCAAGTGAGGCTAGTTTGAGTATTATTAATTTCAATATATAATTTCCTGAGATGTGATTTTTAATTATAACTGCTTAGGATAACCATGCAGAATGTTTGTGTCTAGAATTTTCTATTTTCAAATATAACTTGATTTGAGTCAAGTGTTCTAATTTTTAAAGTGATTTGAGATAGGATAAAATTCAATTTGGAATCCAATGAGGAAAGAACATTCCCTGGCGGAGAATTCTTATCCATTTGGAGATCTAAATCTTGATAATTTTCAAATATCCGAAGGGAAAAGATAACACCCCTTTCGAGGGGGAGTTTCTTTTCAGTTGTATATTAAAACCCGATGGATTCAAGGAGCCGACTGAATGATGAAGAAGTGAAGATAAAAAAGAATCCCATTCTCAAAGTCACTTGAGTCTTAGGAGTAGAATATGGGATGTTGTTAGTGGTACCCGACCACTTTACTGTTTCTATAAACCCTAGGTTATAATATTAAATGACACTTACCACATGGACTATTAAATATATTTAATTAATTTAATTTGATTTAATTACTTTGTTTACTCTACTTATGATTAGGATTGCCTGTTTTTCTTAGTTTTTTTATGATTTTATATCGTATTTTGATTTAGCCTAAAATTCGATCGGAGGCTTGTGATGGTATGATTCAAAATTTTTTCTATTTTAATGAAATTAAAATTTTTAAGACAACATAGAAATTTAATGGCTTTAAGAAGGAAGCCCAGGAGTTGTTAAGCACCTCCTTGCTTGCGCTTCTAGCAGATCACCTGACCTATTAGGGTGCAGTTCTATCAAGGGGATGTTATAGAATCTCTAGGGAAAAACTTATTTTTAAGCCTTTTTAAAATTGCTTTATATTTGATTTCAGCCTTCATCGAGTCAATTTGTATCCATTGCATTTGAAACAATTTTAAATGAGTCTAAAATTTAATTGCATTTACTTTAAGCATTTGATTACCCAACATCAATTAAGGGGCCAGTTAGCATCTATTTTAGATGTCAGCTTCGATTCTTCAAACTTAACTAAATAATATTCATACCACTCCTATATAAAAAATAGGATTTTAAGCGATCAGGAGGTTAGCTGGCTACCCAATCTAGATCACAGTAAGTCCAAGTTTGCACTATATTGTCTTGGTTCAGGTTACTATGTTTAGTGACCACTTTAGACTTAGGTTCTGAGGCAGGTTTAGACTATAAGACCTCAACCTTTTGGAAATATAATCCCAACCTTCTAAAAAATTAATAATTCAAATTAAACCACCTTCAATCCAAAATTTAAGCCCAACACATAAGGTAGATTGAGGGGTTTTTGAATTGTTTCAAAATTGCAAAATAACTCCTACCTTTCTTCTTTTGACCTCAAAAAATAAGTGTTCCAATTTGATCCAATCCTAGTTAAATTTCAAATTTCAGTCCATTAATATTAATCCTTGAGAATTCAAGATAAAATTTCTAATAATATTTTAATCAAGAGTCTTTATAGGAAACTTAAGTTTCCTATGATGTAATTAACTAAAAGGGCTTGGGCTCATAGGAGATTTGGAAACCCATATCAATTTTTTAAAATTAGGTTTTTTGAAAACTCAATTAATTATCTTCGAGAAAATTCAAGTCAAAATCAATGATCATATTTCAAATGATCAATAATAATTGATATGTTCTTCCCACAGGAAGATAAATCAACTATTGTTATAATTTTGATTATAAAATAAATTATATTTTATCTAATTTATTGTAGTTAAATACTTGATTGTATAATCATTTTGACCCTTTGGGGTCATATGTAGTTCTTGCTTGAATTTCACTATGATAAATAGGATGAACTTATAGTTTTATAAACTGAATCCATTAGGGAATGATATGTTCTCCTCACGATATAATATATCGTTCATAATGATGTGTTCAATTTAAAAACTAAAATTTTAAAAATTAAATTCTCCCAAAGATAAACCTTATTCAAAATAACAACTTTTTAAACAAACACTATTTCAATATCTTCCTCTCTCACTCCCCCTCTAGCTCTCTGTTTCTCTCTCTCACTTTATATATATCTCACCCTCTGTCTCACACACTCACTCTCTCTTTCTCCCTCTCGCTCACTCTCTAACTTTCAATAAATAGATGTTGTAACCTCTTCCTATTTCACTCTATCTCTATCTCTATCTGTCTCTCCCTATCTCTCTATATATATCTTGCTCTATCTCCATCACTCACACCCTCTCACTTATTTCTCTCTATTTCGGCCAGTCACTCCCTCTGCCTCTCACTCATCTCCTTCTCTCTCCCTCCCTCTAACATTCTTTATCACTCTTTTACCCTCTCTATCTCTCTACCTCCCTCAATCACTCGCACTCTATGTATCTCCTATCTCACTCTTAATTTTGCCCTCTTCTCTATCACTCTCTCTCCCCCTCTATGTATCAATTTCACCCTCTCTCACCCTTTCTACTACTCTCTCTCCCTCCCCCTCCCTGTCAATCTTCCTCACCCTCTCTCTATTTATTTCTATCACAAACACTCTCTTTTCTCTTTCTTTATCTCAATTCCTCTCTCACCTCTCCTTCTCTTTGACATCAACTCTCGCTCTCACCTCACTCTAACTCTTATTTGTGCTATCAAACTCTCTATACTTCCCTCCATCTCTCTCTTTCTCCCTCTCTCTCTCTCTTACATACTCTTTTAACTCTCTTTCTTACCTCTCTCCCTCAATCTCTCTCTCTGGCTTTACCTTCATTCTCTATCCACTTTTTCTAAATCTAATTTTCTCTCTCTAATTCTCCATCTTTTGCCAACTCTCTCACTTGTTTATCTCTTGCACTCGCCTTTCTCTATCTCTCTCTCTCCACTTCCTCCCTCGAATAATATATCTCACACTTTTCTCTTTCCATCTCCTTCATTTTTCTTTCAGTTTATCTTAATTCTCTCTCTATCTCTCTATATCATAATTTATATCTCTCTCTTACTCCCTATCTTTCTCTCTCACTCCCTCTCTTCCCTTTTCTCTCTCTAATAAAAAATATTTATCTCTCCCTAGCTCTCTCTCTCTCTCTCTCTCTCTCTCTCTCTCTCTCTCTCTCTCTCTCTCTCTCTCTCTCTCGCTCTAGCTCCACATCTCTTACTTGGTTTCTGCATATTACTCTTGCTCTCTCCCTCCCTCTCTATCCATTACTTTATCTCCCTTTCTCTCAACTCACTCTAAATATTACTTTCTCACTCTCTTTTCTCACTTTCTCTTTCGACCACTCTTTTTTTCCTATCTCCCCCTTTCTCTTTCTCCATCTTTTACCCTCTATCTTACTCTATCTCTCAATACCTCTGACACTCTCTCACCTACTTGTCCCCTCTCTCTTCTACACTATCTCTTACTCTCTCTCCCTCTCTCTTTATCTCACTCTCTATTCCTCCCTTTCCTATTATTCATTCTCTTTAATTTTTATTTTTATTTTACCTCTTTTACTACTTCCTCTCTATCTAGCTCTATTTCTTCCTAGATCCCTTCAAACCTCAATCTAATTCTCCCTCTCTTACCCTCTTCCTTTCACACACTATGACTTTCTCTCTCTCGCCCATTCTATCTCTCTATCTCATAGACAATCTCTCCTAAATCACATTTCTCTACCACTCCGTCTTTGTATCCCTCTTTCCCTCGCTCTTTCTCCTTCTCTTCCTCTATATATTCAACACTTACTCTCTCTTACACATTCCCTTATTCTCTATCTCTTTTTCTATGTCATTATCCCTCTTTCTCTCTGTACCTCCCTCTTTCTTCCTTTCACTCTCTCTCTTCCTCTCCCTCTTCCATTCCAACTCCCTCTCCCTCTCTCTATCTCACACACACTCTCTATTTATCTAGCAACTATTAAATAAATAATGCACACTCTCACTTTATAAACTTCTCTTTATGTCTCTCTCTATCTCCCTCCCTCTCCCTATCTCCCCCTATCTCTTGTACTCTCTCTCAATCTCTCGTCCACTCTCTCTCACCCTCTCATACACACTCTCTTTTTCCATCTCTCTATTGCTCCATACATTATCTATCTTCCTTAAACACACACACTCTCTCTCACTTTCTATCTTACTCTATCTTAGTCTCTATCACACTTCCTCTCTATATGGCCCTCTCTCTCTCAGTTCTCCCTCACTAAAACTCCTTTTCTCTCTCACTCTTTCTCCTCTCTTTCCTTAGCTATCTCTCTCCTCTATGTTACACTCTCCGTCCCTTTCTCTCCCCACCCTCTCTATAGCTCTTTTTTCTCTTAATCTTAGACCCTTTCTCTCAATCTCTATCTCCACCTCACTCTAATTCCACCTTTCACTCTCTCCCCCTCTTGCTCTTTTATCTCCATCACTTGCTCCATCTCACTATCCTTTTTCTCATTTTCTCTCTTTCTCTCTCTATCACTCCCATTCTCAGCCCTCCACTCTCTTACGCTCTCACTCTATCTATCCCTCTCTCATTCTCTCTCTATCTAACACTCTCTCTCTTTCTCTCACTTATTTGCCTCACTCTAACTCACTTTCTTTTTCTCTATCTGTTTCCCATTCTCTCATTCTCATGCTCTCTCCCACTTTCCCTTGCTCTCTCTCTTTATATCCCACTCACTTTCTGACCTTTCCTCTCTTGATCTTTCTTACTCTCATCCTCTCTTTGTCTATCTCACACTCTCATAATCTCCCACTCTTTCACTCTTTTTCTCTCTCTATCTTTTGTACCTCACTTTATTACTCTCTCACTTGCTCTCTTTTCTGCACTCTATCCCTCTCTATTGCTCTCTCTCTCACACACACTTTATTACTCTCTCATTATCTCTCTCTTAATATCATCCTAGTTTTTCATAATTTTAATTATCATTTTTATGAAGGTTAATTAAATAATTAGAATATAATAATAATTAGAGGACAATTATAATTTAAGCATGGAGAAAATTTGCTAATATGTAAATAAATACATAAACAAATATTATAAACACATGATTTCATATCAATGATAAAAAAGTGCATAAAATATGTGTTGAAAATAACATAACATTCATAACATAAACATGATTGATAGTAACATCACACATATATGGGTTGCCACCCAGAAGTACTAAGTTTATATTCTTTAGCCAAACTAAATAACTAACTAAACCTAAAGTTAGGTTGCTTTGCAAACAGTGCTAAGTTTATAGTCTTCAGCCAGACTAAAATGAAAATGAAAAATAATAAAATAAAAATGCAACAAAATAATCTTCAAGAATTAATATCACACTCTCTATCTTAAGCCTACCCTCATAGTTGATGTCTTTCTCATCTTCTTTCTCCTTGTCATCTCTCACTCCAGGCTTCCATACAAATGGTCAATACCTAGGTGCAGAAGGAAACACATGCTTTCTGGTCTTTCTATGATTGGGATGCTTCCAAACCTACCACCCACAGCTTCATTAATTAAGATGTTTACCTATAATTTCTCTCCTATTATTCCATGGTATGCGCCACTCACATCTTCATCTCAAACTACTAATTTGCGGTGTCCTTATAAAATTTGGTCACTCTATCCATCTTCCCACTCAAATATGCTACCTGATCACCTAAAGATTTGGGAGAGTTGGCACTCTTCCAACTACTAACGCTCCCTTCCCCTCAGAAGACCTAGGCTCACTAGCATCCATCTCTTCTCTATCTGATTATTTAAAACTCAAAATTTTACCCCTAGTACGAGTAGCTATGGGGAATAAATGTTCTCATTTTGATCTCCTCTCACTCGAGCTTCTTCACAAAAAGCATAAACTAAAGAGGGATGGCCTAGACCTGCTGATGTTTTTCCCGTCATAATATATGTAAGGAAGTTTGGATGAACTTTTTAATGTTAATAGTGTTGCCCTTTTGGATGGCAAAATTTAGGAGAACTCTCTTCTTGGTTACTTACTAATATTTTTTCTAGAGAGAAAGTGGGAAGCGATGAAATAGTGCCAGCCTTGGAGGTTTGAATCATATAAGAGGCAGGGAAATTTATAATTCTCTTTTCTATAGTTTTCTACCTGGCACCACTATTTGGTTCACAAAGTAAGTCTAGAATTTAATGGAAATAAAAAAAGTGTATAGCTAAAGGGGAAATATTCATCAAATTCTATATCTTGTAGTTTAAAGATTCTGTTAGTGGTGGAAGGTAACCATCTCCCTCTTACATAATATTTGAAATCAAAAGCTCCATTCCATTAGCAAAAAATTCACGCACAACATTGATAATGGCCGCTAATGGTTCCTCACAAAAATTAGTTGAACTTCTTCTAGAATGGTTTGAAAGATTTATTGGACACTCAGGGATCAAAGGTTTAGTGATAACCCTCCTTATATATATATATATATATATATTAGGGGAAACCCACAAAGAGGCCTATGCGTTGCTTAAAGAAAAATGTTACAATGTTCTTAAGGGGACCTCAAGCTCTCTATAGCTCAAAAGAGCTACAAGCATAAAAAGAAAGAAAATACCTATGAGCTCAAGTTCCCCACAACAAAAAAATACAAAATTACCTAGGTACATTCTATGATGCTTAAGAGAGAGCACCCAAAAAAGGAGGAGCAAACAAAAAAACATCAAAAAGCTCCAAGCAACCAACCACAAAATCAAACCATCAAGCTGCAGCACTAAGCATATTTGTAAAAAAGACGGATAGGCAAAAAGAACATAACAACAATATACCAAAGATAGAGCAACTAAAGGCTCCAAAGAACATCAAAAGGCTCATCAAAAGACTCCACTCAACCATCCTCATAACCAAGCTATGAAGCTACAGCACCAAATAGAGCTTGCAAAATTATCTGATAGGATAAGGGACATAATAGCAAAATAAACCAACCATTGCTGACAACAAAACCCAAACAGAACCACTGCAAGAAAGAACCACCATAGCCCCACACTAATAGCAGATCACCTGGATAGAGAAACAAAAAGCCCAAGGCCTCCAGGGAAAGCAAGACAAACCAGACTAAGAAAAAGAACAAATAAGAAGAAAGGCAATAACCAGTAATAACACAACCACCAATAAACCGGAGATACACCCATAAACGAAGACAAACACAGCCACAAAACAACCAGACCAGTACTAGCCCTACCAGGCATGAATGTAGTAAGGCCACAAATAAGAGCCAACCAACCAGAGAGAAAGCCAACCCAGGAAATAAAAACCCCAAGCAAACAGAAGAGAAATAGTAGTAGAAGACCTTGGAAAAGCCAATCACAACCTGCATCCAAACAGTCCACCCAGCAGGGAACCAGCAGGTCAAGACCAACCATCAGACCAGTATTTGGCCACCAGGCATGAAGGTAATGAGGCCCAAAAAGAGCACCAGGAAAACCAACACCCACCAATAGAAAAAGAAGGAAACACAGCAACCCAAAATAGGCAGACCCAAAACCCCCTGCAGGGCCACCAAAGAGCAGAAAACAACTAAGAAATATCCTAAATTCTAACATAGGGAACACCACTAGAATCAAGTCTAAGAAGCACTTTCAGATCCATCGAAAGGTTGGTCCCAATAAAATCAATTAAAACCTCTAAACCACACCCCCAATTAGCAAGCCAGGTAGCAAAAGTATTACCACTTTTACAGATATGATAAAAAGAATAATTCAAGAAGACCAACAGATTCTTGATTTCCCTCTCCTGATAAAAAAGATCAGGATTTCTACCCATATCATCATCAAAATTTAAGAATTGGAAATTATAATCAGAATTTACCTCAATAAAGACATTAGTTAATTTAATAGAAATACATAACCTTAAACCATAAAGAATAGCCAAGGTAATCGCATGGAAAACCTCACCATTCTGTAAGGGACCAGCAAAGTCCATAATATGAATACCATCAATATCATGGATAACCCCAGCACAACCCACTAAGGAATCAATGCTAACACCATCCACTTTCAGCTTATAAAAATTAATAGGAGGTTTAATCTAGAGAATAATTCTAGAATCTTTGGCAAAATGAACTTCCTCCCAATTAAGACCTAAAGCAGAGCCAACAAAAGCATAATTTTTAAAGTTCTTGGGATAGATCAAATTAACAGAGAAAAGGGACAAAATCTTATCTTTAACATTCTGGATAACCTTAAGATGATTCATATGAACACCATTAAAAGAGAATTATTCTTTTCTAACCATAAATACTATAAAATGAGGGAAGGAATAATATTTCTGATATGCCCTTTAGTCTTAATGAACCAAGCATTAAGCATAGAGTTTAGGGATAAATGTGCATTAAAGAAGTTCAATCAAAACATGTCTTCAAAATAAACCCAAGTTTTCACTACAATAGGGCCAGAAATAAAAACATGATGCATATTCTCCAAATGGTAATAACATTGGCACTTGGAAGGCAAAATAAAGCCTTTATTGATGAGAATATTATCCGTGGGAATTAATTTATGCAAGATTCTCCAGACAAAAACAAACACAGTAAAAGGAATACTCTTATGCCAAATCAAAGAGAAATCACATAAGATAATATCATTAGAAACAATATTGATAGGTAGATTCAAGATTTGATGAATAATAAAATCAGGGATAACATTAGAAAGTTTCTTATTATCCCAAAAATTATTAGTGAGGAAAAAATTAACCTTAATAGTTGCCAAGGAAGAAGAATTCATAATAGAGTCAACAAACTATTTACCCAACCAATGATCCTGCCAAAAGAAGGCATTGCCTTCCCCAAGCCCCCAAGAAAGAAAGGCTCAATAGCCCGTTTTACCTTACGAAGTCTTTGCTAAACTTTAGAATCACCTTGCTTAAAAACACAAGTAGTAGGGTGCTTACCAACACAGTACTTAGCAAACATAAAATTAGCCCAAAGGCTTAATTTAGCACTAAAATTATACCATAATTTAAAAGAAAAAGCATAAGCCAAGTCATTCATACTTTTACAGCCAAAACCCCCTTCAGCCAAAACCATGCAACAGTTGTCCCAAGCGGTCCAGATAAATTTGGAGTTACTAGAATTTCCTTTCCAAAAAAAATTATTAATAATTTTATGCACTCTATTACAAACCTCTTGAGTTAGCAACATAGTCTGAAAGATATAAACTGACAAGGAGCAAAGAACACTTTTAATAAGAGTTAATCTAGCACCAAAGCTCAGAAAGTTAGAATCCCACGATAAAAGCTTATTCTGAACAAAGGTAATAAGATCATAAAAAAGAAAGGTCTTCTTTCTTCCCTTGAAGAGAGGAACCCTAAGATACTTCAAGGGTAAATGACCATGCATAAAGCAAGTTAATTCCTTAATGGCCAATATCCAATCATTAGGAACTCTCTTGGAAGCTATAAAACAACTTTTATTTTTATTAAGAGATAAACCCCTAAACATTTCAAATTGATAGAAAAAATTCATAAGTTTGTGAATCCCGTTAATAGAAGCATTTGTAAAAGAATAAAATCATCAGTAAAACATAAATGAGAGATGGGAAAACCACCCCACGTTTTAAAATAAAGACTAGGAGTATTTTCAAAAAGATTGCAAAGGCCTCTAGAAAGAAATTCAACAGTAATAATGATAAGAGCAGGAGAAATAGGGTCACCCTATCTTAAACCATGAGATGATTTAAAATACCCATTACTAGACCCATTAACAATAATAAAGAAATAAACATCTTCAATACAATTTCTTATAATCTTAATGAATGCCAAATTAAAACCAAAAAGATGCAAAATATTATAAATAAAGTTCCAATCAATAATGTCATAGGCTTTGCCAATATCCAGTAAGTCCCCCTCTATCAGCCTAACATCCAAATCTTGGCAATATTCTTGAGCCAACAAAATATTGTCAGCAATGCCCCTCCCTTTCACAAACCCCATCTGAGAAGGGAAAATGATTTTAGGTAAAATAGAAGTTAACCAATTCATGAGCATTTTAGAAATCAATTTGTTAAAAACGGTATAAAAATGGATAGGTCTAAAATCATTCCAAGAATTAATAAAGTTGTTTTTGGGAATTAACACAACAGAAGTAGATGTAAAAAACATAGGGATACATTTACCAGCAAAAAAAGTCCAAAACAGCAGAAAAAGGGTCATTATTAATAATCTGCCATGACTTTTGAAAAAATTGAGTGGTAAAGCCATTAGGTCCAGCCACCAAATCACTATTCATACCAAAAATAGGCTTTAACTTCCTCAAAAGAAGGAGGTTTAGACAGGTAATCATTCTCCTCTTGAGATATGAGGTTAGGAATAATAGAAGGGTTATTAATCTGAATCGGAGTAAATTTTGTATTAAGGCGATTTTGAAAGTGCTGAACTGCTAAATTAGCTAACTCCACAGTGTTATCAGTGAAAGTACCATCTTCCGGAAGAATTTTATTAATATAATTTTTAGCCTTTTTCCTCTTTACTAAGGCTTGGAAATATTTAGTGTTATTATCACGTTCCACCAGATGCTTAGCAACAACTATTTGTTTCCAAAAAACCTCCTCTTGCACTTGTAATTTAAAAAGACAATCCTTAGCATTTCTTAATAAGTTGAAATTAGCATCAGAAGGATCTACTTGACAAATAGAATAAAAAGTGTTCACTTGCTACTCAGCTTGCAAAATATTGGTAAATAGATTTTTAAAAACGTTATGATTCCACCAATTCAAGACCTGGTTAAGCCTTTTCATCTTAAACCAACGTCTCCTCATGCCAAAGCTAGAATAATCCAAGTGCAGAGGAGCATGCCAAATATTCTAAACAACATCCAAGAAGGAGTCATGGAGTAACCACATATTTTGAAATCTAAAATGCGAAGAGGTATTAAGTTCTCTAATATCCAGGCTAATTAACAAGAGGGAATGATCAGAAAGAGTCCTGCTAAGATGCTCAACAATAATAGCATTAAAAGAATTAATCCAAGAATTATTAAAGAGAACTTGATCTAAATGTTGCCATAAATGACCCCTATTCCAAGTGAAATTGTTTCCAGCAAAACGAAGGTCAATTAAATTACAATCCAAAATCATGTTACTAAATTCTTCTATAGACCGATAAGAAGAGACAAGCCTTCTATCCTCTCAGAAGGATTAGTAATATCATTAAAATCACCACCAACGAGCCAAGGAGCATTACAAATACTATGAAAATTTAGAAGCTGCTCCCATAGAATTTTCCTTATATAACGAGCAGAAGAAGACACAAAAGAATCACAATAATGGAAATTAAAGACCTCCATCGTACAATGCATCACTTGAGTAAAGACACCAATAGCAGCAATTTTGATGGGGTCCTGCCATAAAACCCAAATTTTATTAGCCACATTCGAAATAGCTTAATTAAAACCCAAAAAATGAGAGGCACTAGTCAACTTGTTAGGAGAAATAAAAGGCTCAAGCAAAACAAGAATATAAGCAATATGAACATGAAAAAGGTTCTTAGCTCTTAAATGAGAAGAAGGAAAACCAATTCCCCTAACATTCCAAATAATGCTATTAAACATAAAACATGAAATTAATGAGGAGTACGTGAGCGGGTAGTTCTAGTAGTTTGCAAAATAATATTATGTTTCTTCCTACCTCTTTTACTATGAAACTTAATATAACTAGTATCATTCTCATCTTTAGCAAAGCATTTATATTCTCGGTACAAATAAAAGCATCACTAGTAGAGTGTGATTTTAAAAGAAGCTTACTATCATCATTCAAACCTTCCTGCCAAACCTCCTGCTTAAAGCTACAGTCATCCTCCTCCACCGCTTTACCTTTGCCAACATCATCGTCCACTATAGCATATTGTCCTTTTTCCTGAGCAACAATAATAGAATGATTAGGAGCTATATTAGTAGAAATATTTTGAACCATCATAGAATCCATATCAATGAAATTATTGTTAGAAACACAAATAATAGTATATGAAGATGAACAAATAACTTGATTAATATTACTATCCGACCTTTGCTCGTTCACATCTTGACCCTCAATTTGCAAAGAAGAGATAGGGTTAGCTTCATGATCACAATTAGGTTTAAGAGTAGATTTGTTAGCAGTCTCCTGTTCCTTAGCAGCAGGCCCCTAAATCACTTGAGTAATATTATTCTCAAAAGTATCCTGCATATTAGGAGCATTCCCCTCAACCATTAAATTAGGAGCCACATTCTGATCATTCACCAAAAGACTAATATTTCCTTGCATAACTTTGGATGTAAATTTCTCCTTGCAAAGATGAGAATATTTCCTAAAGCATTCACTAACCCTATGTCATGCATCCTACAATAAGAACAAAAAATAGGTAGGTTTTCAATTTCCACTCTTTGAAAATAGCCATTCCATTCCGAACCTAGCTAAATCTCATTTGGGTCTTTCTTAGAAACATCCAACTCAACTAAAACATGAGCCACTTAGGGCCTAGAGATAGAAGCGGTAGCTCGGTCAGTTTATAAGGGTCTACCAAGAATTGAAGCCAATCCAAATAAAATCTGCGATTTAAAAAAATGAAGGCATAAATTCGAGAAAGAGATCCACACTGGAACAATAGGAGATTCCTCTCGAACATCAAAATCTAGTGTCCACTTGAGCAATATCATTTGATAAGCTTGAATATAATACGATCTCCTTAAGAAAATATGACAGAAATCAAGATCATTGGTATGTTGTATCGCAATATGATGATGATCCAGCAAAGCAATATGGAAGGAAGTGGATAGTTTAAGATTCACAGGATGATGAAATACGAATTCACCAACTAAGGTGAGAGCAAAATGCACAGCTGTTGATCTCCACGTTATAGCCAAAAGAAAATAAAATAAAGAAGATAAAAAAATGTGCTCAAATCATTACCTGTGATGAGATCTTCCCGTATCCCGCTCAAGTTGCTATAGTCCCGTCACTGCAGCTACCCCATACTCCTGCAAATAGCGCCGAAATGTTGCTTCTCCTGTGTGCATGCTTTTATCGTTGCTCCCATTCATGTTACAAAAGAATGGCTAGATGAAACTTCTTCCCGCATCTCATACTCCCGCAAGCCTTGCTAGCCTTCTCTGCCTCTTCCAGCCTCTGAGCCCTTTGCAAGACTTTCGATCCAAATGAAGTCAAAATCCCTCATCGTCCACCTCCGACTTCCTTAACCAAATCCCGAACTCCAAATGGGCCCTAGCGGAAACACCCGCTCCTGTGTTCCCTCAGCTCTTGCTCCCACACGCGATCAACCCCTTTCACCGCAGAGCCCTCTCGACTTCAAGCCATTACTGATCTCTGCTTCTCCATCTCGAAGCCTCCATCCAGCCCCCAATATCCCAACCAAAATCCCTATCATACTTTACCTACTATGTTTCGATCAGAGATCGTACCTCCACCTCATGACCAAAGTTTCCCCCTCTGCCTGTAGCCAATCGACTTCACTCCTTCGAGGATGTCCCTTCTTCATCGAACCGGAAGTTACGACATATGGGTCTGAAGAAACAATATGAGCTTGCTCCCAATAAAGGTAACATTCTCCCTGTCGCATGCTTCTTCAGCTAAATCAAATAAATCTGCCAAGCTCTAGGTAGAAGAGGGACAGGGAGGCTTTAATTGAGATTTAATGATTCCTAAATCCCTCTCAAATCATGTATAAACCTTATTTAAATTCTACTATGCTAATTAATTACTTTAATTACATTTGATTATTATTAATGATCATTAAATATAATTAAGTATTTTATTTATTTTAATTATTATTAATAATCATTAATTATAGTTAATTATAATTAATTATTTTACTTATATTTAATTATTATTAATGATCATTAATTATAATTAATTAAATTAATTTAAATTAATTATCTTTAATTATAGTTAATTATTATTAGCTATAATTAATTTAAATTAATTATGATTAATTACTTTAATTATATTTAATTATTATTACTAATCTTTAATTATAATTAATTGAAATTAGTTGTAATTAGTTAACTTTAAATATAGTTAATTATTATTATTATTAATTAATTATAATTAATTATTTTTATTATGTTTAATTATTATTAATAAGAATTAATTATATTAATTAAAATTAATACATAAAAAAAAGAGAGAGAGCTCTTCTCTCGATCTGTATGCCAACTCCACCTCATCGGTCGCCAAGGTATAATCCCCTCAACTTTGAAAACTCATCTTCGACGCTTGCAACACAACAAACAACCACCTATGCATGATTTTCTCTAGTGTAGTGGGAGGAAATTCACTGCGATGCTAGTGACGAGGTGGGAAATCTTCTAAAGACCTATTTTTGATGTTTAAGCACCCCAAGGGACCCCCTATGTATGCTTTTCTCTAGCGTGGTGGGATGGAACTCGGTGCGGCGCTTACAACGAGGCAGGCGAGCCTGGTATGTGCTTTTTCTAGCTCGACGGGGTAAAAATATAAGTACTCTTTCATAGCTCTATACTTACGGCAAAGCAAACCGTGTTCTTTTAAAGCAGGTACTGAAGACCCGTGCACGCCTTTCTCTGGCATGTTGGGATTGAAGATCTTGCGGCCACGGTGTCCAAGGACACCTACCATGCACACTTTTCTCTAGCTTGGTGGGAGAACAAGTTTTCCGTAGTTTCCCCTAAATGGGGGAGACGCCGGGAGGCTACTAAAATTTTGGGTGATTAGAAGACCACACTTGAACCTAATTTTAACTCAAAAAGACTACATGAATTGAACTCAAATGAACATAAAATCAAACCTAAATCAAAGTTGATTAAAATGATGTTGAATTGAACTCATACTTGGACAAGATTTGGGACTTGAACTTGCATTTGATTTGAAAATCAAATGAGATGAAAAAATGTTTGAACATTTGAATGAAGCAAGAGAACTTGATTTGGACTACTGGAGACATGAGCTTGGACCTAAACAAACAACAGGGGATTGAACATGCAACAGGGAATCTATTTTGAATCAAACAGATACTGAATGATTAACATTAAGGACTTGACTTAGATTTAAACCTTGAATCTAAATAAAGTACAGAATGACACAAAATCCAAGTGACTACAAAGAACTAAATTTTGAATCATTAAATGCTTAATCAAATATGGAAATGCTAAGTGATAATCATGATTGTTCAAATAAGGATCGATTGAAAGACTTATGGCTCTCTCATAAGCAACAATGCAAAGATCTTCAAGCAAGCATTGGCCACTGTGATCATTTAAACACATTCAAATCAATATCATACAAGAAAACAAAGATTCATGCATAAGTTGATTATAAACCTTGGCATGGAATGTTTGGACAACGTTATTTATCTTGTAAAAGTTATGTCAGTTGGAATGAAAACATCGATAATGATAGTATCAAGTTCATCATACTTGTTACAAATCACCTTTGAAAATAAAGAGCTTCTAAGCATAACTTGTTTGCAAGTAATAAGAAGATTGAAAGAGACACAATTTGATTATAAAGTCATGATATAGGGGAGCACTGCAATATATGTTGTGAATCATCTGCAAACTATAATAATTGTCTCATACCAACTACTCCAATCGGATTACAAATGAAGGATGATATTAAGCCTATCATGAACATTGAACCTACTTTGAAGGCAAGGAGCTTACAAGTAGAATTCAACTAGCAAGCAACAAGAAAAAGATAAAAGATCTGGTTTTATTATAAAATCATCACGTGGGGATTTTGAGTTATGATAATTAACCTGTGATATTGAAGATAACTCATCCATGAAGTGCAAATCTTTGATTGATGATAATACTAATGTTGCCTACAAACTAGTACGAACATCATGTAGTGAATATTATGACTTCCATCCAAATCACGAGGAATAGAAGACAGTGTCTGTAAGGATACTCTCAAAATCAACGTAGATAAAAAGAGTGATGACGAATGCAAATACTCATCAACGATAATGAAAGACTTATTATATGCATATCAACCTGCCTGCAGCCGCCAATCAGTAATGGGTTGTAGTTGTTGCAACACTCCCATAGCAGAGGTCCATTACAAATAAAGATAGAAGATACACAATAGATGTAGGTCCCCACAAGATGTTATAAGAGATCTGCAATATATACGGGTTCTCTATAAATACAGGTGTGTGCACCACATTCCACCTATGGCCGTAGTTGATATATTAGAAAGACCAAAGATTGCAACAAAATGTATGAGAAATATAGTGACTACAAGCACTCCTATGAGCCTCTATAAAAGATCCATTATGCATCTAATGTATTATCCAAGGGCAAAACCCAAGAGAGCCACATTAAATGTAAGCTCCTATGAGCCAAATCAGGAGATTCATTAGTGCGTTACAACCCAGCTGCAAAAAGTAACCAATAGTGCACGACAGTTTACCTGTGTAAAGTAGCGAACAACTTAAAAGCTGCTATAATATGCCACCAGATCTGCAACACCCATGTGAGCAGATAGAAGGTGTACAAATTCCCAAATGAAATCTTAGCTCAATGCAACCGGATCTCTAACATCCGTGCAAGCAGACAGAAGGTGTTTATAAATATTCTAAAATGTCGTCCGCACATACACTGTAATATGTATGCACATAGGCACACTAAAATACACGTGTAACCAAACACCCGCATGGGCCCTGATGAGTGTGTTATTGGTACACACGTAACATCTAGGGATGCTGCGCGGGCTAATAAATAAATATAGTTTGAACCTGATCCTCCTAAAGCAGGTAAATAGGAGTCGATAAGGTTCAATAAATAATTATAAAATGCCCCTAGATACCCACATGGGCCCCAACAAACATTTTATTGGTACAGACGTGACATCTAGGGATGCTGCGCGGGTCAATAAATGAATTCAAGTTCGAGTCTTATACTTCTATTTAGGTAGATAGGAGTCGACACGGCTCGAACTACTAAAAGAATATACTGTCATTGGGTCATCTGAGATAATTATTTTATATATTCATATTACACCTTCAAGGTCTATAATCAAGATAATTCACTTAAAAAGGCATAAAGCCTGCAGAACCTGATCCTCTGTCAACAGCTCGATAGAGTCAATAAGGTTCAATCAATGAAATTAAAATTACCCCAAACACCCTGATGATGGCCATATTGAATGTTAATCTCAACCAGAGGGGTTCACAAATACTTTTAAATGCCTTCCAAATGTCCAAACACCCGTAAAATTCAAATTCTTAAATCCCAAGAATCCAAAAATATTTAAAGTTGAAATCCAATCATCAAACACTCAAACCAAATCCATCCACCCTCTATAACAGTTTACTAAGGTAGACAAGTTAAAATTTACTTCAGCTCACATATAGCTAATGCTAGTTGAAAATATTACTAGGATCTATTCTCAAATAATCTCCTGTTAGTAAGGATGTGGTACGTGTCCTCTAACCTGCAGTTTCACCACCAAATGACACTGCAGGATAAATAGTTATGACTAGGGGCCCTCTGAACTGAGTGGTTTTGCCGCCAAATGGCACCACGAGATACCGATTATGGCCAGAGCCAATATGTTCCTTATTGACATTAAATCCTTGAGATATAAATCAATAAGGTATGATCAATAGGGCACAAAGCCCTCTATTAGCTAAGGTGGATTCAAATTTGTCCCCTTAGATAAATATCCACCCCAGGTCTACAAGGCTCCCTTGGACAACGTAACCCATGGCTGTCGAAAAGGATCCTTCTGTTAGGTTGGGTAGACTACCTCCTCTGACTAAGTAGACCAGGGACCATGATGGCCCGGGACAACGGAATCATAGGATCTTGATCGGGTCTATCATTCGTTCCCCACCATCCGCTTTAAGTGCAAGATGGTGAAATTTCTATTTTAAATATCAAATCTTTAAACTCCCAACATCAATGCCCATTACTACTACTATATACTAGACTCACATATCTTTAGGTACCTGATTGACGACTAGCCTTAATCGAAAGTTCTCTCTCATTATCGGGAGGGGTAATTAACAATAGGGGCTTATGCCTATAGGAAATAAGAACTCAGATTATAAAGTCCTCGTAAAATGAGGGCAAAATCTCTTGGTAGTGTCTTATCTACAAACCCATATGCCTTCTAAAATTTTCTCCGGAACTTAATTCGTTAAAACTCCCCCTCGAAGAAAAGAGAAAGCAAAATGGGTGGAGGTCGGGGCTAAATTTTTGGAGCCCACAGATTTCTGGCGACTCCACTAGGGACTGGTTTCTCTTTCCATCTTTGGCTATTCATCTTAGTGCTATACTAGCAGCTAATCGATACGAGTTAAAGTTTTGAATTTTTTAAAGTGATCATTTAATGAATCTAAGTTATGAATATTCTAAAAATGATCATTCAACCAATTCACAGAGAGATAACATATTTAGCGAGATTTATATATTTATTTTATTTGCTTGCTAACGTTATCTACTTTATTTTATTTTTATATTCTGTGCAAGTCTCTGCACTTTTAAAATGTGGGATGATGTAACAGATTTTTATTACTAACCCTTACCTTTCATTTGTGCAGATGGATCTACAGAATGCATTAATGACTGTCCAGTTGGGATAAGGAGCTACGATCCAACTGTCAAATGCTATTATCAAAATAGGGAAGGCTGGAGCTACCATTCAATTTGGTAGTCTCGATTTCCTTGCAGTTGCTGCAAGGGCTGCTGCCATTCATATGGTCAGCATTAAATCTGAAGGGCCTGCCAGGAGGCCATGCTCTACTGAAGTTGCCACACATCGTGCACATATGCCAGTGCCACGACCTACTGCTGATGAGAATCCTCGTAAGAGGACTTCTGTATTTGAATGGCTGTCACAACCAGAAGCCCCGACCACCAAGAGGGTTATACCTGGAGGAAGGGTTTCTATGGAGACTGTGAACGCCACATCTCTGCCAACAGGGTTACCAGTGCCCGGGAAAAACATTGCTGAAGCGTCCTCATCTGGACGGAGGCTCACCAGGAGGCAGAGGAGGAAGAAGAATGCTGAGCTTCGAGCTCAGCAATAACTCCCACTCCACCCATCCAACTTGCTGGCTCAAGAGCCATAAACTATAATTCCTATATTGAACGGGTTTGCAAACCTAAGATGGGTCGAGAGAAATAGCTCTACTAGTGAGCTGAAGAAATCTTTATAGGATCGGCTGTTTGAAGTCCCAGTCCCACCAAGGAAGAAAGAGCCTGAGACCCTATCAGCCTGAGTGTACCGGGTGCTAAAGACAGTAAAAGAAAAGGGGCTAAAGAAGCGAAGATACTAGTGACCACTGATGGTTGAGACTAGAAGGACTCCGCCAAGAGAATGCTTATCTGTTATGATGGAGAGAAGAGAAAGAAGATCTGCCCCACATGTTGAACATCAGGGTGTGACACTTGAACCTCGACTTCAGGGATCCACCACCGAAAGGTCCCGGTAGAAAGGAAAAGAAATCTAGAGGGCAAGGCCTCGTAGAGAAGAAGAAGATAGAAAAAAAGAACTGATTCAGGCGTGACATCCGGTACAGCTTCCCAGAGATCCATCCTTATCCACAAATAATGTCAAAAGTGGGTCCAAAAGAAGACCCACGATGATTCCCCTCCTGACGGTTGACACTTTGGAGAATCCTCTAGGGGATCCCGTTGCTCACTAACTCCTCCCAAGAATGAATCCAACTTCGATCACAGCCCACGGATCGAAGAAATCTTATTACCAAACCAAGAGCTAAAAATCCAATGGCGCCACCACTCGGAGATCCGAGTGCTAAAAGAAGAAGGGGAAGAAGATATGGGAGAAAAAATATAGGAGAATATATGGAAGAAAAGGTAGAAGAAGAGATGGAAGATATAAACAACACCTTGGACATGGAAGTGGTCTACATGGTGTAACACATCAATGTCGATGATTAGGCTTACTATGACGAAGGTGAAAATGGTGGTGGCCATTGACAATCGCCACCTAGGCGAGAATATCATCATCACAAGGAGGCTGGGTCCACCGTTGGTAGAGGTGGCCATTCTCAAGGACAAGATGAGGCAGAAGAAGTTGAGGGGAATCCCTCTGATGATGAAAACGCCACACTCGTTAATATGATAAGACAGATGAGGCGACAGATGACAGTTAAAGATAGATAAATCTCACAGATAAATGAGAAAATGATGAAAATGATGACCTAGATGGAAATGATGATGCAAAGAAATGCTGTCGTCGGTCCTACACCTAATCCTCCTTCTGACCGTTTAAACTTTCAAATTCCATAAGTATCAGGAGTACGGGGAGCTCCTGAATGTGGCAATGAAGTTAATAACATTACCTGCCTGCCCACTCCATAAAATATTGCCAGTACCTCCGAACCTGTGACTACTGCACAGCTTGAGGGAATTATTACGGAGAAGATCAAGGCTATAATAGTTATTGATCAAGTGGAGAAGTTAGTAGGCAAGGGTCATCCCTATCCGACAGAGTACAACCAAGTGCCATACTTGAAAGGATATTCGGTCCCAAAGTTTAAAACTTTCAATGTCAACGATAATCCTAGGCAGCACCTAGCGCAGTTCAAAGCCACTTGTGGGAATACGGGAGGCAATAATGCCCTACTCTTCAGATAGTTTGTCAATAGCTTGACAGCAACTTCTTTTGAATGGTACGCTGAACTACCAAATAACTATGTGAAAACATTCACATAATTAGAAAATATGTTCGTGAAGAGGTTCACCAGTGCGACCGAGAAAATAATGATTATTGACCTTACTCTGGATAAGAGAAAAAGGGAATAATTAGTGACCAAATACATCACTCGCTGGCGTAACTTGAGCATGAAATGTGAGCAGCAGCTTGAAGAAGAGCATGTCGTACAGTTGTTAATGGGAAATATTGACAAAAAATATAACCGTTACTGTACATGGCTACCATCACCACATTTTAGGATCTGCTGGACAGAGTGGCCAAATTTGAGAAATTTAACTTGCCAAAATCAGAGAACTATTTTGATAAGCCCAAGAAGACTAAAGCCTCGGGTGCCAGAAGAGGTGAGACAGACTCTACATTTTTCTCTAGAGCTAATAAAGAAAAATAAGTAGTTTACAATGTAGATAAAGGCAAGCAGCCAATGCAATATGAAGAAATGCCAAAACAAGCCTACAGCCCTAGCCCCCAGCTGAAGTTGACACTCGGGGGTAATGATAAGCCTCAAACTTATCAGAGTGGTGGAGAATGCCTGAGGCAAATGACAGGAACTGGTGATCGAACATTCCCCTCCCTCAAAGATAAAATGAATAAAGAATATTCTTTTAAGAGGGAAAGTGTCGCCAAGTTATTTTGACAGGCGTTGAAAGCGGGCTTAAAACTGCCGGAGTGCAAGAGGCTCGAGGAGTCAAAAGATACTCGTGACCCAAATTACTATCCGTATCATCGAGTAGTCAGCTATCCTACTGAAGATTGCTAGGTCTTTAAGGATTGGTTGGAAAGAAAATATCGAAAGGGAGAGCTCACATTATCGAATAATGTGTTGGCTCATCCTAGAAAGGAATCGACTCGGGTGATCACGACTTCCTCCATACCCCCGATTAAAAAAAGAAGAAAAGAAAAGAAATTAATTGAAGAAGAGCAGTGGGATACTACGGTCTCCAAAAAGACTTTGAAAATGCTGAAGCAGCTCGAATGAGTTCTAGGGGTAAAGTAGAAATCTCCTACTGAGCTAGTACTAGATCTGAAAGGATTGCCTAAGGTACAAGCATCTACTTCCAAGAAGCACCCTAGCTAGGATAGCTCTATAAAATTAGGTAAAATAAAATCTGCCAAGAGAAAGACCAAACTGAAAAAGCCTAGAGAAAGGAAGA
Source organism: Dendrobium chrysotoxum (assembly GCA_019925795.1). NCBI lineage: Eukaryota > Viridiplantae > Streptophyta > Magnoliopsida > Asparagales > Orchidaceae > Dendrobium > Dendrobium chrysotoxum. Next base: position 7,816,172 of record CM034304.1, on the reverse strand, counting down.
TAGCAACCGAAAAGGTTATCAACAATTTGGACGAGTACTACCAAACTGCAAGGCGACCTATTAGGCTCACTGATTTCATGTCAGAGCTTAAAATAGAGGAAGCTGAGAAAGATAATGAAGACACTCTTCCTGTAAAAGTATGTTGGGTCATCTCAGTGGCGCCAAATACGCTGATAAAAGAAGAGCGCACTGAAGAGATAGCCTCTGAATCCTGTATGATGGTGTCGCCAATGGACTGCATTTTGGAGGAGGATCTATATTTTCCAAAGACAGATGAATATGACTCTGACATAGCATCGCAGATGGGACATGTAAATATGGGAGGTGACTCTGAATCAACAGATGAATCTCTAGACATGACGATGGCTGACTCAGAAGAAAACACGCCATCAGATGAGTCTAATCTGGAGGAGATTGCTCAAGTTTAGCTAAGGAGTGGCAAGATACTTCCATCTCCACCAAACAAAGTAATCTTTGATAAAGATAAGAGGAAGGAGATAGTTATAAAAAAAGATATTATCCCCAAAGGATCCTGAGAAGAAAGATACTCCAGTTAAAGGGATAGATTATAATATCTTATCCCATCTGAGAAAGATCCCTGCCCAGCTCAGCATATATGACGCTCTGGTAATATATAAAGATCTTCAAGAGATTTTGATTTAGACTCTCAGAAACCCCAAAAGATATGAGGCATATTTTGCTAAGCGCAACATGAGTGAGGTCCTACAAGCTCGTAACGAACCGTTCATCACTTTCACTGAGGATGACATGATGCTCGAGACTGCAAACCACAACTGACCTCTGTATGTTACTGCAGAGAGTGACGGTATGATAATCAGTCGCATCCTAATCGATCTCGGATCCTCCATCAACCCCATAAGCTTAAAAGTATTGAGATCATTGTGCCTCGATATTGAACATCTTGGGATAGATAAGTTGATGGTGCACATCTTCAATGAGAAGGGGCAGAAAGCCCTGAGATTATTTATGCTCTCCCTCACATTTAGGGAACTGCATACAGATGCCAAATTTCATGTAATTGATGCAGACACTTCATTCAAGGTGCTTTTGGGTCGCCCTTAGTTACATGAGTATGGGATCGTTCCCTCAACACTACGCCAGTTCATGAAGTATCTCAGAGATGGGGAGGAATTCATGATCTCTGGTGACATCCAACCCTTTGTAGTCCATGAAGCAATGGTCTATAAGGATGTACAGTATTTCATTCCAGAGAAGTAGAGGCCATCAAGCTCTCTTCAGGCTCGAGCATCAAATCTAGAGATAGCAAAGCGACCTAAACAAGAAGGTAAAAAAAATAGGCGGGGAGAAAGAAGGCGTCACGGACTCTTCCCAAAGAAGCTACCACTTCCACTTCTAAAGAAAGAAAACACATACCTCACCTTGGGAGTGACACAGAGGAAGATGATGTCACCCCTATAAAATCCCATAGGGTATGCCATTCGATGGATGAATGGAGTAGGGAGGTCGAATATTCAAATGATGATTATGACTATGACTTTATCTACATGAATACGGCGCAAGATGTATTCTCCAAAAGAATAGATAGCCTATCAATCATAGATAGTGTGCTTGTAGTCAAGCGCATTCCCCTATAATAATTTAAGGAAATCACCCCGTGAGAGGTGCATAAGGTCGAAGAACTCACAACCCGTTATTTACCTCCGCTTAAAAAGGGGACTGAGCCAGGGAAAATATTCTATTCCATAGGAAAGCTTGAAGAAGTGAATCATGACTGGTGTCATATGCTTATCGATTCTGAAAAATTACTACTTATGAGGCTACCTAGGTTTAATACCAAAGGAATTCAAAGAATATTGCGAAAGCATATCAATATTCCTACCTCCAAATGGCAGCTTCATACGTGCCTATGCTTCTGGTACGGAAGGAAACCACGTTCATTATGATGGAAGGATATGAATGCATAAAAAGATATTGGATTCATTAGGGAAAAATACCTCTGGAAGGAAACTTGCTGAGCAATTACTTGCGAGGAAATTGAATCCGATGACAGTGGCAATGAGGAGAAATATGAAGTCGACAGTCAGGAGGATCAATCCGTAGAAGCCAAACCAGCACCAGAAGAACTTGAAGATGGTGGACAGGCAACCACTATAGATGAATTAAAAGAAATTATCTTGGGGACTGGGGAGGACCCTCACCCGACATTCATTAGTTCTCTCCTTCGTGAGGAGCAGGGAAAATAAATAAAAGAACTTTTCTGTGAATTCAAGGACTGCTTTGCCTGGACATGCATTGAGATGCCTGGCTTATCTCCTGATGTAGCAGTTCACAGATTGGCCATCAAACTAGATGTGGCACCTGTCAAATAAGCTCCAAGGAGAATGAGATTGGAGATTGAAGAACATGTGATTGCAGAGATGAAGAAGCTCATAGAAGTAGGCTTCATCCATGAAGAGAAGTATGCCAGTTGGATTGCCAATATCATCCCTGTGAAGAAAAAGAACGGTCAGATCTGTATCTATATTAACTTTTGGGACCTCAATAAGGCGTGTCCAAAAGATGACTTTCCACTCCCTGTATTAGAACTACTAGTGGATAACACGCCTAACTATGATATGTTCTCATTTATGGACGGATCGTCAGGCTACAATCAGATCAAGATGGCGCCTGAAGATGAAAAGCATACATCATTCAGATTGCCCATCGATATTTTCTGCTACACGATTATGTATTTCGATCTGAAGAATGCTGGTGCCACCTATCAGCGCGTGATGATGCATATTTTTGATGAGTTAATACATCAGAAGGTCGAGTGCTATGTAGATGACCTTGTCGTTAAGAGCATGGATCGAAAAGATCACTTAAATAACCTGAAGATTATATTCGAGAGGATTAGAAAGTTTGATCTAAAGATGAATCCTCTCAAATGTGCTTTCGGGGTCTCCTTTGGCAAATTCCTGAGATATGTAATTCGTCACCGATGAATCGAGATCGACCCCAATAAAATTAAGGCAATCATTGAGATGCCGCCTCCCAGAAACCTCCGTCAAATTTCACTCCTTGTAAGGACAGTTAGCTTTCATTCGACGATTTATATCAAATCTGTCGGGTAGATGCCAACTATTTTCAAAATTGATGAAGAAAGATATTTATTTCAAGTGGGATGAAGAATGCAAGAAAGCATTTGACAGCATCAAAAGATACCTATTAAATCAACCCATTCTCACGGTGCCAATTCCAGGGAAGCCTCTCATATTGTATATGACAGCAGTAGAAGAGTCCCTAGGAGCATTATTGGCCCAGCACGATGAGGAAGGCAAAGAGAATGTACTCTACTACATCAGTCAGATTTTAATTGGAGCCGAAGTGCGATATTCCCCAATTGAGAAGCTTTGTCTGGCCTTTATCTTTGTAGTCCAGAAGCTGCGCCAATATATGCTCTCACACAAAATTACCTTGATATTAAAGATCAATCTGCTGAAGTTCTTGATGACCAGACTAGCATTGATAGGTCATTTAGCAAGATGGGTCGTAATATTACTATAATTTGATATCGTGTACATGCCATAGAAGGCTGTAAAGGGACAAGCTTTGGTAGATTTTCTCACCGCACATCCGATTCTAACAGACTCCCCACTCAATGATGATTTGCCCGATGAATAAATCATTCAAGTCAAGGAAGAGGAGAAACCATAATTTTGGGAGATGTATTTTGATGGAGCATCATCAATCAATTCTCCCAGACCCCCAAATCTCGTAAAGGCCCAAGATGGCATTGGTTTCATCTTTATAGAACCCAAGGGAGGTATCATGAGATTCTCGTTCAGTTTAACTGAATCTCGGTCCAATAATGAAGCTGAATAGAAAGCTCTAATAACAGGACTGGAGATTGTGATTGGTGTCCAAATCATAAATCTCCAAATCTTCGGTGATTCTTAACTTGTGATAAATCAAGTTCTCGGTATTTATAAGATTTGCAAACTTGAATTGGCCTACTACCACCGACAAACTCTCGATCTCCTAAAGAAAATGCCAAATGTTAAGAGAGCTAGAATCCCTCAATGGCAGAATACAAAAGTAGATTATCTGACAAAATTAGCCAAGGAGCTGGCAAATAAAGGTAAGGGGTTACCCATATTTATTGCGGTTGAAAATCATCGGATCATAGAGCCAGCAATCTTATAATTCCCGCATGCAGAGGGAATACCAGATTCAACCCAGCAGGATATAACCCCGATTGATCCTCAACCTCCTCAACAGTTCATTATTGGAAAATAACTAGGAGAACGCCATGTAGTCAAGAGACAAAGAACTAATAGATGCTCGGAGTCATGGTTACATTGCTCAGATGTTGAGGTCGAAGATGATTGGAGGAAGCCATTCATCGACTACTTTAAGGAAAGAAAACTCCCGACAGATAAATCTCTAGCTACGCAAATCCAAAAAAGAGCATTATGATATGTATTTATCAATGATACGCTCTATCGATGAGCCTTTGATCAAATGTGGCTGAGACGCCTAGGGACCAAGGAAGCTGATAGAGTTGTATTAGAAGTTCATGAAGGACTCTATGGAGCAGATCAATTAGGTCCCAAGATGGCCACCAAGATCAAAAGAATGGGTTATTATTGGCCGACAATGGTGAGAGATTGTATTAACCATGCTAAAAGGTGCCACGAGTGTTAGATCCATGGTGATGTTATACATCAACTGTCAAATCCACTGCATCCAACAATAGCATCCTGGCCATTTGAGTGTTGGGGCACTGACATAATCGGGCTGATAGATCCGCCGTCTTCAGTGGGACACCACTATATATTGGCAGCCACATACTACTTCTCCAAGTGGGCAGAAGCAACACCATTCTAGGAAGTCACATCCGAGCATGTGATTAACTTCTTCACCCACAATGTTGATTACAGATTCGGTGTACCACACCGCATAATCTCAGACAATTGTACAGCATTCAAAAGTTCAAAAATTTATAAGTTTGTCGACCGACATAATATTGATTGGCGATATTCATCAATATATACCAAGGGCAAATGGCCTGGTAGAAGCCTTCAACAAGATGCTGGTGAAATTGTTGATGAAGATCCTCACCTAGAATAAAAGAGAGTGGCTTACCAAGATGGCAGAAGCATTATGGGCGTACAGTATTACTTATAAAACACTGATCAAAGTCACTCCTTGCTCATTAATGTTCAGAGTTGAAGTGTTGCCACTAGAAATTCAGCTACCATCGCTCCGACTAACAACCCAGAATGATCTCACTCAAGGGAAAAATATTCTCCTAAGAATGAAAGAGCTCGTTGTACTTGATGAAGTCAGGTTACAAGCTCAACAAAACCTAGAGATCTACCGAGCAAGGATGACAAAGTCATTTGATCGGATGGTGCGCTCTCGAACGTTTCAAGAAGGGGAATTAGTCTTGGTGCTGAGAAGGCCAATCATCCCTCACCAAAAAATTAGTGATAAATTCATATCCAATTGGGAGGGCCCCTTTATTATTGGGAAGGTGTACCAAGGAGGAGCCTACGAACTTATTAATTTGCACGGTCAGAGACCCATGCCGCCAATCAATGGTCGATACTTGAAGAAGTACCACGCATAAAATTGCACGTTGAAAGTGTTATGCTTAATGTGTTATTTTCTTTATGCATGTTTATGAGCATATACATCTTATATTTTGAACTTCTCTTATGTTACAAGAACACGTTTCAAAATTCCACATAAGACTGAGGATATTTTAAATATTTATTCGGGTCGATATTGCGCTGCATGCGAAATCCCCAAATAAATATTTAAAATCTCAAAATATAAAGCCTGTCCAAAATCTCCCTGCAAGACAGGGGCATTTTAAATATTTTTTTGGGTCCACACCATGCTACGCATCGAGATCCCCAAATAAATATTTAAAATCTAAAAATTCTAAATTTATCCTTTTTAAAACCTCCTTGCTAGACCCGCATTTTAAATATTTATTCGGGTCGACATCGCGCTGCGTGCTGAGATCCCTGAATAATATTTAAAATTATCAAAACAAATATTCTTTCATGATGAAGAATACAAAGAATTCTTTTCAAAGTATATGCAGGTGATATTTCAAAAGTTCAGGACACCACTTTCTCCAACATACCAAGATTCAAAGGTCAGAAAGAAACTTTTGTAACCGCACACTCTAACAAATTGAGCCAGAACAGCTTGAAGTTTTCCAACAGCCTGAAGCTTAAGGTTCGGGTGGGTGTAAGACATCGGATCCAACACGCCTAAATATGGCTGAATCGCTGGTAGCTCCGTCTACTCAACAAGCCATAAGAAAGGCCGTAGTAGCAAAACCCCCACTTCATCAACCTGTTAGTACGGATAGTCTACCGAATTCTCCTAAATGACTGGAGAATCAAAGTTTCAGTGGGAAGGATGAGTCACGAGCAACTACCAGATATCCGTAGGCTCTAAATCTTCAACCACAAAGAAGGACTCCAAATCTACCAACTTCAGAAAAATCAGCATTGGGAAGCACAATTCCTATAGCTCAAGTTTGAAGTTTGAATGGGTGTACGAGGCCCGATCCAACATGCCCAAATATGGCCGAATCGCTGGCAACTCCATCTACTCAACATGCCATAGAAAAGGATATACTAGAGGAACCCCTATTTCAGCAACCAGAGGATGAAGAGCTATCAAATCTTGGCTCACCCAATCTGATGAACTCAAGTGACTCAGAATTAAAGTCTTCTCAACTAGTTAAGGATCAAGATACTACCCACATTTGGTATTAACAACCAAATTTGAAACCTCCAAATCCTTCAACAAATCCGTAAAGCATCAAGCGAGGATTGAAGGAACTTCTCTTCAACAAGTCCACCAAAGCACAAAGCAAAGGACCGAAGAAAATATCCTAAAGTTTGTATAAAACCTAAAGCTGAACTTTGAGGATTTCATCATCAACAAGTCCATTACGCACAATGCTCTGGACCGATGACTATTCGCCATTGACCTAGTATGATCCTAAAAGGTTTAGGTCACCGACATCTACTCCTTCATTAAGCACACCAAAGCTAGAAGCAAAGGGACGAAGGTATAGAAATTACCTGATAAGTCAGTAAAGGTAAATCAGGTAATCATCCATCAATGTCCGCAGCATAAAGCACAGGGCCGAAGAAATCAAAATCTCACGACTCAATCTAAAGCTTTAAAAGAAGCACCCCGAATGACTTCTACAAGTGTGCTTCAAGACTAAAGGCATTTCAAATATTTATTTGGGTCGGCATCGTGCCTCATGCCGAGATCCCCAAATAAATATTTAAAACTTTGCCAAGATATAACCAAAGGATGGAAGAATGAAAGATCCTCCGTAAATTGAATGTGTCATCAGCAAAACGTATAATTTGAGCAAGATAGAATCAGTAAAAGTGACAGAAATATCACATCTACATATGATGAAAGTAAAGAAGAATATTGAGCATACACAGAAAGTCCATGAACTAGAGTGTTAGTGCGGTTAAAAGAGAATGAATGATGTTGATTCTATCCACCATCATCAATCTACGTAGTGATGCTCTAGAAACCTAAGTAAAAAATGCTATATCACTACCCCATAGATCTCTACTTGACCAAGAGAAAATATATCAACTATATTGAAGATTACAAGTGCATCAAAAGATCTACAGAGACACAGAGATCGTTCCTTCGAGATCTACAAAATGAAAATCTTTACATGACATCCATGCGAGCTTTTGGAGATCTGTTAAAGGAAAATCATCAGTGTGACATCCAGAGTAATTATCTGTAAATCCACAAGTGCAATCAACATATAATAAATGTGATTTGCTCTAGATGCATACCATATTTATTGAGGGGCATTTGTTGATCTCCACGTTACAACCAAAAGAAAATAAAATAAAGAAGATAAAAAAATGTGCTCAAATCATTACCTGTGCCAAGATCTTCCTGTATCCCGCTCAAGTTACTATAGTCCTGTCACTGTAGCTGCCCCATACTCCTGCAAATGGCATCGAAACATCGCTTCTCCCACGTGCATGCTCTGATCGTTGCTCCCATTTGCATTATAAAAGGAAGGTTAGATGAAACTTCTTCCCGCATCTCATACTCCTGCAAGCCTGGCGAGCCTTCTCTGCCTCTTCCGGCCTCCGAGCCCTTCTCAAGACTTTCGATCCAAATGAACTTGAAATCCCTCATCATCCACCTCCGACATACTAAAGAAAATCCTAAACTCCAAACAAGCCCTAGCCAAAATTCCCGCTCCTCTCTTCCCGCAGCTCTCAATCCCACACGCGATTATCCCTTTTCACTACAGAGCCCTCTAGACTTCAAGCCATTACCGATCTCTGCTTCTCCATCCCGAAGCCTCCATCCAGCCCCCAATCGCTCTAACAAATTCCCTATCATATTTTACCTGTTGTGTTCCGATTAGAGATCGTACCTCCACCTCATGACTGAAGTTTCCCCCTATGCCTGTAGCCAACCGACTTTACTCCTTCGAGGACGTCCCTTCCTCATCGAACTGGAAGTTACGACATTTGGGTCGGAAGCAACAACGTGAGCTCGCTCCCAATAAAGGTAACTTTCTCCCTGCCGCATGCTTCTTCGGCCAAATCCAATAAATCTGCCAAGCTCAAGGTAGAAGAGGGACAGGGAGGCTTTAATTGAGATTTAATGATTCCTAAATCCCACTTAAATCCTGTATAAACCTTATCTAAATTCTACTATGCTAATTAATTAAAATTAATTACTTTAATTATATTTGATTATTATTAATGATCATTAAATATAATTAATTAAAATTAAATATAATTAATTATTTTAATTATATTTAATTATAATTAATTATAATTAATTATTTTAATTCTATTTTATTATTATTAATGATTATTAATTATAATTAATTGAAATTAATTAAAATTAATTATATCTAATTATAGTTAATTATTATTAACTATAATTAATTAAAATTAATTTTAATTAATTACTTTAATTATATTTAATTATAATTACTAATCATTAATTATAATTAATTATAATTAATTGTAATTAATTATCTTTAAACATAGTTAATTATTATTATTAATTAATTATAATTAATTATTTTTATTATGTTTAATTATTATTAATAATCATTAATTAAAATTAATTAAAATTAATTATAATTAAGAGAGAGAGAGCTCTTCTCTCGCCTCGATCTATGTGCCAACTCCATCTTGTCGGTCGCTAAGGTATAACTCCCTCAACTCTAAAAACTCATCTTCGATGCTTGTAACGCGATGAACAACCACCCATGCATGCTTTTCTCTAGCGTGGTGGGAGGAAATTCACTACGATGCTAGCGACGAGGCAGACAATCTTCTAAAGACCAATTTTTGGTGTTTACGGCATGCCAAGGGACCCGCTATGCACGCTTTCCTCTAGCATGGTGGGAGGGAACACGGTGTGGCGCTTATAATGAGGCAGGCGAGCCTCGTACATGCTTTTTTTAGTATGGAGGGGCAAAAATATAAATACACGACCCATGGAAAGCAAAATGTGTTCTTTTAAAACAAGACTGAAGACCCATGCACGCCTTTCTCTAGCATGGTCGAATTGAAGATTTTACAGCTACGGTGTCCAAGGACACATACCGTGCACGCTTTTCTCTAGCGTGGTGGGAGGCCAAATTTTTTATAGTTTCCCCTAAACAAGGGAGATGCTGGGTGGCTGCCAAAATTTTGGGTGAATAGAAGGCCCACACTTAAACCTGATTTAAACTCAAAAAGACCACATGAACTAAACTCAAATGAACATAAAATCCAACCTAAATCAAAGTTGATTAAAATGATGTTGAATTGAACTCATACTTGGACAAGATTTGGGACTTAAACTTGCATTTGATTTGAAAATCAAATGAGATGAACAAACGTTTAAACAATTGAACGAAGCAAGAGAACTTGATTTGGACTGCAGGAGACATGAGCTTGGACCTAAACAAACCATAGGGATCGAACTTGCAATAGGGAATCTGTTTTAAACACAAATGGATAATGAATGAATAAAATTAAGGACTTGACTTAGATTTAAACCTTGAATCTAAATAAAGTACAGAATGACACAAAATCCAACTAACTACAAAGAATTTAATTTTGAATCATTAAATGCTTAATTAAATATGCAAATGCTAAGTGATAATCATGATTATTCAAATAAGGATCGATTGAAAGACTTATGGCTCTCTCTCACAAGAAACAATGCAAAGATATTCAAGCAAGCATTGGCCACTTTGATCATTTAAACACATTCAAATCTATAACATACAAGCAAACAAAGATTCATGCATAAGTTGAATATAAACCTTGGAATGGAACTTTTGGACAATGTTATTTGCCTTGTAAAAGTCATGTCTGTTGGAATGAAAATGTCGATAATGATAGTATCAAGTTCATTATATTGCCGTGGGGTCCACTAAGATATTTGTTTTATACATTCATATTAGGCCTTCAAGGTCTATAATCAAGAGAATTCACTTACAAAGGCAGAAAGGCTCCAGAACCCTATCCTCAGTCAACAGCTTGACAGAGTCGACAAGGCTCAGTCAATGAAATGAAAATGACCCCAAACACCCTGATAATGGCTATGTTGAACGTTAATCTCAACCGAAGGGATTCAAAAATGCTTTCAAATGCCTCCCAAATGTCCAAACACCCTTAAAATTCAAATTCTAAAATCCAAGAATCCAAAAGATATTTAAAGTTGAAATCCAATCATCAAACACTCAAAGCAAAATCCATTCACCCTCCATAATAATTTACCGAGGTGGACAAGTTAAAATTTATGTCAGCTCACATAGAGTTAATGCCTAGTCAAAAATATTACTAGGATCCATTCTCAAACAAACTCCTGTTAGTAAGGATGTGGTATGTGTCCTCTAACCGGCAGTTTTGCTGCCAAATGGCACTACAGGATAAACGGTTATGACCCGGGGCCCTCTGAACCGAGTGGTTTTGTCGCCAAATGGCACCACGTGATACCAGTTATGGCCAGGCTATTATGTTCCTGATTGACATCAAATCCTTGAGATATGAATCAATAAGGTATGATCGATAGGGCACAAAGCCCTCTGTTAGCTAAGGTGTATTCAAATTTGTCCCCTTAGACAAATACCCACCCCATGTGTACAAGGCTTCCTTGGACAACGCAACCCATGGTTTCCGACAAGGATCTTTCTATCAGGTTGGGTCGACTACCTCCTATGACTAAGTAGACCAGGGACCATGATGGCCTGGGATGAAGGAACCATGGGATCTTGATCGGGTCTATCATCCATTCCCCCACCATCTGCTTTAAGTGCAAGATGATGCAATTTCTATTTTAAATATCAAATCTTCAAACTTCCAACATCAATGCTCATTACAGCTACTATATGCCAGACTCATGTATCTTTACGTATTTGATTGATGACTAGCCTTAATCGGAAGTTCTCTCTCATTAATGGGAGAGGTAATTAACTATAGGGGCTTGCGCTTATAGGAAACCAGAAGTCAGATTATAAAGTCCTCATAAAATGAGGGCGAAATCTCTGGGTAGTGTCTTATCTATAAACCCATCTGGCTTCCAAAATTTACCCTAGAACTTAATTCGTTAAAACTCCCCCCTGAAGAAAAGCAAAAGCAAAACAGGTGGAGGCTGGGGTCAAATTTTTGGAGCCCACAACAACTAGCTGCAAAACCACCTAATCATCAAACATAAGTGTAGGACAAACCTTAAAGGAAGTGTGCATAAAATGAACCTTATCAGAAGATGAAGAGGAACCTTCCAAAACATTCTTAAAGGATCGTATTTTACCATAGTGATTACCCTCCTAAAGAATATAGTGATAGGATTAAAGGTTTAGTGATTACCTTACCTCGGTCCTCATAAAGAAATTTAGTTCCATCATAGGTGGCAACTCCCTTCTTCCATGATCTGGAGGTTTTAGGGACCATTGATATAGAGAGAAACTTAAGAGTAGAGAAGAGAAATGGATGGAATGCAAGGTGAATTAAAATAAAAATGATTTGCCAATTTATAAACATCGAAGCACTATGGCACTAAAGGGCACGACGTCGCGGTGCTTAATGCTTATACTAAATAACAAAATGGCCAAATTTAAATAATGCAGTAGTTTAGGCAATGTGGTGTAATATCATTGGTTCTAGGAAATTGAAACAACTTTTTATAAAATGGGCCAGCACTATGATGTTGCCATGTATAAGCATAACAACGATCGTGTCAGGTGACCACTGTGGTGCTATCAATGTTACAGTGATGAAATTGATGTGGCACCACGATGTTAGTTATAGCACTACCACACTTGCCCAAAGCCAATAATATGACTTTTAATCCATATAAATCATTTTAACTAATGACTTAATAGTGCTTAATAACTAAGTTTGACTAGCACTATGGTGCTTTGAAGACAAGCACTGTGGTTCTAGCTTATATAATAATTAAAGATATTAAATTTCAATTGATGGAACCATACTGAAATAAAACAAAGCATTTTGGCACTGCTATGCTTAAATGACATATTATAAACATAACTAATGACTCAGCTATTAATGCAAAATATAATGCTGTGTGAATAATAAAAAAACCAAATGTAATACATATATATTATAAATAAAGTATGAGTAGGTCTAATTCTATAAATAATTCAACAATATTATAAATTTGCACATAAAATAAATTCTTCCACTGCAACGATGCCAAAAACTTAATGAGGCAGTGAAGTAGTCTAAAGAATTATAAAATTATTTAGGGCTCTATCAATCCACAAATGATGCTTATTTTTTCTTTAATATAAAAATTATAAAAATCCCACTTAATATGCGTACGTATTTATGCCGAATCAAGTAATATAGATTTAGAGTAGAGCATCGATCAGTCAGGGAAGAAGATTTACCTGTAAATACTTGTACTATCCACTTACATCACAATAATTATCCTACACAGTAAAAATAAGATTTGGTGGAGATTCAATTCACTCTAATAGATTGTATCTAGTATTTCTCTATATTCCCTTAGTTGGCACCCCTAAAAGAAAATTAGAGAAGCACTATGAAGACTTAAATTAAATAAGTGATAGAACTCCTCTAGTAAGAAATACAGAGAAGTTATTTATATAAAAATACATAAAATAGATTATGTCACAACGGGACTCAAGACACTTGTGCCACAGCGCACATAAAATGAACTAACACAGTAGCTTTGAAGGGTTTTCGCCAATGTGGCGCTTGCTGACATGGACCTACAATTTAATAAATCGATGCGTCGCTTTGCTGGTAGATCATAGTTAAAATAGTTTCAACTATAGCGCCGCAGCGCTACAGATGGTTGAGCATTGTGATGTCCACATGGCACTCAGTTGACTTAGCGGCACTAGAATTTGACACCACGGTGCTGTCTGCGATCACTATATCCCTCTTTATTTCTCTCTTTATATCCACTCACTCAATCTTGCCCTATCTCACTCTCTCCTTATCTTTTCACTAAATCTCACCCTCTCTCTCTCTCTCATCTCCTACCCTCCACCTGTCTCTTCATTTGTTCTCTACCTATCTCCCTCTACTAACTTACCCATTTACTACCTCACCTAATTTCTATAAGATAGATATTGCATTATGTATTTCTCGATCTCTTTTTTCTTTCTCTTGCTCTCTTGCTCACTTTGGCTTTCTCTATATGGACTTTTGCTTATCTATCTTTCTCCATTCTCTTCACCTCACTCAATCTCTTTCACTAATGCATCTCTCTCTCTCTATATCCCTACTTATCATATCTCTCAACCATAAACTATTTTTGTCTCTATATCTTCCTCCCACCATGTCTCATGAACTTTCCTTATCTCTCCCTATCTCACTCTCTCTCCTTAACTTTTGCACACACACTCTATATATATATATATATATATATATATATATATATATATATATATATATCCCTCTCTCTCTCTCCATACCTTTACCACTCATAACTATCTCTCGCACACCTCTCTCTATCCCTCCCACTCTCTTGGTCTGTTTCCCTCCCTCTCCCTCTAGCTCAAACTTTCTGTATCTCTTACTTTATTTAACTCATGCTATATCTCCCTCTTGCTCTGACACCTTTTCTCTCCCTCACTCTATGTATGTATATATATTTATATATTCTCTCATACACATTCACCATCTCTCTATCTCTCTCTCGCTCCCTCCCTCCCTCTCTCTTACTTTATAGATTTCCATAAATAAAACTTGTACACCTTCTAACTATATCATTTTATCTCTATATTTCACTCATTGTCTCTCTCACTCTCTCTCCCTCCCTCTCTCTCTCTCTATCTCTATCTATCTATCTATCTAATTCTATCTCCACTCTCACTTTCCATCGCTCATATCTCTCCCTCACCGCCTCTTCCTCTCACTCTCCCCCTTTTTCTCTCTCCTTTTCTAACCCACTCTTTTTTATCTCTCTATAACTCACTATATCATTCTACTACTCTCTCTCTCTTTGCCCTCCTTCACTTCCTTTCTCTCTCTATTTCACTCTTTATCTCCTCTCTTACAATCTTAGCCTTTCTCTCTCTCGCTATATTTTTACTCTCTCTGTCCCTCATTCTCACTCTCTTACCCTCTCTCCCTCTCTTCCTCCCTTTCTATCACTCACTCTCACTCCTACACACACTCACTCTCTCTTCCTCAATCTTTATCTCTAGCATCCCTCCCTAACTATCTTTTAATCACCCTCTATTACCCTCACTCTAACTCTCCCTATCCCTCCAACTCTCCCTTTACCTCCATTGTTCTCTCTCTTCCTCTTTCTTACAACTCATTTGCTCTATTTCTCACACACTCTGTCAATCACTCTTTGCAGCTTTAACCCTCTCTCTCTCTTCATCCTCTCTTTAAATATTTATCTCTCTCTCTCTATAGCTCTATCTTTTTCCCTCTTTCTCTAAAATATTCTTACCCTTGCTCTCTTTCCTTCTCCTATATCTCACTATCACAGTCTCTTTCGATGTCAATCTCTCTCACTCCCTTTTTGCTTTTCTCCCTTTATCAAAATATTTTATTTCTCTCTCTTGCTCTCCCTCCATCACTCTCGCTCTTCCTTCTTCTCCTAATTTCTCTCTATCTTACTCGCTCTTCCTTCTTCTCCTAAATTCTCTCTATCTCGCTCGCTCTCTACCTTTCTCCCTTCGAATGGCTCTCAACTTCCCCATCTCTCTCCCATTTCCTCTCTCTCTCTCTTTCTCTCCCACATATAATTTATCTCTCCCTTACACTCTCTCTCAAAACTTACATCTCTCTCTCACTTGAACTACATCAGTAAAGTTCTCCCTCTCATTTTCATTCATGATCCCTCTACCTAGCTCTCTTTATCTCACATTCACTTTTTCTCCCACTCACTCTCTCTCTCTCTCTCCCACTCTCTCATTCAATGTATCATCTCTCTTTATCCCTCTCCATCTCTTCATTTTACTCCATCTCATTCTTTCCCTTACTCCCTCTCTTACTCGCCTCTCTATCGCTCACTCTCTTGCTCTCTCTCTTACACTTTCTCTTTCTCTCTCTCTCTCTCACACACTCTCTCACTTCACTTCCTCTCTCCCTCTTTCTCATTCTCACTTTCTATATATGTATCTCACTCTCTATCACTCTTAGTAAATCTCGCCCTCTCATCTCCCACTCTCTCTCAATCAATAACTCTCTGTCTCTCCCATCATCTTATTCTCTACCATTGTTTCTCTACTCACTTCCTCATTTTCCAACTCACTCTAACTTCTATTAGGTTGATTTTTACTCCTTCTTTCTCTATCTCTTTCTATTTGTTGCTCTCCCACTCTCTTTTTCTCCCTTTCTCTCTAACACACTCACTCACTTACACTCTCTACCTTCTCTCTTACCCTCTCTCATAGTCTCTCTAAAAATGTCTATCGCTTCCACTCTACATCTTTCTCTACCACTCTATCTCGCACTCTCCCTTGCTATATCTCTCCATCTCTTTATATCTCTAACTCTCATGTTCCCTCTCTCAATATCTCTCTTTATTGTCTTTCTTTATTTATCACATTCCTCTCTATACTTTTCCTCTCTGTCTATATCACACTCTCCCTCCCTCTCTCCATCTCTCTATATCACTCTCCCTCTTTATCTCCTTCTCCATCTAACTGTAACTCACTTTACATTTCTCTATCTCTTACTATCACTCTCTCTCACTTTCTCTATCTTACATACTCAATCTAGCTCTATCTAAATCTATGTACTTCTATTGCTCGCTCAATCATTTGCTTCCCTCTCTCAATCACTTTCACTCACTCTCTCACCATTACCCCTCTATCTCCATCTCTTACTCACTCTCTCTTTCTCACTCACTAACTCATTTTTTCTATCCCTTGCCCTTCCTCTCTCTCATACTCTTATCACATTCTATTAGTCTATCACTTTTTCCTCCATCTATCACTATTGCTTGCACTAAAGGAAAATTTGTCATTACTAACTGACAAAATCTGCTGGTAAACATGGAATTCTATAGGTAAAATCTAGTTTCTAGCGAACTACCGACAAAAAATTGTCTAATGATAATTCATATTAAAAGGAAAAACTTACAACAACTTTTTGATAAATGAGGCAGCGAACATCGGCGACTTAGGCACAAACAATGGCAAAGTCGGCAGTGAATGTTCGGCGACGGACTAGTCTCCATACCTATGGGGTTTGGTTGAGGCAATTGATGGAATGGAGTGAACCGTAATGAGGAGGAAAAAAATGGGAAGGAAGATGATGCCGGGAGGGAAATAGGGCTTTATCAGTCAAATTTTCTTGTGAAGTTTCCCCCTAAAATTTCACCGAAATGTGTTCATTGGGTTTAAGTAGACCAGTGTAATATCTGTCGGTAATTTCTGGTAGACAATATGCAAGAATAAACTACTAGTCTTATAAAAAATGACAAAGATGCTAATGAATAATCCTCTAGTAAAAGGCCGGCAAAAAATTTATTCGAATCACTGTTGTGAAGGTACCGATGAAATATACGCCTGTTGGTTCACTGATTTTACTATCATATTTACTTTTGCTAAGAAGTCCAACAATAATACAAGGTTTTCCTATAGTGTCACACTCTCCCTCTCTCTTTCTCCCTCTTCTTCTTGCTCTCTCTTTCTATCTCTCATTTTTTCCCAATTTATTTCTCTCACGGCTTTTTTCTCATTCCCTCACATCTCTCTCACTCCCCCCAATCTCACTTTCACTCCCACTATCATCTACCTCCCTCCCTCTCTCTCTCACACACACACTCTTTCCCTCTCAAAATGAAACTCACTCTCCCTCTCTCTTTCTCTATTTCCCCCTCACTCTCCATTTCTATCTCTCTAATCTATATCCATCTCTCCCATTTTTATCACTCTCTCTCTCTATTGTTCTTTCTCCCTCCATCGCTCTCTCTCAAACTCTCTCTCTCCTCTCTCCATTTATTCCTTTTGTCTATTACCCCCACTCTCTCTCCCTTTATTTATTTATTTTTTGTTGTTTCTCTATCTCTCCCCCCCATACGCTCTTTCCCAATCTCTTTGTCAATCTCTATTAAGCTCCCTCTCCCTCTTTCATTCTCTTTTACTCCTTATATATCTCTATAGCCCTCTCTTTCTCACACACACGCATAATCCCTCTTTCTTTCCCCCTACCACTCTCTCTCATCCTCCTCTCTTTCAATCTCCCATTCGCTCTCTTACACACACTCTCTTGCTTGTAATAAATAGATGTTGTACTTACTCTCTATATATCCCTCTATCTATATCTCTCAACCCTCCTTATCTATATCTTACTCTCACTCTCACTCTCTCTCTCTCTCATGTTGCATCTTTCTCTCTATTTATCCCTCAATAACCCAAAATAACTATCTCTCAGAAAATGCATCTCTTCTACTTGGTCTTTCCCTCTCCCTCTCTCCTTCTCTCCCTCACCTCTCTCCCACCATATCACTTTATCACTCTTTGATTCTCTCTCCTGCTCATTCTCGCTCTCCCTCCCTCCCTCTATCTTTATATCTCACATTCACTCTAACACTCCCTCTATCTCTCCATCTCTCTTTCTTTCCCTCTTTCTCTCTCCTCTCTCTTGATGTCTCTCTCACCTCACTCACTACCACACACTCTCTTTAACTCTCCTTATATCTATCTCTCTTTCCCTTCCTCCCACTCTCTGTCTACCATTCACTCCATCTCACTCTCACTCACTCTAACCCTCTCATCCTCTCTCTAACTCTTTCTCTCTCTCTCTCTCCTTTTCACTCACTTTATTGTTTTACCTTACTCTATCCCTCTCCTCATTCCTCCCTCTCTCTCCCTCTTTCTAGGCCTATATCCCTCTTTCCCATACTATCTACCTTTTTGTTTAGAACTCTTTATCTTTAATAAACCCTCTCTATCTCTGTTACTCTCCCTCATTTTGTTTAACACTCACCTTTTCTATCAGACAAACACTCCCTCACTCATTCTTACTCTTATCCACTCTTTTTCATGCTCTCTCTCTCTCTTTTTCACACTCCCTTTCTCTAACTCTCTCTCCATCTCCATCACACACACTCTTACACTCCTTTAGCTCTCTCTCTCTCTCTCTCTCTCTCTCTCTCTCTCTCTCTCTCTCTCTCTCTCACTTTCACACTCCCTCTCTCTAACTCTCTCTCCTTCTCCATCACACACACACTCTCACACTCCTCTTACCCTCTCTCTTCCATTCTTTCTCTCCCTCTCCCTCTTATTATTTCTCTAACTCTCTCCCTCTCACTATCTCTCAAACACACATTCTCTCTCACCCACTCTCTCCCTATTGCTGTCTCTCAAACACTCTATGTTCCTATCTCTAACTCTTTCACGCCACCTCTCATACATGCTCCTTCTCTTTAAGTATCCCTCATTCTCTCCCACTCCATCAAAAACTATCACTCCTCTCCCTCTCTCTTCCCCCTCAACATTCCTCTCCCTCTCCCTCCCCCTCTTGCCCCTTCCTCTCCCTCTCACTTTCTCTCAAACACTCTCTAACTATACACACATACACACACTCTGCCTTGCTTTATCTCTCAAACCCTTGCTCTCTGTGTTATTCTTCCCTCCCTACCCTCTCCCATTCCCTCTCTCTCACTCTATCACCCTTCCTCTCTCCATCACTCTCTTCCATTCTCTCTCTCTCTCTATCTCTATCATGCTCATAAGCATACTCTCTATCTCCCTCTATCACCCTCCCTATCTACAAGTCTTTCACATTCTTCTACCCCTCCCACTCTCAACCTCTTTTTTACTATATTTTTGCTTCCTTCTTATCTCCCTCTCAACCCTTTCTCCCAATCTCACTTTCTTTATCACCACTATCTCTCTCTTACCCTCCTTCATTTCATTTACCACTCTTGATTTCTATTGTTCTCTCTCACACACTCTCTTTCATGCTTCCTCTCTCTAACTCTTCCTCTCTCTCCCTCAACCTCTCCACCATGAAATCTCTCACATCCCTCTTACTTTCTCATCCCTCTCCATCTCCCTCTTTCTCTTATTATCTCCCATTTAACCCTATCTAACACTCTCCCCCTCTCCCTCTCACCCTCTCCTTCTCTCCCTCTCCCTCCCGTTCACTCCTTTACTCTCTCTTACTCCTTATTGCCTCCATATCTCTCTTACGGTCTCTATCTGTCCATAAATCTCAATTAAGCTCTCTATCTCCCTCCTTCACTCCCTCCATTCTCTATTATACTTGCCTCTCTCTTCTCTCTTCCTCTCTCCCTCCTCTCTCACTCACCCTTTATCCCCCTCTCTCCCTCATTCTCTCCCTTCCCCTCTCTCACCCATTCTCACACTCCCTCTCTACCGCTCTCTTACCATACTTCTCTTACACTCCCTTAATCAAACTCTCTCTCCCTCAGTTACTCCCTCTCACTTTCTATCTATACTTGCCCTCCCTTCACTAGCGACTTCTCTCCCTCCCTCTCTTACTCTTTCTAACTCCCTCAAATTTTCATCAAGTAGATATTATACTCCCTTTGACCATATACTTCTCTCTCTCCATCTCAATCTCTCACAAATATTCTTCTATCCAGCTCACTATCTTCCTCACACCCTCTCTCTTGCTCATTTTTTCTCCTTCTCAAAATGTTTCTCTCTCTCTCTCACCCCCTCTCTCTCCTCTCCTCAGTCTCAATCTCCCTCTCACTCCCTTTATCTCACACCCACTCTTTTGCTCTCTTTCTCCCCCCACTCTCTTTACCTCTCTCAGTTATTTCATCAAGCTCACTCACTCCCTTTCATTCAATTTTGTCTAGCTAACCATCTCTCTCTCTCTCTCTTTTTTCTCTAATTTGCTTTCTCTTTATCTCCCTCACTTCATCCCTCCCTCCCCGTAAACTACTCTCTATTTTTCCTCTCTTGATCTATCTCTATCATGTACGTACCCTCTCTCAAAATAAATATCTCTCTCACTCCCTCTCTATCCATCTTCTATCTCTCCCTCTCACTCTTTCTAAAAGAAAAAGGAATTGGTTAGTAGAGGAGTTCTTAAAAAGTTGTCTGCTAAATTGTGCATTCCTAAAGATCATCAAGCGAAAGGAGTCTTGTAATTTGACTTTGATGAGGGTGGCTCTAGGAAGAGGGAGAAGTTTTTTCGGTCATCCACAAGCAACATGGATGCGTCCCCTTGGTTAGATATTGGTGCCATTTTATTTTGGAATTATAGGTGAGCCTAGAAGAACTCTACAAGCTCGTACTTAGGCCAGCTTAGTTATAATGACATCTATTTTGTTGGGTTTAACAATAATGACTGAAGTTTGAAGATGCTTAAACCTCATTCTCTATAACATGGAAATTGGTTTATAAAATTTGGAATAATGAGGATTTTTGTTTAGCAGGAGATATCTTTAATCATCTCGAAGTCACTTGAGTAGAATCTGGGCTATTATCAATGGTACTCAGCCACTTTACTTCTTTTGTAGACCCTAGGTTATAATATTAAGTTGTACTTGCCACATGGACTGTTAAATTTAATTAATTAATTTAATTTGATTTAATTGATTTTTTTACTCTACTTACAAATACGATTGCCTGCTTTTCTTAGTTTTTTTATGATTGTATATCGTATTTTGATTTAGCGTGGAATATGATCGAAGGCTCGTGAGGTATGATTCAAAATTTTTTTATTTTAATAAAATTAAAATTTTAAGATAACATAGAAACTTAATGGCTTTATGAAGTAAGCCCAGGAGTTCACATGCATTATATTTTAATTTTGTCTTCCTTGTTAGGCACCTCTCTGCCTACGGGTTATGGAAGACCACCTGACCTATTATGGTGCAGTTCTATCAAGGAAATGTTGTTCAATCTCTAGGGAAAATCCTATTTCTATGCCTTTTAAAACTATTTTATATTTAATATCAGCATTTGTCGAGTCAATTTGCATCTATTGCATTTGAAATTTTAAATGAGTCTAAAATTTAATTGCATTTACTTTAAGCATCAAATTACCCAACATCAATCAAGGGGCAAGCTAGGATCTATTGTAGATGTCAGCCTCGATTCTTCAAACTTAACTAAATAATGTTCCTACCACTCTTACATAAAAGATAAGACACATGGATTTTAAGTGAATTGGTGGTTAGCTGTCTCCCCAATCTAGATCAATATAAGTCCAAGTTTGCACTACACTGGCTAGGATCGGGCTATTATGTTTAGTGCCCACTTTAGACTTAAGTTCTAAGGTAGGTTTAGATTATTAGACCTCAACCTTCTAGAAATATAATCACAACCTTCTAATAAAATTGATAATTCAAATTTAACCTCCTACAATCCAAATTTTAAGCCCAACACATAGAGTAGATTGAGGTGTTTCTGAATTATTTTAGATTCTCAAATACCTCCTAGCTTTCATCTTTTGACCTCCAGAAATAAGTGTTCTAATTTGATCCAATCGTAGTTAAATTTCAAATATCAATCCTTGAGAATTTTAGATAAAATTTCTATCATTACTTTAATCAATAGTCTTCGTAGGAAACTTAGGTTTCCTATGATATAATTAACTATGAGGGCTTATGCTCATTGGAGATTTAGAAACCCATATCAATTTTTTGAAATTATGTTTTTTGAAAACCAAATTAATTATCTTCGAGAAAATTCAATTCAAAATCAACGATCATAATCATAATTTTCAAATGATCAATAATTGTTGATATCTTCTTCTCTTAGGAAAATAAATAAATTATTGTTGTAGTTTTAATTATGAAATTAATGATATTTTATCAAAATTTTCATAGTTAAATATCTGATTGAATAATCATTTTGACTCTTTGGGGTCATATGTAGTTCCTGCTTGAATTTCACTATGATAATCGGGATGAACTTATAGTTTTATAGACTGAATCCACTAGGGAATAATATGTTCGCCTCATAAGGAAATATATTGTTCATAATGACGTTTTCAATTTCAAAACTAAAATTTTAAAAATTAAATTCTCCCAAAGATAACCCTTGTTCAAAACAATAACTTTTTAAACAAACACTAATTCAATATCTTCCTCTCTCACTCCCCCTCTAGCTCTCCCTTTCTCTCTCTCACTTAATATATGTCTCACCCTCTCTCACACCCACTCACTCTCTCTTCCTCCCTCTTGCTCACTCTCTAACTTTGAATAAATAGATGTTATAACCTCTTCCTATTGCACTCTATCTCTATCTCTATTTGTCTCTCTATTTCAGCCACTTGTTCCCTGTGCCTCTCACTCTTCCCCTTCTCTCTCCCACCCTCTAACCTTCTTTATCACTCTTTCACCCTCTCTATCACTCTACCTCCCTTACTTCTCCCTCTTGTAATCCCATGTACTCTCTATTTCTCTCTTTATCTCCTCTCTCACTCTTAATTTTTCCCTATTTCTCTATCACTCTCTCACTCCCTCTCCCTATTAATTTCTCCCTCTTTCACCCTTTCTACTACTCTCTCTCTCCCTCCCTCCCACTCTCCTTCACCCTCTCTCCCTTCCTTTATATCACATACACTCTCTTTCCTCTTTCTTTATCTCAATCTCTCTCTCACCTCTCCCACTCTTTGACAACCAATCTTGCTCTCACCTCACTCTAACTCTTCTTCACATTATCCAACTCTCTATGCTTCACTCTATCTCTCTCTTTCTCCCTCTCTTTCTCTCTATTACATATCATTTTAACTCTCTTTCTCACCTTCTTTCTCTACCCTCTTTCTCTAAATCTATATTTCTCTCTCTAATGCTCCATCTTTTGCTAACTCTCTCACTTGCCTATCTCTTGCACTCTCCTTTCTCTATCTCTCTCTCTTTGCACTTTCTCCCTCTAATAATATATCTCACTCTTGTCTCTTTCCATCTCCTTCCTTTTTCTTTCACTTTATCTTAATTCTCTCTCTATCTCTCTCTATCATAATTTATATATCTAACTCTCTCTTACTCCATATTTTTCTCTCACTCCCTGTCTCCCCTTTTCTCTCTATGATAAAAATATATATCTCTCCCTAGCTTTCTCTCTCTCTCTCTCTCGCTCTAACTCAACATCTCTTACTTGGTTTCTACATATCTCTCTTGCTCCCTCCCTCCCTCGCTCTTTCTCTCTGTATCCATTACTTTTTCTCCCTTTCTCTCAACTCACTCTAAATATTACTTGCGCACTCTCTTTTCTCACTTTCTTTCTTGACCTCTCTTTCTTTTTCTATCTCCTCCCTTTCCCTTTCTTTGTCTTTTACCCTCTATCTTACTCTATCTCTCAACACCTCTCACACTCTCTCACCCTCTTGTTCCCTCTCTCTTCTACACTCTTTCTTACTCTCTCTCTCTCACTCTCTTTATGTCACACTCTACTCCTCCATTTCTATCATTCATTCTCTTTAATTTTTATTTCATTTTACCTCTTTTATTTCTTCCTAGCTCCCCTCGATCCTTTATCTAATTCCCCCTCTCTTGCCCTCTTCTTTTCACTCTCTCTATCTATCTCTCACCCATTCTATCTCTCTCTCACAGAGACAATCTCTCTTAAAGCACATGTCTCTACCACTACCTCTTTGAATCCCTCTCTCCCTCGCTATTTCTCCTTCTCTTCCACTATATCTTTAACACATTCTCTCTTTTACACATTCCCTTACTCTCTATCTCTTTTTCTATGTCATTATCCCTCTTTCTCTCTATACCTCCTTCTTTCTTTCTTTCATTCTCCCTCTTCCTCTCCCTCTCCTACTCCCACTCCCTCTCCCTCTCTCGATCTCATGCACACTCACTATTTATCTAGTAATTATTAAATAGATAATGCACACTCTCTCTTTATAAATCGCTCATTATGTATCTCACTCTATCTCCCACCTTGTCCCTATCTCCCTCTATCTCTTGCACTCTATCTCAATCTCTCGTCCTTTCTGTCACCCTCTCTATCTCATACACACTTTCTCTTTCCATCTCTCTATTGCTCCATCTCATTATCTATCTTCCTCACACACACACACACACTCTCTCTCTCTCTCACTTTCTATCTTACTCTATCTTAGTCTCTATCACACTTCCTCTCTCTATGGCCATCTCTCTCAGTTCTCCCTCACTAAAACTCCCTTTCTCTCTCACTCTTTATCGTCTCTTTCCTTAGCAATATCTCTCCTCTATCTTACTCTCTCCATCCCTTTCTCTCCCCACCATCTCTATCGCTCTTTTTTTCTCTTATTCTTCAACCCTTTCTCTTTATCTCTATCTCCACCTCACTCTAATTCTACCTTTCTCTCTCTCCCCCTCTTACTCTTTTTTCTTCATCTCTTGCTCCATCCCGCTATCCTTTTTCTCATTCTCTCTCTTTCTTTTTCTCTCTATCACTCCCATTCTCATCCCTCAACTCTCTTACTCTCTCACACTCTTTGTCAATTTCTCTCGTTCTCTCAATCTTTTGAACTCTATTTCTCTGCTCTCTCTACCTCCAAATATAACACTCTATCTTACCCTCTCTTTCTCTCACTCAATCTCTCCCTCTCACTCTATCAATCTTACATTCAATACCTCTCTTCATCTCTCTCACACTCCCTTTCCTTATATCACCTTTTCACTTACTCACTTCTCTTACTCTCACTTGTGCTCTCTATTTTCCCTCCCTTCTTTTCTCGCTTCCCCTCTCACTCTCTTTTTATCTTGCATATGCTCTCGCTCTATCCATCCCTCTCTCCATATTTCTCTATCTAACACTCCCTCTCTTTCTCTCACTTATTTCCCTCACTCTAACTCTCTTTCTTTTTCTCTACCTCTTACCCTTTCTCTCATTCTCATGCTCTCTCCCACTTTCCCTTGCTCTCCCTCTTTATATCCCACTCACTTTCTCTCCTTTCCTCTCTCGATCTTTCTTACTCTCATCCTTTCTTTGTGTATCTCAAACTCTCATAATCTCCCACTCTTTCACTCTTTTGCTCTCTCTATCTTTTTTACCTCACTTTATTACTTTCTCATTAGCTCTCTTTTGTGCACTCTATCCCTCTCTATTGCTCTCTCTCTCCCTCCCTCTTTGTTACTCTCTCATTATCCCTCTCTTAATATCTTATATTCTTTCTCTCTCCATATTTTATTTCCTTTCTCTCTCACTTTGCATTTATATACCTCTTACACTTTTTCTCACTATTACTCACTCTCTCTATCTCACTCCCTTCAAAACCTATCTTCCTCCCTCTCTCTCTCTCTCTCTCTCACTCTCTCCCTCTCCCTCTCCTTTTATCTCTTTTTATCTCACACACACACTCTCTCTCTCTTGAATATCACTTTTAATAAATAGATATTGTATACTACCTCACCTTATCACTCTTTCATTATATGTCTATCACCCACTTTTTCTATCTCTCTCCATAAATAACTCTTCCCTATCTCTCCATATCTTATTTAACTCTCTCATTCACTCATGCTCTTTCTCTTGCCTTCCCTCTCTCATAGTCTATATCACCTTCTGTCTCTCTCTCACTATCTCTCTCTCCCCTTTTCTCTCCATTACACTCTCTTCCTCTCCACCTCTCTTATTTTCTCCCGCCCTCACACAACTACTTCTATCTCTATTTTTCCTCTAACACTTTCAATCTCACTCTTGTCACTCTCTTTCACTCTCCCTCCCCCCACTTTCTATTTCTTCTGCTCTCTCTTTCTCACTCTCTCTCTATCTCTCCCCCTCTTCCTCTCTTTCACTATCTTCCTCTCTCCTCCCTCTCTCCATCTCAATTACTCCCTCACCCTCCCCTCTATTTATCTTCCACTCTACCTCTCTCAACCACTCACTCTAACCTCTCTCTAGCTCTCCACTCTTCGATTATGCTCTCTTTCTCTCTCACTCTATCTCTCCCAGACTCTTCATCTCCCCCTTTCCATACACTCTATTTCTCCTATGTTTTCTTACTATCTCTCATTGCATCACTCCCTATCACCTTTTCACTCTCCCTCCCACCCAATCTCTCCTTATATATTTGTCTCTACTCCTCTCTCTCTATATTTACTTATCTCTCTTCTCTCTCTCTCTCGTTCCCTCTCTCTCTTTCTTCTCTATCTCCCTCCCTCCCTTTCTCACTCTTTATCTCTTAAAAAACTTCCTCACTCTCCCTTTAACGTATTACCTTTCTCTATTTCTCTCACACTTTATGTATCACTCTCTTTATCACTATCTATTCATCTCACTCTTTCTTGCTCGCACTCTCTCTGCTCTCTATCCCATTTTATTTCCCCAACACACCTTTTAACAACCTAAACATTTCTCCCTCTCTCATATTCTTCCTTTCTCTCTCACACACACACTTTAAATCTCCTAAATACATACACACATTCTCTCTCAAAACATATTTCCCTCACTTCATTTCTTCTCATGTTCCCAGTTTCTTGCTCTACTGTTCTCTCCCCTTATCTCCCCAGCCTCTGTCTCCCACTCTATTTATCTGGATCTCACCCCTCTCTCTATTGGCCACTTTTCCACACTCACTCACTCTCTCTCTTTCTCTCTTTCTCTCTCTCAATCTCCCCTCATAACTATAACCTCTCACTTCCTCTATCCTACTCTCTTACTTCTCTCACTCGCTCTCTATCACTCTTTGCCATTCTCTCTCTTACTCTATGATTTTAAATTTTAATCTACTCATACCTAATTTTTAATACTAATTTTTTATGTTATAATTTTTAAAAGTTAAATTCATAAAGGTATATCTTATAAATTCAAATTAGGATAATAACTCAAATGATTTAATGAGTTAAGTATTCATTTTTTTAACCTATAAAGACAAATAGAGTTAATTCAAAGTAGGATCTAAGGTTTTATTATCATCCTAGTTTTTCATAATTTTTAATTATCATTTTTATAATGGGTAATTAAATAATTAGAATATAATTATAATTAGAGGACAAATATAATGTAAGCATGGAGGAAATTTGCTAATATGTAAATAAATACATAAACAAATATTACAAACACATGATTTCATATGAATGATAAAAAGGTGCATAAAATATGTGTTGAAAATAACATAACATTCGTAACATAAACATGATTGATAGTAACATCACACATATGTGGGTTACCACCCAGAAGTGCTAAGTTTATATTCTTTAGCACAACTAAGAAACTAACTAAACCTAAAGCTAGGTTGCTTCCCAAACAGTGCTAAGTTTATAGTTTTTAGCCAGACTATAAATGAAAATGAAAAATAATAAAATAAAAATGCAATAAAATAATCTCTAAACATCAATGTCTCACACTCCCTCTTAAGCCTACCCACATAATCGAGGTCATCCTCATCTACTTTCTCCTTGTCATCTCTCTCTTCAGGCTTCCATACAAAGGGTCAATACCCAGGTGCAAAAAGAAACACATGCTATCAGGCCTTTCTACGAATGGGATGCTTCCAAATATACCACCCACAACTTCATTAAATAAGATGTTTACCTATAATATCTCTCCTACTATTCCATGGTATGTGGCATTCGCATCTTCATCTCAAACTACTAATCTTCAGTGTCCTTATAAAATTTGGTCACTCTATCCATCGTCCCACTCAAATCTGCTACCTGATCGCCTGAAGATTTAGGAATCATGGCACTCTTCCTACTTCTAACGTTCCCTTCCTCTCAGAAGACCTAGGCTCACTATCATCCATCTCTTCTCTATCAGATTATTTAAAACTCAGAATTTCACCGCTAGTAAAAGTAGCTATTGGGAATAAATGTTCTTCATTTTGATCTCCTCTCACTCGAGCTACTACATAAAGAGCATAAACTAAAGAAGGATGGCCTAGACCCACTGAAGTAGCTCCCATCATAATATATGTAAGGAAGATAGGATTAACTTTCCAATGTTAATAGTGTTACCGTTCTGGATGGCAAAATTTAGGAGATCTCTCTTCTTGGTTACTTCAGTAATATTTTTGAGAGAGAATACAGGCAGCGATGAAGTAGTGCCAGCCTTGGAGATTTGAGTCATATAAGAGGCACAAAAATTTATGATTCTCTCCTCTCTAGTTTTCTACCTAGCTCCACTATTCGGTTCACAGAGTAAGTTTAAAATTTAATGAAAATGAAAAACTGCATAGCTAAAGGGGAAATATTCATAAAATTTTATATCTTGCACTTTAAAGATTCTATTAGTAGTGGAAGGTACCCATCTCCCTCTTAGATAATATTTAAAATTAGAAGCCTTCTTTCCATTAGCAAAAAATTTACACACAACATTGTCAATGGACGCAAATGGTTCCTCACAAAAATTAGTCGAACCTCATGTAGAATGGTTTGAAAGATTTGTTAGGTCGTTAAGGAAACCACGCTAAGGGATCCAAGGTTTAGTTATTACTCTCATAAATAATATAGTTTTAGGATCAAAGGTTTAGTGATTACCATGCCTCAGCTCCTCATAAAGCAATTTAGTTCTATCATAGGTCGAAACTCTCTTCTTCCCTTATTTAGAGGTTTTGGGGGCCATTGATATAGAGAGAAACTTAAGAGTAGAGAAGAGAAATGGATGGAATGTACAGTGAATTGAAAAAAAAAAATGATTTGCTAATTTATAAATATTGAACCATTGTCGCGCTGAAGGGCACAGTATTTTGGTGCTTAATGCTTGCACTAAATGACATAATGGCCAAATTTAAATGATGTAACAGTTCAGGCCATGTTGTGCAATAGCATTGGTTGTAGGAAATTTAAATGATTTTTCATAAAATGGGTCACCACTGTGATGTTTCCATGTGATAGCATAACAGTGATCATGTTAGGTGACCACTGCGGTGCTATCAATGCTATAGTGATGAATTTGATGTGGCACCACGACGTTAGTTGTAGCACTACAGTGCTTACCCGAAACCAAAATATGACTTTTAATCCATACAAATCATTTTAACCAATCACTTAATAGTGCTTAATAACTAAGTTTGACTGGCACTACGATGCATTGAAGACAAGCACTATGGTGCTAGCTTATATAATAATTAAAGCTATTAAATTTCAATTAATGGAACCATACTCAAATCAAGCAATGCATTATGGAACTATGATATCTGGCACTGTGACACTTAATCGACATATTATAAACATAACTAATGAATCATCTTTAATGCAAAATGTAATGAAGTGTGAATAATAAAAAAACCAAATGTAATACAGATATATTATAAATAAAGTATGAGTAGGCCAAATTTTATAAATAATTCAATAATATTATAAATTTGTAGATAAATAAATTCTTCCACTGCAACGGTGCCAAAAACTTGATGACACGGTAAAGTAATCTAAAGAATTATAAAAATAATTTAGGGCTTTATTAATCCCCAAACAATGCTTATGTTTTGTTTAATATAAAAATTATAAAAATCCCACTTAATATATGTAAGTATTCATACCGAATAAAGTAATATAGTCACAGAGTAGAGTATCGATCACTCAGGGAAGAAGATTTACTTGTAAATACTTATACTATCGACTTACATCACAACAATTATCCTACTCAGAAAAAATAAGTTTTGGTGGAGATTCAATTCACTCTAATAGAATGTATCTACTACTTTTTTTGTATTCCCTTAGTTGGCACTCCTAAGAAAAAATTAGAGAAGCACTATGAAGACTGAGATTAAACAAGTGATTGAACTCCTCTACTAACAAATATAAAAAAAAACTATTTATAGAAAAATACATAAAATAGATTATGTTGTAATGGCACTTGAGACACTTGTGCCCCAGCACACATAGAATGAACTAACACCGTAGCCTTGAAGGGTTTCCTCTACTGTGGCACTTACTAACATGGACCCACAGTTTAATAAATCGATGCGTCGCTTTACTAGTAGATCATGGTCAAAATAGTTACAAATGTAGCACAGCAGCGCTGCTGGTGGTTGAGGGTTGCGATGTCCACATGGCACTCACTTGACTTAGCAGCGCTAGAATTTAGTACCGTAGTGCTATCCGCGATCACTATATCCCTTTTTATTTCACTCTTTATATCCTCTTACTTTATCCTCTTACTCGATCTTTCCCTATATCACTCTCTCCTTGTCTTTTCACTAAATCTCACCCTCTCTCTCTCTCTCTTATCTCATAACCTCTACCTCTCTCTTCATTTTTCTCTATCTATCTCTTGCTACTAACTCTCCCATTTATTACCTCACCTAATTTATATAAGATAGATATTGCACTAAATATTTCTCGATCTCTTTTTTTCTTTCTCTTGCTCTCCTGCTCCCTCTGGCTTTCTCTATATGGACTTTTGTTTATCTATCTATCTCCATTCTCTTCCCATCACACAATCCCTCTTTCACTAATGCATCACTCTCTCTCTCCCCCTTACTTATCACATCTCTTTACCACAAACTCTTTTTCTCTCTATCTTCTTCCCACCCTATCTGATGAACTTTCTTTTTCTCTCCCTATCTCACTCTCTCTCCTTAACTTTCGCACACACACACACACACACACACTATATATATATATATATATATATATATATATATATATATATATATATATATATATCCCTCACTCTTGCCTTACCTTTACGGCTCATAATTATCTCTCTCTTTCTCACCTCTCTCTTTATCCCTCCCACTCTATTGGTCTCTTTCCCTCCCTCTCCCTCTAGCTCACACTTTCTCTATCTCTTACTATATTTAACTCATGTTATATCTCCCTCTTGCTCCCACACCCTTTCTCTCCCTCACTCTATATATGTATGTATATATATATATATATATATATATATATATATATATATATATATATATATATATATATATATATATATATATATATATATTCTCTTACACACATTCACCATCTATCTCTACCTCTCCCTCCCTCTCTCCCTCTCTCTTACTCTCTAGTTTTCCATAAATAAATGTTGTACACCTTCTACCTATGTCTTTTTATCTCTATATTTCACTCATCCTCTCTCTCTCTCTCCATCTCTCTCTCTCTCTCTTTCACTCTATCTAATTTTATCTCCAACTCTCACTCCCCATCGCTCATATCTCTCCCTCACAGCCTCTTCCTATCACTCTCCTGCTTTTTCTCTCTCGTTTTATAATCCACTCTCCTTTATCTCTCTATAACTCACTATATCATTTTACATCTCTCCCTCTCTTCATCCTCCTTAACTTCCTCCCTCTCTCTATTTCACTCTTTATCTCCTCTCTTTCAATCTTGCCCTTTCTCTCTCTCCCTATATTTTCACTCTCTCTTACCCTCTCTCCCTCTCTTCCTCTCCTTCTATCACTCATTCTCCCTCCTACACACACACTCTCTCTCTTCCTCATCCTTTATCTCTTAGCCTCCCTCCCTTACTGTCTTTTAATCACACTCTATTACCCTGACTCTAACTCTCCCTATCCCTCCAACTCTCTCTTTGCCTCCCTTTTGCTCTGTCTTCCTCTTTCTTACAACTCTTTTGCTCAATTTCTCACACACTCTCTCCATCACTCTTTTTAGCTCTTACCCTCTCTCTCTCTCACTTCATCTTCTCTTTAAATATTTATCTCTCTCTCTCTATAGCTCTATCTATCTTCCTGTCTCTCTAAAATATTCTTACCCTTGCTCTCTTTCCTTCTCCCATATCTCACTATCACGGTCTCTTTCAATCTCAATCTCTCTCACTCCCTCTTTGATTTTCTCTCTATAATAAAATATTTTATATCCCTCTCTTGCTCTCCCTCCCTCGCTCTCGCTCTTCCTTCTTCTCCTTATTTCTCTCTATCTCGCTCGCTCTCTACCTCCCTCCCTTCAAATGGCTATCCACTTCTCCATCTCTCACCCACTTCCTCTGTCTCACACTCTCTCTCTCTTTCTCTCTCCCACATATAATTTATCTCTCCCTTACATTCTCTCTCAAAAGATAACTCTCTCTCTCACTCTATCTATTTAATAATTATCTCCCTCTCACTATCATTCATGATCCCTCTTCCTAGCTCTATTTATCTTACATTCACCTTTTCTCCCCCTCACTCTCTCTCTCTCTCCCACTCTCTCTTATTCCATGTATCATCTCTCTTTATCCCACTCTATCTCTTCATATTACTCCGTCTCATTCTCTCCCTCACTCCATCTCTCTCTTGCCTCTCTATCACTTTCCCTCTTACTCTCTCTTACACTTTCCCTTTCTCTCTCTCAAACTCTCTCACTTCACTTCCTCTCTCCCTCTATCTCTATCACTATATATATAAATATATATATCACTCTCTATCACTCTCAATAAATCTCACCCACTCTTATCCCACTCTCTCTCAATCTATAACTCTCTGTCCCTCTCATCACCTTATTCTCTACCTTTGTCTCTCTACTCACTTCCTTATTTGCTTACTCACTCTAACTTCTATTAGGTAGATATTTTACTCCTTCTTTCTCTATCTATTAGGTAGATATTTTACTCCTTCTTTCACTATCTCTTTCCATCGGTTGCTCTCCCACTCTCTTTCTCTCCCTTTCTCTCTAACACACTCACTCACTTACACTCTCTACTTTCTCTCTTACCCTCTCCCATAGTCTCTCTAAAAATGTCTATTACTTCCACTCCCTATCTTTCTCTACCACTCTATCTCTCACTCTCCCTCACTATTTCTCTCCCTCTCTTTATATCTCCCACTCTCGTACTCCCTCTCTCAATCTCTCTCTATTCTATCTCTTTCTTTGTCACACACCTCTCTATATTCTCCCTCTCTATCTATCTAACACTCTCCCACCCTCTCTCCAGCTTTCTATATCACTCTCCCTCTTTATCTCCATCTCTCTCTAACTCTAACTCACTTTATTTTTCTCTATGTCTCACTATCACTCTCTCTATCTCACATACTCTAACTTGCTCTACCTAACTCTATGTCCTTCTATTGATCTCTCAATCAATTGCTTTCTTTTCTCAATCACTTTCACTCGCTCTCTCACCATCACCCCTTTATCTCCATCTCTCACTCACTCTCTCTATCTCACTCACTAACTCATTTTCTCTATCCCTCACCCTTCCTCTCTCTCATACTCTATCACATTCTATTAGTCTATCACTTTTTCTCCCTCTCTCACTTTTACTTGCACTACAAGAAAATTAGTCATTACCAGCAGATAAAATCTGCCGGTAAACATGGAATTCCACTAGTAAAATTTGCTTTCTAGCGAATTACTGATGAAAGTTTATACGATGGTAATTCATGATAAAAGGAAAAAACTTACAGTGGATTTTTGACAAATGAGGCGGCGAACATCGGTGACTGATGCTGCGAACATCAGCAAAGTCAACGGTGAACATTGGGTGACAGACCGGTCTCGATAGCGATGGCATTCAATTGAGGTAACTAATGGAGCTGAGCAAATCCAAATGTGGGGGAAAAAAATGAGAAGGAAGATGACACCGAGAGGCAAATATACCAATCAAATTTTCTGGCGACATTCCCCCCAAAAATGTTAGTAGCAAAAAATTCATCAGAATGTGCTCATCGGGTTTAAGTAGGCCGGCGCAATATCTGCCAGTAATTTCTGGCAGACAATACACCTGAATAAACTACTAGTCTTATAAATAACGATGAAGATGCTGGTGAATAATCCACCTATAAAAAGCTCGCAAAAAATCTGTCAGAACTCCATCGTGAAGGTACCAGCAAAATATATGCCAGTTGGTTTGTCAATTTTTCTGGCATATTTACTTTCACCGAAAAGTTCGATAGTAATATAAGGTTTTTCAGTAGTGTTGCTCTCTCCCTCTCTCTTTCTCCCTCTTCCTCTTGCTCTCTCTTTCTATCTCTAATTTTTCCCCAAATTTCTCTCACACCTTCTTTCTCATTCCCTCACATATCTCTCACTCTACCCAATCTCACTTTCACTCCCACTATCTCCTACCTCGCTCCCTCTCTCTCTCTCTCTCTCTCTAACACAGACACAAACACTCTTTCCCTCTCCAAATAAAACTCACTCTCCCTCTCTCTTTCTCAATTTTGCCCTCTCTCTCCATTTCATTCTCGCTAATCTCTCGCCATCACTCCCATTTTTTATCACTCTCACTCTCTCTCTGTTGGTCACTCTCCCTCCATCCCTCTCCCTCAAACTCTCTCTCTATCCTCTCTCCATTTATTCCTTTTTTCTATTGCCCCCACTCTCTCTCCCTTTATTTATTTGTTTATTGTCATCTCTCTATATCTTTCCCAATCTCTTTGTCAATCTCTCTTTATCTCCCTCTCCCTATTTCACTCTATTTTACTCCTTATATATCTCTATAACCCTCTCTCCCTCACACACACACATAATCCCTATTTCTTGCCCCCTCTATCTCTCACCCACTCTCTTCCTATCGCTATCTCTCAAACACTCTATGTTCCTATCTCTAACTCTCTCTCACCACCTCTCACACATACTCCTTCTCTCTACTTATCCCTCTTTATCTCCCACTCCATAAAAAACTATCACTCATCTCCCTCGCTCTTCCCCCTCACCATTCCTTCCCCTCTCCCTCCCCCACTTTCCCCTCCCTCTCCCTCTCACTTTCTCTCAAACACTCTCTAACTATAAACATATACACACACTCTACCTTGCTTTATCTCTAAAACCCTTACTCTCTTTGTTACTCTCCCCTCCCTATACTCTCCCCTACCCTCTGTCTCACTCTATCCCCCTTCCTCTTTCCATCACTCTCTTCCATTTTCCCACTTCTCTCTCTCTCTCTATAGTGCTCATAAGCACACTCTCAATCTCCCTCTAACACCCTCCCTATCTAGGACCCTTTCTCATTCTCCTACCCCTCCCACTCTCAACCTCTTTTTTACTCTATTTTTGCTTCCTCCTTATCTCCCTCTCAACCCTCTCTCCCAAACTCACTTTCTTCATCACCACTATCTCTCTCTTACCATCCTTCTTTTTATTTGATACTCTCGCTTTCTATTGTTCTCTCTCTCTATCTTTCTTTCTATCACACATTCTTTTTTGGGCTTCCTCTCTCTAACTTTTCCTCTCTCTCTCCCCCAACCTCTCCATCATGATATCTCTCTCATCCCTCTTACTTTCTCATCCCTCTCCCTCTCCCCCTTTCTCTTGCTATCTCTCCTCTTATCCTCTCTAGCACTCTCCCCCCTCTCCCTCTCACCCTCATCCTCTCTCCCTCTCCCTTCCATTCACTCTTTTACTCTCTCTTACTTCCTATCTCCTCCCTATCTCTCTCACAGTCTCTATCTCCATCAATCTTAATTAAACTCTCTTTTTCCCTCTTTCACTCCCTGCTTTCCCTATTATCCTTGCCTCTCTCTACTCACTTCCTCTCACCTTCCACTCTCACTCAGCCTTTATCCCCTCTCTCCCTTATTCTCTCCCTTCCTCTCTCTCACTCAATCTCACTCTCCCTCTCTACCTCGCTATTACCCTATTTCCCTTATACTCCCTTAATCAAACTCTCTCCCTCCCTCAGTCACTCCCTCTCATTTTCTATCTATTCATACCCTCCCTTTACTAGCCTCCTCTCTCCCTCCCTCTTTTACTCTCTCTAACTCCCTCAAATTTTCATCAAGTAGATATTATACATCCTTTGTTCATATACCTCTATCTCTCCATCTCAATCTCTCACTATCATTCTTCTCTCACTCTCTATATTTATCTCACTATCATCCTCACACCCTCTCTCTTGCTCTTTGTTTCTCCCTCTCAAAATGTTTCTCTCTCTCTCTCCCTCTCTCTCCTCTCCTCACTCTTTATCTCCCTCTCTCTCTCCCTTTATCACACACCCACTCTTGTGCTCTCTTTCTCCTCCCACTCTCTTTACCTATCTCACATATTTCATCACTCTTTCTCACTCCCTTTCATTCAATTATCTCTCCAGCTCTCCATTTATCTCTCTCTCTCTCTCTATGTCTCTCTCTTTTCCTCTGTAACTTGCTTTCTCTCTATCTCCCTCACTTTACCCCTCCCTCCCCTTAACATACTCTCTATTTTTCCTCTCTCTATCTCTCCCTATCATGTACGTACTCTCTCTCTCAAAATAAATATCTCTCTCACTCCCTCTCTATTCATTGTTTATCTCTCCCTCTCACTCTTACTCAAAGAAAAAGGAATTGGTTGGTAGAGGAGTTCTTAAACAGTTGTCTACTAAACTGTGCATTCCTAAAGATCATCAAGAGAAAGCAGTCTTGCAATTTGACTTTAATGAGGGTGGCACTAGGAAAAGGGAGAAGTTATCTGGGTCATCCACAAGCGACATGGATGCATCCCTTGGTTAGATATTGGGGCCAATTTATTTTGGAATTGTAGGGGAGCCTAGAAGAACTCTGTGAGCTTGCACATAGGGCAGCTTAGCGATAATGACATTTGTTTAATTGGGCTTAGTGATAATGATTGAAGTTTGAAGATGCTTTAACCTCATTTTCTGTAACGTGGAAATTGGTTTATAAAGTTTGGATTAAGGAGGATTTTGGTTCAGCAGGTGATATTTTTGATCACAAATATAAGAGGACCCTTTGTGCTTTAAATTTCTGGAGTAGGAGTAAATTTAAGGATTTGGATAAAAGGAAAAATGAACTTAATGATTATATTATTTGTCATCATGATATAGAATGGTCTGCTCAAGGATTATTGGTTGAGCAGAAAGTTGATCAGAAAAGTAAGGTTCATGAGCTAAATTCTCTTAAGGGCCAATTAAATTCTTGGCGGAGGTAGCGTGCTGAAGTTTAGTAGTTGAATAAAGGAGATGCTAACTCACTTTTCTTTCATTTAGTTGCAATGGGAGGATAAGGTTTAATAGAATTCAAGTTATTAATCTCCCTAATGCGGGGTTGGTTGAAGATCCAATGGAAATAAATGACTGTTTTCTTTAGTTCTTCCAAGTTAAATGGAGAAAGTCAGATGTCTAACTGGAAGGGTGGCCACAATTTGGTAATGTATATTATATTAATAAAAGTTGTTGGGCTTTGCCTGAGGTTGATGTTTTAAAGAATGAGCTGATTATTGGTGTGAAGAGTATGGGTGGTAATAGAGCTCCTAGAGCTAACCAGATCACAACCCCTTTTTTTGAAATTTTACTGGGAAATTGTCAAGGGGTTTGTTTGGAAAGCTATCATGGTCATTTTTGATACTGGCATTATGCCTAATTATTGGAAGGATACAGTGGTTGTCTTTTTTCTCAAGGTTGAAAGGGCAGATGAAACTTCAAATTTTAGACCTATTAGCCTTTGCCTAAAAAAATATAAAATCATGGTAGATGTGATTTTGAATGAGGGAAAACCAATTCTTCTAAGCATTCTTGAGGGAGGAGTAAGGTTCTTTTGTGCCCTAAGATCTATTTCTAATCATTTTCTTTTGGTGCAAGAATTTTTAATAAATTCAAGAAATCAAAGTGAACGAAGGGTTTCATGGCTCTTGAGCTTTATATGGCTCATGTTTATGATTGTATGAATTGGGATGCTCTTTAAAGTGTTATGTTTTGGATAAGATTTACGTTTAGGTTTTCAAAATGGTACCCCAATTTATTTCGATGATCAATGGAAGGAGAACTAATTAGATTGATGCTTGGTGTGGATTTCAATAGGGGTGTCCACTTTCCCCATACATATTTATCCTTTGTTTGGAGCTTCTATCAAAAGCATTTAAGTAAAGACGAAATCAAATTGGTGTGCAACTTATAAAGGGAGCATATATGATTTCATATTTTCTTTATGCAGATGATGTTAGTATTTTTTTAAAAGCTTTTGGTGCGGCGATCAAGGAAATAAAAAGGATTATTGCTGCTCATTGTTGGTCAGGGCAAAGAATTAATGAAGGAAAGTCTGTAGTGATTTTCCATCAAGCTATTGTTAGATGGAAAAAGAGGTTGTCTTCCAAATTGCTCAATTGAAGATGTGTTTCTGAAATGAAGTATCAGGGGGAGCATTTATCTTTGAAATGAAGTGTGTCTGCTAATTTTTCTAATCAATTTAAGCTGGCCGCAAAGAAGATTAATACCTGGAGCAGGCAGCGCTTATCATTATAAGGGAGGATTACCCTTATCATATCTTTTTTACTTGCTCTTTCTTCATTCATTATTTCCCATTCTTTGGTACAGGAATGGGTGTTGAATGACTTTGATAAACTAAGAAGGAGGTATATATGCCAGAAAGGTAACATGCATAGTCATATTAACTATATTGCATCGAAATAAGCTTACAGCCAAAATTTTCTAGGCTGATTTGGGTTTCATTCTACAATAATGTACTAAGGCCCATTAAGGGCTAAATTGGCTCGAGATTTCTTAAAAAATTATAATTTGGGATTGATGTATGGTTCTAATAATTGGTCTTGAAGGGATGGTAGTGGGATTTTTGTTACATGGAAAATTTTAATGGAAGGTGCTAAGTTTCTTAGGCCTTTAATTCAATGAAAGAGTGAGAATGGGAAGCAGATGAATGTTATGGAGGCTATCTAGATTCTTGATAGGTCATTGAATTTGTGGCCCTCAATCATTGATAATGTTAGCCTTCAATCTAGAAAGGTTGCTAGTTTTCTACATGAAGTTTGAATCTAAAATAAAAAAGAAGTACATAAGTTTTTTTGTATTGATTTGGTGGAGCATATTTGTAGTATCCTGATTCATTCCCCTATCCAGGATGATATTATTAAGCTTATTAACTCATAATGGAATAAGTCGATAATGGCTATGGAAGTTGAAATAATTTATAATGCGAAAGTGATAGTATAAATGGCCGAAAAAACTGAATCTTCATACATGGGAGGCTATTTTTTGGCGGAGGATTTTTTACAAGGCCATTCCTTCTAATGAATGGTTGTTTAAGAGAAGATTGGAGGTTTCTTGTTTGTGTATTTGAAATTCATATGAAGCTGATTTATTGATCATATTACCACCGGATTTCGGATATTATTAATTGTCATTGCTATGATTAATTAGTGGGGGGTTTCAAGTTCCTACGTTTAATTCTTTGGAAGAATTCTCTATTCTTATGAATAAGGTAAGAGGTCAATATAATGCAATGGGAAGGCTTTATTAAAAAGCTTTTTTTCATGTTTGGAGGGTCCATAATTATAAAAAATATGGCTGTTAGATTGTGCCCCCCCTGGTGGAGGATTTTTCACAAGGCCATTCCTTCTATTGAATGGTGTTTAATAGAAGATTGGAGCTTTCTTGTTTGTGTATCTGGAATTCAAATGAAGCTAATTTTATTGATCATATTACTACCAGATGTCGAATATTATTAGTTATCATTGCTATGTTTAATTAGTGGGGGCTTTCAAGTTCATACATTTAATTCTTTGGAAGAATTCTCTATTCTTATAAATAAGGGATGAGGTCAATATAATGTAATGGGAAGGATTTACTACAAATCTTTTTTTCATGTTTGGAGGGTCCATAATTATAAAAAACATGGCCATTAGTTTGTGTCCCCCCCTCCCCTCCCCTAGCTAACACACACACACACACACAAAAGGTTGGTTAACAGTAAATATTGATGCTTCTATTTAACCTTCGTGCAAGGCAAAGAATGCTGCAATTTTTAGGAATTATCATGGGAAATTGATAATTGTCCCTAGAAGACAGATTTAGCATTGGGACTACATTTTTGCTAAATTAATGGTAGTCTTGTTAATTATGGAGGTAATTAGATATTAAATGTTTGATGATGAAGGAATTATAATTGAATGTAATTGCCAATATGTGTTTAAGTGGCTTCAATCTTCTATGCATGTCAAGATCCATGTTACACAAGAAAGTGCACAGTTTGATGTCTCCTTTTAACATGGTTTCAAGAATCCCCTCTCTCCATTGCTCTCTCACTATATATCAAAATCTATCACTATATCACTAACTTACTCTCTCTCTCTCTCATTTATCTCTCTCTCCCTCTCTCCCCCTCTCTTTCCCTTTCTCTCTCTAACTCCTTCAATCACTCACTCTTACACACACTCTCTATGTATAGCTCTCTCTGCGTCTCCATCCTTCTTCCTATCTCATTAATTTGAATAAAAAAAAATATTATGCTACGTCTCCCCATATCACTCTTTCTCCATCCCTCTCTCTCTCCCCCTCCCTCTCTCTCTCACACTCGCTCTCTATATCATACTCTATCTCCCACTCTCTCATTTCTTACTCTAGCACTCTTTCTCCATATCTCTCTTTCACTCACCCATTTTTGTCTGTCCATTTCACACTCTATCATTTTATCTCCTTCCTTACCTCTCTATCTCTCTCCTTCTCTATCTTCTTGCTCCCTTTCTCTATTTCACTCTTTATCTTCTGTCTCACTCCCAATCTTGCTCTCTCTTTCTCTCACTCACTCTCTCCTTATCTCTCTCTTTTTCTCTATCCATCTCTTCCTCTTTGTCGCTCTCTCTCACATTCTCTTATATATATATCTCACTTTGTATATCAAAATGTATCTCCCTTATTCATTTTCCCTCTCATTCCTACACTAAATCTCTACCATTCTCTCTCTCTCTCTCCATCTCTCACTGTCTCTCATCCTCTCCTCTTCCTTTTTAGTCTATCACTATCTTTATATCTCTAGCTCTATGTCTCTCTCTTCTCACTCCATTACTCCCCCTCACTACTCCCTCCCTCTCCCTATTTCTCACTTAATCTCCTCTCTCACTCTCAATCTTTATTTCTTTCTTTCTCACTCTCTCCTTATCTCTTACATTCCATCTCCTTCCCTTTTCCTTTCTCCATCTCTCTTTCACCCTTTGTCATACTCACCCTCTCTCCCTCTCGCTCTTTCTCTTCATCTTTTCCTCTCTATCACACACACACACACTCTCTCTCTCCCTAGCTCTCTCCCCTCTTTATTTATCTCAATCTCTCCCTCCCCTCCCTCTACTTTGAGCTCTCTCTCCATCCCACACATAATCTCTCTTTTTCTCTCTCTCCCTCTCCCTCTCTCTCACTCTCTATCCCTCTCTCTTACATAGATTTTTTACTTTCTTTCTCACACTCTTTCCCTCCATCACTCTCTCTAGGTCTTACTGTTTCTTTCTCCATCCTGTATCTCTATATCTCTCTCTATATATAAAGGCTTTTTTCTCCCACTTTCTCAGTTCTCTATCTATTGCACTCACAATTTCTCTATCTCCCACTTCCTTTCTCTCTCTCTCTTACCATCTCTCCCAAAATATATCTCCTACTCTCACTTTCTTTCTATACTTCTACCTCTCTTTTTCCCTCTCTCTCTCTCACTCTTTCACTCTAACTTGCTTTCTCTCTATCTCCCTCACATTCTCCCTCCCTCCCCTTAAATTGCTCTCTATTTTTCCTCTCTTATCCTCTCCATTTCTCTCTCTCCCTATTAGACACACATACATTCTCTATGTCTTAAAACATGTATGTCTCTCACTCCCTTTTTGTCCCTCATCTATTTCTCCTTATCTCTCCCTCCTTCTTTCTATTTTTATCGCTTTCGAAAAATACATTTCATGCTACCTCTCCCTATATAACTCTTTCTCCATCTTTCTACTCCTCTCTTTCTCTCTCCCTCTCTCTCTCTCATGCATGCATAGTCGTGCACTCACTCTATATGTAACTCTATCACATTTCTTACCCTCACTCTCTTTCTATAATGCTCTCTTTTCCTTACTCTCTGCCTATCTTTCTTTCCTTTTCAGACTCTCTTTCACTTTATCTCCTTCCTTGTCTCTCTATCTCTATGCTTCTCTCTCTTCTCCTTCCCCTTGTTCCCTATTTCACACTATATATCTTATCTTACTCCCAATGTTGCTCTCTCTCTCTCTCTCTCATTATCCCTATCTCTCACTTTCACTCTATCTCTCCCTCTCACATTTTATTTTACTCTCTGTCCATCTCACTCTCTCTCAACCCCCCCCCTTTCTTTCTCACACACTCTCTCATTTCTCACTCATGCACCCTCCTTCTCTATGACTTATATTCTCTCCCTCTCAACTTCACTCTAACTCTCTTGTCCCACCCTCCTAGTCCCTATCCCTTTTTCTTATACACTCTTTCACTCACCTTTTACTTTCCATCCATCTATCACTCTCTAGCTCTTACCCTCTCTATATCTGTCATCACTATATAGCTCTCTTTTTCCCTCTCTCACTTCTTTCTTCCTTTATCTTTTCCACTCACTTTCCCTTTCATTTTTTGTATCTCTCTTTCTCTCTCTACCTCTCCCAATCACTTTCACAAACACACACACCCTCTTTCTCTCTTAAATACCCTTTCACTCTCATTCCCACTCTCTCTTCCTCCATCACTCTCTATAGCTCTTATCCTCACTCAGTCCACCTCTCCCCATATATTTATCTTTCTCTCTGGATAGTTTTCCCTCTCTCATACTTCTCTATCTCTTGCACTCATACTTTCTTGATCTATGTCCCTCTTTCTCACTCCTTCACCATCTCTCTAAAAATATATCTCTCACCATCACTCTCTTTACCTCTCCATTTTTCTCTTTCTATCAATCTTGCTCACATCTCTCTATCTCTTTATCACTATCTTTCTCTCTCATTCTCTCTCACTCCCTCTCTACTCTTTTTCACTCTCTAACAAAACATATCTCACTCAATTTCTTCCTCTCATCCTTTAAACTGCTATGTATTTCACATTATCTTGCCCTGTTACTGTCTCTCTCTCCCTCTCACTTTATTTCTCTTTTACACACACTCTCCCTCAAAATATATTTCTCTCTCATTGCCTCTCTATTTTGTTATGCCTCTCTCTCTCTCTCACTCTCTCATACCCTCCCTTATTCCTTCTCTCTTTATATCTCTCCCTATCACTCTAGCATTCTCTCCCCTACTCTCTTTCATCCACTCTCTTGCACTATGTATCTCTCTCCATCTCTTTCAGTCTCTCTATATTACTTTCTCTTGCTCTCTCTCCCTCTCCCCATCTCAATCGCTTTCTCACTCCTTCTCTACAACTATCTTACTTCTCTCTCACTCACTCTCACTTTTTCTCTCAAACTCTCTCTCCCCTTCTCTCAACCACTCTCTCTATCTTAATATTTTATTCTCCCTCTCTCACCCTATCTCTCTTTATCGCTCCTTCCTTCTATCTCTTGCTTGCTTTTTCAATACCTTGTTATCTATCTCCCTCTCTCCCTCCTTCTCTCATTTTCACCCCTATCTCACCATCTCACTCCCCATCTCTCCCTCACTCTTTTTATCTCTCTATATCATTCTATCTTTATCCCACACTCTCACCTATCTATATTACTTTCTATCTAATATCTTACCTCTCCCTGCTCTCTCCATCTCTCTCACTCTATTTCACTATTTCTCTTTCTCCCCACTCTCTCACACACACTCGCTCTTGCTTGCACTTTAAGTCTCTTCTAGATCTCTACCTCCCTCATGCCCTCTCTCTATCTTTTCTTCATTCTCTCATAATCCTCTCATTCTATCTCTTCCTCTCTCATTAATATCACTATCTCTTACTATCTCCCACTTTCCTCTCTCCATATCTTTATTTCTACTAATCTATCTCCCTCTCTCTTTATCCAAAGCTCTATATCCCTTTCTCTTAGTCTCTCCTACTCTCTTTCTCTCTTGTACTCTCACTCACTCACTATTTCACCTTCTTATTCTCTCTCTCTCTCTCTCTCCATCTCTCTTCTACTCTCCCAATCTTACTACCTCACTTATATTTTCCAATCACTATTTATCTCTATTTTTCT
Organism: Dendrobium chrysotoxum; assembly: GCA_019925795.1. Lineage (NCBI taxonomy): Eukaryota > Viridiplantae > Streptophyta > Magnoliopsida > Asparagales > Orchidaceae > Dendrobium > Dendrobium chrysotoxum. The sequence goes on along the minus strand of CM034304.1, from coordinate 7,772,082 downwards.
CCCTCTCTCTTCCCCTCACACTCTATCTCCATCCTTCTACTTGTTTATTTCTCTCACTATTTATCCTATTCCCTTCTATATTGTCTTTCTTGTACATTTTATGCATGCTCTTTTTATCCCTCACCTTTCTCTCTCTCTCTCTCTCTCTCTCTCTCCCCCACTTTCTCTATATATCTCTCACACACACGTGCATTCTATCACTAACTCTCCACGTGTCCCTCTCTTTATCTTTTTCTTACCCTTTCACTCACTCTCTCACCCTCGCTCCCTTTCTCCATGTCTCTCTCCATCACCTTCTCTCTCTTGTAAAAATATATCTCTCTCCCTCACTATATCTCACTCTCAATTTCCCCCTCTCAATTACTTTCACTCAATCTTACTCACATTTTCCCTCCCTTTTTCCATCTTGTCTCTCTCAATTACTTTCTTTCTCTCTCTCTCTCTCTCACTTCTCACATCTACTTGCTCACTCTCACTCACTCTTTTTATCACTATCTCTATCACCTTTTCCCCTCTTTTCTCTATCTTTCTCTCTTCTCTTTTACCCTCTCTGCTTACAACCTCACCACCTCCCTCTCTCTCTAAGTCTCTCTATGTCCCTAACGAGATGAAGAGACAAAGAGAGGCAGAAATGGTGAGAAGGAGGGTGAGAGAATTAGGGAGAAGGTGATAGAGAAAGAGAGAAAGAGGGAAAGGGAGAGAGAGAAAGTGGGGCATAAAGGAAGAGAGATAGTGAGTAAAATTTAGACTTAGAGTGGAGATAAAAGTGAAATAGGGGACTTACACATTAGAAGATAAAATAAAAGCTTGTGCCCTAATCATTTTAGGAATTTGACTAAGTATATTTTTTGAGTTTCTCTATTTCTTTTTTTACACTTTAGTGAAACCATCATCTTCATCCATATTCACCTCAGAAGCAGATGAGTAGGCCAGAGAATAAAAAAACATGAGAGGTAGAGGCACTAGAACATTATTAGGAGAACTAGTACTTGTAATAGGAATTATTTCTCCTTCTTCAAAAGTATCACTTATGATAGCACAATGAATATCCATAGAGTTAAAGAGAAGTCAGTTTCAAGATCCTTACCTTGAGGAGAGAGAAGCTCCACCTTTTGCATTAGAGAGAGAAAGTGTATTTTTTTCAAATTTTGCTCTTCCTAGCTTCTTCCGATTTTTCTGGTTGAGGTCATTCTCATGGCGGCGGATGGCCGCCGGCCATCTAGTTCTTCCTCATTGGATAACTCTCCAACTAAGTGTCCCATTTTGGGTAGCTGCTTGATCCAGGGCAATCACGTCAGTTCTAGCGATACTGTGAAATTTGACGCTGACTCGCTTCATCTTAGATGGTCGAGAGGTGAGTTAATTATCTCTGACAATGTTCCTCCTCCTTCATTTGTTGCTAATCATGTTGAGGGAAATGGTAAAGGGGTTGCATTGAGTGGAGATTACATTACTCCTCCCTCGCTGAAGAATTCTGGTTTTTCGACTGCCAAAATGTTCGATCCCAAGGCTTCTTCTTCTAGCATGAATATTTTTGTTAATCATTTTGGGAATTCAAATGCAATCCCTGTCCTTGATAGTAGGATAAATGCGAATTCCCTCAAAATGGTTAACCAAAATATTCATCTTCTTCCTAAGGGGGACTCGAATTTGGTTGTGGAATCTATTGTGAATGAGGTTGTTCATGAAGCTTCTGTGCCTGTGGTATTGCCTGAGAATAAAAAGGATGATGTTCAGTTAGTCAGTCCCTGGAAAAAGAGTTCTTATATCAAGTTGGATTTTGATAAGGGGAAGGTGGTGCCGTCGGAGGAAGGATTAGCAGGTAAATTGGTTGAATCCTCCAAATTGAGGAATGCGAAGAAACTGGATTTCTCTTTAGTAGATAAGGTGTTACAAATCTAGTTTTGATGATGACAAACATGTTTCTATTGTGTTTTGCTTGGCTAACCCGTTTCAGGCACAAAAGATCACGAGCAACTCAAGCCAACTCAAGATCGGGTCCAAGTGTGTCTAAGTGTACTATTTTCTTTTTCTTGAGTCAATTATAATGTAACTGATCCCCTAGCTAAGTAACATTGCACACACACACACTCAGGGGGAGAGCTTGCGTGGATTAGAGTTTCTGTTCAAGTTTTTGTTCAGATCGTCCTGGACGATAGACACATCATTTTGGACGATCCAGTAAAAATAGAAACCCTAATTAGGGCGACCAAGTTAAGTGTGTCTAATTAAGCAGATCATCCTGGACGATCATGGGATCGTACGGGACGATATGCTCAAATCAAAAATTTTTAGCCGCCAGATTAAGTTAGGCAAGTTTTTATTTTAAGATATTTGGTCTGATCGTCCCGGACGATACGTGTATCATCCTGGACGATCCAGTGCAATCATGCCTAAATTAATCTGGTAATTAAGGAAAGAAATTAATGATTAATTGATATGATCACATCATCCGGGACGATCGTAAGATCGTCCGGGATGATATTGATTGTCTAGGTCATTTTAGTTGTACTACCCGAATAGTTCTCAGGATAATTTGGGCACTTTTTGAACTAATCGTACAGGACGATAACTGTATCGTCCTGAACGATCAAGTCATTTTTTGGTCATCCAGTACAATTTGCTCTGGACGACCCGAACTGTCTTCTGGATGATATTTCTCGATTTACATTAATCATCCCGAACGATCGCAGAATCGTACGGGACGATATGAACAACTTTTTCCACTGATCGTCCAGAAGAGCCAAATCGTTTAGGCTGAAACAGCTAATTTTGAACTGATTGTACAGGACGATCTATAGATCTTCCTGGATGATCTTGGCCGACCAGTGGAGATTTAGGGCAAATTTTAAGCCCTCCTATAAAAGATATTTTTCTTTAAACAAGAAAAATCTTTTGCCACTTTCCTTTCTAGAGATACCGTTGAGAGAGAGAAAGTTTGGGAGAGAGAGAGAGGATCTTATGTGGGGGAGTTCGTGAGGGGTTCATGAAGGTTGCTCCAAGCAAGGATCAGAGTCTTCTTCTCCGCTCGTCGTCTTTCATCATGTTGGTGTTCTTTGGGAGAGGATTGTCAGCAAGAAGATCTGAGGTTCTCTGCCTGCTTCAGGAGGAAGAAAAAGGAGGTTGGGTTCTCTGCCTCACCATATGGTGGAAAGCATGTTCTTGTACAAGCTTCTCTGCCTTGCTATGGGAGCAAAAGGAGAGACACTTTGAGTTAGTGCAATACCCGGAGGGGAGGCTCCGGGGGGTGGACGTAGGTCAAGTTGACCGAACCATTAGAAAATCCAGTGTGCTCATTCTGATTACTTTCTGCACTTTTATTTTTCTGTGATTAGCTGCATGTGTGAAATTATGGTTGATCTTTTCATTTGATTGTTTTATTTGTTTCCACTGTAAATCATAGAAAAGATTTTCATTATTACTGTCAAATATTTAAATAACTAATTCACCCCCCCTCTTGGTTAGCCTTGGGACTAGTTCATCAGGGCTTAACATCCCTATTAAACTTTCAAGTGGTATTAGAGCAGGATTCAAAAATTAAGTTTAAAAACTTTTGAATTTGATCCATGGTTAACTTTGGTAATCATAATACTACTGAAGGTTATTCAATTACATGACTGTCATTGTTTGATAATATTCCTTTTGATTTTTAGAAAACTCGCATGTCCACTTTTCTTCAATCAATTGATTATCGCATGTGGATTTTAGTGAAGGATGGATACGGACCACCATTTAGATTGGTTAACAATGTGAAAACTGAACTACCCTTTGCTGATTGGACTTTTGATGATCGTGATTTAGCATAATTGAATGCCAAATACTTGAACTGTTTTTTCTATGCTTTAAAATCTAAGGATTTTATGCGTGTATCTACGTGTACAACTGGTAAGGAAATCTGGGATAGATTATGCATCACGTATGAACGTACAACTGAAGTCAAACAAGCTAGATTAAATATTTTGTTGCTTGACTATGAACTGTTTTGCATGAAACCTACTGAAATCATTTCTGAAATGTATACAAGATTCACTCAAATCGTCACTTCTTTGCATGCCTTAGGTAGAGAACTTACAAATTACGAAAGAGTGAACAAAATACTTAGATGTTTGCCTTCTGCATATGATGCTAAGATAACTGCAATCACTGAATCTAAAGATTTAAATACTTACTCTATTGATAGCTTACTTGGATCACTCATTGCTTACAAGCAAGCGGTGAACCAAAGATAGCTTGATGTAGGTGAGAGGAAGAAAGAGAAAATAGTGGCACTGAAGGCCAACGATAGTGATTCTTGCTCTTCGGGGTCTGACAGCGATGACATGGCCTTGATCACAAGGAAATTCAAAAGCTTTCTAAGGAAGAAACACAAGAACTTTCAGAAGTGGAACAAGGGTAAGTCCAACAAAAATTTTAAGGGTTCATCTGATACTATCTATTTTGAATGCAGGAAGCCTGGACACATTAAGGATGATTGTCCTACACCTAAAGCTCATCCAAGCAAGGAGAAGGGTGAGGAGAAACATAAGTTCAGAAAGGATAAGAAGTGAATTCAAAAGGCATTCTGGGCAGACTCTGCATCCGACTCCTCTGAGACTGAAGCTGAAGAGAAGGAAACAAATTTGTGTCTGATGGCTGATGATCACCCTGGTTAGTCGGACCAGGAAGAGGTATGTGAGCTTACTTACGATCAATTACTTGAAGTATTTGAAAAAATTCATGCATCGTATAGGAAGCTTAAGAAATCTCATGCTAGCTTGAAATTGGATTATTTGACTTTGCAAAAAGAGCATGATTCTGTAGTTAAAGATCATTCCACACTTGACAACAATCACATGTCTTTACTTAATGAGTTTGATGAATTGAATAAAAAATATTCTGAATTAGTTACTGTGCATTATTCATTAAAAACCACTCATGTTGATTTGGAGAGAGCTTTTAAAGAATTAGATATCATGGCATGTGAAGTAGAAAGTAGCAATGGTGCTTTAAAATTTGAAATTACAAGTTTAAATAAAGAGAATGAATTTTTGAAAGTGAAAATCAGTGCTTTTGAGAAAAACCAAACACCTCCTACTTTTGCACAGTTTTATGCACCTCCACCTTTTGTAGATTCAGATTTAAAATCATCAAAGCATGTTTTGAATAAACCTAGGAAGAGGCACTATCACTCACGTACATTAGTTAACCCTTTTCCTTATGTTAGATGTTATTCATGTGGCATGTCAGGACACATTTCCCACACCTGCACTGTTCACCATAGTATACATTGGGTGTGGAGGCCCAAACTGCCTGTTTCACAGCACAGCACGCATGCATTGCAATCTTCTTTTCATAAGAAGGAACCCAAACCTGTTTGGGTTCCTAAAACTGACGTTCGATGATTTTGTAGGTGTGCTCTCATACAAGACCTTGTGAGAGCATGTGGTACCTAGACAGCGGATGTTCAAGACACATGACTGAAGATGCAAATCAGTTCATTTTGCTGGAGGCCAGGGCTGAAGGTAAGGTTACACTTGGAGATAACACCACCATGAGGGTGGTAGGCTCAGGTATAATTGGTGATTCAAAGAGTTTTATGATTGACAATATTTTTCTTCTAGATGGACTGAAACACAACTTGCTGAGCATCAGTCAACTTTGTGACAAAGGATACAACGTCAAATTCCTTCCCACTTACTGCATTTTAAGCTTAAATGATAAAGTTGTTTTGCAGGGATAAAGGATCAACAATGTCTACAAGCTTGATGTAAGTTGCATTAAAGCTGAAAATTTAATTTGCTTAAAAACTGCTGCTGATGAGTCTTGGTTGTGACATAGGAGATTGTGTCATACTAGTATGAAAACCCTTAGGAGATTCACCCAAAAGGACTTAGTTAGAGGTGTGCCCAAGCTTAAGTTCACTAAGGACCACCTGTGTGATTCCTGTTAGTTAGGGAAGCAAGTCCAGTCCTCCTTTCACTCTGTTAAGGATATTAGCACCTCTAGACCTTTAGAAGTCCTTCACATGGATCTCTTTGGAACCATTAGCACTGCCAGCTTAGGGGGAGAGTCTATGGTTTTGTGATTGTCGATGACTACTCGAGGTTCACTTGGATTAAATTATTGTCACATAAATCTGAGTCATTTGATGAGTTTAAGTCCTTCTCCACTTGGACTCAGAAGAAGTTAGGTTATGAGATCCTGACTATTCATAGTGATCAAGGTGGAGAGTTTGAGAATGTGAAGTTTGGAAGTTTTTCTGAGGAGCAAGGGATTGGTCACAATTTTTTAGCTCTTAGGACCCATCAGCAAAACGGGGTAGCTGAAAGGAAGAACAGGACCTTAGTGGAAGCCACTAGAGCCATGCTTGCTGAGTATTCACTTCCAAAATACTTTTGGGCTGAAGCGGTAAAAATGGCCAGTTATGTGCTGAATAGGGTGAATGTGAGATCAAAACTGAACAAGACACCTTATGAGATCATTAAGGGTAGAACTCCAAACCAATCCCACCTCCATGTCTTTGGCTGTAAGGTTTTCATTCTGAACAACGGGAAATCATCCATAGGAAAGTTTGACTCCAAATCTGATGAAGGAGTGTTCTTAGGCTATTCTAGTGTGGGGAAATCCTTTAGGGTGTTCAATAAAAGGACTTTGGTGGTGGAAGAGATAACTCATGTGGTGTTTGATGAATCTGATCTTAAGGTGACTAGAATTGAGGAAGAAGAAGAGGTAGAGGAGATTACCCAAGGGGTTGGAAATGCAAATCCGGAGGAACGGGTAGAACCTCAAACCACACTACCTAGAGATTGGAGATATTCTTCGAGTCAACCTAAAGAACTGATCTTAGGAGACCCTTCTGAAGGTGTCAGGACTAGGCATGGACTTAGGAAGGAAGTAAACCTTTCTGCCTTTATCTCAATGATTAAACCCACCAACATCAATCAAGCCCTTTCGAATGAGTTTTGGATCTTAGCTATGTAGGAAAAATTGAATCAATTTGTAAGGATTGATTTTTCGGAGTTAGTAGAAAGACCTAGAAATCAAAGTATTCTGGGAACCAAGTGGGTCTTTAAGAATAAGATGAATGATTCAAGTGTGGTGGTTAGAAATAAGGTAAGATTGGTGGCTAAGGGGTATAATCAGATAGAAGGGATTGATTTTGAGGAGACTTTTACCCCTGTAGCTAGATTGGAAGCCATTAGAGTGCTACTAGCCTTTGCCTGTTATAAGGGATTCAAGCTATTTTAAATGGATGTCAAGAGTGCCTTTTTAAATGGGATAATAAAAGAGGATGTTTTTGTAGAACAACCCCTAGGCTTTGAGAGTTCCCAATATCCAAATCATGTTTACAAATTAAAAAAGGTCTTATATGGATTGAAACAGGCACCTAGAGCTTGGTGTGAGAGGCTTAGCACATTTCTGTTAGAAAGAGAGTTTGTTAAGGGGAGCGTAGACACCACCCTTTTTCTGAGGAGAATAGGGGATCTTTTACTCATTGTCTAGATCTATGTTGATGATATAATTATTGAATCTTCTGATAAATATTTATGTGATGAGTTTTCTAAAATAATGAGTAAGGAGTTTGAGATGAGTATGATGGGAGAATTGTCCTACTTTTTGGGGTTTAGCATAAGGCAATTGGATGATTGAACCTTTCTCAATCAATCTAAATACACTAAGGACATTTTAAAGAAATATGAAATGGATAAAGCCAAGCCAATCAACACTCCCATGAGCTCCTCTGTTTAATTAGATAAGGATTCAAGTGGAAAATCTGTTGATCAGAAGAAGTATAGAGGTATAATTAGATCACTGCTTCACCTGACTGCTAGCCGACCTGATATCATGTTTAGTGTCTGTCTTTGTGCTAGGTTTCAGGCTGATCCAAAAGAGTCCCACCTGACTGCTGTTAAGAGAATTCTTAGATATCTTTTAGGGACCCCAAACCTAGGAATTTGGTACCCTAGGCACAGCACCTCTTTTGAGATTATTGGATATTCTGATTCTTACTTTGCAGGGTGTAGGGTGGATAGAAAAAGCACTTCTGAAACTTGTCAATTCATAGGACAGTCTTTAGTCTCCTGGTCTAGTAGAAAATAGAACTCAGTTGCACTTTCCACTGCTGAAGTTGAGTACATTGCCTTAGGGAGTTGTGTGGCCCAAGTTCTTTGGTTGAAGCAACAAGTCTTGAATTTAGGATTACCTGTTGGCACAATATATGTTCCGTGTGATAATACTAGTGCCATATGCATTTCTAAGAATCCAATCCAACATTCTAGAACCAAACACATTGATATAAGGAATCACTTGATTAGGGACCATGTTACGAAAGGGGACATTGAGCTACATCATGTAGCAACTGAAAATCAGCTGGCTGACATATTCACTAAACCATTGGCCTTTGACTCATTCAGCATTTTGAGGACCAGATTAGGAGTGATTGATATAAATGCTTAATTCTGATAATTACTAATTTCTGACTTCTTTGATTTTTATTCTGTTTTTACTAGTAAGCTTTTATGTTGATCACTTGCTTTCTGTTATTTTATTATTCTACTTTCTATTTTAGCCTTAGTGTCAGTTTGATTTGAGTATTTATTTTGATATGATTTAGTTTTTGCCTATTTTATTTTCTGGTTCATCTCTTTTATTTACTATTTTATGCTTTTCAAAATCCGATCACTGCTCGCTACTTCTGATAAATTGGATTTCTGACTGAGAGTTTTACTTTATTTTTATTCTGAAGCTGGTAAGTAGTGATTGATTCCACTGAATCTGTTAAAGGGAAGAAACATTGATGATTATTTCTCTTCCTCTAACTCCTTTACTGGTGTATGGTTTCTTTTGGATAAAAATCTTCTTCAAAGTTAAAACATTAGTTTTTGAAATAGAGATTTATTTTATCGTCCTATAGTAATTTACCTCATATCAATAGTACTTTCAAAGTCTTGAGTCATTATTTTAATTTTCTAAACCAAGTGATTGCACCTATCATATGACGTCTGGCTTTTATTTTGTGAATTACTCTTCCTTTTCATGGAGAGCATCTCCTATGTCTGGAAGGTAATTTTACAGCTGAGATCCTTTAATAATTTTGAGAGGGAGAAAGCTTACAAAAGATGCGTAGTGTGCCAAATAAATTGAAAAAAAGGCACAAAATGAGCCCAAAGCTGAAAAGATGCGAAATGTCGGCAAACCAAAAGATACACAAAGTGTGTCAAAAATTAAAAGATGCATAAAGCACCAAATAAATTGAAAAAGAGGCACAAAATGAGCCCAACCAAGCTTTCTTTCCTTTCAGATCGTTAAATGTCTTACAAAAATCCGTTCGCCACTTAATACTTTCAAAAGCTTGTGTTTGAAAATTCTGATTTCTGATCTTTTACTTTGTAACATTATTATATCAGATATTTTTCTGGAACGAGGCTTGAAAGGATTTCTTTTCGAATCTAATTTCTTTTCTTCTGAATTGGATTTTTGTTTTGAAAGAGATTTGCATCGATAAGGTGCCCGAGGTGGGAGTTACGAGAGTCAATTTTTCTAACTTGTTTTGGATTTTAGCGCTGTCAATCATCTTCTTATTGGGTTTTGGATCTAAAATCAAGAAAAAATTCTGACTTACTGAAGTAGTTTGATCAAAAAAAAATCGTTTCTTTTATGTTCTCGTTTCATGTTTTATTTCCTTTGGTTTTGTTTTTCTTTTTAATGGTTGTGTTTTTTTTGGATCCTGATCGTTCATCTCCATCCTCCATCTTTTTCCTGTTTTCTTTACATCATCCTGGATGATCCACAGATCATCCTGGATAATCTTCTTCGTCTTGGACGATCCAAACATCATCCTAGATTATCCATTCAAAACCGTCCCCCCTCCCATCTTGCTGCTGAGAAACACCAATTATTGGTGACCGTCCTGGATGATCAATAAATTATCCTGGATGATATGATCCATATCTTCCTGATCTGATCAAATGGTTGAGATTGCACCAATTATTAGCCATCATCCTGGATGATCCACCTAATCATCCTGGATGATCTATGTGTCAGCAGCTAGATGATTCAAATTCAGCCTGTTCGACATATTTATTGCATATCGTCCTAGACGATCCACCTAATCATCTTAGATGATACTTCTCATCAACGGTCGTTCATCCTGACTCCTCGGGATGATCGTCTATGTCTAATTATCCTGGATGATCTCTGATCATCCAGGATGATCGAAATGCCTTTTTGACCAATCATCCTGACCGTAATAATTGCACATATCATCCTGGACGATCTCACGATCGTACAGGACGATCAGGCCAAATTTTATTTAAACAGCCGATTTCTTAAGGTTTTTTCACACCTCTCCTTTCACTCTCCCTCCCTTCTACTTTCTCATGGCTGGTGGGAAACGTTCTAGACAAAAGGGAGCAAGTTCCTCCCGGGGGCATGTTGATCCTCACTTTCCAAATGCAGCCGATCAGGCTGCCTTAGTGTGCTATCGTGACGTGGGGATCACACATTTAAAATAGTAAACCCCCACACCCGTACATATCCTATTCTTGATCTTTTCACACACGCCTCCCTCACCTTCATCCTTACCCTAGCGTTTCCCTTTAGTCTTGAACTTCTTCAAGTTTTCTTTGCCAATTTGTGCATTTCCGCGAACTAATCCACTCATCGCTCGTATGTCAATCAGTGCCCCGTGGAACTCACTACCCACAACTTTCACAACATTCTTCAACTTTCCGTCACTGGCGATAAACACCACACTCTTATCACTGACCCTGACTATGATTGGAGTGTCGCCAATCACTTCCTTCGTAATATGAATGCACCCTACCATGACAATGCTTGCACTTCACTTCTTAAGGACTCACGGACCATTCAGCACGTCCTTCATTCCTCCATCACTCCAAAGGTGGGGGATCGAATTCTTATCACCCCGTTACTGTCTTTGACCACATACTACATCTTGGCCCGCAGGGAGTTTAATGCCTCTGACCTTATTATCCGATACATCGAGCACCTCACCACTATTAGGGATCTGGGTCATAGGCATCGTCCAAATCTAGCTTTAGGTAATCTCATTATATATGCCTTAGAAACTAAATATGACCTACAGTATCCAGTTCCTCCTGATGTCCCTCCTTCCTTCTTCATAAACAATTCATTCCACATCCTACACAGCACCCGACTACATCCAGAGCCCGCCCCGGATGTTGAGGAGGAAGAGGATGAGGCCATTCCCATTCCTGTTGCACCCGATGCACCTGCTCCTCTTCACATCGCTTATCCTTTTGACCATCTGGTGCAGTGCTTTGATCAGTGGGAGGCAAGATTTGACTCCTATGTTGCTGCGCAGGAGCAGCGGCACGCTGAGGACCTACAGCGCTTCACCGACTATGCTACTCAGCAGCAACAGCAGCATGAACAGGACATTGCCTGGATTCGAGCCCACTTTACAGCCATTCACAGTTACTTCAACCCACCACCGCCACCTCTTCCTTTCGATTAGGATCTGCCTCCATTCTAGTGTTCTATCTTATCGTTGTTTCTCTTTTTATATTTTGTATTGATATTTCAGTGTATCTATTTACCCTCCTCTTTTTTGTGATGTCAAAAGGGGGAGTCAGTGAAGTAGTTTCTGTTCTTGTTATATTTTGTAGTTGTGTTTCCTGTATTGCTTTGGTTGTTAAATGAAAATTAAAAAAAAATTTGTTTTTCGATCTCCTAGTTGTCTTATTTTTTAAACTACTACAGAAATATTTGCCATCATCAAAAAGGGGGAGATTGTTGCAAATCTGGTTTTGATGATGACAAACATGTTTCTATTATGTTTTGCTTGGCTAACCCATTTCAGGCACAAAAGATCATGAGCAACTCAAGCTAACTCAAGATCGGGTCCAAGTGTGTCTAAGTGTACTATTTTCTTTTTCTTGATCAATTATAACGTAATTGATCCTCTAGCTAAGTAACCTTGCACACACACACACTCAGGGGGAGAGCTTGAGTGGATTTGAGTTTCTGTTCAAGTTTTTGTTCAGACCGTCCTAGATGATATGTACATCATCCTGGACGATCCAGTAAAAAACAGAAACCCTAATTAGGGCGACCAAGTTAAGTGTGTCTGATTAAGCAGATCGTCCTGGATGATCATGGGATCGTACGGGACGATATGCTCAAATTAGAAATTTTCAGCCGCCAGATCAAGTTAGGGTTTTTATTTTAAGATATTTGGTCTGATCGTCCCGGACGATACGTGTATCGTCCTGGACGATCTAGTGCAATCATGCCTAAATTAATCTGGTAATTAAGGAAAGCAATCAATGGTTAATTCATACGATCACATCGTCCGGGTCGATCACAAGATCGTCCGGGATGATATTGATCATCTAGGTCATTTCAGCTGTACTACCCGAACTGTGCTCAGGATGATTTGGGCACTTTTGAACTAATTGTATAGGACGATAACCGTATCGTCCTAGACGATCAAGTCATTTTTTGGTCATCCAGCACAATTTGCTCTAGATGACCCAAACTATCTTCTGGACGATATTCAACGATTTACACTAATCATCCCGGACGATCACAAAATCATACAGGACGATATGAACAACTTTTTCTACTGATCGTCCAGAAGAGCCAGATTATCCAGGCTGAAACAGTTGATTTTGAACTGATCGTACAGGACGATCTATAGATCATCCTGGACGACCTTGGCCGACCAGTTGAGATTTAGGGAAAATTTTAAGCCCTCCTATAAAAGATATTTTTCTTTAAACAAGAAAAATCTTTTGCCACTTTCCTTTCTAGAGAAACCCTAGAGAGAGAGAAAGTTTGGGGGAGAGAGAGAGAGGATCCTGTGAGGGGGAGTTCGTGAGGGGTTCACAAAGGTTACTCCAAGCAAGGATCAGAGTCTTCTTGTCCGCTCGTCATCTTTCGTCATGTTGGTGTTCTTTGGGTGAGGATCGTTGGTAAGAAGATCCGAGGTTCTCTGCCTACTTCAGGAGGAAGCAAAAGGAGGTTGGGTTCTCTGCCTCACCGTGTGGTGGAAAGGAGGTTCTTGTACAGGCTTCTCTGTCTTGCTGTAGGAGCAAAAGGAGAGACACTTTGAGTTAGTGCAATACCCGGAGGGGAGGCTACGGGGGGTGGACGTAGGTCAAGTTGACCGAACCACTATAAAATCTGGTGTGTTCATTCTGATTACTTTCTACACTTTTATTTTTCTATGATTAACTGCTTGGGTGAAATTGTGGTTAATCTTTTCATTTGATCATTTTATTTGTTTCCGCTGTAAATCATAGAAAAGATTTTCATTATTGCTGTCAAATTTTTAAATAACCAATTCACCCCCCTCTTGGTTAGCCTTGGGACTAGTTCATCAGGGCTTAACATCCCTATCGAACTTTCATAAGGTGTTTGGGAAAGAACTACCCTCCCATGTGGTTGCTTGGGAATTGAGGAGACAATGGGTTAGTTTCGGTTTATTCCACTTTACAACCTTAGGCAAAGGTTGGTATTTTTGTTCCTTTAAGACAATTGAATCTATGGAAGGTGTGTTGACAGGAGGCCCTTGGTTTGTGAACAATCATATAGTGGGTATGGAGAAATGGTCAATCAATTTATCTCCTAATTCTTTGAAAGTGTTGACCTCCCCAATATGGATAAGAATGCCTCATTTGCCTCTTCAATGCTGGGATGAAGATAATGTGGCCTTGATTGCTTCAAGCGTAGGTATTCCTTTAATGATGGATGGTAACATGTTTCATTGGGGAAGGAGGGAATTTGCTCGGATTTGTGTTCGTGTGGAGTTGGATAAGCCTCTTCCCTTGGGAGTTTGGGTGGAGGGAATGGCTGGAAGGTTTTTCAGAAAATCAAATATGAAAGGATTGCTTCCTTTTATTATGAATGTGGGTTGGTAGGTCATATTAATAGTGACTGTGGCGAGAAGAAGTCGAGGGAGGAGGCAGTAAAAAATGCTCCTAGTAATCAAGTGAAGGTCGATCCTCCAAAGAAAGTAGTAGGATTGGGTGCCACTGAAGTATATGGTCCTTGGATTCACATAAACTATAATAAAAGTAAGAAAGTAATAAAGCAAATGAATATGGAGACGAAGAAACAGGCGAATACTGCAGCTCCTCAAGTGAATGGTGGAAGTCTGGGAATGGAACCGATCTTGTCAGCTAAAGATTTGGTCTCTATGCCGTCTGCTGTAGAGGGGAAGCAGAATAATGCTTCCAAAGTAATGGAAGCAATCAAAAGTTCAGTTCCTATTTTATTGGGAAATAAATTTCAAATGTTAGATGATCATTTGGAGGAAGAACGAGAGCAAGATCTAAATGAAAACAGTCACATTAAGAGGGTAGAAGACATGGAAGAAATTTCTGGGATGGTTCTAAAAGAGGGAGAATGTGCAAGATCTGATCTCCCTTTGATATCTGAAACAACTATGGAGCTGCAGGCAACTAAACCAGCTTTCCGGAGGGAAATATTTGAAGAGGTTCATTAGCAGTTATTAAAACCAGGTGATGTTAATATTGCCGAGGATGGTGTGGTTATTCCCATTCTTAGCTCCCTGCCTCTGGGTGGTACTAAGGAAGGTATGTCTGTCAGCTCAAAGGACTTAGAGGGGAAGGGGTGCTTGCAAACTCAGGTAAGTCCTTCTAGATTACTTGCGAACTCAAGTATCCCCTATCATAAGTCTGATTTTAAGCTTCAAAAAGAATTGAAATCCTTGGGAAAGGATAATATCATTAGTCATGGAAGGAAGGTTAGTGGGAATGGGAGAGATAGGAAAGGGAACAATCCCTTTTCTTATCAAAAATGACGACCATAGCTTTTTAGAACTGTAGAGGGGCTAGAAAGAGTGAGGCCTCTCATTACCTGAAGGAGTTTATGAAGGAGCATGAAGTGATGTTTGTTGGTCTTCTAGAGACTAAGGTTTCCAATTTTGATAGGCATGACTGTGACAAGCTTATTGGTTCTAATTGGGACTTTGTGTTTCATCCTGCTATGGGTTTATCAGGTGGTATCTTGGTTTGCTGGAGAAGAGATTTAGCTTCATTTTCTGTCATCAAAGACTCCTCTCAATTTATTGTGGGAGAATTCAACATTGCTACTATCAGGAAATGGATTATTGCCTCAATTTATGGTAGTAACGATCTCTTCAAAAGAAGGAGCATGTGGAATGATCTTGAGGAGATTTCAAAGGCTAAACTTCCAATTGTTATAGGAGGGGACATTAATTATATTTTGACTCAAGAAGACAAGAAGGGTGGGAAGAAATTTGTTCTCTCTCAAGGTGTCAAGGATTTGAGTTTTTTTATGAATAAATCTGATTTTCACGAGGTGAGATTCATTGGTCCAAGATTTACTTGGTGCAATAACAAGAAGGATGGAGCGAGGATTCTTGAAAGGCTGGATAGGTGCATTTTGAATACTGAAGCCTTGAATTCTATTCAAATGCCTACTGTTAGACACCTCCAATGTATTGCTTCGGATCATTGTCCCATTCTCCTCAACTTGCTTCCTGAAAGCGTTCGAAAAAGAAACATGTTAAGGTATGAAGATGTTTGGTCCTCCTACCCAGCCTCGGTTTGCATTGTTTCTAAAGCTTGTGATAAGAAAGTCTTTGCTGATAATGCAACGGTTCTCAAAGTAAAGTTTAGAAGAGCTTTAAGAGCTCTTTTTTTTCCGGAGTCGCTCAAAGCACAAAAATTTAAATGAGATGAAAGACAAGTTGAAAGAAGAGATTTTAGAAATCCAAACCGAGGAATCTGAAGTGGGAAGGCTTCCTGAAGATAGGCTGTTGTTGCTGAAATCCAAAGTACATGAGTTGAATACTACCTTAGCTAGGCTCAACACTTGGTGGAGGCAAAGAGCTAAGGCTCACTGGCTCTCAGATGGGGATTCAAACACTAAATATTTCCAAGCTTTTGCGTCGGGTAGAAGTAATGCCAATTGTATTCATCAGGATAAAAATGCAAGGGGAGAGTTGGTGGAGGAGAAACATTTGATAGAAGGAGTTTTTAATGATTACTTTGAGAGCAAATGGAAGGAGAGGAAGTGCAGTTTGAAGGGGTGGCCGAGACCTTCAAGAATGCTAGATGATCTTGACAGGAATTTTCTTCATGCGGATTTTAAGAAAGAACAACTAGATTTGGAGGTGAGTAAGCTGGACTCCAATGTTTCTTCCGGCATTGACGGTATTACCTACTCTTTTAGCAAAACTTACTAGAAGATTATTGGAGGAGATGTGTGGAAGGCCCTTGATGAATTTTTTACAACTGGTAATATGAGCCCTAGTTAGAAGGATACTTTAATTATCCTTATTCCCAAAAGTGAAAATCCAATGTATCCTTCTAACTTCAGACCTATTAGTCTGTGTTTAACTATTTATAAATTGGCAGCCAAAATGCTTTTGAGTAGGGTGATTGGGTTTATCCCTAAGGTGGTGTTAGAAGAGCAAGCAGCTTTTATTAAAGGTAGATCTATTTATGATCACATATTGTTAACCCAAGAAGTTTGTAATAAATTCAGGTACTCCAATTCAAAGAAAGGGCTTATGGCTATGAAAATCGACATGGAACAAGCCTATGATAGTATGAGTTGGGCCACTCTTAAGCAGGTACTGGAAAACTATGGTTTATTTAGCTTATTTTCCTCATTAATATTGCAGTGTGTTTCGGGTCCGAGATATTCCATTATGATTAATGGCAAAGGTTCTAATTGGATTGAAGGAAGGAGTGGGTTCAGATAAGGGTGCCCCTTGTCACCTTATCTTTTCATTCTATGCTCTCAACTACTGTAAGATGCTATTGCCCAGCGTGGGAAAGGGTTAGGGATTAAAGTGGCACCCAATGCTGATTTTGTTTCTCACCTGCTGTATGTAGATGACATCATCTTGTTCTTGGAGGCTAATGGTAGGAAGGTGAAGAAGCTAAACAAGATCGTGTTGGATTATGGTAAATGGACGGGTCAAAGGGTTAACATTCTGAAATCTTCTATTTTATTTGGAAGATCAGTCAAGTTGGCTCGGAGGAGGTCTCAAGCTAAGCTTTTGGTCTTCAAAATAGTGAAAGACTTGTTGTATCTTGGTGTCAAGATATCTTTAAGGCGGCTTAATGCTACTGATTTTGGTAGAATTATGGTGAAAGCTTACAATCTCTTGAATGTTTGGGGTAACCGGTTCATTTCTCTTGCAGGAAAGATACTTCTTGTAAAGACTATTTTTTCCTCTCTATCTATCTTCCTTACTACTCACTCGTTAGTCCCCTTGGGTATTCTTAAATTATTGGATAAATTATGTAGGGAGTTTTTATGGAATAAGCAGGATGGTAGCATGGGTCTCCACTATGTTTCTTGGGATACTCTTTGTAGGCCGTGTAGGTTCGGTGGACAAGGGGTACATTATATTGTTTCCAGAGTTGGCTCTCTTTGAGCAAAATTCGCATGGAACATGATATCCAACTCCTCCTTCTTATACAGGATTTTGAGGGCAAAATATGGGAATCAGCTTTGGGAGTTTCTCTTAAACAGGTATAGTTCTCCTACTATGAAGATTATTGCTAATGGCTTTATGTCTTTAAGAGAAGTGGTCAAATAGAGAGTTGCTAATGGGAGGTCCATTCATACCTTAAATGACGTGTGACAAGACATTAGCAAAATGGCCTACCTTTGTGGCTAATATGGAAGATGGCTTGTTGCAGCTTGATAAATTCATTTCTCAGGGTGAGTGGGATGAAGGTAAATTAAGGCAGGTGTGTGGAGAGCAATTGGTGGATGTTATTAAAATGGTTCCAATTATATAACAGGAGGATGGTGATCAACTAGAGGTGATGTCTTATTGTCCTAGGAAATCACTGTCAGCTGTTATCTATGAGAGACGGATAGGACCTGCAGATGAAGATCTGCATTGGCGATGGAGGCGAGATATCAAGTTGAGGCCTTAGGTCAGTGTATTCTGGTGGTGGTTATTGCTTAAAGCTATCCCTACGAAACAGTTTCTACTTCAGAGAGGCTTAGTAATTGATGCAGGATGTCCTAGAGGTTGTGAAGAATTAGAAAATGCAGATCATATTGTGGCTAAATGTGATAAGCAGTTAAGAGTGTTTATCTTGCTCAGGTGCTGGGGATTTCGTCTGCCAGTTTTCGCTTCTTTATCTGATTGCATGAGGGGGCTGAAAGCTTTGGCTTCTTCTGTTCCTTTTATAGGAAATATGTATTATTCTGTAGTTTACTTGATCTGGCTGAATAGGTGTAAAGTTGTTCATGATGGAAAGGAGGACAGCTACATTGTTATTGCTAGCAATGCAGTAAGTATGGTTGTGGCTTCATTCAAAGGAAGTTCGGATCACTAGAGTTCTAACCAGTTCTTGGAGCTGTCACCTCATTGGCACCCTGCTCTACCCGAATGGATTAAGTTAAACATTGATGCTTCTCTTAGGAGTAATTACAATGCTAGTATAGGGGGCATTTTTAGGGATCATGAAGGCCAATTTTTGAATGCTTTTGGAGTGAAAAGTCTGCATTGGGATTCATCTTCCTTGGAGCTTTTAGCTATATTGTCGGCCAAGAGTTTCATTCAAGATTGGATGTATGAGTTCGAGGGGATCATTATTGAAGGGGATAATAAGCATGTCATTGAATTGACTCAAAAGGCTATGAATAAGTCGCTGACAAGGGTTGGCTTTCTAAGAATCCAAGACTTGTCTTTTCTGCAAAGATTTCATCAAGTGGTCTTCCATAGTGTGGATAGGAGGAGTAATAAGTTAGCGAATTTTTGTGCTAAATATGCTCATTCTTTAGATTTTTTTTGGGATGATCTGAGTAGTAATAAGGTTCCTCCTGCTTTTATTTCTTTACTTAAGGAGGATACTCAGTGTGGAGCAATTACTTAGTCTATTGTTTTCTTTTTATCAATAAAATTGCTTCTTGCTTTCTCTCCAAAAAAAAAAAGAGTTAAAGAGAAGACCACTCTTTGAAGAAAAAAAATGAATATCCATAGAGTGATAAGTTTTACCATCAGAGGATCTAGGATTAACATTAAAATTGGTATTGCTATGTTTAGAAATATTCCATTTTTTGTTTAAAACGCACATTACTTATAAAGGCTCATTAGACTTAATATGCTCAATGTCTAATCATTTCTTTTTTTCAATAAGAATTAAAGGTGTAAGGGAGGAGTTTTTAAGGTTATTTAGAACAGGGTTCAGAGAGGGTTTAATAATAGGATTTATAGACTCAATCAGAAAAGGTTAATCCAAATCAACCATTAAATCATCCAGATTATTAAGGTTGGACTTATCAAGATGATCTTTAGGGGGGGGGGGGGGGGGGGTGGGGGGAAGTTACCATGGATTTCAAAGTCATGAAAAGGAGAAGGAGGAAACTCCATTCAATCGGCATTTTGGGATTATCATTGGGCCTATCTGCATGAGTGTCCAATATATATCATTATTAACACCCTCAATATCATGATTGTCAGCCTCATTAGTTGATCATTTGAATGCAATCTATAATATTTTTTCTTTAAATTTACTTTTTTAAAATATGGATGCAAGATAAAACTATCAGTAGTGGCATGACCATATATTTTGTAATTATTGCAGAAAAGGGAACATTTTAAATATCCACTTTCCATAAGTATACTAAGATTTCAAGACAAATCCAAATTTTCTTAAGATATTAGTTTGTGATATCCAATTCAATAAAAAATATATTAATTGATATGCAGGAATAAGAAGCAGTGGCTTGATCAGTTTGAAGGGGATGGCCAAAAGCAAAGCAAGGCCCTGTAAGATTTGGTTATTAAATAAATGCAATCTATGATTAGGAACAATGGAAGATTTCTCTTAAATGTAAAAAAGTTGTCCATATCAACACACACATTTGACACTTATTGATGTAATATGCTCTCCTTATAAACATATACCTGAGGCACTACCCCCCTCCCCCCCTTTGAACTTTTAGTAAAATACGCAATTAATCACCCATCTTGGATGAGTACATCTCCAATATATATACCTGAGCAATAACATTCAATCTTAAATATTTTATTAAAACTAGGAAATGACAATTATGGATCATTTGTCAATTTTTGCTTGATTATCTAAAACACCTTTTCTTTCTCATCACCCCAGTTGAATCCAAATTTCTTCTAGATCTCTTCAATAATTGATTCAACTTTTTTTTATTTTACTAAGGGAGGCTTCTTTTAGAAGCTCCATACGAGATTATACTCATTATATAGTTTTTGACTTTATTTTAATAAATGAATATGCAACTTAAAAAAACAAAAGGTGGTGCAGTTGAAGTGCTAAAGTCTTTTAGGTTTGGGCTTTAGGTTTTTGGTTTTAAGGCTTATGAATTAGGGTTTGCGATTCAAGTTAATATTTACGGCGTAGTGTTTATAATATAGGGTTTAATATAGAGTGTTAGGTTTTGTGGTCTTGGGTCAGAATTTTCATTTTAGGGTTTTGTATATAAGGTTTTTAGTTTAAGGTTTAGTCTTTAGTATTTATGGGTTAGGGTATAGTGTTTTAGGTATAGTTATTAGAATTTAGAGTTAAGGTTTTAGGTATAGGCTAGGTTAATGGTTTAGAGTTAAGGTTTTTGGTATTAAGGATTAGGGTTTAGAGTTTAATATTTTTAAGATTAAGGGAATAATTTTTAGGGTTAGGCCTTAGGTTTAGGGTTTGAGTTTAGGTTTTAGGGTTTTTGAGTTTAGGGGTTTATGTTATGATTTAGGGTTTAGGGTTTAGTTTTTAAGGTAATGGTTTTGTAATTAGGGATTAGGGTTAGAGTTCATGGTTTATGGTTTATAGTTAAGGGTCTAGGTTTTATACTTTAGGGTTTTTAGTATTCTGGATTTAGGGCTTATGGTATAGGGTATAAGGTTTAGGAATTAAAAATTATGTTTTACCTTTTGGGTTATGGTAAAGGGTTTATGGTTTAGGATTTTAGTGTTTAGGGTTTATGACTGAATGTTTTGGGTTCAAAGTTTTTCTCTTAGTATTTCAATGGGTTTGGGTTCAAGATAAGGATTCGGGTTTTTGGTTTATATTATAGTGTTTATGTTAAACAAGTTTAGGTTTTGGGTATTGAGTTTAAGCTTTCGTGTTTAAGGTTGTGGTTTGAATGAATATTTTAGTGTTTACAATTTTAATTTAAGGGTTTAACATTTAAGATTTAGGGTTTTGGGATTATGTTTTAGGGATTAGTATTTGGTATTTAGGGTCTAGTTTTGAGGGTTTAGGGTTTTGGGATGAGGGTTCTAGGTTTAGTGTTAGGATTTACGGATTAGGTTATGGGTTTAATGTTTTTGTTTTAGGGTTTGGGTTTTTGTGGAATAGGAATAAATGTTAAGCATTTGTGGTTTAGGGTTTAGGGCTTAGTTATTGTGGTTTAGGTTTTTTTATTTTAGTGTATAGGGTTTAGGGTTAGTGATTGGGGTTTAGGGTTTTGGGTTTAGACTTTAAGGTTTAGGGATTGGGGTTTGGTTTATCTGGTTTGGGTTTAAGGGTTTAGGAAATATGGATTAGGGTTTCTAATTTAGATTTTTAGGGTATTTAGTTTATGGTTTTGGGTTATGGTTAAAGGTTTAAAGTTTGGGGTTAGTGTTTTTACATTTTAGGGTTTATGGCATAGGGATTAGGGTGAAGTTTTAAGGTTTTGGGCAAAAGGTTTAGGTTTAAGGATTTATGGATTAGGTTTAGGATTTAAGGTTTAAGGTGTGGATTTATTTTTTATGATTTAGGTTTTGGGGGTTATTATTTTTGTGTTAATGTTTTATCTTTTAGAGTTTAGTGTTATGGGTTTTGGTTTTTAGGTTTAGGATTTAACATATAGGGTTTTTTTGTTTTATGTTTAGTGTTTAGTATTTATAGGTTAGGGTATAGAGTTTATAAGTTAGCAACTCAAGTTTAGGGTTTAAGAATTTGGGTTTGGGTTTAGGATTTAGGGTTTTGGGTTAAGTTTCTATTTAGGGATTATGGTTTAGGGTTTCGTTTTTAGCGTTTAGAGTTTTTTTTTAACATTTAGGGTTTTGGGTTTTTGACTTAGGAATTAGGTTTAGGATTTATGGTTTATTATTTGGGGCTTTTTGGTTATAATCTAGATTTTTTGGTTTAGGGTTGGGGTTTAGGTATTTTGATTTAGTGTTTTTGATTAGGACATAACATAAAGGTTAGAGTTTAGGACCTAGTATTAGGGTTTAGGGCTTAATGTTTAGGATTTTGGGTTTATGGTATGATTTTTTTTTGTTTAGGATTTAAGGATTAGTGCTTAGTGTTTATAATTTAAAGTTTTAATGGATTTTATCATTTAGGATTTAAGGTTTATGCTTTCGGGTAGTTTTTTGGTTTAAGATTTAATGTTTATTAATTAAGGTTTAATATTTAGGGTCCAGGTTTGTGGTTTAAGGATTTTGGTTTTGGCTTTAAATTTTAGTTTTAGGATTTTAAGGGTTAGGTTTTATATTTACATTTTAGGTTTTATAGATTAGGATTTAGTGTTTAGAGTTATAGCCTTTTAGGTTTAGGGCTTAGGGTTTTGTTTATGTGGATTAGGTTTAATGAATTACAATTTTAGGTTATTTTTAAATTATTTTTATTTTTATTATTATTTTTAATTAGGATTTAGCATTTCCCATTTAAATTTTAATATTTATGGTTTATGATTATGGTTAGGATTTAAGGATTAGGGTTTTGCATTACTTTAATAATTTAAGGATTAAGATTAGGAATTAAGGTTTTGAGTGTGGGATTTATTTTTTATGTTTAATGGTTTGGAGTTAGGGTTTAGTGTTTAGGGCTTAGCATTTATTATATATAGTTTGGGGATTAAGATATATGCATTTAGGCTTAGTTTTAAGGGTTATGGTTAGCATTTTTATTATAGGGTATGATTTTTAGAGTTTAGTATTAAGGGATTTGTATTTAAGGTACAGGATTCTTAGTTTATGGTTTTGTTTGTGGGGTTTACATATTATGGTATAGGGTTTAAGGTATATAGTTTAGGGACTCAAGTCTAGGGTTAGTGGTCCTCTATTTTAGTTTAGGTTTAGTGTTCTAGGTTTAGATTTTTATTTAGTGTTTAGTGGTTTGGGTTTGGGGTTCAGGGCTAAGGTTTAAGGCTTATTATTAGGGTTTAGGGTTTATGGTTTAGTGTTTAAGGCTACGATTAATGGATTAGGAATTACATAAATGGATTAAGGTTTATCATTAATTTTGTAAGGTTTATGTTTAGATTTTTAGTTTATTGAAGTTTAGGATTTAAAATTTTATGTTTAGGATATACAAGTTAGGGTTTAGGGGTTATTAGAGTTTCAGGTTTATGGCTAGGCTAACGGTTAAGTTTAGTGTTTAGAGTTTTGTGTTTAGGGTTACTATTTATGGTTTAGGGTTTATGGATTAGGGTTAGGGTTACGGTTAGGGTTCACGGTTTAGGGTTAGAGTTTATGTTTTAGAGTTTTCTGTTTAGGTTTTAGGGATTAGGGTTTAGGATTTATGATTTAGGGCAAATGGTTTAGACATTAGAGTTTAGGTTTTATGGTTTAGGATTAAGGTTCTATTTTACTATTAAGGCTTTATGTTTTAGTGTTATGGGTTGAGGGTTAAGGGTTTAGGGTTTAGGTTATAGAAATTTTGGATTAGGGTTTAGTGTATAGAATTTAGGGATTATAGTTTAGGGTTTATGGTTTAAAGTTTTGGATTTGTTATTTAAGGTTTGGAATTGGGTTTAGCTTTTGAGGATTAGGGTTAAATGTTAGTGTTTATGGTTTAACGGTTCAAGGATTATGGTTTAAGGTTGGAGTTTACCATTTAAGTTTAAGGATTTATTGTCTTAGATTTACAATTTTTTTAGGGTTTACGTACTGGGTTTAGGGTTTAGATTTTACAGTTTAGAGTTTAAAGTTTATAGTTTAGGGTTTACGTATGCAGGGTTTAGGGTTTAGTATTCAGGGTTTAGGGTTAATATTTATAAATTAGGAATTATGGTTAACAATTTTGTTTTAAGGGTTTAGGATTTAGCTTTTATTGTTTAGGGTTTAGGTTTTTTGGTTTAGGGTTTATAGTTTAGGGTTTTGATTTCTAAATAAAGTGTGTATGGATTAGGGTTTAGTGTTTAGAGTTTAGGGTATAATATTTAGGGTTTTAGGTTTAGTATTTAGGTTTTATTGTTTTCTATTTATGGTGGTGTATTTAGGGTTTAGGGGTAGGTATAGTGTTTAGGGTTTACAATTTATGCTACGTGGTTTACAGTTTAGCTTTAAGGTTAAGGGTTTTGGGTTTGGGTTTAGGTTTAGGCATAGGGATTCAGGTTTAGTATTATGGGGTTAAGGTTTAGGGTTCATAGTTAGGATTTCAGGTTGTGCTTTTGTGTTCTGGATTTAGTGTTTAGGATTAGCGAATGTAAATTAGGGATTAGGGTTAGGGTTTGAGGCTTATAGTTAAGTGTTTATGCTTTAGGCTTTAGGTTTAGAGATTTTGGAATATGAATTAGGGTTATGATTTAGGGTTAGGTTTTAGGATTTTTGGTTTAAGGGTAAGTGTTTATGGTTTGGGATTCAGGATTTGGGTTTAGGGATAGTGTTTATGGTTTATGATTTGTGATTAAGGTTTTGGGTTTAGAGTTTAGACTTTTGGTATTCTACTATTTAAGTTTTGAATTTTAGGCTTAGGATTAAGGTTTAGGTATTAAGTATAGTGGTTATGATAAGATTTTAGGGTTTGAGAAATAGGTTTAGGGTTTAGTGTTTAGGATTGGTGTTAATCATTTTAGGGTAGGGGAAAGGTTTAGGTGTTAAAGGTTTCTGGATTTAATGTTTTGGTTTTGGCTTTAGATTTAGGGATTATGTTTCAGGGTTTAATTTTGGGTTTACATTTTTCTTAATTAGTATAGCTTTTAGGGTTAATATTTAGGGTTTAGAACAAAAGGAATTGGCTTAGAAGTTAAGGATTTAGAATTTATGGTTTAGTGTTTGGCATTTTGGGTTTAGTGTCAAGAATTTATGATTTATACTTTAGGATTGAAGGTTAAGGGATTTGGATTTATGGTTTAGGGTTCACGGTTCAGGATTTAGGGTTTAGGGGTTAGGATTTAGAGTTTAGGGTTTTTTTTAAGCATAAGTTTGACCTTTTAGGGATTATGGATTAGGGTTTAGGATTTTAGTTTTAGGGTTTAGTGCTTATTATTTGTTATTTATGATTAGCATCTAGGATTATAGTTTAAGGTTTGATATTAGGTTTTAGAGTTTATTATTTGTACTCAGGGTTTAGGCTTTGGTGTTCAGGGTTTAGGGTTTATTTTAAGGTTTGAGATTTGGGTTTAGGTACTCAGGACTATGGTTTAAGTTTAGGGTATTTAAGGGTTATGATTTTGGGTTTAGGGTTTAAGGTTTAGGGCTTAGGGTTTAGAGTTTAGGGTGATTAGAGGTTTTAAGGTTAAGGGTTTTGAGTTTGGAAATTCTGGTTTTAGTTTGAGGAGGGGTTTACTATTTAGTTCTCAAGGTTTTGTGTTTACTGTTTAGGGTTTATAGTTAGTGTTTAGGTTTAGAGTCTAGGTTTTGGGTTTAAGGTTTAGGGTTAAAGTTTTTGTGTTTTGTGTTTGGGTCTATTGTTTAGAAGTTGGGGTTCAAGGTTAAGGATTAAGGGTTTATATTTCTGGCTTGGTCTTGTAGGTCATGCATTGATGGTTTACTATTTAGGATTAAGGTTGTAGGGTTTCCGATTAGGGTTTATGAATTAGTGTTTAGGGTTTAGTGTTTAAGGTTTTAGGTTTAGATTTTGGGATTTAGCGTTTAGGGTTGGGATTTTGGGTTTAAGGTTTAGGGGTTTGGTATATATGCGTAAGAGTTTAGGTTTTGAGTTTTTTTTTTTTTTTTGGAAAAAGAAAATTTCATTAGATAAAGAAAAATTACATTGGAAACCCTAAACAAAACACAACAGAGGGCATACAGTAAGCGTCAATCCAAACAACCTGAAGAAGACTACGCAAAAGAAAAAAACCCAAGAGTAAAAGTAAATGGACTCAGGCCACCACCTGGTTACCAGGCCTGGGCCATCCAAGTAGGAAAAAGTGGCAATCAAAACACAGAATCCACTAAGGTTGCAACCAAGCCATGGCTATCAGAGGGGCATGCAGGGAAACTACATCATCATAGTCAACCAAAACCAAGCCAAAACCAAAAGGAACATCATTTCTTTTTGGAATTAGGAACTCTATGTTAACCACTCCTTTTGATAAAATCCGGACCATCATTTTGAAGGTTACTTAAAACCAAGTTATTCCGAGAAACCAAATAATCCTCATAGAAACCATCACCATCAGCTGAGGAATTGTCAACATGTAACCAGTCACCCCGCAAGTCCACACCATCCCTCGATAGGTGAGTTCGCATATCATCCTTCAAAACAAAGGTCATAGGCACATTCAAAAGTGCCTCATCAAAATTTTTAGACAAAAGATCATCACCCTTAGAAAGAGGACAAAAAGAAGCAGTAGTACCCAAACCATCAATGGCCACAGAAACAGGCCTAGAAACACCCATAGGTGAGATAGCACCACTTACATTGACATCATCAACCTCAGCTCCACCCAAAACATTAGAGTCCGGAGAACCACCCCTATCATTAAGTTGTTGTTCCAAACCATCAATAGCATGCAAATTGCCCTCACCATCAAGACAGACCAAAGCAACAGTAGGAGCTGCATACACATCGGCAATGCCATCCCCCAAAGAACCCGGAGAATCACACAAACCAGCAATCAAATTGACTAAGCATTATTTTGGCTCAAGTTTCACAACAAGCTCGTCATTTAACACACCAGGTGGACTCACTGGTAAAGCAACAGTCGCTGGGATAGCATTAGGATAAACCCCACTAGCCGCCCCTCCACAGGCAAAACTAGATTAACACTAGAAATTTCCAATTTATCACCAACAATGGGACCAACAACCACATCCGAGACCGGATGAACAACCCCTTCCCCCAATTGAAAACCATTCTCCTCAATATTCCCTAAAGTAGCTGTAGGGAGACTCAACATAGAAGGAGTAGTGGAAACGACATTAACCAAAGAAAGACGACAAGAATCACTAGAATGCCCTAAACATTTGCATTTGGCACAAAAAAGTAGTAAATCCTCCATAACAACTTGTTGAAAATACCCTAATTTCTCTGGACCGAGCCATATTTTATCCGAGTATTTCTTGGTAACATCAATTTCCACCAGAACACGGGAAACAAACAACTAAGAGCCCACTTCAGTCACATTATCCACTTTCAACGGTCTACCAAAAAGAAGCCCCAATCCATGAAGGATCCGAGGAGAAAAGAATGAGGCCGCAAGTTAGGATAAGAAATCCAGATCGGGATAATTGGAGATTCAGCACCAAACTCATCTGAAGGAGACCATTTGGTCAATTTCATGAAGCAATTATACACCAAATAAGATCTATGGAAAAACAACCTACTATAATCCAGATCATTGTCCAACCTAATGAGCACACATGACTTATTCAGCAAAGTAACAGATGGATCACCATTTAACTTAAGATTGAGGAAAATTTTCCTAATCAAAGTAAGAATAGGACGACGAGAAGGGAAAAATCCAACTAAAGAAAACTTAAAAGGTTCGGCAATAGCAAAAAACTCTTCCTCTGAAACTAACAAAGCAGGAAAACCATGAAAATAAGTAGGTTTAAGATCAGGAAAACCACCAAAAGAAGAAGACCTAGATAAAGCTTCCATAAATAAACAAGACATAGCCAAACCAGCCAAAAAACTAGGGTCGACATGCTAGTTGACAGCCATACCAGCATGGGAGTCGGAGGAGCAGCTCCAAGCCCAAAGGCGATGGCACGAGGCGGCTAGGGTAAAGCCCTAATGTACCTCAGAGACATATCGAGAGATGAAAAATAGGTTTTGAGTTTATAGTTGAGGTTTAAAGGATTAGGATTTAGGGTTTAGAGTTTTTGTCTTTTTTTAAGGCCTAGCATTTATTGGTTTGTGTTAAGTTCTTAGGATTTAGGGTTTAGGATTAAGGATTTATAATTTAGTGCTCGGGATTTAGGGTTTAGGGTCGAGGGTTAATGATAAATAGTTCATGGTTAAAGGTTGAGTGCTTTAGGCTCCTAGTTCAAAGTTTAAGATTTAAGGTTTATGGTTTTGGTTTTAAGTTTTAGGATTTGGGGTTAGGGCATAAAGAGATATTACGCTTAAGGATTTTGGGTTTTTGTTTTACGGTTTTGGGATTAGGGCTTAGGGATTAGGGTTTAGGGTTTAGGATTTAAGGTTTAGGGTTTAGAGCTTATTATTTATGGTTTATGGTTAAGTTTTAGGATTATGGTTTAGCATTAAGTTTTAGGTTTTAAGGATTAGGGTTTATAGTTAGGGTTTAAGGTTCAAGTTTTAAGATTTAGCTTTACTATTTAGCATTTCTAATTTAGAGTTTGGGTTTAAGGTTTTGGTATTAGGGATTAGGGTTTAAAATTTGCATTTTGTTGGATTTAACATTTTGGTTTTAGGGTTCAAGATGAATTTTGAGTTTAGGGTTCAGGATTTATGGTTTAGAGATTCAACATTAGGGGTTCATTGGGGTTTAGCATTTAGGGTTTTGGGTTATTTTTGGGTTTAATGTTCAAGGTTTTAGGTTTTGGCAAATTAAGTTTAGGGTTTAGGGGGATTTAGGGTACAGGGTTTTAAGTTTAATGTTTAAGGTTTAGGTTATGGTTTACGATTAGGATTAAGGTTGGGGTCCAGGGTTTAGAAATTTAATTTTAGCATTTAGGGTTAAAGGTTTAGAGTTAAAGGTTTTTGGTTTTTAGTTTTTTTTTTCACTTTTAATTTTATTTTTTGGGTTTTGGGTTCCTAGTTAAGTGTTTTGTGTTAAGGTTTTAGGATTTATGATTTAAGTTTTAGGTTTACTGTTTAGAGTATAGGATTTAAGGTTTAGGATTTCAAAATTAGGTTTTAAGGCTCTAAGGTTGAGTGTTTAGGGTTTGGTGTTTTTTATTTTGGGTTTTGGTTTATTTTTTATGATTTTAGGGTTTAGGATTTAAGTTTTAGGTTTTGGGTTTATAATTTAGGTTTTGTGGATTTGGGTTTAGGGTTTAGAGTATATGGTTTTAGGGTTTAGTATTTTTTATTTAGTGCGTGGGTTTGAGGTTTAAGGTTAATGGCTAGGAATTAGGTTTTTGGGTTTAGTGTTTGTGGTTTAGGGTTAGGGATTAGGGTTAAAGGTTTATGATTTAAAGTTCAGAGTTAAACATTGAGGGTTTTTGGTTCT
The DNA here is from genome assembly GCA_019925795.1 of Dendrobium chrysotoxum. Lineage (NCBI taxonomy): Eukaryota > Viridiplantae > Streptophyta > Magnoliopsida > Asparagales > Orchidaceae > Dendrobium > Dendrobium chrysotoxum. Next base: position 7,742,826 of record CM034304.1, on the reverse strand, counting down.
TAGTTCATGCTTTAGGGTTTAGCGTTTACCTTTTAGGGTTTATAATTTAGGATTTAGGGTTTAGGGTTTGGGATCTAGGGTTTCTAGTGCTCAAAGAGCTGCATCAATAAAATAAAAGAAAAATCTAATGGGCTAGAGTCCCAAACTAACTTAAAATTAAAACCAATTAAAGAGTTGACAAAAAAAATCAAACCTTGAAGAACCAACAAATAATTCAATGAAGAAAGCCTATTCAAATCTAATGAACATCATTATAAAATTCAAGACCTACACAATCCAAAACTCAAAAAAATCATTAGAAAAATAGGAAAGATAATCATGAATGAACATTGCCCTCGACAGCAGCACAGAAAAATGATACCAAAATTTATACCACATAAAATCCTCATATAAAAACATTCCAGCAAGAGGGAGACGAATAAACTCAAAACACATTCATCATGAACTACATAATAAAAAGATTAAGAAAAATAGGAAAAAAAACTTAAATCACATGAAATATAGAAACCCAGAAAAAGTGCTAATGATCAATAAAGCCAAATTTACATTCCAACTAATTGTAGTATCAAGTAAAAATCCACAGAAAAATAACCCAAACATAATATTGTACTTAAAGCATAGATTGTTTAGTAAGATCTGCCGATTGTACTGTATGAACTAATTGCAGACAACAAACAGTACGAAATACCTGAGGCTATTTTCAAATTGAAGCTATCATGTTGTATGAACTAGGTGCATGCAATCGTACAATAGTAATTACATGAGATATTTTTTATAGATAAGCTATTATACAGTATGAATTAATAAATAACTCAGTCGAGTAAAACCTGTAAAGAGATTCAACAACACTAATTAAGTAATCAAGATGATAGGAGGATGCAAAATACCAATTAAAATCCATAAATCTTAGATATGTATAATGTATTAAAAGGTAAAAAAATGATAAAAGAAAAGGGGAGATAATCTAATAATCAATGTTGATGGTGGGAGAAAGCTCATTTTAAATGTAGTATCAGAAAAAAGCCAGTAATTTAAAACCTTATAATACTACCTGATTATACTAACTCAATTTCCTTTTACTCATTTGAGAATTTATGTAGAACCCATTTAATGAATAAAAAACTCTGATGATCATTTTAAAACAAAAAATTATTACATAAATAGCTCACCTCCATAACGGATAACTAGTTTAGATTTTTTAGTTTAGATTATTATTTAGTTTAGATTTAGTTTTTATTTTTTGTTTGTTTAGTTTAGAGTTTAGGGTTTAGAATTTAAGGTTTTTATTTTAGGGTTTGGGGCTTCGGGAATAGGGATTTGGGTTTAGGTTTTAATGTTTATGGTTTAGGGATTGATCCCTACAATTAGGGTTCAGGGTTAAGATTTTGGATTTTATTTTATGGTTTACAAATTAGGGGTTAAGTGATTAGTATTTAGGGCTTAGGTTTGGGGTTTAGGGTATAGAGTTTGGATTTATTATTTAGGTGTTGGGGATTAGGGTTTAATGTTTAGGGGTTTTAAGGTTTAGGATTTTGGGTTTAGGGTTTAGGGTATTGGATTTTGGGTTCTCAGTTCACAAATTTGGGTTTAGGCTTGAGGTGAGGATTAGTTATTATAGTTTTATTTTTTGGGTTAATGGTTTAGGGTTTAGAATTAGGGTTTAGGGCTAAGGTTTAGAGTTTAGGGTCATGGTTTAGGACTAGGCCTTAGGATTAGCTTTTAGAATTTAGGCTTCATTATTTATTGTTAATATTTAGGAATTAAGCTTATGGTTTAGTGTTTAGGGTTTAGAGTGTTTCCGTTTTAGGTATTGGGGATTATTGTTTAAAGTTTAGGGTTTTGAGGGGTTAGGGTTTTGGATTTAGGGTTTTAGATTTTAGGTTTAGGGTTTAGTGTTTGGGGTTCATGTTCAATTTAGAGTTTAGGATTTAGGCTTTAAGGTTTAAGGTTTAGTGTTTTGGTTTTGAGTTTCAGTTTAGAGTTTAGGTATTAGGGAGTAGAGTTTAAAATTTAGGGTTTTTAGCGTTTAGCATTTAGGGTTAAATATTGTAGGATTTAGGGTTAACTTCTTAGTGCCATGATTTTTGGTTTAGGACTTAGGGATTAAGGTCTAACAACGGCACTAATCCTAAAGTTGGCAAAAAATTCATAAAAAAGCTCAAAAGAAGGAAAAAGCAAGGGTAAGGAGGAATTACAGAGTAGTGATGTAAAGAAGATCATCACCTAATAATTTAATGCTTGTTGATTGAGCAACCTGAATGGAGTGATTTGGGCATCCTTGTACCTACAGTATGCATCCTCATCTTCAGTAGACTAGAAGTGATCATCGATAGTACGACGGGAGGAAGAACCTCCTTGGGTTAGATGAGCGTGCTTGCTACCTCCTGCCACTTGAGGAATTGAAGGGTTGATTGGAGAGGGAAGAAGAGATTTGAAGAATCGATGACTTGAGCTTTAGGCATCCTTCCAATTTAAAGAGTTTTAAGTAGATCGTACAGTACAGTTTGAGATCATATAGCATGATCAAATGAACTTAAGTCATCTAGATGACACGTAAAAAAGGCCAAATTGTATAGTGCAATCAGTATCGTACTAGATGATCTTAAGAAATCACGTTCATCCCAAGGAGTTATCTGTAAGAATTTTGACTAAATTGATCATACAGTATGAACAGGTGTTTGTATAGTATGATGGGTTAATTATTATCATACCAATTGATTTGAATTCATCCAACGGATTTTGACATGTGTATCGTACAGTACAAAGAGGTGCTCCTATGGTATGGCTACCAATAATTGAATAGATCTAGACCATTGATTTAACTAAGGGTAGATTTATGTAGAGATGTGTACATCATACAATATGAAGGTAATCATACAGTATGATGTGAACAAATTATAATTTTCAATTGAATTCGTTTGTTAAATTAAAGGTGTGTGATGATCACAGAATGTCTAACAAATAAATAAATAAAAAAAACCTACAAGAAAAGGTGATACACATTTAAAACACATTTAAAAATGCACAATAATAAATAGATAGTCGCAAAAAATTCAACAAGTGACGCACACTTAAATCGTACAAAATAAATGGTTGATTTCAAAGGATAAAATAATTCTGATTCATCCAAATCAAGCATGAATGTCTATAATACCTAGTATAGTCTTTCAAGGTGCTAAAGGTGTCATATACAAGGGGTTTGGTAAATGTATTCCAATTGATCTCTAGTATCTATATGATGTAGTTATATATCTCCATTGGCAACATGATCGCTAATGAAATGAAGCCTAATATCTATATGCTTAGTGCAGGAGTGCTGGATTGAATTATTGGAAATGTATATGATGCAAGTGTTGTCACACATAATAGTAATGGTGCCTCCAGGTAGTCTAAGATCTAAGATTTATTTTTTTAGCCATAAGACTTGAGCAGCACAGCTTTCTATGATAATGTATTGTGCATCAACGATGGATACGGCCACTGAATTTTGCTTTTTATTAGACTAGGAAACTAATGATTGGCTTATGATCTAACAGATTCCTAAAGTGCTTTTCCTATCTATCATATTTCCTACAAAGTTAGAGTCTAAATATACTATGATTTCAAAGTATGAGCTATGTCTAGGTACCAGATAACTAGGTATTGGATGACTAATATGTATCTAAGGATTATCTCAATAACAGGTACATGAGATTCTTTGGGAGTAGCTTGAAATCTAACACAAAGATATTAACTAAACATTATATCAGGTCTAGTACTAGTCCAATATAGAAGTGATCCAATTATTCCTCTATATTTCTTCCAATCAACTGATTTTCCTTTGGGATCCTTATCTAATTGAATAGTAAAGCTCATGGGAGTATTTATTAGCTTAGCATTATCCATCTCATATTTTTTAAGGATATTTTTATATATTTTGATTGTTTAAGGAAGGTTCCATCATCCCTTTGCTTCAAACTAAATCCAAGGACATAGTTAAGCTCTCCCATAATGCTATTCTCAAACTCTTCACTCTTTATCTTTGAAAATTCATCACATAAATTTTTATTTGTGGATCTAAATAGTATATTATCAACATAAATCTGAACAATGAGTAGATTTTCTCCTACTTTCTTGAGGAATACGGTGGTGTCTACACTACCTTTAATAAGGGCTTTATTTTGGAGGAATGTACTCAGCCTCTCATACCAAGCTCTAGATGCTTATTTTAATCCATATAATACCTTCTTTAATTTTAATACATGATTGAAAAATTAAGAATTCTCAAAAACTAGGGGTTACCTAAAATATACATCTTTTTTTATCACCCATTTAGGAAGGCACTCTTATTGTCCATCTGATACTACTTGAATCCTCTAAAGAAAGCAAAGGCTGATAGCTCTCCAATGGCTTATAGCTAAGCTACAAGGGTAAAGCTTTTCTCAAAATCAATTCTTTCAATTAATTGTACCCCTTTGCTACTAATCCAACCTTATTCATAACCACTAAGCTAGACTCATTCATTTTATTTTTGAAAACTCACTTAGTTCCAAAAAAAACTCTATTCGTTAAGTCTTCTAACCAGTTCCCATAAATCATTCCTAACAAATTGATTTAATCTTCTTGTATTGCTAGGATCCAAAATTTATCAGCTACGGCTTGATCTATGTTGGTGGGTTATACCATTGGGATGAATGTAGAATGACCAACCTCCTTTTTGAGTCCATGCATAATTCTAACCTTTAGATGGGTCTCATAGGATAAGTTCTCTGTGCAAAGGCTTCTGAGGTTATACATTATCTTCTAGGTTAATGGATTCTACCACTTGGCTTCCCTCTATTACTTCTTCTTCAAGCCTAGCCTTAGAAGATTTATATAATTAATCAAACACGATATGGGTAGACTCTTCTACTACTAAGGTCATCTTATTAAAAATCCTATAGGCTTTACCTACAGATGAATATCCTAGGAGACTCCTTCATCAGATTTGGGATCAAACTTTCCTAAAAGTGATATTCTATTAATCAGGATAAAAAATCTACCATCAAAGACATGCATGTGAGACAGGTTGGGTGTACTGCCCATAAGATGCTCTTAGGGTGTCTAATTAATTGGATCTGATATTGACCATATTAAGCACATAACAAGCAATATTTACTGCTTCTGCCCAAAAGTATCTAGGGAGAGAATATTCAGCTAATATAGCCCTAAGCAGTTTCTATTATTCTTCCTTCACCTTAACCATTATGATGAGGGGTCCTAGGGGTAGAAAGTTATGCTCTATCCCTACCTTCGGATAAAAGGATTCAAATTTATCATTTTTAAACTCTCCATCATGATCATTATGAATAGTCAATATCTCACATACTAAATTTCATTGTATCTAGGTGGAGAAGGTTCAAAACTCTTCAAATAATTATTTCTTTTTTGTTAGAAATTTAACCAGCTAAATCTAGAATAATCATCAGCAATCACAAATCCTTATGATTTTCCTCCTAGTTTGGTTTTACTAATGGGCCCAAATAGATCCATATCTTCAATTTTCGGTGGCTTGGAATTATCCTTGATTGAATGGAAGGAAGACTTCATTTGCTTTCCTACTTGGCAGGCATCACACAGTGGTCCCTTAGTGAAATCAAACTGCTTCTAACTACATCTTTCTAAGCAATCGTCTTAAGGGTATTCATGCTTGCATGACATAGTCTCTATGCCCTAGCCAGGATTCATCAACAATGGTTTTCAAACACGGAGAATTAAATATTCAATGCAATTTTAAATCAAGCATATTAATATTATTAAATCTATTTTCTTCTAAAACAAGTTTTCCATTTAAACTAATCATGCAAATTGTGGATAGAAATTTAATGTCAAACCCTTTGTCACACAGCTGACCAATGATAAATAAATTATGCTTTAAACCATCTATAAGTAACATATTCTAAATGATGAAATTTTTTGAATTTCCCATTATACATGAGCCCATCACTTTTCTGGTGGTGTTATCTCCCAATGTGACCTTACCTCCTAACAAGGCCTCCAACGCGATGAACTGCTTCAAATCTTCAGTCTCGTGCGTTGAGCATCCATTGTCTGGGTACCACATACTCTCACAAGGCCTTTTTTGAGTGCACTCCTACAAAGTGAATCAGATATTAGATTTAGGAACCTAAGTAGTTTGGGTTTCTTTTTATACCTTGATGAATGATTTGCATGCATGCTATGCTATGGTGCATGTGATTTGGGCCTCAACACTAGATGTGTCTTACACTCTATTGTGCAAGTATGGGCTATGTAGCCGAGCATGCCACAATAACACCTAACCCTAGGGAATGGATTTACTAATTTATGCTATGGGTTGTTCCTCCAGTTAAGGGTATATGATACATGCAGTGATGTGGGGTTATGCTATTATGTAAGTATAGGTGGTGTTCTATTTCATTTAAGTGCATGGATTTTTTGCTTTTAAGAACTAATTCGCACTTTCAAGAATTGGAACTTTCAATTTTTATGCATGCTTATTGCTATCTAGTTCAAATGTACATATTTCTAATTATTTGTATAATTTTTTTATCTTAACATGCTTTAATTTCAAGGATTTATGTGCAATGGTTAGATCAATATATTTTTTGTTTAATAAATCAAACTCATCAAGTAAAGATATGTGATTACTATCTAAAACAAAATGTTTAGCTATCAAACAATTATAATTTTTTTATAAAATTGAAAAATCAACATTTAAACTAGCATACTTCTTTTCGAGCTTTCTATATGAATCATATGATTATCATTATCCATGAGTCAAAAATTTGTTACCTCATCCTCTACTTCTTATTCAAATGATTCTGAGGGGGAGTCAGCTGAAAATGCTTTCTATGCCCGTTATTTTCCCTTTTTAAACTTTGCCTTCTCTTGACCCTTCTCGTTGATTGGGTGAGTTTTAAGGTTGGTGAATTTAGTTCATAGGTGGCCTGGTTTTTTGAATTCAAAGTGTGTCTGATGAAACTTTAAATTTTTAATTATTCATACATTTGCTACATTGTTATTGTTGACACATCTATTTCCTTTTTAAGAAATTATTGAACTGGCAGGTCATCAATGAAATTTTGTCATCCTCCTAAACTATAGAGCTGTCACTGTCTAAGTTATTAGCATTCAAGTACATACTCTTTTCCTTTTTCCTATCACCTGCATCAAGTAATCTTTGACTCACGCCTTGCTTATAGGCAATGAGCGAGCCAAGCAAGTTATCAATCAAATATACATTTAGATCTTTGGATTGAAAAATTGTAGTGACCTTAGCATCATAAGAACTAGGTAGGCAACATAAAATCTTGTTAAATTTTTAGAGTTAGAAAGTTCTCTACTAATATATGTAGGGATGTCACTATCTGAGTGAATCTAGTGTATATTTTAGATATAGTCTCGCTAGGTTTCATGAGAAGTAGTTCATAGTCATGCAATAGAATATTAAACATAGACTATTTGACCTCACTAGTTTCATCATATGTGATGTATAGTCAATCCCATATTTCCTATCCCATAGTACATATAAACACACTCATATAATATTTAGATTTTAATGCACAAAAAATAATCCAAATATTTTGCATTCAATCATTTTTATTTATTTGAAGCACAAATAAATCAAGCGGAATATGAAGTTGCTTGCTAGCATAAGTTAAACCTAGAGCATGCAATGAGAAATAAAATTTATGTAAGAAATTTAAAGCGTAGAAACTAAAAAATAAAAAAGCCAAAAATTAGAAAGAGCACACTAGAAATTTTATAATGGTTTGCTCAACCTTAACCTATGTCCTCTCCCTTGAGTCCTCCTCTTCGGGAATATCACTAACTCTATAGTGACTCTATATTTTCCTCACAATAAGGCAAAGAAGCCCTTACAAAAACCACTTCCACCAAACCCAGTACGGCGTAGAATAGAAAGCTATGTCACCCTACTGGGGACTATAATCCCTTTTACCCTCCTAGTGAAGGTAGTGAACCTTCAATCCTTTTTTACCCTCCTAGTGAAGGCAGAGTACCCTCCAAATATTTCTCACCCTCTAAGTGATGACTGAGAACAGTAAGTCCCTGTTCACCCCTTTTGGAGGTAGAAGCTTGCTAGGAGTAATCGGATGAACACTCCTCACACTCCTTCCCCTCAGAATAAACTCACCTTCTGCTTCTCTAATCCTAAAGCTCTCTCAAGAATTTTTTTTAGAGTTCCTTCAATGGCCAAAAAGTCTTACTTGGGACTTCAATAAGTTGCTTAAGTATAGGCTTCAAAAAACCCTAAGTTTTCAAATAGGCTATCTTTGTTTGTACATCATGATCTTAGTTCATACAGTATGATTAGTTCAAAAATAGATGTTTATTTAGTACAATGAAATAGTTATTCAAATAATCTTTTCAAATCTTAATACTTATTATACAGTACGATTGTAAGCTCATACGGTATGATTAGTTCAAATTGACTCTATTCAAATAAGATGATTACTAGGATGATTGAAAAATATCTCTGAATATCGTCTATTATAATTCACATCATACAATACTTTCAGTTCGAATATTAAGGGTTCATATAGTACGATTAACATCATACTATATAATTAGTTTAAAAATTAAGGTTTATGTCTAGTAGAATGTTCTGGATGACCAAATTTCACCTCTATCAATCGTACAATATAATCTTTATCTTATATTACATTTAGCCATATTTATTAACCTTCATATAACTAACTATTCATGGGGGATAGTTTATGTATGATTTTAAATATTGTATAGTTTGATTATGATCATATAGCATGATTAGTTCAAAATTTGATTTTTGAAATACTTACTTAAATTATCTGGCGGTTAGTGTTCCTATATGGAAACAAATCATATGGTCCAATCTTTATCATACAGTATGATCAGTTCATTAGTATTATTTACATAATTAGCTCTTAACCTTATATTATCGTATGATTGATCATACAGAATGATCATAATTATATGGTACGAGTAGTTCAAATATTTTTAGCCCAATTTTTCTCACTTTCCTGTGTGTGCACGATCGCTAATTAGCATATACTCTTACATGGTCAAACTCAAAAAATATAAAGTGAGAGAAAATGAGAAATATAGACTCTTTTGAAACACATCCTATTCTATCCAAATATGAGTCTTCATTAATCTTGAGTAGTGTATTATGTATCAAAAATTTTAGTGTATGTATGAAAATAATATCTAATATATATGCTAGGAGAAGTAAAAATTTTAATCAATAATGTTTGTTATTATCAAAATCACAAGCTAGGGATCCTGGATTGCAACACTTGCAACTTTTACCATTCACCTAGTTTGGAGCAGTTGGGCAACACTAAGTTTGCACATACTTAGGTGCTGGATATCACATATTTTTATAGGTATCCTTGGGTAGGCTGTAGTTAGGATAATATCTTTTTAATTTTTTTATTTTTCATTTTGTATTTATGATTACGTGATATTATACTTTTAGGTTTGAATTTTTTTAGTTGCTTTTTTTTCTATTTTATGGATTGATGAGTTGGCTTTAACCTTTAAGTGGTTTGATTATTTATAGAAATATCTTTTATAGGTGGCCACATTCTCATGGGTTTAACAAAATTGTTGTAATCATAAATATAAATGCGCTTTCTAACTGGTAATATGGTCATAAGGATTAGGTCTGGATGTATATGATTGTTTTATTATAATAGTTCTTACCTCTATTTTATAGGGGGCCTTTATAATTTTCTTTTTTATATATGTAATTTTAGTTTAGAAAGCTATATAGGTATGTGGGTATTTAAGAAGGTAGGAGGCCAAACATATGAAGATCAATTAAGACCATTTGTATAATGTCATTTTATATAGTTTTAAGCTATAGTTATGGATGAGCTCAACAATCCTTTTTATTCATAAAGTGTATTACAAAACTCAGCTGCATTTTTTACCTTTCTTTTATTATATATTATGTGATGATTAGAGTGTTTAAATTGGTTGCACATTAGAACTGCATATTTTTTTAGTTTTTTTTTAAATACTTTATTTGCGTGTGGCTAAGATAGAGTCCTTATATTAAAGAAGTTTCAATATTAATTTTCTACAAAAATAAAATTTAGCTATGTAAGATAAAATGAATATACGGCTTAAAACTAATTAATTTTTTAAAATTAATGCATGACCACTCTTGGGCAATCTTTAAAATTTAATTAATAGTTTAAATCTTGTCCACTTCAAATTGGCTACTGGGTAGTTCTAATTAGTCTTACACTATATGCATATTCTAATTAAATAATGTAAATTTTATCTTTTATCATATAAAGGAATAGTTCACCATTGTATTAACATATTATTATTCATGGTTGAGCTTGAGGCCCATTCATCATCCATACCCTCTCCACTCTTGCATTTGCATAAGATCAGACTATAAGGATTTAAGATGCTAGGTGGAGGTTTAGCTCTTACATTAATAAATTTTGGTTGGATCTCCTAAGATCACTGGTTATGTTTAAGTTATAAGTCCCCTCAATATCTTACATTAGTTAGGTCAGGGTTATTAATACCAAGGTTATACAACATCTCTCATAGACCTAGCATCAAAGACTGATAATATGAGCCTATCATCACATGCCTTATTATTGGGTGGGTTCTCCATTCTTAGGTGGCTATAAATCTCACTTATCAATGTCACACCGAGGATGCCACTTTCATCTTCTTATGTTACTTATTTTTTATGTGACATCTCTTCTACTAATTTCCCTTCATATTGATAGAGTGATTATATAATTCTTCGATTTTGTTGATTAGCTTATCAAGCCTATCTCCTTTGGAATAAAAAAACCTACAATCCCACTATATACTAGGTCAAGAAAAGAATAAGATAATAGTTAATCATGAGGCTTACACCATAAAAAACTTATAATAGCATCAAATAAATCTGATTAGAGTTGATGTATCAAATAGGTGAAATCTCATGACTGTTAGATTATATATCATTATCCATCGAGATGTGTAGATAAAAGTAGATATTTTTGGTGGATAATAATATGTGTAATTTTATCTACTCTTCTAGTGGCCTGCTTGTATAGAGTATAAAGTTTTACAACCATTTTGTCATACAGGTAGTGCAATTATTCACTTTAATTTCTAACCCTTTCTAGTAGTATCCCATTAGAGACCCATATGTGTATGGTTTAGGAATTAGCAATTAAGATTTAGGGTTTATGGTATAGGATTTATACATTTTTAATTAGGGTTTATTATTTTGTGTTTATGCTTTAGGGGTTAAGGTTTTGGGTCTATGATTTATGTTTTAGGTTATAGGATTTAGGGCTTACGATTTAGGGTTTTGGGTCTCGGGTATGAGTCCTAAGTGTTTTTCCCCTATACCTACCTTTTCGATTTTTGTTTTGGGGTTTCTTTTATTTTTAATTTTTAATTTTGTTATAATTAGCATTTTCTTATTTTTTCTTTAATATTTTAACCCATTTTCATTTATAAAATTGGCTCTACCCCAACTCCCCCCCCCCCCCCCCCCCAAATAAAAAAAGGTCTTGAGTATAGAATTTTGGGTTTAGTGTTTAGGGGTTAGGGTATAGGTTTAACATTTTAGGATTTCTACTTTGGGTTTGGGGTTAGGGTTTAGGGACATGGGTTTAATATTTTGGGTTAAGCTTTAGGGATTAAGAATTAGGGTTATGGTTTAAGGTTTATAGTTAAGGGTTTATGACTCAAGGTTTAGGGCGTTAAGTTTTAAGATTTATAGTTAAGGTTTTAGAGTTTAAAATTTTGTGGTTAGCATTTAGGTTTTAGGGTTTAGTTTAGGGTTTGGGTTTAAGGTTTAATGTTTATACTTTAGGGCTTTTAGTGCTTAAAATTTAATATTTTAGGTTTGGGATTTTGAGTTTAGGGCTAGGGTAAGCGAATAAATTTTAGGGTTTAAAGTTTAAGTTTAGGGATAAGGTTTTGTGTTTTTGGTTGAGGTTTTTGGATTACATTTTTAGGGTTCAAAATTTAATTTTGTGTATGGGGTTTCTGGTTTTAGGTTTAGATTTTAGGGTTTAGGGTTTTGGATTTAGACATTAGGGTTAAGGTGTGGGTTTTATGTGAATTATTTGGCATTTAAGGTTTTGGGTTAAGTGTTTTAGATTTAGGGTTCAAGTTATGTGTTGAGAGTCCTAGGTTATTAGTTTATTTTTATGTTTTAGGGGTTAGGGTTTTGGGTCTATGATTTATGTTTTAGGTTATAGGATTTAGGGCTTACGATTTAGGGTTTTGGGTCTCGGGTATGAGTCCTAAGTGTTTTTCCCCTATACCTACCTTTTCGATTTTTGTTTTGGGGTTTCTTTTATTTTTAATTTTTAATTTTGTTATAATTAGCATTTTCTTATTTTTTCTTTAATATTTTAACCCATTTTCATTTATAAAATTGGCTCTACCCCAACTCCCCCCCCCCCCCCAAACAAAAAAAGGTCTTGAGTATAGAATTTTGGGTTTAGTGTTTAGGGGTTAGGGTATAGGTTTAACATTTTAGGATTTCTACTTTGGGTTTGGGGTTAGGGTTTAGGGACATGGGTTTAATATTTTGGGTTAAGCTTTAGGGATTAAGAATTAGGGTTATGGTTTAAGGTTTATAGTTAAGGGTTTATGACTCAAGGTTTAGGGCGTTAAGTTTTAAGATTTATAGTTAAGGTTTTAGAGTTTAAAATTTTGGGGTTAGCATTTAGGTTTTAGGGTTTAGTTTAGGGTTTGGGTTTAAGGTTTAATGTTTATACTTTAGGGCTTTTAGTGCTTAAAATTTAATATTTTAGGTTTTGGATTTTGAGTTTAGGGCTAGGGTAAGTGAATAAATTTTAGGGTTTAAAGTTTAAGTTTAGGGATAAGGTTTTGTGTTTTTTGTTGAGGTTTTTGGATTACATTTTTAGGGTTCAAAATTTAATTTTGTGTATGGGGTTTCTGGTTTTAGGTTTAGATTTTAGGGTTTAGGGTTTTGGATTTAGACATTAGGGTTAAGGTGTGGGTTTTATGTGAATTATTTGGCGTTTAAGGTTTTGGGTTAAGTGTTTTAGATTTAGGGTTCAAGTTATGTGTTGAGAGTCCTAGGTTATTAGTTTATTTTTTAGGGTATGTTGTAGGTTTAGAGTTTATGTTATAGTGTTTAGGGACTGGGGCTTAAGGTTTTGAATTTGGGTTCAGGGTTTTGAGATAAGGGATTATGGTTTAGCCTTAAGCTCTAGGGTTTAGTGTTTATTATGTACTATTTTGGGTTTCGATCTAGGGCTAAGGATTTAGGGTTTAGGTATTAAGGTTTAGGGAATAAGGTTTAGCTTTTGGGTTTATTATTTAGGATTACAGCCTAGGGTTTAGGGTTTACGCTTTATGGTTCCAGTATTTGGGCAAAGGGTTTAAGCTTTAATTTAGGGTTTATGGTTTTTAGTTCTAGGTTTAGGGTTTAACATTTAGCACTTAAGGGTTATGGTTTAAAGCTTCGGGAATAGGGAATAGGTTTTAGGTTTGAGGCTTAGGTTTAAGGGTATATTATTTATTATTTAGGTTTTATGATTAGGGTTTAGGATTTATTATTTTGGGTTTATGTTATATGGTGTAAGGCTTTTATTTATCACTTAGATTTTAGGGTTTCAAGGTTTAAATTTTAGGTTTAGGATTTTTAGTTTTAGGTTTATGGTTTAAGATTTAGCATTTAGGGGTTACAGTTTAGGGTTTCAAGATAAGGGATTATAGTTTAGGTTTAAGGTTGAGGTTTTAGGGTATATTGTTTACTGTTTAAGTTTTCGGTTTGGGGTTTAGAATTTATTATTTCATGTTTTGGGTATAGGGTTTAAAGATTTTGTTTATTATTTAAATTTTATGATTTAGGGTTTAGGGTTTAAGGGTTAGAATTTTGTGTTTAGGGTTCATGCTTAGAGTTTTTTATTTTTTTATTTTTTTTGTTTCTTTTTTTTTTTTTTTATATATATATTTTTATATTTTATATTTTTATTTTTTATTTTTTCAGGCTTAGAGTTTAATATTAAGGATTTTATATATTAGCTTTAGAATTTTGGGCTTAGGGATTAGATTTTAGGTTTTAGGTTTTGATTTTAGGTTTTATCATTCATGATTTAAGGTTTAGGGTTTGGGATTAGGGTTTTGGGTTTGGGGTTTAGGGTTAGGGTTTAGCTTTTATGGCTTAAGTTTTTTAGGATTAGTATTTATGGTTTAAAGTTTAGGGTTTAGGTTTTAGGAATTTGTGGTTAGAGTTTAGGGTTTATTATCTATGGTTAAGGTTTATAGTTTATTGTGTTGAGTTTATGGTTTAAGGGTTTAGGATTTTTGGTTTAATGGTTATGACTTACGGTTCAATGTTTTTGATTTGGGTTTGGACTTAGAATTTAGGGGTAACTATTTAGGGTAAGGGTTTAATGATTAGTGTTTAGGGTTTATAAATTAGTTTTATGGTTATGTTTTATGGTTTATGATTTTGGGTTTTGTGTTCAAGATATATTGTTTAGGGATAGGGTTTAGCTTTTAGTGTTTAGGGTTTAGGATTGGGGTTTAGGCTTAGTGAAATTTGTTATGGTGTAAAGTTTGGGCCTTAGGTTTATGGTTTAGGGTATAAGGTTTATGGTTTAGTATTTTAAGTGTAAGCATTATTTTTTTTTTTGCATTGTAATTAGCCTTTTAAGGGTTTTTAGGCTTTATTAATTTGGGGTTAAGGTTTAGGGCTTCGGGTTTAATTTAGGGTATATGATTTTAGGTTTTCGATTTATAGTTTTTATTTTTGGTTTAGGGTTAAAGGATTAGGGTTTTTTATTTTGAGTTTAGGGCTAAAGGGTTAAGGATCAGATATTAGGGTTTAGTGCTTAGTATTTCGAGTTTATTGTTGGAGGGTTTAGGATTTTTGATTAATGCAGGATTTAAGGTTTAGGGATTAGGGTATAGTGTTTACGGTAAATTATTTATGATTTCAGATTGATGGTTAAGGTTTAACTTTTAGTGTTTAGGGTTTTGGATTAGAATTTAGGATTTAGGATTTAGGATTTAAGGCTTATGATTTAGTATTTATGGTTAGAGTCTATAGTTTAGAATTTAGGGTTTAAAGTTTAGTGTTAAAATTTTTTTATTTAGGCTCTAGGTTTGGTGGATTAGGGTTTGGGTGTTGAGTTTAGATTTTTTATGTTATGTGTTTTTGGGATTAAAGTTTAGGGTTTATGATTTACTTTTGTGTTTAGGGTTTCTCATTTTAGGTTTAGGATTTAGGTTTTAAATTTAATGATTTTTTGTTTTGGTTAAGGTTTTAGGGTTTAAGTTTTAGGGTTTAATGTCTATGGTTCAATGTTTAGGGTCAGGGGTTTGGATTTAGGGATAAGGTTTAAGGGTTAAGTGTTATGTGTTCCATGTTCTTATTCATATTTAGGGGTTAAGGTTTTGGGTTAAAGTTTAGGGTTTAGGTTTTAGGGTTTAAGGATTATGGTTTAAGATGTTGGATTAAGGGTTTAAGGTTTAGATCATGGGGATTAGGTTTTAAGATTTAGGGTTTAAGGTTTATTATTTATGATTTATGCTTACAGATTAGAGTTTATGATTTTAGGTTTTTGATTTAGTGTTTAGGGTTTAGGGTTTAGGGTTTACTATTTAGGGTTTGAATTTAACATTAGATTATTTTGGTTTAGGATTAGGGTTTAGGGATTAGGGGGTTTAGGGTTGATGTTTTGTAGTTTAAGGTTTAGTGTTTCATGTTTTGGGGTTAGGTTGGTGTAGGGTTTAAGTTTTATTTTTTTTATTTAATGATTTATAGTTTAGGGCTTAAGGTTTTTTTATATAGTTTAGGTATTACGAATTAGGTTTTACAGTATAAATTTTAGGTAAAGGATTTAGGATTTAGGGTATAGAGCTTAGGCTTCAAGTTTAAGCTTTTGTGTTTAAGATTTATGATTTATGGTTTAGGGTTTAAGGTCTAATGTTTAAGATATAAGGTTTAGGGTTTTGTGTTTAGTATTTTAGGTTTAGTGTTTATGAGTTTACAAATTAAGTTTTAAGGGTTAGGGTTTATGTTTAAGGGTTTACTATTTATGGTTAGTGTTTATAGTTTGTGTTTAGGGTTTAGAATTTAGTGATTTACGTTAGGCTCTAAGAGCTAGGGATTAGGGTTATTATCTAGGGTATATGGTTAAGGGTTTCTGGCTCAATGTTTAGGGTTTTTGGTTTTGGTTAAATGTTTTTAGGTTTTAGGGCTTAGGACTTAGTGTTATGTGTTTAGTGTTATAATTTATGGTTTAAGACTTAGGGATTAAGGATTAGGATTTATCGTTTAGGGTTTAGGATTTATGATTTATGTTTTTTAATTTAGGGTTTATGGTTTAGGGACTATTATTTTGGGTTTATTCTTTAGGGTTAGGGTTTAGGGCTTAAGATTTATGGTTTAGGGTTTAGGTTTTAGCATTTAGGATTTATGATATAGGGTCTAAGATTTAGGGTTTCCTTTTTAGGTTTTAGGGTTTAGGGTTTACGGGTTAGTTTATAAAGTTAATGATTTAGGGTTTAGGGTCTAGGGCTTAGTTCTTTTATGTTAGGAATTAGAGATAAGAGAGGGATATGGTTTATGGTTTATTGTTATGGGTTATTTTCTTAGGGTTTAGGGGTTTATTACTTAATTTTTATGGTTAAGATTTTTGAATTTAGGGTTTGGGGTTTAGAGTTTAGTTTTTACAATTCGATGTTTCTGGGTTTAGCGATTATTGTATGTTTTTATAGTTTAGGTTTTGAGGCTTTTGTCTTTTGAGTTTATAATTTTTAGTAAATAGGGCTTAGGGTTTACGGTTATGGTTTCTTGCTTAGGGTTTTGGGAATAGGTTATAGAGTACAAGATTTAGGTTTTAGGGTTTTAGGAGTGTTTAGGTTTCATATTTGTCTATATTTTATTTCATTTATTATAAATTTTTCAAGTTTTGACCTTTATTTAAGGGTTGAATATGCTTGATTATTATTTAAAGGCCAATTAAGGTCAGAATTGGGTGAATTTAATTCCAAGGGTGTGTTATGTCACTACGATCACTATAGTCAGATAGTGGCCACTTCACACTATTTCACTAAACAATGCAAGCAAATGTGATTCCACATGGTTTGGAATCAATCGCTCTAATTAAAGTTAGACAGGAAGCAGATCGACTAACCATTTTGTGTGGTTTCAATAAGTCGTAGAATAACCAAATCTTAAGTCATGGAATAAACAAATGTGCCTTGATCAAGACATCAACGGCTCAAATTTTCTATAGTCTATATGTATGTTATTTTAAAACCCTAAGATAAAGAAGCATCCAAACTTATAAATGGCAAGATAAATTTCCTTTAAATTTTTAATAGAGTGAAATGAAAATTAATTGAAAGATGGGGATGTGATTTAATGGTCAAAAATGCATTATTCATGGAGTTACTTAAATCCAAAGTGTTTGAGCTCGGGTTAGCTCGTTAGCCAGACTGGGTCGATTATTTTGGATGCTTGAGGGCTGCTTTTTCTCCTTATGACTTTTAGCATAATCTTTCTAAAGAACTCCATAGCTGAAGAGTTTGAATCTACTACAAACTTTGGACTGGCCATAGAGCTTCGGTGGCCAGAAGTTCATCTCTGATGACTTGCAAATGATAGGGTCTTGCTTTCAAAATGTGTGGGAATGTTTAGGGAGTGAAAATGAATTAAGAGCTAGAGTTTAGAGGCAGTGAGAGAGTGTCTAAGTTTGAATATCCATTTTTTGGATGTTTTTGCCTTATTAAAACCCTAGAGTTGCTTGGACAGCTATGATCAATCAGAGTCAATGTTTGGATGTTTATAAGCTATCGTAGATAGTTATGCAGAACGGGTTGAGTGAGCTGATAGTGAGAGGTTATCCTTCTCATAAGGAGGTGACCACTTTTTATTTTGGGCTAAACCAGCAGTGAGGCTCGAGTTGGGAGGTGTTTGGGAATATACTGGGTGGATTTTGGTGGGGTTAGGTGTTCTGGAATGGAGGAAATCGGTCGAGCCTAGTTTGTTGACCATATGAGGCTTATGTGAGGATTTTTTGACTGAGTTGATCAATGAACTGACTATGTTGACTAGGATAGACCATGTGAGAGGTGTAAATGTTGATTGAGTGGACTTGGAGAACGTTAGAGTAATGGTCTCATAATTTAAATATAGTGTTGACCATATGAATGCTCATGATAGTTTTTACTAGTTTGACTAGACAATCCTACTATGTAACATAGCTTAGACCATGGAAACCATTTGAAAGGTGGTGAGATGAAATACCAGGGGTTTGGGGTAATGATTTGGATGTTTGAGTGAAGGGCCAACAATATACATGAGTTTTACCACTTTTAATGGTTTGATTACGTCAAACAAATCAAGGTTTCACCCAAGAAGCATTGGGTATACTTAAAAATATATGAAGGTAAATGTAAAGGGCTAGAGGTAGTATAGATGATACAAGGATGAGATATTGGCTAGATAGCTAAGTTCGACCATTCCTTGGCTTAGTTAACCAAGCCAATGATTGACTAGGACATTAGGGTTTAGGAATTATGGTTTAGCTTTTAGGGTTTAGAGATTTGGATTTTATGTTTATAATTTAAGGTTTAGGGTTTTTCTTAGGGTTTATGGTTTTTTTAAAGGGTTTGGGGTTTGTGGTTGATGGTTCAAGATATAGGTTACTCTAGATCATATTTTATGATTTTGGGTTTAGGGTATAAGATATACGATTTAGGATTTTAGGTTTTTGGTTTAGGTAAAAGGGTTTATGATTTAAGGTTTAGTATTATGAATTATTGTTCACAATTTAGGGTTTAGATTTAGGGTTTAGCTTTTAGTGTTTAGTGTTTTATGTTTAAGATTTGGGTTTTAGTTTTATGGCTAGTGTTTAGGGCCTAGGCATTAGGGTTTAGTGATTAGGATTTTGGGTGATTTATCCTTAGGGTTTAAGGTTTATGGTTTAGGGTTTAGGATATAGGTTATAAGGTTTAGGGTTTGGACATTAGGGTTTATAGTGTTTTTGATTTTGGATTTTATGTTTAGTATTGAGTGTTTAGGGTTTAGTTTAAAGTGTTTAAGGTTTAGGGTTAGCGTATAGGGTATTTGGTTTACAATTTTGGGTTTATGTTTTACGGTTTAGGGTTTAGGTTTACTCTTTAGGGTTTAGTTTTAGCATTTTGATTTTTAATTTTAGGGTTTAGGTTTAGGATTTTTTAATTTGTGTTTAGGATTTAAAGTTTAGGGCTTATGGTTTATTGTTTATGATTTAGAGTTAGGGGTATAGGGTTAGGGTATAAACTTTTGATTTTCGAAGAAGGGTTTAGTGTTTAGGGTTTAGGATTTAGGCTGTATGGTTAGTGTCTAGGGTTTAGGCTCTAGGATGAAGGGTCTACTATTTTGGGTTTAGCGGCACACCTACTCTTCTTTGCATCAATCCGAGCTGCCCTCTCTTAGTCCCTACAGTAAACTCTGATTTGATAAAATAGAATATAGAGCAGTAAAAAAGGCGAAAACAGTAAGAGCTCCTTCTGTGGGAGTCAAAATTTGACTAACGGCTCTAGATTCGGGGATTTGAATGCAAGGGAAAAATCATTTAGACTGATACTCAAAAGATCATTTTCTCAAGTAATGGGGATACTCTAAGCATTCCAATAGCTATGTATCAACGTTCCAACAAAAAAGACTTAGGAAAGCTAGTAGCATAAATAGTGATCCAAATAGAGTCTAAAGGAACGAACAGTAGGAATGCGGCTCGTACCTGTGTTGCACTACCTCCCCAAATACCCACAATTAGGAGTGTAAGGTTTTTAGGGTATCGGCATTTAGGTTTAGGGTTTATTATTATTATTTTTTTTTTTTTTGGGGGGGGGGGGGGGGGGGGGGGGGGGAACCCTCGAAGCGGTCTATGTGTTGTTAAAAAAGCAATTACATGGTCCTTAAAGGGCCCTCAAGCTTGTTAATGCTCAAAAGAACTTCAAAATAAATCCAAAAAAATCCTAGAAGCTCGAGGTCCCTACTAAAGCAAAAGTACAAATAACCTAGGTACAATCTATGGTTCGTAAGAAACAACACCCAAAAAAAAAAGAGCAACAAAATACTACACTTAGCTCTAGCTCCCCAACAAAAATGGCACTAGCACTAATACCTGCACTAAGAATATTCTGCAAAACAAGATGAGGTCTAGAATACAAATACTAAAATAACCAAATAATATATAAAATGACTGAGTGCAACCACCACCAAAAATCATACCAGCCAGATTGTAATAGCACCAAGCCTCATTGTAACAAAAGGAATAATAATGGAGGCACTTGGTCCAAGCAGGATCAAAACATTCATATAGTAATAATAGGTATAAAGGGAATACTCAGCCAGATAGTCCAGGCTATAAGCTAGCCCCCAGCACAAACCAACGCCAATCAGCAATAAAGACACAGAAAAACCAAACCAAGATAGGACATCCCCATCCAGAGCCCCCATCCAAGCCAAAAGGAACCCAGAATCAACCAGCTGCTCTACCCAAATAGTTTCCACAAATAAAAACAAACCACAAACAACCTTGGCAATAAAAACAACCCAGCAGAGAAACACCACAGAGCAACCATACCCCCAGTAGAATTCGACCAGGCATAACATGGAAACAAACAGCACCTCCTAATAAACAACATCACTTCCAAGAGTCAAAACCAATCTAAACCAAACAACCGTTCAGTTGCAGCAACCACACGGGAAAGAAGCCGAGGCAGAGATCACAAA
Source organism: Dendrobium chrysotoxum (assembly GCA_019925795.1). NCBI lineage: Eukaryota > Viridiplantae > Streptophyta > Magnoliopsida > Asparagales > Orchidaceae > Dendrobium > Dendrobium chrysotoxum. The sequence goes on along the minus strand of CM034304.1, from coordinate 7,722,080 downwards.
ATAAAACGGCCCACCATCAACGTTGCAATACAAACCAACAACCTTCAGTAAAATAAGAGCAACCCAAAAAGAGTAACACAAACCTAACAAAAATGCCACATGGAACAGCAGCCAGGATGACCACCAAAAATAAAAATGGCAAACAATATAGGAAGGCCAAGAAAAATAGGGGGCAACCAGGCGAAAAAAGAATAGTAGAAGAACCACCCAAAACCAAACCAAATAAAAAGCTCAACTACCAACATAAGGCATACGAAGGATATCCAGTTTAAGAAGGCCTTTCAAAGCCCCAGGAATATTAGTAACAATGAAATTAGTGACAAAATCAAGACTACAACCCCACTGAGCATGCCAATGAGCAGTAGCATTACCCTCTTTACAAATACAAGAAAAGGAGAAGTTCAAGAAGATAAGCAGATTTTTAATCTCCTAACCTGATAAAACATCTCAGGGCTGCACAAGGAGTCATCCACACAATTAATAAAACTAAAGTTATGGTCTGAAATAACCTCAAAGATGATATTTGTCATATTTAAAGAAATACACAACCTCAAACCATATAGAATGGCTAAAGTGGTAGCATAGAAAGCATTTCCATTCTGAATAGCCGCAAAGGCCATCAGAAGACTACCATTATTATCTCTGATAACCCCACCGTAACCTTTAGCAAAGTCAAGGCTAATACCATCAACATTCAACTTATAGAAGTTAGTGGGAGGTTTAATCTAGTAAATAATTCTAGCCTCATTAATAATAGAACCATCATTCAGGTTGACACCTAAAGCAGAACCAACAAAATAATAATTTTTAAAGTTCTTACCGGAGAGTAACTTAATAAAAAAAAGAACCAAAACCTTATCTTTCCCATTCTGAATCACCTTATGATGATTCATACGAACACCACTAAAAATAGAGTTATTCCTTTCCAGCCATAAAAAACATAAAATGAGAGTAGGAACAACATTTCTAATATGACCCTTAGACGGTATGAACTAAGTATTAAGCATAGCGTAAAGAGACAAATGTGCATTAAAGTAATTTAATTGAAACATGTCATCAAAATAAACCCACATTTTAACCGCAATAGGGCCATATATGATAACATGATGCATATTTTCCAAATGACCACAACATTGACACTTAGAAGTTAAAATAAAACCTCTTTTAATGAGATTGTCATCCGTGGGAAGAAATTTATGCAAAATTCTCTAGACAAAGATATCCACAGTAGATAGAATACTTTTATGCCAAATTATAGAGTAAATCAAATCAAAATTATTCCTTGTTTTAAAAACATGCCAAGTATCCTTTAAATGAAAGCTACCATCTTTCAAAAAATCACAAAGGATACTATCCTGAGAATCCATGTTGATAGTCAAATTCAAGATTTGGTGAATAATAAAATCAGGAACAACATTAGAAAGTTTATTAAAGTCCCAACAATTGCCAGAAAAAAAGAGTTCACCATTATAGCCGCATTAAAAGAAAAATTCAAAATGGAATCAATAGACTGATTACCCAGCCAACGATCTTGCCAAAAGAAAATATTACCTTCACCAAGCCCCCAAAAGATGTAAGGCTCAACATCCCATTTAACCTTGCAAAGCCTTTGCCACACTCTAAAGTCACCCTTATTAAACTGAAAAGATGTAGGGTGCTTACCAACACAGTTTCTATTGGGGGCTTGGTGAAGGGTTGAAAGTTTAGTGTTTATGGTTTGTGGTTTTGGGATTTGGGATGGGGTTTAGAGTTTTTTATTTAGAATTTTGTGTTTACAGTTTCACTTTTGGTGATTAGGCATAGGGTTTTTAAAACTAGGGTTTAAATTTTATGGTTTACTATTTAGGGTTTAGGGTTCAAGATTTAAACTTTATGATTTAGGGTTTAATGTTTGTGGTTTTGTATTTAGGGTTTATGGATTTAGTTTTAAAGTTTATTGTTTAGGCGTTAGGGTTTATAATTTAGTTTTTTGGATCTGGTTTAGTGTTTAGTCCCTCGATGTAAGGGTTTACTATTTATGGTTTAGGGTCTAGCGATTGTTCTTTAGGGTTTTATGCTTTGGTTTTAGGGTTTATGGTTTAGGTGTTGGGGTTTATGATTTTTTAATTAGGGTTTAGGGTTAATGGTACATATATTAATATTTAGGTTTATAGTTTAGGGATTAGGGATTGGGGTTACTGTTTAGGTTTTTGGTTAGGGGTTAATAATTTAGCATTTAAGTTTTAGACTTTATGGTTTTTACTTTTTAATATTTAGGATATTAGCTTTATGATTAGTGTTTAGGGTTTAGTTTTTTTTTGTTTAGAGAAAATCCAATATAAGGCCTATGTGTTAATTTTAAAAAAAGGATTACAAAAAGGCCTCAAAGAGATGTATCTTTCATTATGCTCCATGTGCTACCGTGAAAAGATAAGGAGTAAAGCCCGTATGACACCATATTCTTCCTTATGTTGAGAGTAAGCTAGTAAACAAGAACAAGGTTATACTAGAACACCGGTGTGGAGCCACGTGAAAGCATAAGAGACCAAGGAGAAAAATAACCTAGTAACCACAAAAACTATGAAGATCAATAGCCTAAAAAAGACCACGTGAAGATCTAGCATAAAAACAAAACTCCCCAGAACACTATACCCTAGAAACCCACATCAAAGAATAGGAAATCAATAACTTCCAAAGAAAGAAAGAATCACAGAATCAGTAAAGTAAACTAGTAACCGATAGAAGAAAAAACCTCAGCAAAATGATAGAACACCATGAAGCCAGGCAACAGATATCGAAAATACCACATCAATCCTTCTAATAGAAGGGAACAATGAAATTGTGAAATCTAGGGTAGTAAGAATTGAGAGATGAATATCCTAGAAGTGTAGTATCCAAACTCCAAATCCTTTAGAAAGTGCTGCCATCATCCATCCATATTACCATAATGAGGTTAAACATCCTACACTAAATATGCCAAATCTAAGCAGTTCTACTAGCCCAGTAAATAATCTAAATAATAATAGGAGAGATATCAAACTTGCTCAAAGAAATATTATCAAGAAAAAGTTCCTTTTCAGATAATTCCTATCACAAAAAAAATAGCAAACTCCTCCAAAAAGCTTCGCTCCCAATGGAATATACAAAATAGTTTGCATGCTACCAAGCAAATTTTCACTCATTAAAAAATTCACTTAAAATCATAGCAATCTTCAACCCAAATAAAACAACCATAAAGATCGAGTAGGGAAATGGCAAACCACATAAGATAGGAGAGAAACCAAAATGGATCATAAGAACCATCATGAAACCACCATAACACCAATTTAACATCCATAGATTCTTTAAAAACCTCCAATCCCAACAAAACTACTTTATCAAATAATGCATATTGAGAAAAATAAAAAATCAAGTCCCACCACCACCACAACAAAGCACACTTAAGAAAAAATATTAAATCCAAACACATCATATAAATTAAAAAGAAATAAACTTGAAGAGACACAGGACATCCTAATCACATCAAAACAATAATAAAATAATAGCAACGACAAAATAAGAACCCATGTGTTCACCATGCTCTCTAGCATTTTGGAGGCGATCTAGGGTTTCCTCTTTTGAGCACTTTTTTCCACACTCCTTGCATTAATTTTTTGCATTTTTCTCTTTGATTTGTTTCCTTATTATTTCCTTTGGTTGTTTTGTGCTTTGTTTTCAATTTTATTTTTTTGGGTTTGCTGGCTTTGGGAGATGACGACTCCGTCGTCATCTTCCCCTGCGTCATCTTCATTTTTGGATGGAAAATCTTGATCATTTAAGGATGTTTCAGTGGGCTCTTCATCTTCTTATGCTAAACTTTAGTTTGTTCAAACTCCTTTTAAAGGTTGTTTGGCTTTGATGATTGATGATTCCGTGGTTTTGCAGCTGGCCACTCCTTTTTCTATTACTTTGGTAGGCTAATTTCTTATTCGGTGTCCTAATTTGGATATTATACGCAAGTTTTAGGGTAATCTAAAACTTTTCAGTTCCTTTCATATTATTTTGCTGGATCCAAAACATTTTGTAATTCAACTTAGTAATGATCTGGATTATAGTCAAAGTTTTTCATGGAGATCTTACTATATTCAAGCTTGTATGATGAGATTACTCAAATGGACACTAGATTTTGATGTTTGTGAGGAATCTCCTATTGCCCCTATGTGGATCTCCTTCCCGAATATGAGACTTTACTTTTTTAATTCTTAAATTGTATTTGTCTTGGCTTCAATTTTTGGCAGGCCTCTATAGAAGGACCAAGCTACAGCCTCTATCTCTCATCTGTCTATGGCTCGTGTTTAAGTAGAGTTGGATAATTATTAGAAACATCCTAATGAGATTTGTATAGGTTCAGAGTTGAATGGTTATTTTCAAAAAGTTGATATTGAAAAATTTCCCTTTTTCGCTCTCATTATACGATGCATGGTTATGGATTAAATGGGTGTTACATGTTACATCCCCATCTTCGTAAGGAGAAGGAACCCTCCAAACAATTGCATGGAAATGTTGTTCTTTTAGTTGAACATGATATTGTGATTCCTAATCTTGATGTGGTTGAGGGAAATGTTCCGAAAGTACAGGATAATATTGAGGAATTTATACAACTTTCCATAGTTCTTAGGGAACCGCATTCCACCAATGTCGATGAACCTATCGATGTTCAGGGAGACAATATTAACTCTATCTCTTGTTTAGCTAATGGTTGTTAAAATGTGGATGAGCAAATGTTGACTACTAATCAAAATATTGTTTCATCTTCTACTATTAGTCCTTGTGCTGTAACCAAAAACGTGTCTGATATGGAATTTATGCTGTTAAATAATAGTTGTACTATTAATATGCCTACTCAATCTGTTGTTAATGACCAGGAGGATGGCTAAATCATTTTGGTAGAATGTAAGGTTGGTAGTAACTTGAGTAGTAAAACTAATATGCAAGATGGCCTTAACTTTGAGGAGGGTGAATTGCCTTAGGATGTGAGGCAGGCATGTATGATAAAAGATAGTAATGCTTTTAATGATAGTAAGCTTCCGTTAAACTCACATTATCATAGTGATTCTTTTATTGATACGGAGGATATGGATATTATGGTTAAATGGTTTGCTAAAGATGATAATGACACTAGTTATATCAAGTTTCAAAGTAGGAGAAGTAGGAAAAGCAAGAACATCATTTTACAATCTCCTTGAACCCATTTTGCATACTAGTCATTAGCACATTTTTTATATTTAATTATATTAGTTGGAATGTTAGGGGCATTGGGTGTCCCTCCTCTAGGTTAAGAGTTAAGAACTTATGCCGTATTTATAATATTTCAATTTTTGTTTTGCTTGAACCTCTTATTAACTCTTCTAAATTACTTAGTATTGCTAGAATTTTGGGTTTTAAGTTTGCTATTTTGAATGCTGCCAATAAGATTTGGGTGTTATGGAAGGATCTTGTTTGAATAGATGTTATTGGAGATTTCACGCAAGTGCTGCATTGTAACATTGAAGTTATAAATTTATATTATTGTGCCCCTTTTGTTTATGCTGCTTCTTCTTGTTATACTAGGAAATTATTATGGGAGCAACTCATCAACTTTCATAGTATTTGTAACTTACCCTGGCTTGTTGGAGGTGATTTTAACACTATTTCTAATCCTTCTGAACATATAGGGGGTTCTTTTCTTATCTATTTCTCCATAGAGAATTTTAATAATATGATTATGGACTATAATTTAATTGACATTGCCTTCTTAGGTAATAAATTCCCTTGGAACCGTAATCATTTATGGCAAATGGTTGGAACGGGTGTTGTTTAATGATTGTTAGCTTAACTCTTTTAATTCTATTACTGTTGAGCATCTAAGCAGGACTCTTTTTGGCCACTCTCCCTTATTAATTAGCCTTAAGACTAGGTATACTAATTTTTCCCCTCAATTTAGATTTCAAAACATGTGGTTGCTTCATGACTCTTTTCTGGACTTGGTTCAGCAAAATTCGCATGTCCCTTTACATCCGGATAACTCTATCTTTAGCGTGAGGAGACTTTGGTTTAAACTGAAAAGGCTTAAGAAAATTTTAAATTTGTGGAATCATAATGTTTTTAAAAATATTTTCATCAATATTCTAAATACTAAAGATAAAGTAAACACTCTTTAGATAAACTGTCAATTGATTCGTTCTGATGATAACTTCGGTTTGTTGAGGGATGCTAAAGATTGTCTTGTTAAATTACAAGCTCAGGAGGAAGCTTTTTGGGAAGAAAAAGTGGTTGCTAAACACCTTGTTGAAGGTGATAATAATACCAATTAGTTTCAAGCTTTGGTTAAGAGGAAACATGCCAAAAATTGCATTAATAAAACTAATAGTGATGATGGCTCTGTTTCTGAGGATGGCTTGGAAATTGCTAATCTGGCGGTTCAACATTTTCAAAAATGTCTGAATACGAATTTTAGTCCTGCTCATATTGATTACCATGCTATTATCCTTAATCTTATATCTCAAGATGATAATGAGTTTCTTTCTATACCCCCTTCCTTAGAGGAAGTTAAAGAGATTGTTCATGGCATGAATGGTGACTCTGTGGCTGGGCCGGATGGTTTCACCATAAAGATTTTTTCAGAAATCCTAACATATTATTAGTAATAATCATTATTCTGCTATTATGGATTTTTTTACTGGTAATTCTATTCCTAAGTTTTTTACTTCTATTTCCATTGTGCTTATTCCCAAAAATAACTCTGTTAGTAATTGGAATGACTTTAGACCTATTAGTCTTTGCACCTTCTTTAATAAATTGCTTTCTAAAATTCTTATGAGTTTATTAACTTCTATTCTGCCTAAAATTATCTCGCCATTTCAAATGGGTTTTGTTAAGGGGTGGGCTATTACTGATAATATTCTTTTGGCCCAAAAATTTTGTCAAGTGGCCCAAAAATTTTGTTAGTGGTCTGTCTCTAAGTAAACACAATTGTTGTTTTATTGCCTCCAAGAAAGTGTCTAATGATCATATTTTGGCTATTAAAGATTTAACTAGTTTTGTGCATGGTCATTTGCCTATTAAGTACCTTGGGGTGCCTCTCTTTAATGGTAGAAAGAAAACTTTTCTTTTTGATGATTTAATTACTTATGTGCAGAACAAGCATTTGTCCTTGGATTCTAATTTTCTGAGTTTTGGAGATATATTAATTCTCATCAGAAGTGTTCTTTGTTCTCTACCTGTTTATATTTTCAAACTCTTTTTCCTACTCAGGTAGTTTGCAATAGAATTGATAAACTTTTCAATAAATTTTTTTGGAGAGGGGCTAGTAGCAATTCTAAAATTATCTGGTCCTCTTGGGACAAGTGTTGTAGTGTGTTGGAAGACGGTGCCTTGGGGTGTAAGAGTATGAATGATTTGGCCTATTCTTTTTCCTTCAAGTTGTGGTACAACTTTCATGCTAAAGTTAACGTTTGGGATAATTTTATGTCTGCTAAGTATTATGTGGGTGAGCATCTGACTACTTGCTTTTTCAACAAAAGGTGATTTTAAAGTGTGGCAGAGACTTTGCAAAGTTAAATGGGTTGTTAAGTCTTTTATCTCTTCGGGGCTTGCTGGTGGAGACATTTTCTTTTGGCAAGATCATTTGTTGGGTGATCAATCTATTGATTCTGTTATAAACACCTCTTCCACTGTGGTTGTTAAGGTGAATTATTTTACTATTGATAATTGTTGGGATTATGGGAAACTTACAAATGTTATTCCTAACTCTATTATTCAACAAATTTTGAACCTCCCCCTGAACACTAACTCTGATGATTTACTTTTATGTGATTTGTCCAAAGATGGTGGTTTTAGATGAAAGGATGCTTGGCATGCCTTTAGATCTAAAAATGAGGTTACTAATATTTTTTTCTACACTTTGGCATAAAAGTATTCTATCCACTGTGGCTATTTTTGTCTGGAGAGTTTTGCATAAGTTCATTCCTACAGATGATAACTTAATTAAAAGTGGTTTTCTTTTGCCGTCCAAGTGCCAATGTTGTTATTATGTGAAGAATGTGCATCATGTTTTTCTCTCTGATCCTTTAGCTATTAAAACTTGGACTTATTTTGATGACATGCTACAATTGAATTGCTTTAAAGCTAAATTATCTATTAATGATATGTTTAATTATTGGTTTATTAATTCAAAAGGCCGTATCAGAAATGTTATCCCTTCTCTCATTTTGTGGTATTTATGGTTGGATAGAAAAAATTCTCTTTTTAATGGTGTTGGTTTTAACCATCATAGGATTATTCAGAATGTGAAAGACATGGTTCTAGCTCTTTATTCTGTTAAGCTGCTCTCTGTCAATAATTTTAAAAATTATCCTTTTGATGAATCTTATTTAGGTATTAAGTGGGAGGTTGATCATATTTCTACTGAACCTAGGTTTATTTATTGGACCAAACCCCCTAATAACTCTTATAAGATAAATGTGGATGGTGCTATCATTGTGTCCTCCTCCGGGTGTGGTGGGGTTATCAGGGATAGTAATGGTAGTTTCATTATGGCTTTTACTGGTCCTTTATAGAATTGTGATGTTAACTGTGCTATCTTCTCGGCAATTCTCCATGGGCTAAGATTATGCAATTCTCTTGATTTAACTCATATTGGTACTAAAGTTTATTCCAATTATAGTTTTCAATTTTAAAATTCAATTGATGATACGGTGTGTAATCCAACTCTTTTTTATCTGGTAAGGGATATTAAGAACTTGTTGATCTATATGAACTATTCTTTCTATCGTGTGTACAAGGAGGGGAATGCTTGTGCTAATTGGCTTGCCAATTGGGGGTGTGGATTGGACTACTTTTCTAATTTTTTTGTAGTAACCTCCCTGCTCTGCTGAAAGGACTTTTAAGATTAGATAAAATTAGTATTCCCTATGTTAGAAGTTGACGCTCGCTATTGGCTGGAGCCTATGTTCCTAATTTCTTTGTTTTTGGGGTCTGGCTCTCCATTAGTGTGCTGGAAGTTTTACCTATGGCGTTGTTTTTTCCTGTTGCACTATTACTATTTGGGTGTCACCTTTGGTTCTCGGTTTTGTTTTGTGAATGCCAGAATTCACTATTTTTGTAGCTTTATCTTGATTGTTTTTGGGGGTGCACAGGTGGCCTTGTCCTGCCGCGTCACTTATTTTACTATTATGTGGTCTGTGAGTTCTCGTTGCTATAGTTCTAGTCCCATTTGTTTGAGGGCTCTGTTTCTTCCTTGTTACTAAGCTTGGTTGTCTGGTTGTGTGTTTTGGTTTTTTTAGAGTAGGCTTTGGACCTTGATCTTAGAGCCTGTGTGCCTTATGGGGGCAGGTTATTTTCTGGAGTGCTATTTGGTAGCTACCATTTTTTCTACTTATTTTTATTTTGGTGTGGCTTTTTTCTTTGTTGTTGTGCTTGGTTGGTGTGGAATCTATGATGCCTTACTTGGTTTAATTGTTCCAGACACATTATTGAGCAGTTGGGATTAGTTTGGTGTTGTTTTTTTACTTATTGGTTTATTCCTCTATATTGATTTTGTGGTTAACAGGTTACTCAAAATCTATATCCCTTCTAGTACTTATGCTAATGAGTTTTATTGGGTTCCATTTGACTATCTTGGCTGCCATGTCTTAATGCTTTTTAACATATGTTGGTGCCTTTTTACTAATTCTTATGTGGATAAGTGCTAGACCTATCATTTTGGTAGCTTTTGTTTTTATTTGTGCTATTTCTCACTTGGGCATCACCTATTTTTGCAGAATTTTCTTAGTGCAAGTGTTCATTTTGGCAGTTTTTTGGATAGGAAGCTAGATCTGGATGCTGAATTTTGTATGCTTTCCTTTTTTTGGGTGCTCACTCTTGTGCACCATAGAATGTACCTAGGGTATACTATTTTTTGGCTTAGTAGGGAACTCGAGCTCGTAGGTTTTTCTTGCTTTCTTTTAGTTGTTCTTTTAAGCATTAGTGAGCTTGAGGTCCCTTTAAGGACTTTGTAATTTTTTCCTGAATTAACGCGTAGGCCCCTCTGCGTGTTTCCCTAAATAATAATAATAATAATAATAATAATAATAATAATAATAATAATAGCCCTGACAAAACATCGATTAAATCTTCAAAAAAGGCATACCAGTTTTGGCAAAAAAATCCCTTTACAATATGAGGCAAGTCCGAATGGCAAAAGTCACAAAAACTATCCAACCTGTAACCTAGTTTGGCAAGCTAATCAGCACAGTAATTATCTTCATGGTAAATCTAAGAATTCTATAATTAACGTGCTGGAGAACCTGCTTAATTTTTCTAATAAGGAAAAGTTATCACGATTCTCATGCGTATTTCCTTCAATAAAATGAATAACAAGTTTGGCATCAACCTCCACCCTAATGTCCTTGATATCCAAATAATAACAATGATTGAGCCAATAACAAAGGGCTTTTATAGCTCCACAAAAATAGGAGAACATTAGTTTAAAGAACCAACAAAGGCACGAACACCTTGCGTAAGTGATCTATAATAATCCCACCATAACAAGATGCAAAGTTGTTAATTAAACCATCAATATTCAGCTTTAAAAAAGGCAGTTTAGGTTTCAACCACTACAAAACTTTTTCCTCACAATCCCTATCATTGAGGTTGAAATAAACAACAAAGTTATAATTCTTAAAGTTGTTAGGAGTAATAAGATTAACAGAATAGAATTGAAGAAATTTATCTTTCACTTTAGATAAGATACACATGAGATTAATTTTAATGATTCTATGTCTAGAGTCAATACATTCCGTCCAAAGATACCACAATATATGAACATTGATAAGATTCTAAGTATGACATTTAACTGGCAAAAACCAAGCTTGCAAAATGGAATCAATATCACTAAAATTGTTGAAATCGTTATTATTATTATTTTTTTTTTTGAAAAGAAGGCAAGAAGCTGCCTAAATTTTATTAATGAAAGAAAAAGGCAAAGATCTAGGTAATAGCATCAGATTCCTCCATTAACAAAGAATAGAAAGAAGGAGGAATCTCACCAGGCCCAACATCATACCAAACAAAAGAACTCAGAATAGCATAGTTAGCACAAAGATCTGCTAACTTATTGGCATCTCTACCTATACAATTAAATAAAACAAAGTGAAATTCATTGAAAGAAAAAGGATGATCCAACTCCTTTTTTGACTTTGAGAGAGCATGAATGAACTTTATTGCATTTGCATTGTCACATTCAATGATGATCCCCTTGTAATTGAACATCCAATCTTTTAACGCACTTTTGATAGCTTGAATGGCCATGAGCTCCAAACGTGAAATGTCCCAATGAACAATAGAGTGTCCAAAAGCCAATAGAAATCTTCCTTTGCATTCACGGAATACTCCTCCAATCCCAGCTTTATACGATTGAAGAAGAGAGGCATCAATGTTAACCTTAATCCAGTCGGGTGGAGGGGGGTGCCAATGAGAATTCAACAGCTTTGGAAGCTGATTAGCAACCCATATACCCAAACTACCTTGAGTCTTAGACGAAGCAATAGCAGCAAAGCTTACAGATTCCGAGGCAATCATTTGCCCACAATCTTCTCTCCCTTCAAGAACAAGTTTATTCCTAGCCTTCCAAGAGAAATAAATAACATTACAAAACAAGTTGATAATCCAACTGCTTTATGTAGTTAACCACTTACAACAATGATCAAATGAAAAGAAAACAGGAAATCCAAATCCCCATTTGTTAAGAACCTGCAGCACACTAGTGAGTTTTAGACAGCCAACCACAATGTGCTCAATATCTTCAACTGATCCACACCCTCTCGGACAGGCATTGTGATTAAGTAATCTCCTATAGTGTAAGAAATTATTAGTGGGTATAGCCTTGTTGAAAATTCTCCACCAGAAGGCTTCAACCCGAGAGCAGAGCTTGCCTTTCTTAATCCATCTCCAGTACTGAGGTTTCTCCTGTAGCTTGTTCGTGATTGTGGCTTGAAAAGCTAGCGATGCAATAGACTTACCAGCATTAAAAGATACCAATTACAGTTTATCTTTCGCTAACTCCGGATATATGGGAGTTCTAGTAATAAGATTTACCAGATCTCTTCCAAACATATTACCGAGTTCCATCAAGTTCCAATTACCATTCGAAATGAGTCTGTCAACTATCACCTCCACAAACGGCTGTGGGATCACAAAGGTCGGCCACCTCCTCAAGCTCTTATCCAAAATCCAAGTATCACTAAATACATTAACTGATTCTCCATTGCTAATTTTCCATCTAACAATTGGCTTTAGAAACTTAGCTCCATGCTGAATAATTTTCCAAGCAATTGAACCAGATTTTTTTGAACCTTCATTCCCAAACAGACAGCCATATTTGGGATAAAACACCTTGTGCCAGATTCACTCTTCTTCCTGGTTAAATCTCCACGATATACTCGCTCTAAGAGGACCAAAATTTTCACAAACAACATGTATAGATCTACCCCCATACTCCTTAGGCAGACACATAATGTCCCAATTAACATAATGCAACCCAAGGCAGTCATTCTTCCTGTTCCATATAAAACTCCTAGCCAATTTATCAAGCTCTTGGAGAACACCTTTTCGAATCCAAGAATGAGTACGGTGGAAGACTGAGAAAGCTAGCAAAATTGATTTGACCAAGTTGATCTTACCGCCAAGGAAATGAAATTCCCTCCCCATACATTAATCATTCTCATTGCTTTCTCAATGATAAACTGAAAATCAGCTCCAATCAGCCTTCTTAAGGACATCTTAATCCCAAGGTAAGAGAACTCCTTAACACTTTTAATGCCCATAATTTGAATGATAGACTTTCTCCTTCTCTTGCTAACAGATTTCCCGAATAAACTGCAAGATTTGTTAACATTAATACTTTGACCAGTCCATCCACAAAAATCATTAATACTCCTTTTAATTTCCTTAACCATCATAACATTTGCCTCAGAAAACACAATGATGTCATATGCATAAAGCAAATTAGAGATCATTGGCCCATTAGGATGTACCCGAACCCCAAGAGATCCATCTTTCTGTTTGAAAGCATTTGACAACAACTGAGCACAAAGAATAAATAAATAAGGAGATAATGGGCAACCTTGTCTAAATCCGCTTTTGGCTTCAATCCAACTAGTAGCATTACCATTAATTTTCTAAGAGAACTTAGGATTTAAAACACATTCCAAAATCAGCTTGGAAATATTATGAGGAAAACCAAAATAATCAAGAGCTTTCTCTAAGGTTTGCCAACCCATAGAATCATAGGCTTGTTCTAAATCAAGTTTGAAGGATACAAACCCTTATGACGACTTAGAATGCCTAAATTTGTGAAACATTTCATGAGCCACTAATACATGATCTGTTATAGATCGGTTCTTTAAAAAGGCCACTTGTTCTTCGGAAATAAGCTTATTTACATAAGGAGTAATTCTATTCAATATAACTTTGGCAACCACCTTATAAACCACATTGCCCAAACTTATGGGCTGAAAATTTGAAGGAGAAGTTGGATTAGATACCTTTGGAATCAACACAATGGAAGTTTCTTTCCAGTTATTGATCATATTAGTTGAGAGAAGAAATTGATTGATAGCTTTCCACTCATCGCCCTTAATGATTTCCCAATAATTTTTAAAAAAAGAATAAGTAACACCATCTATCCCCGGAGCAGTGTTGTTGGAAACATTCTTTAATACATCTTCAACTTCTTCAATGGAGAACTCAGAATTAATCATCGCCATATCATCTTCATCCAAATGGTTCAAAGCTTTCGGCCAGTTCTGCATGTTGCAACTTCTCTCCTTCCATTTATTTTGAAAAAAACTGAGAAAAATACTTTCAATTTGCTGTTGGTCCTCAACCAGATTACCAAACTCATCTTTGATACTATTAATAAAATTAGCATTTCTTCTTGCACTAGCAAAGGTTTGAAGGAACTTTACATTGCAATCACTATCGTTCACCCATTTCACTTTGGCACGTTGTCTCCACCACTTATTCAATCTAGCCAAGTTTGAATTGAATTCACTTACTTTAGTTTTGAGGATCCAGCTCTCCTCTTCCGAAAGAGCACCTTCTTTAGACTCTTTCTCCTGAATTTCCAAAATGTCCTTCAATAAGATATCCTTGGGGCGGGAAATCGATTCGTTTTTAGCCTTACTCCAATAATACAATGCCTTCAAAGATCTCTTCAACTTGGTATTAAGAATTTGAGCAGATTCACCTCTACATTTCCTCATCCATACTTTCCTGACAACACCTGCCGATGCTGGGTTAGCTGCCCAAACATCCTCATACCTGATGTTTTTAACCACATGAGGTTTAATATCCAATAGATTAAGGATAATAGGACAGTGGTCTGACGCCACTCTAGGCAAGTGCCTGATAGCCAACTGATGATTAGAGCACAGCATAGGAGAGTTAACAAAGCATCTATCCAATCTCTCAAGAATTCTGTCAGCACCAGACTTATTGTTGCACCAGGTGAATCTAGGACCGATGCAGCCAACTTCATGGTAGTCATTACTGTTAAAAAAAACTTCATCTCCTTGGAACCCAAAGAAAACCTGAATTTTTTCCCACCAATTTTATCACTTTTGTGAAGGAGACAATTGAAGTCCCCTCCAATAACCATTGGATTATCCTTCAATGAGTACAACTGTAACATCTTCCAAAGGCATCTTCTTTTATAGACATCCTTGCTGCCATAAATAGAAGCAATTCTCCACCTCCCCTTATTAAACACATCCAAACCACCTATAATACATTGATTAGATGAATCTAATACTTTAAAGGAAGCCAAGCTGGCTTTCCAAATCACCATAAGGCCACCAGACAACCCCTCAGAAACCACTTGGACATAGTCCCAATCAGGCCCAATTAGCCCATCTGCCTCCCTTCTATCCACAAGGGAGATCTTAGTTTCCAACAATCCCAAAAAGAACACACCACTGTTCTTAACAAACTCCTTTAAATATAGAGAAGCTGACCTCTTTCTGGCTCCTCTACAATTCCAAAACCCAATGGAAGACATCATTGTAAAAGAGGGGAGGATTTCCCCACTTTCACCTTAGCATTTTCTATCACTTCCAACTCCAATCTCCTACTCCTAGAGTTGGCATTAATAGGACCCAAACCTTTTAATTGCTTAGTAGCTTTTCTTTTAGAAACTAAAGAACCGATATCATTTGGAACTATATCAACATTTATTCCAACCCAGGACTCAATCATTGGCTCTGGCTCAGTAGCCACCCCAATGTCCAGAACATTTTCCTCTGCATTCTCATTTAAAATGTTAAATGGGTTATTGGTTTCCAGTAAAGCAGAATTCATAGCAGAAATATGCACACTACTATCCAAATTTTTTTGAGGAGCTGAGTCCTCCACTTCAAGACCAGGCTGTTTACAAGTACCGCCATCTGCATTGATTCCCTCCTCCTTGCCAACAGTGGAAACCTGCTCTTTACTACTCAGATTTGAAGTACTTGATTGTCTCTGTTTATAAGAGGCAAACCTTCTTTTCCTATGGTTTACAACCATCCAGGGGCCATAAGTATTATCCTCTGCTTTAGACATAGCCATATCCTTCTTCAGTCTTTCAGTTGACAGAACTGGTTCCGTTAATACATTCACCTTGCCAATAGAACTGTCTCTGATTGTCTCTCCACAATCCTTATTTCCATGACCTATCTTTCCACAAGAAAAATAGAAAATGGGTATTTTCTCATAAATAACCTTTTGGTAGAACTTCCCTTCACTACCTTCCACCCAAATACCCAAGGGTAACTTTTCCTCCAACCTGATGCGAACACAGACCCTACCAAATTCCCTCTTCCCCCACTGAAACATATTTCCATCAATCAATAAAGGCTTACCAACCTTGGAATCTATTCTACAGACATTTATCTCATCCCAACATTATAGAGGAAGGTTGGGCAGTCTTATCCAGACGGATGCAGATAATCCAGAAAGAGAGTTGGGAGAGAAATTTGGAGTCCACCTTTCCATCCCTATGATGAGACCATTCATGAACCAAGGCCCCAATGACATCACAGCTTCCATATGTTCTATCTCACCAAAGGAACAAAGAACCCAACCTAAGCCGAGTTGGGTTAGATGAAACTTTCCAAATTGAGCCCACTGCCTTCTCAATTAAGAACTAATGATTGAAAGAGGTGGATTTCCACCAAAAATTTTAACAACCAACGAATTTCTAAGCTTATGCACATTTTCATTCTCTTTTTCCACATTAAGTATAACAGTAGTACCATCCTTGGAGAGGGAATCACCAAAATCCAATTATGATACTTTAATGCTATCTGAATTTCTCCAAGCAATTAATTGAATTCTACCAGAAGGTTTGTGGGATAAAAAGACTTCATCTGGCATATTGCTACCCAATTTTCCCTCCATATTGGAGTGAGCCATACTCAGATCTGTATCTTGTCCATCAACAGCTGAAGAATACAATGCTGAACTACCAACAGAGATTTTTTCCCTCACTGATTTAGATGAATCTCCATTCAAAAGGCTCTTTTCAGAAACACGATCATCCCGAAAGTTCGATAGGGATGTTAAGCCCTAGTGAACTAGTCCCGAGGCTAACCAAGAGGGGGAGTGAATTGGTTATTTAAAAATTTCACGAACAACAGAAAAATCTTTTCGATACTTTGCAGAGGAAACAAGTAAACAACAACGAAAAGATCAATCACAGAGATTCACCCAAGCAGTTATTATCAGAAAAGTAAAGTGCAGAACTGAATCAGAAAAGCAAACCAGATTTTATAGTGGTTCGGTCAAATATGTTTGTCATCATCAAAATCGTATTTGCAACACATCCTTGTTAACAGGAATAAAGGCCGTCGCATTTATCACACTGTCGCTGATGACAGGGGTTGCATTTGACAAACCAAATCTGTTAACAATAATTTTCGTGCCTGAGGAAGAAGCGTCATGATTGTTTAATGGAGAGCAATCAGTAGAGATGAAATCTTGCGATATTATGTAAAAAGAATCAAGAGTGACATATTTACCTTTACCTTCGACAACCTTATCCTTATCCTTCACCGGAATGGTGCCTTCCCTGATGACTAAAGCTCTATTAAAACCCTTATTCCGTGAGTCGAACCCTTCTCGCTTCGAACCTAGAAATTGTCTATTAACTTCTTCTTTGTCTGGCCTCCCACCACAGGATGAACGGTGAGTGTCCATCCGGAAGACCGCCGGAGTTGGCCAGCGAATGCCACCCGCTTCCTATTTTCCTGCCAGGAATCTTTCAACGGTAATTTGAAAAAATAAACAAGGAGTTTTCTCTCTCTAGAAATCATTATTATTTAACACCTTATTAAAATACCACCAAACTTTGGCCTCTATGGGACCATTTACAAAACATATGATTCAAAGATTTAATGTGAAAGCAGCATTGACTAGTAGAAGGAAGATAGAAGCATTTCCTCATCAAAGGTATATTAATAGGCCAAAAATTATGTAAAATTTATTAAGCTAAAATTGAATAGGAAGTAGGATTGCTTTTATGCCAGATAAAACAAAGGAAATTTAATTTAAATTGGACTAATAGTTGTCCCAACATTTTCAAAATTAATATTACCTGAAATTGAGATAGTGAACAAAATGCAATCCTCCTTATCCATCTATAAAGGAACTGATATAATTTAATCCACTAAGCTATTAGGGATAATAGCTTAGTGGTTTATAGGTTTATAGGTTTTGTGTTTATGGTTTATGGTTTGTATTTAAGGGTTAAGGTTAGACTTTAGGGTTTTAGTGCTTAGGGTTTAGCCTTTGAAGTTTAGGATTTAGGGTTTAGAATTTGATGTTTAGTGTTTAGGATTTATTGTTTAGTGATTTGGTGTTAGGCTTAAGGTATGTGACTTAGAGTTTAGGGTGTAATATTTTGGTTTAAGGGTTTTATGTTTAGTTTTCATTTTTAAGGTTCAGTGTTTTAGGGTTTAGGATTTAGGTTTTAGGGTTTATAGTTAGAGTTTAGGGTTTGTGGACATAGGTTTGTGGTTTAGTTACTAGGGTTAGAGTTTATAGTTTGATGTTAAAGGTGTATACTTTCGAGGTTTTAGTGTTTGAGATTTAAGCTTTTTTCTTTAGGATTTAGGGTTTAGATATCGGGTTAAGGTATTCGTGTTAAGGGTTTTTGGTTGAGCGTTGAGGGTTTAGGATTTAGGGTTTAAATAAGGTTTTAGTATATAGGGTATAGGGTTTTGGATTTAGCATTTAGGATTTAGTATTACGGGTTAAGTGTTTTTGGTTTAGGTTTTCAGTTTAGTGTTTTGGGTTTAGTTTTTAATGTTGAAGGTCTAGGATTTAGGGATCAAGGTTTAGGGTTGAGGGTTATTGGTTTTAGGTTCCTGATTTAAAATATTGGATTTAGGGTAGGTTTAGGGTTCATGATTTTTGTTTTAGGATTTTTAGCTTAAGATTTTAGGTTTTTGGATAGATATTATAGTTTATAATTTTAGGTTTATTATTATGATTTATTGTTTATGGTTTAGGTTTAGGGTGTAGCTTTTAGTTTTTAGTATTTAGTGTTTGGGATTTGGGTTTAGGTTTTACGGTTAGGTTTTAGTGTATATGTATTAGGGTTTAGGGTTTAATATTTTAGTTTTGGGTTTTTGTTTTGGTGATTAGGGTTTGATATTATTAAGGTTTGGGGTTTTGGGTTTAGAGTTTGAGGTCTAGGGTCAAGGGTTTTTTTATTTGGAGAAAACCTACATAGGGGCCTACACATTAATTAAAAAAAAATACAAGGTCCTTAAGGGGGGCCATCAGCTCACGAATGCTCAGCAGAGCTACAAAACGTGCAAAAATAAAACCTATCGGCTAAAACTCCCTACAAAGAAGAATTACATAAAAACCTAGTAGTATTCTAGGGGCGGCCAAAAGCCAACCCCTATAAAAGATAGATCAAAAAATATACAAAAAATTATTGAGTTGCAAAATAAGGTAGCAAGCCACTTCACCTACACTGTTTAAAAATTGGAACATAATAATGTAATGGAAGGAATAACAAACATATAAGGCAGAAAATAGACTAAATTGAGGCCATTATAATGGGCTTAATTAAATAAACTAAAGAAAAAGTTGAACAAGATAAATGAAGTAGGTTAACTCAATAGTATCCTTGCACCACCTATAGATGAGGAAATCAACAACGAACAAAAAATACATAAGCATAATGATATCATTCCCATAGTTGAAGTTATACACGCAACAACAACACTTCAACTATACCATAATATGAAGATTGGCCTGCACAGGCTGCAGGAACAACATAAGAAAATAGTAACCCAAAAAGTAGCTAAAACCAAAGAGATACCAGAGAAAATCCTTTGCCACATAGCACAGCAAGAACCCACAACCTACCCTCACATAAAAGGGAATTAGAGAAACCAACAGGACTAAAGTTGCATAGCAGA
The DNA here is from genome assembly GCA_019925795.1 of Dendrobium chrysotoxum. Taxonomy (NCBI): domain Eukaryota; kingdom Viridiplantae; phylum Streptophyta; class Magnoliopsida; order Asparagales; family Orchidaceae; genus Dendrobium; species Dendrobium chrysotoxum. Next base: position 7,702,632 of record CM034304.1, on the reverse strand, counting down.
TGAGGCCTAATTACTAAAGAAATGACATAGATGCAGACTTACACAACTGCACCGTAATAGAATAACTGGAAAGGGAGCCCCATAAACAACAGCAAAGATTATAGAAATCCAACCAAACACACACCAACCACCACACCATCTAGTAAATCAGCAGTACATAGAGATAATACTGCAAGACCAAGCCATAATAACTGAAAGATGTACAAAAGTTATAAACATTATGCTGCCAGAAAAGAAACCTCATACTCCAAATAAACCAAATAGAGAAAAGCCCATCGAAACTAGAGAATGGGATAACTTTCCCCTCCAAAAAATAAATATCAGCTAACAACCATTCAAAAACAACACCAAGTTTTATGCAAATGCCCAGAGATAAAGCCACATACCAAAAAAGTAAGGATTAAAATATTCATGGTATTATAACCCCAGAAGCAAAACTGTGGTGAAAAGTTCCATTTAAGCTCAAGCGTGTAGTATCTATATTGCTTACAAGAATAAATCATAATTGCGACTCAATTCTACTCCCATACCCACCCGGGCTTTTAAAGATTCTACAAAGGAATGCAACACTAGAATAGACCGGGGAACAATGGAAAGAAATCATAAGCAACACACAACCACAGTTCCTCACCCAACAACCCACAAAAGAAAGCAAGAAAAAATAGAAAACAAAGCACTTAGGGTTTAGGTTCAGCGTTTATGATTTAGCGCTTAAGGTTTAGATCATAGGAAATTGGTTTAATGATTTAGTGTTTAGGGTTTAGGTTCTAGGGTTTAAAGTTTAGTGTTCAGGATTTACGATTTAGGGTTTAGGGTTTTTCATGGTTGGGTGTTGGGGTTCTTAGTTTAGGGTTTGGGGCTTTGGGATTATGATTTATTCATTAAATTTTAGGGTTTAGAGTTCAGGGATTGTAGTTTAGTGTTTAAAGTTTAGGATTAAGTTTTCTAATTTGGGATTAGGCTTCACTGTTTTAAGTTTATGGTTTAAGGTATAGGGTTTAAGATTCAGGGTTTAGGGATTTATTTAAATGTTTATAATTTAGGGTATCTATTTAAAATTTAGTGTTTAGGGTTTACGGTTTTAGATTAAGGTTTAGGGTTTATGTTTTTGAGGTTTACCATTTTTAAGTTTTAGGTGGTTCAGGTTTTCATTTTAAGATTTAAGTTTTAAGGAATAGAATTTTTGTTTAGGGTTTACAGGGTCCTTAAAGGGAGGGGACTCTCAAAGTTGCCTACGTGTTTATTAAAAAAAACATATTACAAGGTCCTTAAAGGGAACCTTCAGCTTGCTACTTCTCGAAAGAGCTACAAAATAAATCAAAAGAAAAACTAAGAGCCGATGGTTCCCTGTTCTACAAATTAAAAAATAACCTAATAACAATTTTTGGGTTAGGGTTTAAGTTTAGTCTCTTCATTTTTGGGATTAGGTTTAGGGTATAAAGATTAGAGTTTATAATATTTTGGATTTTGGTTTTGTGTTTAGGGTCCCCTTTTTTTCTTTATGTTTGTGGTTTAGGGTTTAACGCTTATAATTTAAGTTATAGGGTTGGGGGTTTAAAAATTTTTTGTTAGGGTTTAATATTTAGAGTTTAGGTTTTTAGCTTGGGTATATAAATATATATAGGGGAAACCTACGGAAAGTCTTACGTGTTAATTTAGAAAAGGATTACAAAGTCATTAAAAGGACCTCAAGCTCACTAATGCTTAGGAGAGCTACAAAAAGAAATCCAAAAAAATCTAAGAGTTCGTGTTCCCTACTAAGGAAAAATACAAACTAACCTAGGTACATTCTACAGTTCACAAGAAAGAGCACCCAAAAAGAAGAAAAGAACCAAAAAATAGTATTCGGCACTAGCTTCCCATCCAAAAAGTCACCATGATGAGCACCTGCACTAAGAAGATTCTGCAAAAAGAGATGATACCCAGGAAAGAAAAAACAAAAATAAAAGCAATAGCAAGTAGGATAATAGATCCAATAGATATTCAAAATACCAACAACAGCTAAGCAAGCAAGGCAAAAAGATAACAACCTCATAATCCATAACAATGAAAACAGTAGAAATGTAAGAAGGGTCACAACACTAATGTGCAACCAAAAATCATAGTTAACCATACCAGTACCAGCCACGGGAAGCAACAAGAAGCAAGCCACCTCAGTTGAAATAAGAAAGGAAATTGAAGAAAGATAATAAGAAAACCTCCCAGCAGCCCAGGCAAGAGACCACAGGGTAATGATCGAGGCACCCATGAAGACACGGGCCAAAAGCCATAGAAAAGGGCTCCGAAGAACCAACCAAGAGGCCCTCACCAAACCAAAAAAATGCTCCAGATTACAGTCATCAGGCATGCTCCAAAAGGATTGAAAGAAACACAGCCAAAAGAATTACTAAACCTCACCAACCAACTATATTAGGCCTTGAATAGGCCAATGCATGAGCAAGGACCATCTGAGAACCAAGAAACCAAACCAGACAAGCCAACAAAATCTTAAGAACAGGAAGAATCCAAACACGGCCAAACAGTAAATAAGCCACCCAAATAGCACCATTAAACTCTAATATAAGGAAAACTAATTTTATCTAATATTAAAATACCTTTAAGAGGAGCAGGAAAGTTAGAGGCCAAAAATTCAGCCAAACACTCCAAGCCACACCCCCACCTGGCAAGCCAATAAGCACACACATTACCTTCTTTGTGGACACATGAAAATGTGCAGTTCATAAGGCCCAAAAAATGCTTGATATCCCTCATCAAATAAAAAGAAGTACACACAGTATCCTCAATATAATGAATAAATTTAAAGTAGTAATTTGAGCCAACTTCAATACTAATGATAGTCATATCAAGAGAATAGCATAATCTTAAACCATGGAGTATAACAGAGGTGATAGCATAGTTAACATTACAATTATGTAAGGGACCAGCAAAGGCCAAAATAAGGTTACCATGACAATCCCTGATGACCCCGCCAAAACCCAAACAAGAATTCATGCTAACACCATCCACATTTAACTTATAAGAGTTAGTATGAGGTTTGGTCTAATGAATAAACCTAGGTTCTTTAGGAAGATTATCCACGTCCAACTGAAGGCCTAAATCAGATGCAATAGAAAAATAGTTTTTAATATTCTTTATAGAGAGCAACTTAACAGAATAAAGAGCCACAACCTTGTCTTTAACATTCTGGATAATCCTATGATGACTCATAACCACACCATCATAATGAGAATTATTCCTATCCCACCATAAATACCATAAGATAACGAAAGGAATAACATTTTTGATATGGCCTTTGGACTTAATAAACCAAAAATTAAGCATAGCATTAATAGATAATTTGGCATTAAAATAATTCAAATGAAAAATGTCATCAAAATAGGTCCAAGTTTAACAGCTAAAGGACCAGAAAGAAAAACATGATGCATATTATCCACATGATAACAACATTGGCACTTGGATGGTAAGATAAAGCCTCTTTTCCTTAAGTTGTCATCAATAGGGATGAACTTATGAAGGATTCTCCAAACAAAAGTAGCAACTGTGGAAGGAATACTTTTATGCCAAAGCATATTAAAAATATTATAAACCTCATGGCTAGCCCTAAAAGAGTGCTAAGCATCCTTTAAACTAAAACTACCATCTTTGGTCAAACCACATAAAAGTAAATCATCAGAGTTAGTGTTCAGAGGAAGATTCAAAATTTTTTGAATAATAGAATCAGGAAGAACATTAGAAAGTTTCTGATAATCCAAACAATTATTAGTAAAAAAATGATTCACCTTCTCAACCACAATGGCAGAAGTATTAGTAAGAGAGTCAATAGATTGGCCTCCCAACCAACAATCCTACCAAAAGAAAATATCACCACCACCAAGCCCCCAAAAAATAAAGGGCTCAACAACCCATTTAGTTTTATAAAGTCTCTACCACACTTTAGAATCACCATTGTTAAACCAACAAGTAGTCGGTTGTTTTCTATCCATATATTTTTGATGGCATATGGAAGGAAGTTGGTGCACTGGGATATATCAATGTTAGAGCTGATTTCTATCCTCAACTTCAAAGAGGTTATCAAAGATTGGATGGTGGAGAAACAAAGTATTGTAATTGACGGAGACAACAAAAATGTTATCAACTTACTCAAACAATCTACTTCCTTGAAGAATTGCAGCAAGAAGAATCTCGAAGTGGATCTCTCCTTTCTTGATGTATTTAAAAATGTAATTTTCCTTTTCAGTTCTAGGGAAGGTAACTGTGTAGCCAATGCTAGTGCCCAATTTGCTTTAGGGGGAGATTTTCTATGGGACTATTGCCTTGCTGATGTCCTTCCATCAAGTGTTTATGACTTGATTAGGAAGGATTTTGATAGATTAGCTATCACTTAGGATTGTGTACTTCTTTTCTTTCTGTTTCATTGCTAATTGCAATCCTTCAAAAAAAAAAGTAGTCAGTTCTTTTAACCCATAATACTTGGTAACCATAAAATTAGCCCACATGCTCAAGTTAGCATGAAAGTTGTACCATAACTTAAAGGAAAAAGAATAGGCTAAATCATTCATAGTCTTACACCCCAAAGCCCTTTCATCCAGGACACCACAACACTTTTCCCAAGAGGACCAGATAATTTTAGAATTCCTACTAGCCCCTTTTCAGAGAAATTTATTGAAAATCCTGTCAATTCTATTGCAAACCGCCTGAGTAGGAAGTGAAATTTGAGAAATATAAATAGGGAAGGAACACAAAATACTTTTGAAGGGAATTAATCTATCCCCAAAACTCAAAAAATTAGAATCCTAGGACAGCAGTTTGTTCTATACAGTAGTAATTAAATCATCAAAAAGAAAAGTTCTCTTTTTACCTTTAAAAAGAGGCACCCCTAAATACATCATAGGCAAATGAACATGTAGAAAACCAGTTAAATTTTTAATAGCCACAATACGATCATTAAGCACTGTCTTAAAGGCAATAAAATAGCACTTATGTTGATTCAGAGCAAGGCCGCTAACCATCTCAAATTGATGAAAAAAATTCAAAATTTTGTTAATCCTATTAACCAAAGCATTTGCAAAAATAATAAAATCATCAGCAAAACATAAATGAGAGAGAGGAAAACCATCCAAAGTTTTAAAATAGAGATTAGGGTAATTCTCAAAGAGGTTGTCAAGACCTCTAGAAAGGTACTCAGCAACGATAATGAAGAGGGCAGGAGAAATAGGATCACTCTATCACAGACCCTGGGAAGCTTTAGAAAAACCATTGCTTTTACCATTAACAATGAAAGAAAAATAGGGTCCCTCAATGCAATTTTTAATAAGACTGATAAACTTCAAGTCAAAAAAAAACAACAACATAATATTGTAAAGAAGATTGCAATCAATATTATCATAAGCCTTAGCAATATAAAGTTTCAAAATTATGTTACCACCTCTCACCTTAACATCAAGGTTTTGACAAAATTCTTGGGCTAATAGAACATTATCAGCAATTGCCCACCCTTTAACGAAACCCATTTGAAAGGGAGAGATAATTTTAGGCAAAAAAGATGTTAAATGATTCATTAGAATTTTGGAAAGCAGTTTATTAAAAAAGGTACACAAACTAATAGGTCTAAAATCATTCCAGTTACTAACAAAGTTATTCTTGGGGATAAGCACAAGAGAAGTAGCAATAAAAAACTTAGGAATAGAATTACCAGCAAAAAAATCATTCACAGCAGAAAAAAGTTCATTACTAATAATATGGCAAGATTTTTGAAAAAACTTAGTAGTTAAACCATCCGGCTCGGCAACCGAATCACCATTCATACCAAGAATAACCTCTTTAATCTCCTCTAAATAAGGAGGATTATAAAGATCCTCATTATCCTCTTAAAAAATAAGGTTAAGGATGATAGCAAAATTATCAATATGAGTTGGAGTAAAATCATTATTAAGATATTTTGGAAAATGCAGAATAGCTAGATTAGCAATTTCCAAACCATCCTTGGTAACAAAGCCATCATCACGATTAATATTATGAATATGATTAATAGCACGTTTCCTCCTAACCAAAGCATAAAAATATTTAGTATTGTTATCACCTTAACAAGATGTTTTATAGTAGCTTTTTGTTTCCAAAAGTTTTCCTCTTACACTTACAATTTATAAAGACAATCTTTAGCATCTCTCAATAAACTAAAGTTATCGTCAGAGGGTAGTAGTTGATTTTGAGTCTCAAAAGTGTTAACTTTCTCTTTAGCATACAAAATGTTAGAAAAAAATTCTTTAAAATATTCTGATTCCAATAGTTTAAAATTTTCTTATGCCTTTTCAACTTAAACCACGATCTCCTCATGCCAAAAATAAAGTTATCTAGATGTAAGGGAGCATGCCAGTTTTCCTGAACCAAGTCCAGAAATGAGTCATGGAGCAACCTCATGTTTTGAAACCTAAATTGGAAAGGATAGTTAATAATTCTAGTCTTAAGCCTAATAAGTAAGGGAGAATGATCAGAAAGGGTGCTGCTAAGATGCTCAACAATAGTAGATTCAAAAGAGTTAAGATAAGAATCATTAAACAAAACCAGATCCAACCTTTCCCAAAAATGACCACGATTCCAAGTGAATTTATTACTAGAGAAACAAATATCAATTAAATTATAATCCATAATTATATTATTAAAATCCTCCATCGCATGATAGATAGGAAAAGAACACCCTAAACATTCAGAAGGATTAGAGATGGTATTAAAATCCCCTCCAACAATCTAGGGTAAGTTACAAATATTATGAGACTTAATGATTTATTCCCATAAAATTTTCTTAGTATAACGAGAAGAAGCAGCATAAACAAAAGAGGCAGAACATTATAAATTAGAGCTTTCAATACCACAATGCATAACTTGAGTAAAATCTCTAATAACATCTATATGAACATGATCTTTCCAAAACACCAAAATTTTATTAGACACATTCCAAATAGCAAACTTAAAACCCAAGAATCTAGCCGTACCAAGTAATATATCAGCAAAAATAAGTGGTTCAAGTAAAACATGAATAGAAACATTATAAATACGGCATAAGTCCTTAACTCTTAACTTAGAAGAGGGATACCCAATGCCCCTAACATTCCAAAGAATAGCATTAAACATGAAAATATAGGGATTAATGAGAAGTATGCAATCGAGTGGTTCTAGGAGATTGCAAAATGATCTTCTTATTCTACCTACCTCCTTACTTTGCACGTCAATAAAACTAGTGTCATTATCATCTCTAGCAAAACATTTAGACGCATATACATATCCTCCTTATCAGTAAAGGTATCATCGTGATAGTGATAATTTAAGGGAAACTTACTATCATTAATCATACATGCCTTCCTCACCTCGTGAGGCAGTTCACCTTCCTCAAAGATGGCGCCAACTTCCTCAATGGTTTTATTACTCAATTCATTACTAACATTCTCCTTCACCGTACCATTTTGACAATTGTTCTGGACATTCAACACAAATTGAGAAAGCTAATTATTAGTACAACTATTTTTTAACAACATAGCATCCATATAAGGAAAGTTTTTGTTAGAAACATAAGGATCAATATTAGAAGAAGGAGCAATGTTTAGATTGGGAGAGGTAGCCAACATTTGTTCATCCATATTTTGACAACCAGCGGGTAAAGAAGAGGTAGAGTTAGGAATTTCTCCTTGACCATGAATCAATTCATCACCATTTGGAGGGTCCAGCTCAGCATTAGTTGTGGCAAGTTGTATGGGATCATCAGTGTTGTCTTGCTCTTTAGGATCATTAGCCTCATTTACATCAATATTGGCAGTCACAATATCAAGGTCAACCAAAGGCACATCATTTCCAAGTGATTGTTTGGAAGATTCCTTCTCCTTCTTAAGATGGGGATGTAAACTGTAACACTCCTTAAGCCCATGACCATGCATCTTACAATGAGAGCAAACAATAGGTAAGTTTTCAAATTCAACTTTTTGGAAATAACCATTCAACTCTAAACCAATCCAAATCTCATTAAGATGTTTCTTCGAGATGTCCAATTCAACTAAAATACAGGCCATAGAGGGGTGAGAAATAGATGCCATAGCTTGGTCCATTTGTAGGGGCCTACCAAAAATTGAAGCCAAACCAAATAAAATTTAGGAATTGAAAAAAAGTAGTCTCAGGTTCAAGAATGAGATCCACGCAGGGGCAATAGGAGATTCCTCATGAACATCAAATTTTGGTGTCCATTTGAGTAATCTCATTTGACAACCTTGAATGCATTATGATCTTCTTGAGAAAATGTAAATATAGTCCAGGTCATTACTAAGTTAAGTCATAATATGTCTCAAATCTTGCAAGCTAATTTAGAAAGAACTCGATAATTTTAGATTAATGAAAAACTTACTAATGACATCCAGATTAGGCTGCCTAAGAAGGAACTTGCCTACCAAAGTAAGAGCAAAAGGAGCTGCAAGTTGCAAAACCACAGAGTCATCAAACATCAAAGCCGGACAAATTTTAAAGGAAGTATGAACTAACTGATGTTTAGCAGAAGAAGAGGAAGAACCAACCAAAACTTCCTCAAACAATTGAGACTTACCATTTAGAACCAAAGCAGGCCAAGGGATAGATGAAGACGGAGTTGTTATCTCCCAAAAATAACAAACCCAACAAACAAGACTTCAAAACAAAGCGAATAAAAGATGAAACAAACAACAAAGAACCAAAAAATGAAGGAAGAACCAAAAAAACCATGTCTTGGGCAGAGAAAGAGCAGCTCGGGAGATGAATCCCTAGATCGCCTCCAAATCACCAGAAAAGCAGAGTGTGAGTGTGTTTTGTATAATAGCTAATGACATAGTAAGCACGGCTAGAAAAGATCCTAAGACATTTATAATTTTGGGTATATAGTTTAGGGTTTTGTGTTCAAGATTGTTGTTTTTAGTTTTGGGATTATGATATAGGTTTAGGGTTTAGTGTTAGGATTAGGATATATTAATTAGAGTTATGGGTTTAAGGTTCAGGCTTTACGGTTTATGCTTTTGGGTTTAAGTTTAGGGTTTTATGATTTATGGTTTATATATTTAGGGTTTCTAGTTTTGACTCAATGATTTTTGGTTTGGCATTTAGGATTTAGGATTTAGTATTTAGTGTTTAGGGATTAGGCTTTAGAGTTCATATTTTAGGGTTTAATAATTATAGTTTAGGTTTTACGGTTATGGTATTTATGTTTAGCATTTAATGTTTTAGGTTTATGGTTTATTATTTAGGGTTTTGTAATTAATGTTTAGTGTGCAGGTTTTGGTTTTTTGTGTTATGAATTTTGGGTTTAGAAATTATATTTCAGGTTTTCTAGTTAGTGTTTTTTGTTTTTATTTTTTGGTTTAAGGTTAAGAGTTTATGATATATGGGTTAGGGATTAAGGTTTAAGGCTTAGGGATTAAGGATTTGCATTTAGGCTTTCAGGTATAAAGATATGGGTTTATGGCATAAGATTAAGGTTTATTGTTAGGGTTTTCAGATTTAGGGTTTTGGGGTTAGGGTTTAGGGATTATAGTTTGGGCATTAAGCTTTCAGGTTTAGAGTCTAGAATTTTGAGGAATAGGGTTGGGATATTGGTTTTAGGGTTGTGATATAATATAAAGGATATAGTTTTTAAGATTAGGCTTTATGGTTTTGGTTCTGAATATAGAATTTGTGGTTTAGTGTATATGTTTAGGGTTTAGGTTTTTAGATTTATGGTTTAAGGTTTAAAGGGTTTGGTTTTACGATTTAATGTTTAGGTTTTAGGTTTATGGTATTGAGTTTAGGCATTCTATTTTATGGTTTTAGGTTTTAGGTTAGGGTTAAAATGTCTAGTTATGGGTTTGTAATTTAGGGTTTAGAGATTAGGGTCTTATTTTATCATTTAGGGTGTAAGAATTAATGTTTTGGTTTTAGAGTTAGGGTTTATGGTTTTTGGTTTATGTTTTATAGTTTAGGTTATTGGTTTTAGATTTTTGGTTTAGGGTATTTGTTTTAGAATTTAGGGTATAGGGTTTAGGATTTAAGGCTTACGGTTCATGGCTTAGGTCATTATTTCTAGGGTTCTACTTTTAGGATTTAGATTTTAGGGTGTGATAAAATTTAAGCTTTAGGGCTTTGGCGTATGGTTTAAGTCTTCATCCTATGGTTTAGGGCTTAGAATTTTAAGCAATGGGTTTGGTATTAGGTTTTAGTTTTAAGGGTTTACCATTTAGAATTAAGTTTTAGGACTAAGGTTTAGGGTTTAAAGTTTAGTGTTTCAATTTTAGGGATTATGTTTTTGAGTTTAGGATTTTGGGCTTTAGGTACAACAAAATTCAAAATAAAACTTAAGAGCCGATGGTCTCCTATACTAAGAATTACAAAATCACCTAATAACAATCTACGGTTGCAAGTCAGCAACACCCAAAAAGGAAGATTAGAAAAAAGGAATTTAGCTCATTCTTCCTTGAAAAAGTAGTAACCTTGTCCAAAAATACCTCAGTCCACTGAACCTGCAAGAGAAGTGACTGCAAAAGGGAAATAAGCACAATAACAGGCGGGAAAAATAAGTACTATTTTAACATAATATAAGTTGTGACCGAAATGAGTTTAAGTAAAGGTAGAATACTTCCCAATAAAAAAACTGAACATTCCCTTATTTTTGGCATTATGAAAAACCTCATTGAACACCTTGTACTCACATAACAGAATGGTCAAATAATTACTAAAACTAATGGGTAAATGTATGGAAATCACATGAACGCATACCCAAATAGAACAATCATTCATAACCTGAGCTATAGCAAGATATATAACAATATTATAATAAAAGATATCCCTAAATAATGCATGCATAAAATGAAGCTTCCAGGGGCAGAAGTTACCCGAAAAAAAAACACATACTGGAACGAAACTTGTCCCAACTAAAGAGGAACAAACAACCCAACAGAATAGAGGAATAGAAAATCATCCACAAAAAAGCTGCAGAAAAATAATAGTAATAATTGCATATAAAGAAAATACCAGGAACATAAATACCAAACCCATCCCAACCAGAGAGGAAGATAAGTAACCCATCAGTAAGCCATAGCTGCTTCATTTTGAGTCAATAAAAAAACAAAATTTCTTAGCATCAGCAAAGGGAAACTAGATAGCCACAGAATTTAAATTATCAATGGGAGAATAGCTCAGGTGAGTAGTACATGTACAATCATGATATAACCCCAAATGCCACTCAAATCTAATCCCTGGACTAGCCAAACCAAATCAGCACAGGGAATTGGCATATGAATTGATAGGGAAGTTAGTAATAGCATGATACATGAAGCCAGAGCCACCACCAGAATAGAAAGCTACAGTCAGCAACCCCAAATAAGAAATAGATCCATAATATGAATAGAAGAGCCACAACCACACCTTAAAATGGCAGCACAAACAAAAAACCCCCCATGAAAAAAGTAAGAAAGAACCAAAGTCGAACACCCCCATGAAGCTCCAGCCAAGGAAACGAGAGCAGCAATAAGGGGTTAAATCAGATAAAAAGTAATTCCAATCATTGCTAAGTTTTAACCAACCACAACAGTTAAACACTACCAACCAAAAATAAAAAGGGTAACAGAACCTACCAGAAGTAACAACCAAGTAATATAAGTGAAGCAAAAATGAGCCAACTCGCGAAGAACCAAGCTCCACATCAATAATAATAGAGAAAATGACTGCAGACCAAAGAAGAATAGCAAAGCCTCAAATGATAAGAGTAGCATTCAAAGAAATACAACAACCCAAAAAACTAAAGGAGAACCTAATGACCACCATAAAAAATAAAAATAGCAGATGAATAGATGAAAAGAAAATCAAAACCAATAGCAATAAGACCCAAACATCATACCACTATTTAAAGCGAATATAAGGGAGGCCCAGACAATCTAATCTAGCCAAACCTATCATGTCTTTAGGAAGAGTATGCTCATTGTATTTAGTGAATTCAGACAAGTTGCAACTCAATTTAGCTAAGGAATCGACAACAACATTCCCCTCCCTCAAAATATAAGAAATAGTGTATGTAATGAGGGAAAGCCAATACTTAATATCCCTTAACATATAGAATTTAGCAGGATTGGAAGAGGTGTTACCTTTGAGATAATGAATCAAGAGCAAAGCATCAACTTAAATCTAAATATTAGTGATGATAAGAGAAATGCATAATTGAATCCCAAAAAGAAGACTCTCAATTTCAGCTTGAATAGCATTATTATTAGTAGAGGAACCCGTAAAAGCCACAATCATAAAACCATTAGAATCCTAAATAATACCATCACAACCAGCATTTAAATTATTCATGGAGCCATCAGTATTAAGTTTAAAACATCCCTCTAAAGATTTCCTCTAGTAAAAAATTTTTTTATGATAACCAGCAGTATAAGTACGAAAAACCAAATGAAACTCACAAGCCACAAGAAGAAAACCTTTAAAGTAATCAGCTTTTAATAACATAGCAACAAAAAGCTGATAAATTTTATTCTTAACTTTAGAAATGACACTGGAAGAACCCATTGTAATATTCTCATGCTTAGAAGCATTCTTACTACTCCACAAAATCCAGTAAATTATAACAGGGGGAATATTCCTAATATGACCTTTAGTAGGAGTAAACCAGTCTTAAAGAAGATTACCAATAGAGTTATACCGAGTAGTAGATAGCACATTGAACATGTTGTCAAAATGAATCCAAACTTTTATAGTAATAGGATCCTGAATAAACACATGGTTCATATTTACAATATGGTAGCAACATTGACATTTGGAGACAATATAAAAACCTTTCCTTAAGAGAATAGAATTAAAAGGCAAATAATTATGTAAAATTCACCAAAGAAGAAAAGAGTGAGAGGGGGGTATCCTAGCATGCTAGAAAGATAAATACAGAGATTTTTTAGGAAAACTTTGCCTAATAGAGTTCCAAACTTGTTTAGTATAAAAATTACCATCATTAGAATGATTAAACAAAATGCAATCTTCATTCCCCAAATGAATAGAAATATTGAGAATTAACTTGATAATAAAGTCAGGCACAAAATTGGAAAGTAAATCAATATTCTAACTCTCATTAATAATGAAATCATTAACTTTGCAAGCATAAGTAGAGTGAGTGTATGAAAGGTTATCAATAGAAAAGTTGCCCAAGCATTAATCTTGCTAAAAAAAATGTTGCCAGCTCACATACCCCATTGAATAAACTCTTCACCTTCCCACTTAATATTACATAATCTTTTTCACTTAAAGGAGTCACCATGTTTTAAAAATACAATTCAAAGGGCAATTTCCAACACAATACTTATATACCATGAACTTGGACCATAAACTTTTTTTAGCTCTAAAAGCAAGCCATAGTTTATGATTACAGGTCTTGATCATATCAGTAAAAGTTTTGAAACATAATCTACCCTCATCCATAGCACCCGAACAATTACTCCAAGAGCACCAAACAATAAAATGATTACCATCCTTGATCCCCCAAAGAAACTTTTTAAATAAAGTCTCCATCCTACTACAAACATTTAAGGTCGGACACAAAGTATGTAGCAAATAAATCGGAATAGAACATAGAATATGTTTAGTAAGAACAAGCCTACCACCATAAGAGAGGAAATTGAAAGCCCAAGAGGAACATTTCTTATAGATAGTAGAGAAAATATAATCAAATAAGTGAGAACGTTTCTTACCCTTGTATAGAGGAGTACCCAAATACTTCAATGGAAGAAGCCTCTTTTTCAACCAAATTTTCTTTCAATCCTATTAATATGGGTAGGAGAAATGGACTTAGCAGAAATAAAACAACTCTTAGAGGAGTTAAAAATTAAACCACTAGCATACTAAAAAGAGTTAAGAAATTTAAAAAGAATATAGAGCATTTTAATAGAACCATTAGAGAAAATAATAAAATCACCCGCAAAGCTCAAATGAGTAATGGGAAAACCACCACCCATTCTAAATTGTAGAGTACGGTGGATCCTAAAAAGATTGTTAATACCACGAGATAAGAATTCCACATCAATAATAAAGAGAGCAGGAGATAGAGGATCTCATTATCTAAAACCATGAGAAGATTTGAAGAATCCATGGGACTTACCATTAATAATGATAGAGAAATAACAAAACTTAATGCTATTTTTAATAAGATTAGTAAATTGTAAATTAAAACAAAAATGCTTTAAAATGGTATAAAGAAATTCCCAATTGAGATTATCATAAGCTTTAGTAATATCAACTTTTAAAATTATATTACCACCAGTAACCTTAGCATGTAAATCATGAACTAATTCTTGAGCGAGTAAAACATTGTCAGATGTAGATCTACCTTTCACAGAACTAGTTTATTCTAAGGAAATAATATTAGGAAGAATTAAAGCAAGCCTCCCATAATAATTTTAGCAATAAGTTTATTAAAAAAAGTACATAAACTAATGCGATGAAAATCATTCCAAAAAATAATACTATTAGATTTGGGAATTAAAGCTATGGAAGTAGAAGTAAAAAAATTATAAATAGGATTACCCCTAAAAAATATTCCATTACATTGACAACGTCCTCTTTAATGAATTCCCAAGTATTCTGAAAAAAAACTTATTGGTGAAACCATCAAGACCAGCAACAGAATCAGAATTCATGTCATTCAAAGTCTACCAATTTCCATTTTGGAAGGAATATTAGTCAACATCAAACTATCCTCCTCAATAATACGAGAAGGGATAAATAAGAATTTAGTATTAAAATCCAAGCAGAAGTCAGGGTTGAAAGCTTTTTCAAAATACTCAGCACTCGAAATAGAAATCAAATTAGGGTTCTCAAAAACATCACCTTCAGGTGAAGTGATCTTATGTATTTTCCTACTAACTTTATTATGATTAGCAATGTTATGAAAGTAGGTAGTATTGCGATCACCCCCCACAAGAAATTTAGAGGAGGCATTCTTCCTCTAACAATCTTCTTCTTTTTCTTGATGATTAAACAAAGTAATCTTGCTTCATTTAGAATGCACAAATTATCAAAAGAAGAATTTTGCATGTAAACCATATCAACATTGTCCACATCCTTTTCAGCAAGCAAAATACTAGAAAATATATTCTTTAAGATGCATTTATTCCACCAAGAGAGTTTTTTCTTAAGCCTTTTAAGTTTAAACCAAAGCCTATTCATACCATAAACATTAATAGATGGAAGAAGAGGGGCATCCCAATTGCTTTGCACAATATGTAAAAAATTATCATCAAGAAGGCATATATTTTAGAATCTAAAGCATTGAAAAATATTGCCATATATTTTGGAATCTAAAGGCTTGGAAAATATTACTACTAGTACTATTAATGCTTAATAATAAAGGGGAGTGATCAGAAAAATTTCAGGTTAAGGGCTCAATGTGAGTAGTTTGAAAAGAAGAAATCTAATAATTATTAAAAAGGATGCAATCTAATCTTTGCCACATAGTACCTTATTCCATGTAAAACTATTGACAGAAAAACCAATATCATGCAGGTTACTACTCATAATCATATCGTTGAAATCCTCCACAGCATGTTAATTAGGAGGCTTAGCACCAACTCTTTCAGCAGCATTAGAAATATAGCTAAAATCCCCCCAACAAACCAAGGGGAATATATAGAAGAGGAAAAATTAGTAAGTTGATCCCAAAGAGCTTTCCTCCTAACCTAGAACAGGAGGCATAATCAAAAGAAGCATAATAAGAAACTTGATTAAAAGTAATATTAGTATGAATCAATCAAGGCAAATCCTTGATAACATCGAAATCAATAAAGTGTTTCAAAAAAATCCAAATTTTGTTAGTACAATTACCAAAAGAAAAATCAAAACCCAATTTAGTGCAAACAGAATCTAATTTAGTAGCAGCAACAAGAGGCTCAATTAAAATAAGAAGATGAATATCATAAATCCTATAAAGATTTTTAACTCTATCCTTAGATAGAGATCAACCCACACCCCTAATATTCCATACAAGCGCTTTAACCATTAATAGCTTAGTTAGAGGCTCTAGTGACCCTTGGGGTAATTCCCGACGTGACCTTTTTACCCTTCTTTTTGCAACAAGAAGTATAGCCTTCCTCAGCAATATTAGCCTTTCCATTAGGAGATGACATAGAGTTAATAGTGGAATCCTTAAGACCATCCTTAGGAGTTAAAGTATCAAGAGACCCAATTTCCCCATCCTCCATGTCCTGTAAATTATCCTCATCATTCATTTGATTGTCTTTAAGGAAATGCTCGGATCCACTTCCACGATTATCCTCAGTAACTTGATTAATAGTGCATTCATTAGGGTCATTTTCTTGACTAAGAGAATCCCTATTATTCTCCTCCATTCCTAGGTTAACCAACAAATCAGTCGGATGTTGACCATCCCCAACTTTGTCCCCCACAGCATTCTCACTCACATCCAATAGAACATGTTCCTCCCCATAATAAATAATATCAATAGTATTATTATATTGATCATCTTTATTAGCTTTGTCCAGCAAACCTTCACTCCTAATGGAAATATCTAAAGGGTCAATCACCTTGTCATCTCCAAAAGCTTTTGATTCCTCTAAATGACGTTTAGAGCCTTTTCCTTAAGACGATTTTGACCTCCATGCACAACCGGTTCACCATTATTTGGTTCAACCATAGATTTAGAGGTCATATTGTTCTTTCTAAGTTGAGGATGAGCAACAAAACAACAATTAATTGAGTGTCCATGAATTTTACAATGCAAACAAAATTTCAAAATGTTTTTAAACTAAACTTTCTATAAATACCTAGAATTTTAAGAACCAAGCAAGATGTCTTTAGGTTGCTTCTTAGTGATATCAAGTTCCACCTGAATCCCAGCCACCAAAGGCCTCATACGAGAGGCGGTGGCTAGGTCCGTTTGAAGCGGTCTACCAAAAATGGACCCCAAAGCATGTAGAACATGAGAGTTAAAGAAATGCAAACATAAATTAGGAAAAGAAATCCAAATAGGAACGATGGGTGATTCTTCTTTTACATCAAAAAAGGGTGTCCATTTAAGTAATCTCATTTGACAGTTGCGGATATAATAAGTTTTACTAGCAAAAACCCTACTATAATCAAGGTCATTAGTTAGTTGAATGGAGACATGACTAGCATCAAGTAATCTAATAGAAAAATTACCAGATAATTTAAACTTCCCGAAAAAATTTTGAATAGCAACAAGGTTCGGTCGATGGTCCGAAAACTTACCAACAAGAGTAAACTGAAAAGCGCTAGCAAGTTTGAGAATATCATCATCCGACATTAAAAGCACAGGAAAGCCTTTTACCATCAATTTAGTGAAAGAAAAGGTTGGTTCATTCAAAGAGGAAGATCCTGCTAAAACATCACGAAAAAAATGAGATGTAGAGGCAGAGCGATCAATACTTAGCAAACCTTTCGAGGAAACAGCTGGTACAGAAGAGGGAACTCCCTAAGTATCAGGTATCGAAGAGGACAGATCCGCCTCCATAAGGAGAAGAGAACGACCTAAGGCCAACCGGCCTTAAAAATAAAAGAAATCAAAACCCCAAAATAAAATGCAAGAAAAAGATTACATGAGAATGGTGGAAATCATGAATAGGAATAGTGGAAGCCGAAGTGGCACCCAGAATCGCCAGAGCCAGAACTAGCCATTTAAATTTCAATGATTTTTGAGCTTCAGGTTAGGTTTATTGAAAAAGATAATAGGGTTGAGGGTTTCAGGTTTAGGTTTAGCAATTAGGGTTTGAGGATTATGTTTAGGGCTTATGCATTATCATTTCTCTTTTTTTGGTTAAAACACATAGAAGGGGCCTACGTGTTGATATAAAAAAGGGTTACACATCCTTAAGGGGATTGCCAGCTCGCCATCGCTCAAAAGAGGTACAAAAAGAAAGAACAAAATAAACTTAGGGACGGTGATCCCCAATAAGCATGAGTATAAAAGAACATAATAACATTCTAATAACCAAAAAAGGAAAAGAAAAATAAAGAACATTCACCTTTGCCTTCCCCAACGTAAGAGGACCATACATAAAATGAGCACTAGTCTCCAAAAACCTATAAAAAAGGCCTGCAGGGACACAAAAGAAAGCAATTAACAAAATCCAAAAGAAAATAAGACAAAAAGAAATATTACCAGAGGAGTAGATGAATCTGCCAATAAGAATAGGGTTATGCTGTTTGGAATTATAATGATTAGTATTAAAATTGAGCACACTGTCAACTAAAGTAATAGGGACTAGGATTATTAGGGTTTGGGGTCTGGCATTTAGGGTTGGATTTAGTGTTTAGGGTTTATGGTTAAGGGAATAAGGTTATAATTGTTTAGGGTTTAGGGTCTAGACTTTAGGGTTTTTAGTGTTTAGTTTTTAGAATTTTAAGCTTAGGATTTAAAGTTTCGGGTTTAGGATTTAGGGTTTAGGTTTTACTATTATAGTCTGTGGTTTAGGGTTTATTTTTAAGGGAACAATATATAAGGTTTGCATTTTAGGTAACAAAAAATAGGGTTTAGGATTTATTTTTAGAGTTTATAGTTTATAGTTTAGTGTTTAAAATTTATTGTTAATGTTTAGTTATTTAGGGTTTATGGTTTTGAATTTAGGGCAAAGGGTTTAATGTTGATGGTTTATGGTTTACGATTTAGGGTTTATGGTCTAATTTAGTGTTTATGATTTTAGGTTTAGGATTTTTTCTTTAACATTACATGTTGTGGACTTAGTGTTTATGGCTAAAGGTTTAGTGATTAAAATTTAAGGTTTTGTGTTTGGGTTTAGAGTGTAAGTTTTAAGGTTTAGTATTTTGGGAACTAGATTGAGGGTTCTAGGTTTCTCATGTAGGTTTCACAGTATATAGTTAGGGTTTAGGATTTTCATTTAGGTTTTAGGGTTTACAATTTAGGGTTATGGTTGAAGATTTTTTTGAAGATGTTAGGGTTTATGATTATGGTAATAGGATTTAGGATTTAAGGTTTTTTATTATGATTTATTTTTTTTATTTGTATTTTTGGGTCAGGGTTTTGGGTTTACGATTTAGCGTTACAATTTAGCTATATGTTTTCTAAGTTTAAAGTTTACGATTAGGGTTTAGGGTTTATGGTTAGGGTTTAACATTTAGTATTTTATGTTTAGGATTTTTTTCTTGGGATTAGGATTTAGGGTATAGAGTTTAGAATTTTCAACATTTATGGTTTTAGGTTTAGAGTTTAGGGTTTATAGTTTATGATTCCAGATTTTTTTAGGTTTAGGGTCCAATATTTAGTGCTTAAGGTTTAGTATATAGGGCTTAGGTTATAGGGTTTAGGTTTTTTGTTTTAGGGATTAAGGTTTCTGTTTTAGGTTTTAGGGTCCTTTATAGTTATGGGTTTAATTTTTGGTTTATGGCTTAGGGTTCATGGTTGAGGGTTGGGCTCAATGTTTAGGGTTTTAGTTTAGTATTTAGTCTTTAGCAATGAGGATTTATTGATTAGAGTTTAGGGTTTAGGTTCTAGGGTTTCTAGTTTGGTGTTTAGGGTTTAAGGTTTTTTTTGGGTTAGGGTTAGGGTTAGGGTTTAGGGTTTAAGATTTAGGGGTTTTTATTTTTTGATAAAACCCATACAAGGGTTTAGATTTAGGGTTCATAATTTATTATTTATAGGTTTATGGTTTAGGGTTTAGGCTATTGTATTTTACGTTAGGGGTAAGGGTTTAAGGTTTAGTATTTCAACTTTAGAGATTAGGGTTTAGGTATTTGTATTTAGGGTTTGGATTTTAGGGTTTCATGTTTGTGATTTTGGGTTTATAGTTCATGCTTTCTGTGAACATTTAGAGGAGGTTCTGAGAACTCGTTGAAGTATCCCTAGGCACACAAAGAGGCGGGGGGGGGGAGAAATGAATTGGGTATTTTCCAAAATTACCCTTTTAAAAATATTTTTCCATGGCTTATGATAATTCTAACCAAGTTAGAAAATGCAAGCAAAAGAAAATACAAAAATCTTTATTTTATTTTTCAACTTTTTGTAACACAAATAAGTAATAAAAAACTATTTTTAGATTTTATTTTTCTAACACAAATTAAATCTAAACAAGTAAAATTTATAATTCAACCATGAATTACAATGAAATAAAAAACCCACTTCAAAGTAAAATGAAAAAAATAAACAGCAGAAAAAAAAATCAGAAAGAACCCACCAGAATTTTATAGTGGTCCGGTCAACCTTGACTTATGTCCACTCCCAAAGTCCTCCTATTTGGGTGTTGCACTAACACTATAGTAACTCTCCTTTTTGCTTTCACATCAAGGAGGAGAAGCCCTCACAAATCACTTCCACCAAATTGGTGCGGTAGAAAACTGAAAGCTATTTCACTCTTCTGATGATGATAATGAACCTCGAAGTGCTTATCACCCTCCTGGTGATGGCATCATACCTTTGAAAACTTTCTCACCCTTCAGGTGATGGCAGAGAGCCTTCAATATTTTTGGCACTCACCTAGTGAAGGTAGAGAACCCATGATATTTTACCTTGAAGCATCTCTCGCAAGAGAAACTCCAAGAAATCACCAAAGCCATTGGAGGAGACAAGGTGCAAGCTTGCCTGGAGCAACTGTGTGAAATCCCTTCACACTCCTTCTCCCTCACACAAAACCTCACCTTCTCATTCTCCAAAGCCCATGAGCTCTCCCAAGAATTCTCCGTCAGAGTTCCTTTAATAGTTAAAAGTTTTCTAGACAAATTGGAATTTCATAAGTATAAGGTATCAAAAAACCCTAATTATTCAATTAAACCATCACTTTTCATACAGTATAATCTAGGATCATACATTATGATTAGTTCAAAATAGGGGTTCATCCAGTATGATGGAACAATCATTCGAATGATTTGTTCAAATTCTATATAGTGATCGTATAATACAATAGGATGATCATCTAGTACGATTAATTCAATTATATATTGTTTGTATAGGATGGACTTCAGGATGAATGAAATTCATCTCTATTAGTCATCTAGTATGATTGACATCATACTGTATGAGTAGTTCAAGAATCAAGGTTTCATTCGATATAATCTCCAAGTCGATAAAATTTCATCTCTATCAGTAATATAAATGATTTATATTATATTGCACGGTTGGCTAAACTTATTAAATGTTGATTTAATTGACTAGTAAGGAGGATTAATTTAAGTAAAAATTTAAATATCATACAATACGATTAGTTCAAAATATGAATTTTAAAATACTTACTTAAATCGTATGACTACAATAGTTTTCTAATGGAAATGAATCGTATAGTACGATCTATGTCGTATGGTATGATTAGTTCAAATGTATTTATTATAGGATTAACCATTAAAATTAATTTTTCATTAAATTGATCATATAGTACAATCTAAATCGTATGGTACGATTAGTTTAAAAATAATTCCAACTCATTTTTCTCACTCCCCTAGGTATTATGTATGATAATCAATTTAGCATATAACCTTAAATAGCGAGTCTTAAGAAATATAAATGAAGAAATTAAAAATACGAACTATTTCAAACCATGCTATTCTACCCCAACTTGAACCTCCAACATCCATTAACAGTGTTTGATGTGCTTAAAATGCTAGTACATATAGAAACATAATACACAATATAGGTGCTAGGAGATTAAAAATTCAATCAATAATTTTTTTTTAGGAAAAACCCGCTATGGGGCCTACATGTTAATACAAAAATATATTACAAAGTCCGTAAAGGGAACCTTCAGCTTGCTACTACTCGAAAGATCTACAAAACAAATCAAAAAAAAAACCTAAGACCCTATGGTTCCCTGTTTTACAATTTACAAAATAATCTAATAAAATTTTAGGTATGCAAGAGGATAGAACCCACAAAAGAAGAAAAAAGTCAATAGTTTTGGCACAAAATTCTCGATTCCTTCAATCTGCATGAAAATAAGACTACAAAACTAAAAGATCTCTAACAGGATATATGTAGAAATATAACTAATCAACAAGAAAAACCAAAGGATGCCGATATCTAAGATGGAAACCATCTGTAACATACCAACACTATAGAACGAAAAGCAATTAGCCATGTTATAATCATCAACAAAATGGAAAAGAACACTATTGAGCAAATGATAAGTGCATGAAATACTAATATCCAAATGCAGAAAAATGTTAAGTGCAAAATGAGAGAGTTCCAAAAAAAGAAGGAATTCATAGTGCATGCCTTTGTGCCATAAATTGTGATTTCTTGGAATAAACTGCCTGGGAAATAAAATGCGAATCATGAAAATACCAGCTGACTGAATGATCCTCAAACAAGACAGACCCCAGTATGGGAAAACAAAATTGTATCTATCCTTCCACTTTAAAAAGAGAAATAATATAATAATAATATCTAAATGAAGCAACCCTGTTGTAATTAAATCCTGCCCAGCCTGTAGAGGAAACGACAGAAGCCTGCAGAGGATCCAACCCAAATAAGGATGAAAAAAAATAAAGGTAGCAATAAGTAAATCCCCATAGAGATCCCCCCCATATAGGAAGAGATAGAAATAACTAACCAGCAAAACATACCAGTTACCAGAATACAAAGGAAGCAGTAAAGAGTAGATATTAACCGAGAGGTAAAGAGCACAGACAACACATAAAAATTAAAATGGAAAGTTCCAAAAAGAATAGAACTAAGTAACTCTAACATAAGGAATGCCCATACAATCAAGCCAAGCTAAACACAACAATCTTGGCAGAATAGAGGATCCCACAAATTCCATAAAATCCAACAGGTTACAACCTAAATCAGCTAAATAGTCAGCAACAGCATTTCCTTCCCAATATATGTGAGTTATAGAAAAATTAAAAAGAGACAACCATTATTTAATCTCTCTAATAATATAGAAATAAGAAGGATCAGCAATTCCATTTCCAGAAATAAAATGGATAGCAAGCTTAGCATCAGTTTCAATCCAAACATTAGTAATCCCAAGCGAAATGCATAATTGTAACCCATACTTTAAAGCCTGAACCTCAGCCATAATTATAATAGTAATATAAGAGGGACCCACAAAAGCAGCAATAATATGGCCATTGAAATCTTTGAAGATACCACCACAACCAGATTTCAACTTTTTGGAAGCGTCATAAGTATTAAGTTTGTAGCATCCCAAAATAGGTTAAATCCATCTAACTAAAATTTCATTAGAGATTTGGCTATTAGGCCTAGCACCCAAAATGCCAAATTTCTTGGCAATTTGAGAGGGGTTGTTAAAAAAATCCAAATTAATCAACTTAGCCAAAAATAAATGTCCCACTTTATCCTTAATCTTGAGGACAATGGACGAGGCTTTCGTAATGATATTCTCATACATTAGCCTCATTCCTACTTTTCCAAAGAATCCAACAAATAATGGTGGGTAACACATTTCTAATATGCCTCTTAATAGGAACCACGCAATCATGCATGATATTATTGATGTTGTTATAGTTCTTACAGAATTGCGTAATAAATAAATTGCCAAAATAAAGTCAAACTTTAAAAGCAACAGGCCCATTAGCAAAAACATGATTCAAATTCTCAATATGATAGCATCTTTTGTATTTAGACACAATATAAAAACCTTTTTTCATTAATATAGTGTCAATAGGGATATAACTGTTAAAAATCATCCACATTAATATAGAATAAGAAGTCGGGATACCTTTTTTCCAAATGGAAGAGAAAATCTTAGACTTAGGTTACACATACCTAATAGAATGCCACACCTCTTTGAATGTAATGCTCCCGTCGTTTGGGTTATTAAATAAAATATAATATTTCTGATCAAGTTGTAATGATACTTTCAAGATGAGATTAATGAAAAAATCACTAATCATATCAGCAAGGTAATTCAAGTTCCAAGTCCCTTCTTGAATAAAATTAGCCACTTTATAGGTACTATTGGTATGAGTATTGAGTAAATTATCAATAGAAGAGAAACCAAGCTAGTTATCTTGCTAAAAAAAAGATATGCCCACACCCCAAACCCCATTAAATGAAATTTTCAGCATCCCATTTAATATAACACAGCCTTTTCCAATTGAAGGAATCCCCATTTCTGAAAAAGCAATTAAGAGGATGCTTACCAACACAATATTTAGTAATCATAAACTTCGACCAAAGGCTTTTTTTAGACCTCAGATTAAACTAGAGTTTATAAGAAAAACCAAGAGCCATGTCACTTAAGTTCTTAAAACCCAACTTGCCTTCATCCTGGAAAACAGAGCATCTATCCCAAAAAGCCCATAAAATAGCAGATTTACTTTCTTTGGCCCCCACAAGAAATTTGTTAAAAATCCTTTCTAGTCTAGTGCAAGTATTCTTAGTCGGAGATAAAGTGTGAAATGAATATATAGAAATGGAGCAAAGAACACTTTTAATTAAAACTAATCTTCCCCCAAAAGAGAGAAAATTAAAAGCCCAAGAAGAATGTTTTTTGTGGATATTACAGCAAATATCACCAAATAAATGAGATATCTTCCTACCTTTATAAAGTGGAGTGCTGAAGTACTTAAGGGGTAATTGCTTAAGTTAAAAAACATACTTATCCTGAATAGAGGAGATTCTAGGTTGAGTAATGGATTTAGTATTGATAAAGAGACTTTTCATAGGATTAAAAATTAAAACAGTAGCCCTTTGAAAAAGACCAAGAAATTTAAAAAGGATTTGAAGCATCTTCCTGGAGCAATTTGTAAAAATAATAAAATCAACAGCAAAACTTAAATGAGACACCAAAAAACCACCAATAGTACGATACTATAAGTTAGGATGCTTTCTAAAAAGTTCATTAAGACCTCTAGAAAGAAATTTAACAGCTATAATAAATAAAGAAGGAGATAAAGGATTCCCTTGCCTATGGCCATGAGTAGAGTTAAAAAAACCATGATTCCTACCATTAATAATCACAAAGAAATAGCAATGCTCAATACTATTCTTAATGATCCTAATAAATTCATTGTTGAAACCAAAAGAATGAAGCATACTGTAAAGAAATTCCTGATTCATATTATCATATGCTTTTGTAATATCAGTTTTAAAAATGACATTCCCATCCTCAATTTTAGCTTCTAAATAATGCACTCTTGAGCTACTAAAACATTATCAAAGATAGAACAACCTTTAGAAAAACTAGTTTATTCAAGAGAAATGATATTATGAAGAATTAGAGCTAATCTAGACATAATTAATTTGGCAATGAGCTTGTTGAAAAAAGAGCACAGACTAATCAGGCGAAAATCACTCCAAAAGTTACTAACATCACTCTTGGGAATCAAAAAAATAACATTAGAGGCAAAATATTTTGGGTAGGGATTACCTTTAAAGAAATCAATAACAACATTAATTAAGTCCTCTTTGATGATATGCCAAGTTCTTTGAAAGAATTTAGTAGTAAAACCATCTGGTTTGGCCACAGAATCAGTATTCATCTCTTTAATAACCAACTCAATGTCATTTTCAAATAGAATTTTAGTGAGCATAATGTTATCCTCTTCAAATGCAAGTGACGGAATAAAAGAAAAATCTAAATCTAAAGCAGGAATAAAGTTTTTGTTAAACACCTCCTTAAAATACTTAACACCAGAATCATAAACCAAATTAGGAGACTCAAAATGCTATCCTTCAGGAGTGGAAATATTGTGAATATAACTATTAATTTTTTTATGGTTAGCAATATTGTGAAAAAATTTAGTGCTTCTATCTCCCACAACTAAAAACTTGCAGGCAGCTTTTTATTTCCATTAGGCTTCTTCTTGTTCTTGAAGATTAACTAATATATCCTTGACCTTATTTAAAGAAGCAAGGTTTTCTATAGAATGAAGATTTATATAGATATTATCAGCTAAATCAACTTGTTTCTCATCTTCCACAATATTAATAAATAAATTCTTAAAAACACATTTATTCCACCAATTTAAATTTTACTTTAGTCAATTGAGCTTAGGCCAAATCTGAGTCATACAAAAATAATTATTATTGGTAAACAATAGAGCATCCAAATTAGCTTTAACATTAGAAAGGAATGAAGCATACAAAAGCCACATATTTTGAAACCTAAAACTAGAAGAACAAGAATTGTCATTTATAGAAATGATCAAAAGTAAAGGAGCATGATTATAGAGAGTTCTCGACAAATGCTCAATATGGATCTTTTGGTACTTAGAAATCCAAACAGTATTAAGAACAATATGATCTAAAGGTTGCCACATAGTAGCTTGATTCCATGTAAAGGCATTACCAAAAAAACCAATATCATGTAAATAAGAAGCTAATAATGTATCATTAAAATTCTCCATAGCTTGGTAATTAGGCAATTTCATACCAATTCTCTAAGAAACATTAGTGATAGTATTGAAGTCACCACCAACCATCCAGAATTCAGAGATATTAGAAGAAAAATACACAATTTCATTCCATAAAATTCTCCTTTCAAATCTAGAGCAAGAAGCATACACAAATGACACAATGCAAGAAAATTGAAGATAATTGATATTAGTGTGCACAATTTGAGGAAAATCATTAAGAATGTTTAAAGTTACCCAATGTTTCCAAAAAACCCAAATTTTGTTGGAACAATTACTAAAAGAGGAATCAAACCCAAATTTAGTATGCATGGAAAAAATCTTGGAAGCCGGAATTAAAGGATCAAGTAAATCCAAAACATTAATATTTTAAATCCTTCATAACTTCTTGACCATATCCCTAGAAGGAGGGTTTCCCACACCCCTAATATTCCAAATGATGGCTTTAAATATTGGTAGGAGAATTATGAGAAGCTCAGGTAACTTTGGAAGATTAACCTTCTGAGAGTTTGTTTCTTTTAGATTTCTTCTTCCCCACTTTAGTATAAGCCTCATCCATCATATTGGCATTTGAAGGAGTAGACAACATAGAGACACCATTCAAACCTATAGATTTTCCTATTAAAGCAACATCTTTGTTAGGAACAATTTCTCCTTCCTCCATGTGTCCCTCATTTCCTTCCTCATTGTCCACTTGTTCACCATTACAAACATTTAAAGTACATTGATTATGCATCACATCTCCATCAGCACTAACATTAGAAGAATCAATATCTCCATTTCCATTTTGGTCTGAATCCTTTAAAGGCAATCTTCTAGAATCCAAAGATTCTTCTTCTATGTCTTGACAAACCAATCCATCCTTTAGGGCCAAAAGTTGAGATTCCTTTAAAGAATGATTTCCATCATCAGTTTCCTCCTCAATATTAGGAATATTTATAGGTATTATAACCATGTTGTCTTGATCAGCCATATTATCATTGTCCACTTATAAAGGGATATGAATTTCATGATCAATACCATCATTCTTATCAAAATGATCCACATTTTTCCCCTCTTTGCTCCCCCTTTTGAAATTTGTGTGAGCCACAAAATATTCATTAAAAGAATGTCCAGGAATTTTATAATGAGAGAAAAAATCTAGTAGGTTTTCTAAATCAACCTTTACAAATAACCTAAACTTTTTGATCCAAGCCATACTTCACGTGGGTGTTTTTTGGTAATGTCAAATTCCACCAAAATTTGGACAACAGAAGGCTGAGATCATGAGGTAGTGGCCTAATCAGCTTGAAGAGGCCTTCCAAATATGGATCCCAAAGTGTGAAGAACATACGGATTAAAGAAATGCAATCTCAAATTCGTAAAAGAAATCCAAACAGGAATGATAGGAGACTCTTCTTTAATATCAAAGTAAGGAGTCCACTTCAAAAGACTCATTTGATAGTTATAAATATAATAAGATCATCTTGCAAAAATCTGGCTATAATCCATATCATTCAATAGTTTAATAGCAACATGCCGAGCATCAAGTAATTCAATAGAGAAAACACCAGAAAATTTGAGATTCCCAAAGAAAGACCTAATCGAGTCAAGATTATGACACCTTAAAGAAAAATTCCCTACAAGTGTATATTGATACAGAGAAGCAAGTTTCAAAATGTCATATTTAGAAATCAACAAAGCAGAGAAACCTTTTACCAAAGACTTAGTAAAAGCAAAACTAGAATCCTTTAACAGAACACCACCAACAAGAATATCATGAAAAGAGTAAGATTTTGGGTTAGAATTGTTACCAGTATCACAAAAGAAACCTTTATTGCTAACCACTGAGGCAGCTGGCGGATTACCCCAAGGAGAGGGCTTAAATAAAGATGGACCAGCTGCCAAGAGGAAGAATCAGAATGAAAAACAAAAGTCTTAAAGGCCTTAGGTCATGAAAAAGTAAAATAGTTCTGCACAATCGAAACAGCAAACCAAAATCAACCAAGATCTACAGTGTCACGACCGAGCTACAACAGGAAAAGCTTGATCGTTAGAGCATAACAGCAGAGTGAAAAGAGAATATAGACGTCAGGATTAATTCAATAAATAATATTTATTATCATTAAAATCATAATTTAGGGATCATGGATTGGAAAAATCTCCCCCTTTTTTATAAGGGCAAATATTTTTAGTTGAAAATACAAGTTAATATTTTTCTCCTAATCCCCCCTCACTAAGTGGAAGATTTGAAAATAGGGGTAAGTTATAATTTTTTTTGTTTGTTTTTAATATACTTTTATGCTAAATGAAAAAGTGAAAGTGTAATACAAACATAAGATTCACAAAATGCACTATATAAAAAAGAGGAATAAATACACATACAACGAAACGACTAGTTGAATCGAGTGATGTTGTTTGGAGGCTATGAGTAAAGATAAGGTGATTTAAAGAGGAAGTGTTATCTTGGGGGATAAAGAAGACTTATTTTTTAAGATGGATACTCCTAAAAGAGTGGAGTTGGGGGCTAGAGAGTAGAGAGAGAGAGAGAGAAGAAACATTTTTTTTTCAAATTTTTGAGTAAGAGTTTTTTTTCAGCGGGATTCTTTGTTGCTGGTGATGCTCGCCGGACTTCACCAGTAGGTTGCCCAATGATTGGGCATCGTCCATCGCCTGGTGTGACATCTAACCTTGGAGGTGTCGTTCATCATATTGCTGTTTTGAATATGGCTATTCTTGAGGAGCGTAAAAGATCGTCGAAAGGGGCTCCGATTATTAAGGATAACGTTGTCTTTGAGCCAAAAAAGGTTTCTTATGTTGAAGGTAAAGGCACAGGAATTTCTCTTGTTGCTGATTGCAAGACTTCATAGAATTTCAACTCTCGCGAACTTTCCCCATTCAAATCTGATGACCTTGAGGCTTCGTCGTCAGGTATGAACATTTTTGTTAATAGATTTGGAAATTCAAATGCAATCCCTATCATTAACGATGGTGTGATAAATGTGAATTCCCTGTTATCCAAAAACATAAATGTTTGTGATAGTGATGACAACCTTGTGAATGGGAGTTCTG
The DNA here is from genome assembly GCA_019925795.1 of Dendrobium chrysotoxum. Classification (NCBI taxonomy): domain Eukaryota; kingdom Viridiplantae; phylum Streptophyta; class Magnoliopsida; order Asparagales; family Orchidaceae; genus Dendrobium; species Dendrobium chrysotoxum. The sequence goes on along the minus strand of CM034304.1, from coordinate 7,673,265 downwards.
GTCTTGAAGATCTTCTCACAAATAAGGTTGAGATTCCAATTGGCTTCCCGGGTGTCGCTTCTTCGAAGGTTGGAAAGATGAAATCTGATCTGGTTGACGTGCAATATTGTAATTTTGGAGATTTAGGTGGTTGTGAATTAGGATCTTCTGTTCTAACATCCCGCCCAGCTATTGGAAATCAGCATAATGCCTAGATCAAAAAGGATAATATTAAGGTTTCTAATTTAGACTTTGGGAATTGTCTATCGGAGGATGGATCTACTGTCAGGCTCCATGAGAAATGAGAATTGGAGAATTCTTGTAAGCTTCAACACTCTTTAGTAGTTAAGGTCTTCAGTGGAGAAGCTCCTTTAGCTCTTATTACCTCTGAGCTAAGGAAATAATGGCCTCAGTTTGGGAAATTCCATCTCACGGTTCTTGGGATGGGGTGGTTTTTATGTTCCTTATATTAACATGAGCACATGGATGCTATTTTATCCAATGGTCCTAGGTATGTAAATGGCCACATCATTGGGATTGATAGGTGGTCTCAAAGTTTTTCTCCCAGTTCACTTAAAGGATTGACTTCTTTAATTTGGATCAGGTTGCCACATCTCCCTCTACAATGCTGGGACGAAATCAACATCTACATAATAGCTTCTTTGGTTGGGAAGCCTTACATGATTAATGGAAATATGTTTTAATGGGTAAGAATAGAGTTTGGTAGACTTTGTGTTTGCGTTAAGCTGGATGCTAAATTTCCTTTGGGTGTTTGGGTGGAAGGTTCTGGAGGTAACTTTTATCAAAAAATTATATATGAAAGACTTCCTCACTTCTGTTTTAGTTATGGGAAAATTGGACATGATAAAAATGATTATGTGAATGAGACTTTAGAGTCTAATGTTTGTTCTAAAAGTCAAATAGTTGGTGATAATCCCAACTTCACAACTGCTATTGGAGCATATGCACCAATTAGGGAAATCTTATAGAAGAAGCTGGCAAGTCAGTTTATGGCCCTTGGATGTTAGTTAATCATGGGAAGAGAAGGTTTAACAAACCTATTTACAAGAAGTTTCATTATCGTCCTTTAGGCAAAAAAGGGAGAAAGACTTTTGCTGTTATGGGAGGAGAAAATGTAGGAACATAGTTGATCAATATTCCCAAGGTGGTGAGTGTTCTGGATCCTGTTCAGGGGCCTTCCGATAGCTCCTCTCCAAGTAAATTGCTTATTGATAATAATTCTGCTCCAGTTGTGGTATTTTGTACAATAAAGCCTGCTGTTATCAATGATGATAATTGTTTTAAAGCTCTATTGGAACTTGTAGAAGAAGGATAGATTATTCAACACAATTTGGATATGGTTGTTGACGCTGAGGCTTTTGGTGATCCCAGGGGTTCTATTATTTTTAATTAGGATGTAGGAGTGTCCGGGAGGGATGAGAAGAATTGTAGTTCTCAGCCAGCTTCAAAGAGGAGATCTAAACAAATTAAAGCTTTGGGTCCAATAAGTTCAGTCATTAGGAGCAGGAGATTGGAATTGGAGGCAAAATAAAACCATAAAGATAAAGTGGGGATTTCTTCCCCTCTTTTACAATGATGTCTTCCATTGGGTTTTGGAATTGTAGAGGAGTAAGGAAGAGGAGGGCTTCTCTATACCCTAAGGAGTTTGTGAAGGAGAATGGCATATTTTTCTTGGGTTTGTTGGAAACCAAAATTGCTTTGGTGGATAGAAGGGATGTTGATTTATTAATTGGTGCTAAGTGCTATTATTATCAAGTCCCATCAGAAGGTTTGTCTGGTGGTATGATGGTGGATTGGAAATCCAATATGGCTTCTTTCAAAGTTTTGGAATCTTCTCACCAGTTTATCATTGGTGAGCATGATGCTCTTAGTAGAGGAAGATGGAGAATAGCTACTACTTATGGGAGCAAGGATGTATATAAAAGGAGAAGTCTTTTGGAGAAGTTACAATAGTACTCGGCTAAAGAAGTTCCTATGAGATTGGGGGAGATTTCAATTGCCTACTTGATAAGGGAGATACGAGGGGCGGCAAAAGGTTTGCTTTTTCCCTAGGACCCAAGGAGATGAAATCTTTTTTGGCAAATAATGATTTACATGAAATGGGCTGTATTTGGCCTATATTATTCTGGAGTAACAATAAGTCAGGAGCTGATAGAATCCTTGAAAGGTTGGACAGATGTTTTGTCAACTCTATGGCGTTAAACTCACCCCATCAATTGGTGGTCAGACACCTAGCTTGAGTGGCGTCGAATCACTGTCCAATTATATTAAATCCTGTTCAATTAAAATTTTAGTTAAATAAGAGCATCAAGTTTGAAGACATTTGGGTCTCTAATCTAGCTTCTAATGTTGTGGTGAGGAATGTTTGGATGAAGAAACTGGTGGGTGATCATGGCCAAGTTCTAAACTCCAAGCTAAGAAGATCATTAAAGGCCTGGTACTACTGGAGCAAGGCTAAGCCCAAATCTCTTGCTCAGGTAAAAGATACTCTTTTGAAGGAGATTTTGGATCTTTAGGAAAAAGAATCCTTTCAGGGAGGGCTCTCGATGGAGGATAGCTAGATTCTCAAAAGCGAAGTGAGTGAATTTAATTCTAATTTAGCTCGTCTTAATACTTGGTGGAGGCAGCGTGCAAAAGTTAAATGGGTGACTGAGGGTGATTACAACTCCTATTTCTTCCAAGCATTTGCTAGTGCAAGGAGGAATGCTAATTTCATCTTTAAGATCAAAGATGCTAAGGGATTAATTATTGAGGATCAACACCAGATTGAAGACACATTAATTTATTTTTTCAAGGAAAAATGGAATGGTAAGAATTATAATTTGGATGGTTGGCCTGCTGCGTGGAGACCACTGGATGTTAAAGATTTCAGGTTGCTGAATAAATTTTTAGTTTTGAAGAAGTGGAAATTATTATCAAGCAATCTGGCAGTAACATTGCTCCTGGATGTGATGAAGTTACTTATCCCTTTCTTAAAGCCGATTAGTCTATCATTAAAGAAGATTTTTGGAATGCTCTAAACCAATTTTGTCTCTAGGCCAAATTGAACTCCAAGTGGAAACAAACTGCTATAGTCCTGATTCCTAAGGTAGCTGATCCTAAATACCCCTCCAATTTCTGACCCATTAGCTTGTGTAATGTTGTTTATAAGGTTGCTACCAAGGTCATCTTAAATAGAATTTCACCAATCATTTCTAAACTGATCTCTGAAGAGCAGGTGGCCTTTAGAAGGGTAGATCCTTGTCAGATCATATTTTGTTGGCTCAAGAAATTTTTCACAAATTCAGTTTTCTAAGTCTTTTAAGGGATTTGTTTGCTTTAAATTAGATTTGGAGCAAGCATACGATTCTATGGGTTGGTCCACTCTAGAGAAAGCCCTTAGTTATATTGGTTTTCCGTCTGTTATTTCTAACCTGATTTTGGAATGTGTTAAAAATCCAAAATTCTCTCTGTTAATTAATGGGAATTCTTCTACTTGGATTGATGCTAAAAGTGGATTTCGATAAGGTTGTCCCATATCACCTTTTCTATTCATTCTTTATGCCTAGCTTCTATCTAATGCTTTTGAATAAAAAGGTGATGAGTATGGTGTTCGGCTTTGCTCTAGTGGCCCCAGAATCTCCCATCATTTGTATGCAGATGACATCATCATTTTCTCTGAAGCCAATTTAAAGGTTGTTAAGGACATTAAAGGTATAGTGGCTGACTTCTGTGGTTGGACTAGGCAAAAAGTCAATGTGAATAAGTCTTCTATTCTGTTTGGCAACTTAGTTAGAAGAAGGAAGAAAAAAGCTATTTCTAGAATTATGGGTATTAAAGGAGTCAAAGAGTTTCATTATCTAAGGATCAAGATTGCTCTAAGAAGGTTAGTTGTAGCAGATTTTCAATTTATAATTAATAAGACCTTGAAAATGATTAATGTTTGTGGAGGAAAGTTCATTTCCTTGCCTGGGAAGATTAATTTGGTAAAATCTATTTTGCTCTCTTACACTATTTTTCATTGCACTCACTCCTTGATCCCTAAAAGTGTTCTTGATGAGATAGATAAACTTTGTAAAAGTTTTATTTGGAATAAGGTGAATGGGAAATGTGGTCTTCATTATGTTAGTTGGAACGTGATGTGCTGGCCTTTCAAATGGGGTTGTAGAGCTCTTCATTCTTGTCATGATAGAGTAGGGCCTCTTAGAGCTAAACTTTCTTGGAGATACATGTAAGAGAAAGACTCCTTGTTTCATAAAGCTTTGTTTCCTAGATATGGTTGCTTATATGGGAATGAAGTCCCAAAGAAGTCAGGTTCTCTTAGCTGGAAAATTATTCTTGAAGGGGGTAATTTTCTGAAGCCTATTGTTAGATGGAGCATTGGCAATGGTGAATTGATAAAATTTTTCAAGGATATTTGGATCTTCGATAAGAGTCTAAATAAATGGCCCACGCTTGTGATTTCCCTTGGATGTGAAGATCTCACAGTTGATAGTTTCATAGCAAGAGGTTGCTGGAATTACTTGGAGATTGTGAAGTTCTTTGGTTGTGAACTGGTGAATCTGATCAGTCAAATTCAAATTTTGTCTGACTCATCAAGGGATAGGTTAGAATTGGTTTCTAACTTTTCTGGAAAATCTCTTTCACCTCTTGCTTTTGAGGATACTCTCAAGTATGAACCGCAGGAATAATATTGGGCATGGATTAAGAAAGCTAAGCTTTCTCCTCGGGTAGAAGCCTTATGGCGGAGAATTTTCAACAAAGCTATTCCAACTAATCACTTCCTTTGCTACAAGGGACTATTAAGGTTTGATGGATGTCCTAGAAGCTGTAATTTGATTGAAGATGTTGAACATGTGGTTGTCAAATGCAAAAAACTATCTTCTGTCCGTTAGCATCTTAACAAGTGGGATTTGGTATTCCATGCTTTCAGTCGATGAAGGATTGTCTTAACTGGATGTCCGAGTAGAACTTTTGACTAGTTAATCTGTATTGCAATGTTTTTTTTTTTTCTTGGAAGGCAAGAACGAAGCTTCTTCATGAAGGTAGAGATGATAGTTCATTATTTATTTCTTCGCAAGCTGTTAACTACGCTGCAATAGCAACATCCAAGGTCCTTATCAGCTTGGGTATCTAATTAGCCTAATAAGCTGTTGATTAATCATTGGCATCCCCCTCCACCCGACTAGATCAAAGTCATTGTTGATGCGTCTCTTCTTCAATCTTACAAAGGCGGGATTGGAGGGGTATTTTGTGACTTTAAAGGCAGATTTCTTTTGGCTTTTGGACACTCTTGTGTGCAGTGAGATATATCTCGGTTGGAGCTCTTGGCTATTTAACATCTCAAAGAAGTGCTAAAAGAGTGGATGTTCAATTACAAAGGTATCCTCATTGAAGATGAAAATGCAAATGTCATCAAGTTCCTCCAACCTTTCTCCAATAATCATCTTAGTATGGAAGAATCTTTTTCGTTCAAGAAGTTCAACCAAGTTATTTTTAGGTGTATAGATAGAAGTTGTAATAAGTTAGCAGATCATTGTGCTAACTATGCCATTTTTACCTCTCGTATTTGGGATGATATTATCTTGAATGAGATTCCTCCTTCTTTTCTTACATTATTAAAGGAGGAATCAGATGCTATTTCTTAGCTTTTTTGCTTTTCCCTTTTAATAAAATTCAATGCACTTAGTTGCATTTTCTCAAAAAAAAAAAAAAAAAAAACCAAACGACTACTCATTTTTCTGACATCAATAAAAAGGAGGATCAAATAGTAACACAAGAAAAACTAAAAATCATAAAAATTTAAAAGAAAACATAAAGCATAAAACACAGATCCTAAATGTAGGAAGGCCCCTAATCAAGTGGTGGTAGTGGTGACTGGAAATACTTATGAATAGATGAAGACTGTTCACCAAACTAAGCCATGTCTACTTCGTGATACTCATGCTACTACTGGATGTAAGTGTTGAATCTTATAGATAACTGATTAACTCTTTGACTTAGAAATCATATTGAGAGGGATGGAAGGTAGGTGTTGGTGCTGGAGTTGGTGCTGGAACTGGTGGAGCAGGGGTGCTGCTGGATCGTCTCCCCTTTCATCATTAAAATTGTGCTCCTCTTCTACTTCATGTCCCTGCTAATGATGAAAGAGAACGTAAAAGAAATTATCGATGTAGAAAATAAGAAAATGATAGACAATGGCAGGGTGGACAAGCTCATACTTTTTATGTAGAACATAGGCAATGATGTGTCTTAAAGTAATATTTTGCTTCATTCAGGTGGAAGGAATATGGATGGAGATGAGAATATGGATATAGCTTATAATAATTTGGGCTTCTTTAAACTATATCCAAGACATGACAAAGTAGGAAACCAAGCATAGGAGTGGGGTAATGGTTACTCGATCTCTAGCTTTAAGAATGATTGAGGTTCTAAGCACATGCTAGATAATGCAAGCATTTTGACTTAAGGAATAAACAAGGGGGTGATGTTGGTTTAGAGAAAAATTCCTAATTATTAGACTGACCACACTCCAATTATAGTCACCCCTATATGACATTGAATAAGGTTGAGGTCCTTTTGTGAATATGTGAAGATATTGGGCTAAATCCTCTTTTATGAGTTCTGTAGAGTGTCTACAAAAATAGGACCTCATGATAGCGACATCAACACAAATCCTAAGATTGGCACAAATTTAAAAAAAGCTCAAAATTGAATGGGACATCTAAAGTGAGTAAGAATTGGAAAGTGGCGGCTGTGAAGACATTCATCACCTCATAAATTAGGGCTTGTTGATTCAGCAATCTGGATGGAGTTTATTTTTATTATTAAAACCCACAGAGGGGCCTACGTGTTAAATAAAAAGGGTAATTATAAAGTCCTTAAAGGGGACCTTCAGTTCACTAATACTCGAACGAGCTACAAAACAAAACAAAAGAAAATCTATAAGCTAGTAGTTCCCCCAAAATAAAAAGATAGAATAACCTAGTAACATGCTAGGGTGACTAGAAGCCATCACCCAAAGAAGAAAGATAGAGATGAGAACTTTAAGCACGATCTTTTTGTAAAAAATGATGATCATAGCTAGAAGCAATCCCACCTCGGCTGCAAGGAAAAAAATTGATATGCAAAATGTTATATAAATAAAAAAGAGCAATCTCTAAGTGAAATATAAAATAACATTGAGAAGTAACATAAAAGGATATATGGATCAAACAGCAATTGCATTTGATAATAACCTGAAACCAGAAATAGTCAGTACAAAACTCTAGAATACTAAAATAAAGGTCCAAATTATAGTTACTAGAGAGCATAGAGGGCAATTTTAGAAAAGGAATGCTATTAAACATGTCACCGAAAGAACTGATGTAGAACAGCAGGGAGTGAAAGAGCAAGAAATCAATAAAGCAATTCATGAAGATGGGAAAATCCACTAGCAAACTAGAATAAAGAGTCCACCCAAACAAGCAATCCAAAGCATACCTACTAACTCAGAAAACAAGCAAAGGGCCAATCCAGACTATCTCAGAGTGGATAACAGAAGCCTCGAAAAGACTACAATTATAACTATAAATAATCTAGAAAATCAAGCATACCAGAAGAAATAAAGCCTAATGGTAAGGGAAATAAATAGAAGCCACACGTCCATCCAAAGAATTCTAGCAATTCCAACGTATACCAAAAAAGACACCCAGATAAAATGCCTCAAATCTAAAATAACATTAGGTTGAGTATCAAAATGATCAAACCAACATTTATAAGAAAAATAATCCACCAAAGCAGAGATAATCACCCCTACTTCATCAAAACCCTACCAAATGCAGTGATCCTGCATAGGGGAAGACAAGACCACAACCAGCCTAGTCACACCAGAATTATGGATCCACAAGCAGTTAATAGAGTGAAAAATGATAACATTATTATGAAAGTTAAGTAGACTCTAGACAAAAATAGAAGGAAAATCATAACAACTGGGGAGCACCTGCTGCTCAAATCTATCCAGCTCCAATACAAAGCACTGGCATCAGGAGACTCACAATTAACTTAGCAACCCATAAAGAAGGGTGAAGGCAAGGCACCAAAAAACCAAAAGCTATTAAAATTCAAATCCTCAAAATGATAAAGGTAGCCTATTATCTCGGTGGAGGGCCTATATAAATAAACCTTAGTATAATAATTCCCAAAAACATTCCACCCACAATTGGAAACCTTAGGAAAAGAACCATTAGAGCCACCCACCCAACTGCATAAACCTCTAATAAATAGAGGAGGATCAGATGAGCAACAAAGGGTCCAAAAGTTCATTACCATCAGGTTGCAATCATAGTCAGTCATAAAAAAATTGTTCTTCTCGGATGAAACCCCAAACTCTCCAGTCGAACTAGAGATAAGAAAAAAATACCAAGGCCAAAACCCAATTGAGCAGAAAGTTACCCAACTAGAAAATGAAGAAACAACATACCAGACAAAAGAGAAGAGCAAATGAGATGAACCAATTAAACCAGATGTAAGGTAAACCAGACCGATAATATCTAACTGACCCTCTCACATCTTTAGGTAAAGACATCTCAGTAAATTCGGTGAACCCAAGCAGATTACAATAAATTTTAGTAAGAGAGTTAGCCATCGCTTTGACTTCCCTTAGGATATGAGAAATGTTGATGTTGATGAACGAAAACCAAAACTTAATATCCTGAAGTTTATAAAAATTATCAGGATTAGAAATAGAGTGCCCCGTGATAAATTGAATAAAGAGCAAAGCATCCACCTCAATCCAGATTTTAGTAATACCAACAAGATTTCATAATTGAAGGCCAAAGTGGAGAGCCTCAATTTCAACTTTAATAGCAATGTTAGCATTACTAGGACCCTTCAAAAGCAACGATAACATGACCGTTATAATCTCTGATAATACCACCACAGCCAGCGTTCAAGTTATTCCTGAAGCCATTAGTATTAAGTTTGAAAATACCAAGATGAGGTTTTATCCAGTAAACAACCCTATCTTCAGAAATAAAAGAAGAAGGTTGAAAGGTAAGGTTCAAGCCAATAGCAGCACTCTGATAGCCTTTAAAAGAATCTCCATTCAAAAGGTTCACCGCAACCAATTGAAGGATTTTATCTTTGATTTTAAAAATAATATTGGAGGCATTCATCTTAATCCCCTCATGCTTAGCCTCATTTCAACTACGCAAAAGAAACTAACAAATAAGAACATGAATAATGTTCATAATATACCCTTTAGTCGTAACGAACCGATCATTAAGATGATTAGAAATGGAATTATGACACGTAAAAAAATGCACATTGAACATGTCATAAAAAATAACAAAACTTTAATGGTAATAGGACCTTGAATAAAAACATGATTCAAATTTTCAATATTATAACAACATTGGCATTTAGAAATGATATTAATACCTTTACTCCAAAGGATAGAATCCACAAGTAGAAAAATATGTAAAATTCTCCAAACATGAATAGAATAAGTGGGAGGAATATTAGCATGCCAAATAGCAGAATAAATTAAATCTTTAGGATGCACTTGCCAAATTGAATTCCAAACCTGTATAGTAGCAAATTTACCATCATTGGAAAGATTAAATAGAATAGTGTCATCAGTATCAAGTTGAATAGAAATGTTGAGAATAAGATAGATGATAAAAGATGGAACTAAATCGGTATTCCAATTGCCATTAGTATTAAAATTCTTAATTTTACAGGCAGAAGTGCAATGTGTATATAAAATTTTATCAATGGAAAATTACCTAACCATTTGTCTTCCCAAAAGAAAATGTTACCAACTCCCAGACCCTACAAGATAGACTCTTTAGCCTCCCATTTAACAGAACATAATCTTTTCCAGATAATAGAATCCCCTTTTTTGAAAAAATAATTGAGAGGATGTTTCCTAACACAATATTTAGAGACCATAAAATTGGACAATAAACTTTTCTTAGATCTAAAAGCAAACCACAGCTTATGGGAAAAGGCTTTAGACATATCCATCAAAGTTTTAAAACCTAATCTCCCTTCATCAATAACCCCAGCACAATTCGTCCAAGAACCTCATAAAAAGGCATGCTTATCTTCTTTAGCTCCCTAGAAAAACTTATTCATTAAAATCTCCAATCTGTGACAAACATTAACAATGGGGCATAAAGTATGTAACAAGTATATAAGAATAGTACAAAGGACATGTTTGATAAGCATAAGTCTACCACAAAAAGAAAGAAAATTGAAAGCCCAAGAAGAATGCTTTTTATTAACCATCATGAAGATGTCATCAAATAAATGAGAACATTTCTTGTCCTTATAAAGAGGAGTGGAAAGGTATTTGATTGGTAGGTTTTTAGGAGTAGAACCAAATTTGTTAACAATAGTTGAAGTCCTCCTCGGGGACATAGATTTGGCTGGAATAAATCAACTCTTGGAAGGGTTGAACAATAACCCTTTAGCAAGTTGAAATTTATTAAGAAAAGTAAAGAGAATGGAAAGCATTTTAATTGAGCCGTTAGTAAAGATAATGAAATCATCAGCAAAACTCAAATGCATAATGGGAAGGCCACCAGACGTACAAAAATTCAAGTTAGGATGTAAGTTAAAGAGATTATTAAGACCTCTGGATAAAAATTCCACTACAATAAGGAAGAGAGCAGGAGATAGAGGATCACCCTGTCTTAACCCATGGGATGATCTGAAATAGCCATGAGATTCATCATTTATCATAACATAAAAGAAACAATTCACAATACTATTCTTAATCAAATTAATGAACTACAAATGGAAACCAAAATGGTTTAACATAGTATAAAGAAATTCCCAATTTAAATTATCTTACGCTTTGGTGATATCAATTTTAAAAATAATGTTGCCACCTGCAACTTTATAATACAAATCATGTACTAATTCTTGAGCAAGGAGAGCATTATAAAAAATGGAATGACCTTTAACAAAACCCTTTTGCTCCAAAGAAATACTTTTAGGTAAAAACATGGCTAATCTTTTCGCAATAATATTAGTAATAAGTTTGTTGAAAAAAGAACATAAACTGATAGGATGGTAATCATTCTAGAAGTTAATGACATTAGACTTAGGAATTAGAGCTATAGAAGTTGAAGTAAAAAATTTAGGAATCGGGTTCCATAAAAAAAAATCGACCACAGCTTTAACAAGGTCATCTTTAATACTACACCAAGTTTTCAAAAAAAAATCTTATTGGTGAAACCGTCAGGGCCAGCCACTGAATCGGGGTTCAAAGATTTCATGGAATGCCAGATTACCTCCTCAAAGGGAACCTTAACCAAGGTCAAATTGTCCTCCTCATTAATAAGGGTAGGAATAAAAGAGAAATCACAGTTAAAATTCAAACAGAAATATTTGTTGAAAGCATTTTTAAAGTAATGAATGCCCGAAGCAAATATTACCTCAGGACTATCAGTGACATTGCCATTTGGAGAGGTGATTTTGTGAATCCTTCTAGTCACTTTATTGTGGTTAGCAATATTATGAAAGAAAGAAGTAGTGAAGTCACCCTCAACAAGAAATTTAGAAGAAGCTTTTTGTTTCCAAAAAACTTCTTCTTTTTCCTAAAGTTTAAAAAGATTGGTTTTAGCCTCATGGAGATCAGAGAGGTTTTTGGTGGAAGGATCCTACATGTACAAAATATCAACATTGTCCACATTCTTTTCAACAAGCATAATATTAGAAAAAATATTTTTGAAAATGTGTTTATTCCACTAAGATAGATTTTGTTTAAGTCTCTTAAATTTAAACCATAACCTAGTCATACCAGAAATATTATCAAGGGAAAATTGGGGAGCATGCTAGTTGCTTTCGACAACATTTAAAAAATTATCATGAAGAAGCTACATGTTTTGAAATCGAAAGGGAAGAAAAATACTTCTACTATTCATGGAAATATCAAGCAATAAAGGTGAGTGGTCAAATAAAATTTCATTAGATGTTCAATATGGGTCGATTGATAAGAAGAAATCCAAAAATCATTAAAAAGAAAATGATCTAATCTTTGCCACATAGTACCTTTATTCCAAGTAAAAACATTACCAGAAAAACCAATGTCATGAAGATTACAATTATGAACCATATCATTAAACTCCTCCATAGCTTGAAAATTAGGAGGGTTGCCCCCTAATCTTTCAGAAGCATTAGTGACAATATTAAAATCCCCCTCAATTAACTAGGGAGCCTTAATAGAGGAAGAAAAATCGATAAGTTGTTTCCACAACAGATGCCTACCTATTTGGGAGCAAGATGCATAAATAAAAAAAGCGTAACAATAAAACTAATTAAAACAAACATTAGTGTGAACCATTTGAGGGAAATCTAAAATAATGTCTAAAGTAATAAAATTCTTCTAGAAAATCCAAATTTTATAAGTGCAATTACCAAAAGCTATGTCAAAACCAAGTTTTTTACGAGCACAATCCAACTTAGCATTAGAAATTAAAGGCTCAATTAAAACAAGAAGGTGAACATTATGAATTCTACACAAGTTCTTAACTCTGTCCTTAGATAAGGAACCCGCAACACCCTTGATATTCCATATAAGAGCTTTAAATATTAATAGAATAGGAGGCATTTGAAGTACGGTTAGTTCTAGGGGTCCAACTAACAAAGTTCTTAATACTCTTATTTTTCTTTTTTGAAACATTCTGATATCCCTCATCGATGCTATCAACTTTCCCATTAGGGGGTGAAGAAAAGTAGAGGCATTACCTTCTATAGGATCTTTAGAAGGTTCCGTGTCATGGGCAACATATTCCCCCTCTTGCAAAGCATCAATTCATAAATCTAAAGGAACCTCAAGATAAATAGTTGGTGGATCACAATTAATATTAGCATTTTCCTCATTCATTAGGTTTAAGGAACAGTTAACATTATTCAGTCCTTCATCTTCAATAATAGCCATAACCTTCTCATTAGTATCCACCACTTTATGCAAATTTTCCTGTTGAATGGAAACACCAATAAGAGGATCAAAAGAGTTGATTAAAGAAGGGCCTTCAATGTCTCCATTAATGTCATCAAGTTGATCAATCTCTATATATTTTCCAAGTATATTCTGATACTCTCTAACCTTTTCATTGTTATCACCACTAAAATTAGGGTCATCAGTGTCCATTTCTTGTTTCTGATTTTGCCTAAGCTTTTCTTCCCCAACCATTATAATCGAATCAACTAAAATTTTTGAACTATTATTATTTTGTTTTAGTTGTATATGAACCACAAAACAATCATCTAGATGGAGTTATGCAGGCTTCCTTGGACCCATAATAGGCTAATTCATCTTCTTTGGACTTGAAGTAGTCGTTGACAAGGCAACGAGAAGAATACTCACCTCTACGGATTAGATGAGTGCCCTTAGTACCTCTATCCATTTGAATAATTGAAGGTATGAGTCAAGAAAAAAGAAGAGATTCAAAGAATGGGATGAGTTAAGCATTAGGAACCCCTTCATTTTATAGAGTTTTCAACTGATCGTATAATACAATTTTAGTTCGTACACTATGATGAAAAGAATTTAAATTGTTTTGATAACTTATCAAAAAAGCGGTCAAATCCTATAGCATGATGAAGCTCGTATTGGATGGTCTTAAGAGAAAGCATTTATCCTAAGGAGTCATTTGTATGACTCTTGACCAAATTGATGGTACAATACGAATATGTGTTCATACTATCTGATATGTTAATTAATATAATACCATTTGATTTAAATTCAACCAACAGCCTTTGACCCATGTATGAAATATTGCGAAGAAGGGTTCATATAGTGCATGACCTTTAATGAAATGATGCCTAATGTCTATATGCTTTGTGAGGGAGTGTTGGATTGGATTTTTAGAAATATAGATGGCACTAGTGTTGTAACACATAATAGGAATGATTCCTATAGATAATCCATAATCTAAGATTTATTACTACAGCCATAAGACTTATGTAACACAGCTTCCTATAGACATGAATTCTGCCTCAGTGATGGATAGGGCTGTTGAATTCTGCTTTCTACTAGATCAAGAAACTGATGATTGGCCTATGAATTAACAAGGTCCTAAGATGCTTTTTCTATCAATCCTACATCCTACAAAATTAGTGTTAGAATATCTAATGATTTCAAAGGATGAGCTATATTTAGGATAACAAATACACAAGTTTTGGTTACCTAATCATTATTTAAGGATTCTCTTAATTGTAATCATATGGGATTCTTTTGGATCTACCTGAAATCTAGCACAGAGATATATGTTAAATATGATATTAGGTTTACTAGCAATCAAATAAAGAAGTGATCCAGTTATCAAACTATATTTCTTCTAATCAATTAATTTTTTATTGGGATCCTTATCTAATGTAATGGTAGAGCTTATGGGAGGATTGATTGCTTTAGCATTATCCATTTCATATTTCTAAAGGATATCTTTGATATATTTTGATTTGCTAAAGAAGATTCTATCATCCTTTTGCTTCACACTAAATCCAAAGAAATAGGTAAGCCCTCCCATCATATTCATCTCAAACTACTCACTCATTATTTTTGAAAATTCATCACAAAGTTTCTTATTTGTAAATCCACAAAGTATATCATCAACATAAAATTGAACATTGAGTAGATCTTCTCCTATTTTCTTAAGGAATAGAGTGGTGTCTATGCTATCCTTAATAAAGGCTCTCTCTAGGAAGAATGTACTAAGCCTCTCATACAAAGCTCTTGGTTCTTATTTCAATCAATATAATGCCTTCTTCAATTTGAATACATGATTGAGAATTATGAATTCTCAAAACCATGGGGTCTCATAACATATACATCTTCCTTAATTTCACCCCATTTAGAAATATAGTCTTAAAATCCATATGATATAACTTGAATCCTCTAAATCAAGAAAAGGCTAGCAGAACTCTAATGGCTTCTAATGTAGCAACAGGGAAAAAGGCCTTCTCAAAATTAGTTCTTTCTATCTGATTGTATCTTTTAGCTACTATCTAGCCATATTTCTAATCACTACACTAAAGTTATTCATTTTATTCTTGAAAACTCATTTTGTTCTTACAACACTTTAGTCCTTAGGTCTTCTAGCTATTTCCCATACATCATTCTTAACAAATTGATTCAATTCTTCTCGCATAGTTAGGATCCATAATTCATTAGATATGGCTTGATCTTTGTTAATGGGTTTTGCTATAAAGATGAATGGAGAATGACTAACATTTATTTAAATTCCTTGCTTAGTTCTAACAACTATAAATGGATCTCTTAAGATGTGTTCTCTAGGTTTACTTAATGAGTACCTACAATCTCTAGGCAATGGCTCCTAAGGTTCTACTCTATCTCCTAGGTCAATAGATTCTACCCCATGAGTGACCTCTATTTCTTCCTCTTCTTCTCACCTAGGCTTAAAAGATTTATCTGATTCTTCAAATATGATATGGGTAGATTCTTCTACTAGTGAGGTCCTCTTAGTAAAAATCCTATAAGCTTTACAGATAGATAAAAATCCTAAGATGCGTCCTTCATCAGATTTGGTAGGGGTGTCAAAAATTGACATGATCCCGACATAAAAGTTTTAGGTTCAAGTCAACCAGAACTCGTAACAGGTCAGGTTCGAGTTTTAATTCTTGACCCATTTTGAATTACGGGTTGGGTTCAGGTTGACTCGAAAACCCAAGAATGGCTTAGTTTTGACTCAAAATCCTATAGTTCGGCACATCAACAGGATTTGGCCAAAGAAGTGCATGAAAGGAAGAAAGTTACCTATATAGCGAGTGAACTCACGTCGTTGCTTCCTATCAAAACATTGTAACTTTCAATCCAGCTTCAAGGGAACGTCATCCAAGGAGTGAAGTCGAACAACAATGAAGAAGCACATGAACGGGAGAAAGTTACCTTCACATCGAGTGATCTCCCATCATTGCTTCTGATCAAAATGTTGTAAGTTTTGATCTAATTGGAAGGGAATATCGTCCAAGGAGCAAAGTTAAATATCTACGAAGAAGCACACAAAAGGGAGAATGTTACCTTCATAGTGAGCAAACTGCCATTATTACTTTTGATCAAATGTTGAAACTTTTGATCCAACTAGGAGGGAACATCATCCAAGGAGCGAAGTCAAATAGCTAACATGGCCCTAGCATCTTCTAGAAAAAGCTTATTCATCCTTTCAGCAATTCCATTCTACTAAAGGGTCATATGAGTAAAAAGTTATGCTCTATCCCTACCTCCTAATAAAAAGATTCAAATTTATTAGTTTCAAACTATCTGTTGCAAATCTGGTTTTGATGATGACAAACATATTTCCAGGGTGTTTTGCTTGGCTAACCCGTTTCAGGCACAAAAGATCACGAGCAACTCAAGCCAACTCAAGATTGGGTCCAAGTGTGTCCAATGTACTATTTTTCTTTTTCTTGAGTCAATTATAATGTAACTGATCCTCTAGCTAAGTAACATTACACACACACACTCAGGGGGAGAGCTTGAGTGAGTTAGAGTTTCTGTTCATTTTTTGTTCAGATCATCTTGGACGATATTCACATCGTCCTGGACGATCTAGTAAAAATAAAAACCCTAATTAGGGCGACCAAGTTAAGAGGGTTTGATTAAGCAGATCATCCTGGACGATCTTTGGATCGTACGGGATGATATGCTCAAATCAGAAATTCTCAGCCGCCAGATCAAGTTAGGCAAGTTTTTATTTTAAGTTATTTAGTGTGATCGTCCTGGACGATATGTGTATCATCCTGGATGATTCAGTACAATCATGCAAAAATTAGTTTGGTAATTAAGGAAAGAAATTAGTATTTATTTAATACGATCATATCATCCTTGACGATCATTATCGTCTAGAGCATTTCAGTTGTACGACCTGAACTGTGCTCAGAACGATTTTGACACTTTTTGAACTAATCATCCTGGACGATCAAGTCATTTTTTGGTCGTCCAGCACAAGTTTCTCTGGACGACTCGAACTGTCTTCTGGACGATATTCCCCGATTTAAACTAATCATCCCGGACGATCGCAGGATCGTACGGGACGATATGATCATTTTTTTCTACTGATCGCCCAGAAGAGCCAGATTGTCCAGGCTAAAACAACTGAATTTGAACTGATCGTACAGGACGATATACCGATCATCCTGGACAATCTTTGCCGACCAGTTGAGATTTAGGGCAAATTTTAAGCCCTCCTATAAAAGAACTTTTTCTTAAAATAAGAAAAAGCTTTTGCCACTTTCCTTCCCAGAGAAACCCTAGAGAGAGAGAAAGTTTGGGAGAGAAAGAGAGGATCTTGTGAGGGGGAGTTAGTGAGGGATTCACTAAGGTTGCTCCAAGCATGAATCAGAGTCATCTTCTCCACTCGTCATCTTTCATCTAGTTGGTGTTCATTGTGGTAGGATCATTCGCAAGAAGATCCAGGGTTCTCTGCCCGCTTCAGGTGGAAGAAAAAGGAGGTCGGGTTCTCTGCCTCACCGTGTGGTGAAAAGGAGGTTTTGTATAGACTTCTCCGCCTTGCTGTGGGAGCAAAAGGAGAGACACTTTTTGTTTAGTGCAATACCCGGAGGGGAGGCTCCGAGGAGTGGATGTAGGTCAAGTTGACCGAACCACTATAAAATCTAGTTTACTTTTCTGATTCTATTATGCACTTTACGTGTCTAATATTAACTGCTTGGGTGAATATCTGTGATTAATCTTTTCATTCTTGTTTACTTATTTCCACTGTAAAGTATCGAAAAGATTTTTCTATTCCTCGTAAAATTTTTAAATAACCAATTCACCCCCCTTCTTGGTTAGCCTCGAGACTAGTTCACTAGGGCTTAACATCCGTATCGAACTTTCAAGTGGTATCAGAGCGGGATTCAAAATTTAAGTTTAAAAACTTTTGAATTTGATCCATGGCTAACTATAACAATCGTAATACTGCTGAAGGTTATTCTATTACAAGACCACCGTTGTTTGATAATATTCCTTTTGATTTTTGGAAAACACACATGTCCACTTTTTTACAATCAATTGATTATCGCATGTGGATGCTAGTTAAGGATGGATACGAACCACCTTTTAGATTAATTAATAATGTGAAAACTAAATTTCCCTTTGCTGATTGGACATTTGATGATCATGATTTAGCACAGTTAAATACAAAATGTTTGAATTGTTTCTTTTGTGCTTTAAAATCTGAAGACTATATGCGTGTTTCTACTTGTACAGCTGGTAAAGAAATTTGGGATAGATTGTGTATAACATATGAAGGTACAACTGAAGTCAGATAGTCTAGGTTAAACATCTTGTTGCATGATTACAAACTTTTTCACATGAAACCTAGTGAGACGATTTCAGAAATGTACATAAGGTTCACTCAAATCGTTACCTCTTTGCATGCTCTAGGAAGAGAATTAACTATTTACGAAAGAGTGAACAAAATTCTTAGATGTTTGCCTTATTCTTACGATGCTAAGATTACTGCGATCATGGAATCTAAAGATTGAAATACTTACTCCATTGACAGCTTACTTGGATCACTCATTGCTTATGAGCAAGGGGTGAACCAAAGACAACTTGATGCAGGTGAACGAAAGAAGGAGAAGATAGTGGCGCTAAAGGCCAAAGATTCAGATGCTAGCACTTTCGGGTCTGATAACGATGATGTTGCCTTAATTACAAGGCAATTCAAGAGCTTTCTAAGGAAGAAGAATAAGAATTTTCAAAAGTGGAACAAAGGTAAGACCAGTAGAAACTTTAAAGGTTCATCTGAATCTGTTTGTTTTGAATGCAGGAAGCCTGGACACATAAAGGCGGATTGTCCTACACAGCAAGGAGAAGGGTGAGGAGAAACCAAAGTTGAGAAAGGATAAGAAGAGGATTCAGAAGGCGTTTTGGGCAGACTCTGCATCCAACTCTTCTGAGACTGAAGCTGAAGAGGAGGAAACAAATCTATGTCTGATGGCGGATGATCACCCTAGTTAGTCCAACCAGGAAGAGGTATGTGAGCTTACTTATGATCAATTATTTGAAGTATCTGAAAAAATTCATGCATCGTATAGGAAGCTTAAGAAAACTCATGTTAACTTGAAACTGGATTATCTGACTTTGCAAAAAGAGCATGATGTGTTGATTAAGGATCATTCCACTATTGATAGCAATAACATGTCTTTACTAGATGACTTTGATGAACAGAAAAGAAAGCATTCTGATTTAATTTTTGAGCATGATGTATTAAAAATATCGCATGTTGAATTAGAAGCTGCTTTTAAGAAATTTAATGATATGGCATGTGATTTAGAAAGTAATGAAAGTGCAATAACTTTTGAGATTGCTAGTCTTAACAAGGAGAATAAATTTTTGAAAGTGAAAATTGCTGCTTTTGAAAAGAATAAAAAACCACCTACTTTTGAACAGTTTTATGCACCGCCACCTTTTGAAAAATCTGTTGCAAGTTCATCAAAACATGTTTCATACACTTCTAGGAAGAGGCACTATAACTCACGATGTTTAGTTAATCCTTTTCCTGGTGTTAGATGTTTTTGATGTGGCATGTTAGTACACATTTCCCACACCTGCACTGTTCACCGTAGTACACATTGGGTGTGGAGACCCAAACTACCTGTTTCACAACATAGCACGCATGCATTACATTCTTCTTTTCATAAGAAGGAACCCAAACCTATTTGGGTTTCTAAGACTGACGTTTGAAATTTTTGTAGGGGTGCTCTCACACAAGAACTCATAAGAGCATGTGGTACCTGGACAGCGGATGTTCTAGACACATGACTGGAGATGCAAATCAGTTCATTTCACTGGAGGCCAGAGCTGGAGGCAAGGTTACACTTGGAAATAACACCACCAGGAAGGTGGTAGGCACAGGTATAATTGGTGATTTAAAGAATTTTATGATTGATAATGTTTTGCTTGTAGATGGAATGAAACACAACTTATTGAGCATCAGTCAACTGTGTGATAAGGGATACAGCATCAAATTCCTACCCACTAGCTACATTTTAAGCTTAAATGATGAAGTTGTTTTACAGGGGCAAAGGATCAACAATGTCTACAAGCTGGATGTAAGTTGCATTAAATCTGATAATTCAATTTGCTTAAAAACTGCTGCTGATGAGTCTTGGTTATGGCATAGGAGATTATGTCATGCCAATATGAAAACCCTTAGGAGAGTCACCCAGAAGAACTTAGTTAGAGGTGTACCCAAGCTTAAGTTCACTAAGGATCACCTGTGTGATGCATGTCAGTTAGGGAAGCAAGTCCAATCCTCTTTTCACTCTGTTAAAGACATTAGCACCTCTAGACCTTTAGAAGTTCTTCACATGGACCTCTTTGGACCCATTAGCACTGCCACCTTAGGGGGGAGAGTCTATGGGTTTGTGATTGCAGATGACTACTCAAGGTTCACTTGGATTAAATTCTTGTCACATAAATCTGGGTCATTTGATGTGTTTAAGTCCTTCTCCACTTGGATTCAGAGGAAGTTAGGTTGTGAGATCCTGACTATTCATAGTGATCATGGTGGAGAGTTTGAGAAGGTGAAATTTGGAAGTCTTTGTGAGGAGCAAGGGATTAATCACAATTTTTCAGCTCCTAGGACCCCTCAGCAGAACCTGGTAGCTGAAAGGAAGAACAGAACCTTAGTGGAAGTCGCTAGAGCCATGCTTGTTGAGTATTCACTTCCAAAATACTTTTGGGCTGAAGCGGTAAACACTGCCTGTTATGTGCTGAATAGGATGAATGTGAGATCTAAATTGAACAAGATACCTTATGAGATCATTAAGGGTCGAACTCCAAATCTGTCCCACCTCCATGTCTTTGGCTGTAAGGTTTTCATTCTGAACAATGGGAAATCACCCTTAGGAAAGTTTGACCCCAAATCTGATGAAGGAGTGTTTTTAGGCTATTCTAGTGTGGGGAAATCCTTTAGGGTGTTCCATAAAAGGACTTTGGTGGAGGAAGAGACAACCCATATGGTGTTTGATGAATCTAATCCTAAGGTGAATAGAATTGAGGAAGATGAAGAGGTAGAGGGGATTACCCAAGGGATTGGAAATGCAAATCTGGAGGAGAGGGTAAAACCTCAAACCACAGTGCCTAGCGATTGGAGATATTCTTCGAGTCATCCTAAAGAACTGATCTTAGGAGACCCTTCTGAAGGTGTTAGGACTAGGCATGGACTTAGGAAGGAAGTAAACCATTCTGCCTTTATCTCAATGAATGAACCCACCAACATTAATCAAGCCCTTTCGGATGAGTTTTGGATCTTAGCTATGTAGAAAGAATTGAATCAATTTGTAAGGAATGATGTTTGGGAGTTAGTAGAAAGACCTAAAAATTAAAGTATTGTGGGAACCAAGTGGGTCTTTAAGAATAAGATGAATGATTCTGGTGTGGTGGTTAGGAATAAGGCAAGATTGGTGGATAAGGGGTATAATCAGATTGAAGGGACTAATTTTGAGGAGACTTTTGCCCCTGTAGCTAGATTGGAAGCCATTAAAGTGCTACTAGCCTTTGCCTGTTATAAGGGATTTAAGCTGTTTCAAATGGATGTCAAGAGTGCTTTTTTAAATGGAGTAATAAAAGAGGATGATTTTGTAGAATAACCCCCAGGTTTTGAGAGTTCCCAATATCCGAATCATGTTTACAAATTAAAGAAGTCCTTATATGGATTGAAACAGGAACCCAGAGCTTTGTATGAGAGGCTTAGCACATTCCTATTAGAAAGAGAGTTTGTTAAGGGGAGCGTAAGCACCACCCTTATTCTGAGGAGAATAGGGGATGACTTACTCATTGTCCAGATCTTTGTTGATGATATAATTTTTGGATCTTCTGATAAATATTTATGTGATGAGTTTTCTAAAACAATGAGTAAGGAGTTTGAGATGAGTTTGATGGGAGAATTGTCCTACTTTTTGGGGTTTAGCATAAGGCAAACGGATGATGGAACCTTTCTTAATCAATCTAAATACACTAAGGACATTTTGAAGAAATATGAAATGGACAAAGCTAAGACAATCAATACTCCCATGAGCTCCTCTAGTCAGTTAGATAAGGATTTAAGTGGAAAATCTGTTGATCAGAAGAAGTATAGAGGAATAATAGGATCACTGTTTTACCTGACTACTAGCCGACCTGATATCATGTTTAGTGTCTATCTTTGTGCTAGGTTTCAGGCTGATCCTAAAGAGTCCCACCTGACTTCTGTTAAGAGAATTCTTAGATATCTTTTAGGGACCCCAAACCTAGGAATCTGGTATCCTAGGCACAGCACCTCTTTTGAGATCATTGGATATTCTGATTCTGAATTTGTGGGGTGTAGGGTGGATAGAAAGAGCACCTCTGGGACTTGTCAATTCATAGAACAGTCGTTAGTCTCCTGGTTCAGTAGAAAAAAGAACTCAGTTGCACTTTCCACTGCTGAAGCTAAGTACATTGCCTTAGGGAGTTATGTGGTCAAGTTCTTTGGTTAAAGCAACAAGTTTTGAATTTAGGTTTACTTGTTGGCATAATTTCTGTTATGTGTGATAATACTAGTGCCATCTACATCTCTAAGAATCCAATCCAACATTCTAGGACCAAACACATTGATATAAGGCATCACTTCATTAGGGACCATGTTACAAAAGGGGACATTGAGCTACACCATGTAGCAACTGAAAATTAGCTGGCAGACATATTCACTAAACCACTGGCCTTTGACTCAGCATTTTGAGAACCAGATTAGGAGTGATTGATATAAATGCTTGATTCTGATGACTGTTGATTTCTGATTATTCTGATTGTTATTCTGTTTTCTGTTAGTTAGTTTTTTGTTTTTTGAATTGATTATTTGCTTTCCGTTGGTTTTATTTCTTCTGCTGATTTCTGTGTTAGCCCTGTTGTTAGTTTGATTTGAGTATTTACTTTGATGTGATTTTCTACATGTCTTTATTCACTAGTTCATCTCTTGCACTTACTGTTTTATGCTTTTCAAAGTCTGATCACTGCTCACTACTTCTGATAATCTGAATTTCTAACTGGGAGTTTTACCTTATTTTTTGTTTGGAAGCTGGTAAGCAGTGATTAACTCCACTGGATCTGATAAAGGGAAGAAACATAGATGATTGTTTCTCTTCCTCTAACTCCTTTGCTGGTGTATTGTTTCTTTTGGATAAATATCCTCTTCAAAATTAAAATTTTAGTTTTTGAAATAGAGATTTATTTTATCTTCCTACAGTAATCTACCTCATATCAATAGTATTTTCAAAGTCTTGAGTCATTATTTTTATTTTCTAAACCAAGTGATTGTACTTATCATATGACGTTTGGCTTTTATTTTGTGAATTACTCTTCCTTATCATGGAGAGCATCTCCGATATCTGGAAGGTAATCTCACAGCTGTGACTATTTAACGATTTTGTGAGGAAGAAAGCTTACAAAAGATGCGCAGTGCGCCAAATCAATTGAAAAAGAGGCACAAAATGAGCCCAAAGCTAAAAAGATGCGAAATGTCGCCAACTAAAAGATACACAAAGTGTATCAAAAATGAAAAGATGCGCAAAGCGCCAAATAAATTGAAAAAGAGGCATAAAATGAGCCCAACCAAGCTTTCTTTCCTTTCAGATTGTTAAAGGTCTTAGAAAAATTCGTGCGCCACTTAATACTTTCAAAAGCTTGTGTTTGAAAATCCTGATTTCTGATTTTTTTACTTAGTAACACTATTATATCAGATATTTTTCTGGAACGAGGCTTGAAAGGATCTCCTTTCAAATCTAATTTCTTTTCTTCTGAATTGGATGTTTATTTTGAAAGAGATTTTCATCGATAAGGTGCACGAGGTGGGAGTTACAAAAGTTGATTTTTTTCCAGCTTTTTCTGGTTTTCAGCGTTGTCAATCTTCTCCTTTTTGGTTTTTGAATATAAAATTGAGGAAAATTTTTGATTTACTGGAGCAGCTTAATCCAAAAAAAAATGTTGCTTTTATGTGTTCTCGCTTCGAGTTTTGTTCATTTTTGTTTTTGTTTTTGTTTTCTTGATTGTGTTTTTGGGATCCTGTTCTGTCATCTTCTTCCTCCATCTTTTTCTATTTTGTAGTTGTTTTCTTTTATGTTGTGTACTTATGTTTTAGAGTTCTGTTTTACCCTACTCCTTTTTGTGATGTCAAAAGGGGGAGTCAGTTGTAGTCATTTCTGTTTTTGTTATGTGTTATGTTTCCTGTATTGATTTAGTTGTTAAATAAAAATTTGGAAAAAAAAATTATATTTATTTTTCGATCTTGTAGTTATTATTATTTTTTAAACTACTGCACAAATGTTTGCCATCATCAAAAAGAGGAGATTGTTGCAAATCTGGTTTTGATGATGACAAACATGCTTCCAGTGTGTTTTGCTTGGCTAACCCGTTTCAGGCACAAAAGATCACGAGCAACTCAAGCTAACTTAAGATCGGGTCCAAGTGTATCCAATGTACTATTTTTCTTTTTCTTGAGTCAATTATAATGTAACTGATCCCCTAGCTAAGTAACCTTGAACACACACACTCAGGGGGAGAGCTTGAGTGAGTTAGAGTTTCTGTTCAGTTTTTGTTCAGATCATCCTGGACGATATTCACATCATCCTGGACGATCCAGTAAAAACCGAAACCCTAATTAGGGCGACCAAGTTAAGAGGGTCTGATTAAGCAGATCGTCCTAGCCAATCTTTGGATCGTACGGGACGATATGCTCAAATCAAAAATTCTCAGCCGCCAGATTAAGTTAGGCAAGTTTTTATTTTAAGTTATTTGGTCTGATCATCCCAGACGATTCGGTACAATTATGCCTAAATTAGTCTGGTAATTAAGGATAGTAATTAATATTTAATTCATACGATCATATAGTCCTAGACGATCGTAGGATCGTCCTAGACGATCATGATCGTCTAGTGCATTTCAGCTGTACGACCCGAACTGTGCTCAGGAAGATTTTGGCACTTTTTGAACTAATCGTCCTGGACGATACCCTTATCTTCGTGGACGATCAAGTTATTTTTTGGTCATCCAGCACAAGCTTCTCTGGACGATCCGAACTATCTTCTGGATGATATTCCTCAATTTGTACTAATCGTCCCGGACGATCGCAGGATCGTACGAGACGATATGATCAATTTTTTTTACTGATCATCCAGAAGAGCCAGATCATCCAGGCTAAAACAGCTAAATTTGAACTGATCGTACAGGATGATATACCTATCATCCTGGACGATCTTTGCGGACCAGTTGAGATTTAGGAAAAATTTTAAGCCCTCCTATAAAAAAACTTTTTCTTAAAACAAGAAAAATCTTTTGCCACTTTCCTTTCCAGAGAAACCCTAGAGAGAGAGAGAGTTAGTAAGGGATTCACTAAGGTTTCTCTAAGCACGGATCAGAGTCGTCTTCTCCACTCATCGTCTTTCATATAGTTGGTGTTCGTTGTGGGAGGATCGTTCGCAAGAAGATCCGGGGTTCTCTGCCCGCTTCAGGTGGAAGCAAAAGGAGGTCGGGTTCTCTGCCTCACAGTGTGGTGAAAAGGCGATTTTGTACAGGCTTCTCCGCCTTGCTGTAGGAGCAAAAGGACAGACACTTTTTGTTTAGTGCAATACCCAGAGGGGAGGCTCCGGGGAGTGGACGTAGGTCAAGTTGACCGAACCACTACAAAATCTAGTTTTCTTTTCTGATTTTGTTCTGCACTTTACTTGTCTGATATTAACTGCTTAGGTTAATATCCGTGATTGATCTTTTCGTTCTTGTCTACTTGTTTTTGCTGCAAAGTATCAAGAAGTTTTTCTGTTCCTCGTGAAATTTTTAAATAACCAATTCACCCCCCCTCTTAGTTAGCCTTGGGACTAGTTCACTAGGGCTTAACATCCATATCGAACTTTCACTATCCACCATGTTCACTATGAATAATCAAGATCTCACATCTTAATTTCCTCTATATCCAAGTGGAGAAGGTTTTAAATTTATCAAATGATTCACTCCTTTGTGCTAGAAATCTAACCATGATGAATCTAGAGTAATCATCAATGATTACAAATCTATATGATTTTTCTCCAAGACTGGTTGTACTAATGGGTTCAAATAGATCCATATGGAGAATTTCTAATGGCCTAATGGTGATGATGTCCTTAATTGGATGAAATGAACACTTAATTTAATTTTTTGGTCGGTAGGCATCACATAGGTGGTCTTTGATGAAATCTAACTTGGGTGTGCCTCTCACTAAATTTTTTTGGGTAGTATTCCAAAGGATCTTCATGCTTTCATTACATAATTTCCTATGCCATATCCAGGATTCATCAATAATGGTTTCCAAACATAAAAAAATTAAGAATTCAATGCATTTCAAACCAATCATATAAATAGTGTTAACTCTTTTACCTTGTAAAATAAATTTTCATTTAAATAAATCATGTATTATGTGGATAAAAATTTGATGTCAAATCCATTACCACACAACTAAATAATGCTAAGTAGATTAACCTTTAAACCATCCACAAGTAAAATATTCTCAATGATAAAATTATGAGTTTCTGATTGTACCTGAGCCCACCACTTTCCTGGTGATTTTGTTTCATAATGTAATCTTGCCTCCTAACCTGGCCTCTAGCGTAATGAACTACTTCATATCTCTAGTCATGTGCCTTGAGCCTCCATTGTCCTCGTACCACATTCTATTACTACCCATTTAGTGAGAGCACTCCTATAAAGTCAATCAATGGTTAGATTTGGGAACCAAAGTGAGTTTGGGTTCGACCTTATGCTTTGATGACTGACTTACATACATATTATGTTGTGGTGTAAGTGATTTAGGCCTCTACACAAAATGTGTCCAATGATATATCATGTAAGTACGGGCTCTGTGGCCTACCATGCCATAAAAATGGCACCTAACCCCAGGGAATGAATTTACTAATTTATTTTAGCGATTGTGCCTCTTCCTAGGGAAATGTAATGCATGTTTTGACCTATGATCATACCATTATGCTAGTTTAGGTGGAGGTTTATTATTTTGATGTGCGTGAATTTTTTCTTTCAGGAACTCATTGGCACTTTCAAAACTTTTGACTTAGTGTTTTAGTTCAGATGCAAGGGCTTCTAGTTGTTTGTATAAATCTTCTAACTCAGTATGCTCATAATTTAGGAAGTCTTGTTCTTTAGTTAACTCAAGATGCTTCTTATTTAAAGAATCAACTTCATCAAGTAAAGACATATTCTCCTTATCTAATGCATTATGTTCTACTATAAGGCTATCATGCTCTTTTTGTCAACTTTAATATTCAACATTTAAACTAGCATATGTTTTCTTATGCTTCCTATATGAATGATGAATTTTCTCAGATATAATAAAAATTTCATCATAGGATAGCTAACACATCTCATTTTGATAAGACTAATCAAGAGTATCATTAGCCATGAGACACATTTTAATTACCTCCTCCTTTGTTTCTTATTTAGATGATTTAGAGGTGGAGTCCACCCAAAAATCCTTTTATGTTATTTTATTTTCTTTCATGAAGTTTTCCTTTTCATCACCCTTATCCTTGCTCGGGTGAGTTTTCAGGTTGGGCCAATCAGATCTCAGATGCCCTGGCTTCCTGCATTCAGAATAGATTGTGTTAGATAAAGGTTTCAAAGTTTTACTACATTTACCTTTGCTCCATTGCTCATAACATTTTTTTCTTTCTCTTTAGAAAGCTCATTCACTATCAAGTCATCAATTCAATGTCATCCTCCTCAGCTGTAGACCTATCACTGTCCTAGGCATTTTCTTTTAAAGTCATAATTTTCTCTATTTTCTATTCACCAAAATCAAGTAATCTTTGACTCATGCCTTGCTCGTAGACAATAAGGGAGCCAAGCAAATTATTAATAGAATACACATTCAGACCTTTAGATTCATAAATTGTAGTAACATTTGCATCATAAGCACTAGGTAGACAATGCAGCATTTTGTTAGCTTTTCCAAAATTAGGTAGTTCTCTTCCTAGAACATGTAGAGATATCACTATCTGAGTGAATCTAGGTTTAGGATTGGGATTTAGCAGATAAAGTATGGGTTTTAGGGTTAGGGTTTAGGTTTTACTATTTAGGGTTTAGAGATTATGGTTAGGGTTTACGCATGAGGGTTTAGGGTTAGGGTTTATGGTGGGGTTTATGGCTAAAGGTTTAGGGTATTTGGTTAAGTTTTATAGTTAAGATTTTGTGTTTAGGATTTATAATTTATGGTTTAGGGTTTAAAGTATATGTTTGATAGTATGGAGTTTAGGGTTTAGTGTTTAGGCTTTGGGGTTTGATAATCCAAAAATAAAAAAAAGTGTAAAAAAAATGAATTATTGTTTGAACATGAACATAGTAGCGCTATGCCTTTCAAGGAAGCAGACACAAATCCTGAGAGTAACCAAACCATCACATCACAATAGCTTCTCAGAGAACCACACATAAAAAACTACAATAAACATGCAGTTAAAGAGCTTAAAGCTCCTCCAAACCCAAATCTAATACTTGAAATAGCTGACACAAAATTTATTCAAAAATTAAAAATGAATAGCCACAAAAGGAAGAAAGATGGAAAGCAACAAATCCAAAAATAGATCAGGGCCAATAGAGCTCAAGATTAAGCACCCAATGTAACCATCATTGCTGGAAGGTTTACTAATGCTTTAGCCTGTAAACCCTACATTGCTTTGGTTTGTGTTTTAGCACATTGTATTGCTTTGGGTGTAGGGTGTAGGGTTTAAGGTTTAGGGTTTAGGTTTAAGATTTCATGTATAGGTTTTCAGGAATTGGGTTTAAGATTAAGAGTTTAAGATTTTTATTGTTTAGGGTTTATGATTTAGGGTTTTTGTTTAAGGGTTTAGGGTGTAAAATTTAGAGTTTAGGGTTTAGGGTTTAGGTTTCTATGTTTATGTTTAAAGGTTTATGGTTTAGGGTTACAAATTAGGGTTTATATTTTAGTGTTTAAGTTTTTTGTTTAGCACTTTGAGTATAGTTTTAAGGTTTTTTTTACGAAAAGATTAATTTTATTTATCCAAAAAATATATATAAAGTCTATAAGAGGGATCTAAAATCAGTAATACTCAAAGAGCTATAAAAAAAAAAAACAAACCTAATAAGTAATAGT
Organism: Dendrobium chrysotoxum; assembly: GCA_019925795.1. Taxonomy (NCBI): domain Eukaryota; kingdom Viridiplantae; phylum Streptophyta; class Magnoliopsida; order Asparagales; family Orchidaceae; genus Dendrobium; species Dendrobium chrysotoxum. Next base: position 7,644,160 of record CM034304.1, on the reverse strand, counting down.
TCCAATCTAAATTTCAATCAAAAGACAAAAAAATCAAAGGTTAACAAACAGGCAAACAAACGGGCCAGCTAAAACATCTGCTAAGAGATTTGAGATGAATATGAAGCACCAAGTTAGAGCTACCCTATAAAAAATGCATCGGTGATAGGAATTAAACATAGTCAATGAGCCAAACAGAGCATGTAACTTTAGACCAAAGCTAAAGAAGCTAACATCTCCATCAAAGCAAAACCTAGATAAAAAAACACCATGAAAACACCATTAGAAACCACAAGAAAATAACATTAGAATCCCACAAACAATTAAAATCCCATCAACAAATAATTTAAACATACAGAAGAAAGATCAGAGATATAAGTAGATCCCAATTTCCAGAAATTGACCCTTAAATAAAAATGTAATTCCTTGCCAGCCCAACAACCCAACCCCACAAAGTAACCTCTTATGAAATCTACTAGTAGCCAACCTAGTGATATTTATGAAGGGATCCATAATTACGAAGAAAATTAAGAGAAGTGGAGAAAATAACAATTATGGACCTAGCAGCGCTATCCTGGATGAATTAGCTCACCATCCGTACCAAATAGAAACAACTGAAAGAAGGCATAACCAAATTAAACAAAGAAATAGAACCAACCATTGTGTAGGAACAACCACCCCCACACCAATAAATGAGGAACATAGACCAAGATGCTAAAACCCAAGCCCCCTCACCATGCTGCAAAACAAACCCCACCACCACCACCACCAAGTAAAATAAAGAGCACCACCCCCAAGAGGCCACCAGCTCCCAACTAGAAAAACACCAAAAGGCAACATGAACCGCCTAGTAGAATCCAACTATAAGATAACATAAATATACTAAAAGATACTACTAGCTCCACCAGAAAGAGCCATAAAAAGAATAAAAGAAAAGGACCACGCACTCCAACAAAAGAAGGCTCTAGAAAACTCAACCAACGAATAGTAGCAAACAAACTCCCTGCCTAAAAATTCTTCACCAACAAGACAAAATAATCCAGACTAGTAGATTGTCTAAGAAGGAAGGGGCCAACCAATAAAACTTGGCCATAGGCATAAAATTCATAAAGGGGGGTTTTTTTAAAGGGCTCGGCGGGGGGGGAGAGGTAAAAATTAACTAAGATAAGTGCATTATCCAAGGGATAACAAATCACTGGATAAGTTACAATGACAGGTGCTGAACATAATCCAAACTCCCACATAAATACCATAAGGAAAATAAGGGACATTAACCTTTCCATAAATAGTAGGAAAAGCCATATGTGGCATAGTAAAAAAACATTGCACTAAAGCAAAGAAGCACCTCTATAACTATCCACCCAAATTAAAACCAATTGATTTCACTCTCAAAAATATCTCCCAAAGATAAAGGAAATGGTTCATTTATGTGAATAACTATATGGTAAAAATCCCAATCATTAGAGAAATTTCTTACAATCATAGCCAGCATAATCCACCTCAAACCCCCTAGAAATAATAAAATGATAGATAAGGGATGAATCCAAAAAAAGAAAAGGATAAAGAAAACCTACAGAAACATAATAGACAAGTTTATAAAATGGGTTATGGCATCCCCACTTAATAGATTTCCAAAAGACCAATATTGCCCAATCCATTCTCCACAAAATAATCCTAATAATAGAAAAAACCCATGAGAAGACTTGAGGATAAAATAATAACTTTTAAACAAGGCCAGCATATAGTTAATATAGGAAGGCAAATGGAGAAAATAATAGCAATTTAGCTCCCAGTAAAGGATAATAGATAAACTAGATGGACGAAAGCAACAACCAAGGAAAGTAGTAAGAAGAAATGACCACTGCTCCAAACCAAAGAAAACACAGCAAAAGGAAAAGACTAGACATAAAATGAATTAAGAAATGACCACGCCTCCACAAATTAGGCTATCTAACTTTATCCATGTTTATTGTTCTTCTTAATTCAAGAGGCAAACCAGTCCCCATAGAATTCATAAAACCATTTCGATTACAACCATAATTAGCTAGCTGATCAGCACGATTATTGCTTTTATTAAAAATTTGAGATATATGATAATTAAAGTGCCCAAGCATCTGTTTAATCTTAAGAACCAGATAAAAGATATCTAAATTACAATTAACATAATGTATAATAAGGTGAGCTTCAACTTCCACCCAAACATCCTTTGTATTCAAAGCTTATCAAAGATTATAGGCCATAGTAGAGAGCATTCAATTCAACAAAAAATACCTAAATAAGGTTAGAATAAACAAGAAAATGCAATTTATATTCCTTAATGCTTTTATAAGTAAATTGGAAGAGTAAGATTGCAAAACTTTATCTTTGATTATATTAAAGATTTTCATGAAGGCATAGCTCCTATGCTTAGAATCATTTCTCTCCAACAAAAGAAACTAGAAAATAACAACAGGAATAATATTCTAATGTTCCCTTTAAAGGAGAAGTTCCAAGCATGAAGAATGGAAAAAATATTACCATAGCGGCTATAGAAATTTTATAAAAAACTCATTAAAGTACAACCAAACTTTAACAGATATTAGGCCATTAATAAACACATGATTCAGAGTTTTAGAATGAAAAAAACATGTCATTTAGAGGGTAAATAAAGGCCTTTGCCCAATAAGATAGCGACAATATGAAGATAATTATTTAATATTCTCCAAGTTAATATAGCATAGAAGTTGGAATACTTTTATGTTGAATCATAGAGTGGAATGGATAAATTGGCTTTTCACATCTAAAGAAATTCCATGCATCCTTAAGAGAAAAAAAACCAGAGTTAGGTATATTAAAAATCATGAAATCCTCTCTGTCCAACTTTAAGAGAATCTTAATAATTTGATCCATTAAGTAGACAGTAATAAGGTCACACATTTTCTTTGCAAACTATTTATCTTCAATAATAAAAACTATTAACTTTAATAGCAACGGTAAAGTGGGACTTTATGAATGTATAAATAGAAACAATGCCCATTTAATCATCTTGCTAGAAAAAAATATTAGCATTAGGAATGCCCCGTTGAATGGGATTTTCTACTTTCCATTTATTAGACTAAAGTCTTTTCTAAACCAGAGAATCCCCAACTTTAAAATTGGTGTGGTACTTTTTAACACAATATTTGAAGGTCATAAATTTAGCCCATAGAATTTGATTTGCACAAAAAGATATCCAAAGTTTAATAGAAGATAGATGATAGATGATCCACATCCATGACACTTTTACCGCTTAAAAACACAAGAATAATTATTCGAAGAAGTCCAATGAATTTTCTTCTAAGAAGAACTAGATCCCTAAAAGAATTTGTTAAATAATGTTTTAATGTGCATACAAACATTAATAGTAGGCTGATTGGTATGAAGAAAATAAATATGAAAAGAATAAAGAATACCTTAAATAAGCTCCAATATGCGACCAATGGATAGAAAATTGAATTCCCAAGTAGTTAATCTTTTCTAAAAATATCTCAGAGAGGTGACATATTTTTCTACCTTTAAAGATAGGGTTGCCATGATAATTGATAGGAAGGGATTTGGGTGAAAAACCAATAATATTACTAGTATGAATGGTTCTATCAAGAAATATATTCTTAGCAGGAACTGAACCATATTTGGCCTTATAAATGTTGAGATCGTAGATCTTTTTTGAAGTTATTAAGGAATTTTATAAGAATGTTAACCAAATTCATAGAACCATTAGAAAATATATTAAAGTTATCAATAAAATTAAATTGAGAAATAGCAAAACCCACAAAGAGAATGAAAATAAAACTTTGGATGGGTTCTAAAAAGATATTTTAAATCTCTAAGCAAATATTCAGTAGTAATGATAAATAAAGCAGGAGATAGAGGATTCCCTTACTAAGGCCATGAGAAGAACTAAAGTGGACATTATTTCTCCCATTAATGATTAAAGTAAAATAATAGCGTTTCATACAATTTCTAATAATCTAAATGAAATCAAAACTGAAACAAAAGAAAAACTTGATGTTGTAAAGAAATTCCTAGTTAATGTTATCATAAGCTTTAGATATATAATGTTTATAGATAATGATGCTTCCCATTATTTTGAAATCAATATCTTGAGTGAGTTCTTGAGCTAGGAGGATATTATCGAAAATAGCCCTACCCTTTACAAAACCTGTTTGATTGGGAGAAATAATCTTGGGGAGGATTGAGGCTAATCGACCCATCAGAATTTTAATGATAATTTTATTGAAGAATGTGATAAGGCTAATTATTAAGAAGCAGCCTTTTTTGGAATGAGAATAATGGAAGTGGGAGTAAAAAAGTTAAGAAAAGGAATATCACCAAAAAATTCTTAACACTAGCAACCAAATCCTCATGGATATCATCCAATATATTTGGAAAAAATTTATTAGTGAACCCATCAAAGCTAGCCACATAACTAGTATTCATACCATTAATAGTGTCTATGATATCCTTCATAGATGGGGGGTGAGATAGGAGAAAATTATCCTCCTATGAAATGATAGAAGGAATAAGATGAGGTTGAGGAATATGATTAAGAATAAAATTTTTATTAAAACAATTTTGAAAATACTGCACAGCAGAAGCAGTACATTGATCACCATTGACATAGGAATCCACATAAAGAAGAGAGATTTTATGAATGTGATGTAAATATCTTTTCTTTTTAATATGGCCATGGAAGTATTCTATATTTTTATCACCTTCTTGCAAAATTTTAGAGGCAGATTTTTGTCTTCAATATGTTTCTTTTTGCTCTTCAAGATTATAAAGAAGGCCCTTAGCACGATGAAGGAGATGAAAGTTCTCATGAGAAGGATCAAATGGGCAAAGATTATCAAAGTTCATGGCATTATTATCAACCTCTTTAATTTTTGTTCCACCAGTTAATTTTTTAATTAAGTCTTTTATGTTTGTGCCAAAATCTTCACATACCAATAATACTATTATCAGAATGTAAAGGAGATTCCCAATTGATCTCCACCATGTCATAGAAAGAATTATCTAGTAGCCACATATTCTAAAATATTATTGAATATGAAAGTGATGGCTTTTGGATAGTAATACAAACTAAAATAGGGGAATGATCAAAGAGAGATCTACATAAATTCTTAATAATTATAAGAACATATTAAAAAATCCAGTGATTATTAAAAAGAAAACAATCAAGCATTTGCCACATATTAGTTGTATTCCAAGTGGATTTTCCACTAGAATAAGAAATATCCACTAAGTTACAATCTAAAATCATATTAATAAAATTATTGATATAATGAGAATAGGAGAATTACCCCCTATTCTTTTAGAAGTAGAAGAAATTGTGTCAAAACCATCACCGATCAACCAAGCTCCATTAAAAATGGAAAGAGAGTCATGGATATGTTTCTAGAGAGATTCACATTCAAATCTAGAAAAAGAAGCAGAGCATGTAAACTATGTTATTTCAATATGAGTCTTAAGCACTTGATGAGAATCATGAAGGCTGTCTACATGTATAGGGTTGCTCTAGAAAATTCAAATCTTATTAGAGCAATTATAAAAGTTAGAATTCAAATCAAGATGTTTACCAATGGAGATCTTTTTATTAAAGGATATCCAAATTTCCAACAATACAATAACCATAATATTATGAATTCTACATATATTCCTAACTCTAGCCTTGTTTAAAGCAAACCAAGACCTTTAACATTTCAAGTAAGAGCACTAATTATGAAAAGGAATATCAAAAGTTTGAGCTCTAGTAGATCTAGGAGTCTAAAGGGGTATGTTTTTATATTTTTGTTTTTTTTTTCAAAACTTTAGCAAACCCATCAATCTAATCTAGATTCTCCTTTGGAGGAGATGAATAAAAGATGGAGTCAGAAATCTTGGAGTAGGGAATTATTACAGCTAATGATAGGAACAATTTTCCCATCGTTAGAAGTATTAGATCGACTAGAGGAAGGTAAATATAATGTCTTGGAAACATCACCAACAAAAGAAGTTGAGTCAATCATAACCAAAAACATTAACATCAAAAATATTTTTCTTAAAGGTAGGCTTAATCTAGGAAAGTTTGTTCAATAGACTTGATATTTTCAATATCCTGATCATCGTTCTTCTCAACAAAAAAAGAAGGAATGTGGGAGGAAGAGCATGGGTCTTTTTTTAAATGAGGAGAAAATTCATTATTAGGATTGATGGAAGCAATTAATACTAGTTAAGCAATTTCATCCCTTAGGTCTTTCAAGTTTTAAGAATTAGCTATCTCAAATTTTGGATCAAAACAACCCCATTAAAAGTTAAAGCACGAGAAAAGGAGTGAAGATCATCCTTTTGAGATAAATTATTAGCATTCTCCCAAAAGTTTATAATAGGAAGATCCATATTAGCTTTTATAGTAGAAATGTCAGCACTAGGGTTTAACTCATTTTGAGAAATAATAGATATCTTTTATTCTAGTTTTAAGTTTTCTAACAAAAGGATGTAATATAAAGCATAGAGTGACCATGGGTTTTAAAATGATTAAATAAAAAAGAAGATTTTCAATTGATAGTTTTTGTAAATACTGAAATTTTTTAGGGCCAAGCTAAATCTCTTTCAGATACCTAACTCACTAGAACTCTAGTAATAAAATGCCTACATCAAGTGGCAGTTGCTTGATCTGTTTGAGAAGGATGACCAAAATTGGAAGTAAGGGCATAAAGAATATAAGAATTAAACTTATGGAGCTTTAAATAAGGAAAAGTAATCCAAATTAGCATAATGGGGACTCTTCCCAATCTTATACAAGGAAGTGCATTTCAAAAGGCACATTTGACTATTTTTTAAATAATACGATCTTCCAGTAGAAATCCTACTATAATTAAGTTCATTTTGGAGTTGAGAAGCCACATGCATGGTATCTAGAAGGCAAATAGAGGAGAGACTAGGAAGCTTATATTAATTAAAAAGGAACCAATCACATCCAAATTAGGCCTACGAGTAGCAAAATTTTCGACAAATGTAAATTCAAAAGAGCAGCTAATTTTTTAAAATCTTTATCCGAGAACATCATAGTTGGAATATGTTTGATGGATGTACGAATAAACAAAATTAAAGGAATGAATGGGAGAATAGTACTAGAAATCTCTTCAAATGTACTAGAGTTTCCATTATCAAAAACTTCCAAATATCCATGATTCTTAGATATAGTGAAAGATATGCTCTAACCCCAAGGGTTGGAAGGTAGAGGAGCTTCCATTCAGATAAGAGAGAACTAAGGTGCACCCCATAAAATAATAGCCACAATTTCAAATGACAAGCTTGACCACAGAGATGATATAAGGGGCTGAATATGGCCTCAAGGAGAAAAATTCACAAAGGATAACTATTCACCAATAGAAGATGCTGATTTATATATGGAAAACGTGCACTGCTAATGGAATAGAAAAATTTGAGATCATATAAAAGATGGAAGAGAGAGAAGTTGGGAGTGGAATGAGGGTAGGTATAGGGTTTATGGTTTCCAATTTAGTATTTAGAGTTTATATTTTAGTCCTTAGAATTAAGGTTTAGGGTTTAAGTTTTATCATTAGGTTTAGGGTTTAATATTTAGGGTTTATGTTTAGGGTTTATTGTTTAAATGCTTAGGGTTAAGGGTTTAGGGTTTAAGTTTTATGGTTTTGGGTTTAGGGATTAGGGTTTGTGCTTAGGTTTTATGGTTTAGACTTTAAGCAGTAGGGTTTAGGATTTAGAGTTGGGATTTAGCAATTAGGGTTTATGGTTTAAGGTTAGAATATATGGTTTGGAGTTTAGGGTTTAGGAAATTTAGGTTATGAAGGTTTTGGGTATATCATTTAAGGTTTAGAGTTTTGAGTTTATGGTTTAGGGTATCAGAATAAGGTTTAGTAGTTTGGGTTTAGTGTTTATGGTTATGCCTTAGGATTTAGGGCTTAGGGTGAGGGTTTAATATTTATGATTTTTGTTTAGGGTTTACTATTTAGGGTTTTGGTTTAGAGTATATGCTTAAGGCTTAGGGCTTATGGTTTAGTATTTTGGGTTTCGGGTGTGGAGTTTACTATTTAGGGATAAATTTATAGGGTTTAAGGTTTAGAGTTTTAAGTTTAGGTTTTATGTTTTTTAGGTTTTACAGTTAGCTTCTTTGGTTTTTATTTTGTAGTTTAGGGTTTAGAATTTAGGATTTTGGCTTAGGTTTTAGGGCTTATATTTAAGGTTTTAGGGTTTTAGTTTTTGTGTTTAAGGGGATTTGCATTTGGGTTTTAGGGTTTAGGCATTAGTGCTTATCTTATAAGATTAGGGATTAGTTTTTAAGGTTTTAGATTTAGGATTTTGTGTTTAGGATTTTGTGGTTAGGGTTTGGGGATTTAGTTTTAGGCTTTAGGGTTTTGGGTATAAGGGATTATCTTTTTTGTTTTAGGAAAGAGGGTTCAAGTCTACGGTTATGGTTAGGCTTTAGTGGATATTGTTTATGATTTAATGTTAGTCTTTATGATTTTTTATTTATGGTTTAGGGTTTAGGTATTAGGGTAAGGATTTAGGTTTTAAAGTTTATAGATTAGGGAGTAGGGTTTATGGTTTACAATTTAGTGTTTAGGTTTTTTCGTTTAAGGTTTAGTGTTACATTTTAGAGTATTGGTTTTATGGATTATGGTTTAGGATTTAGAGTTAAGGTTTTCTTGGTTTTTTTTATTTAGGATTTAAGTTGAATGTTTAGGATTTATCATTTAGTGTTTAGAGCTTAATGTCTAATTTCTAGGGATAAGAGTATAAGTTTTAGGGCTTATAGTTTGGGGTTTAGGGTTTATGATTTAGGGTTGGAGTTTAGGTTTTAGAGTTAGGGTTTTTGGGGTTTAATTTATGTTTTAGGTTCTGAAGTTCAGGATTTATGGTTTATCATTTTGGTTTTAGATTTTTAAGCTTTTGGGTTTACGATTTTGGATTTAGTGTTCTAGGTTTATGGTTTGGGGTGTCAGATTTTGGGTTTATGGTTTAGTTTTAATAGTATTAGGTTAGGGTTTAGTTCTTGTACTTTTTGAGTTCAAGTTTTTGGTTTAGGGTTTAAGTGTTGGAGTTTAGGGAATTGGGTATAGAATTTTGGGTTTAACATTTAAGTTTTAGGTATTAGGTTTGGGGTATAACGTTCATGAATTTTACTTACAAGATGGAGGTTAGGTTTTAAGGTTCGGCTTTAGGCTTTAAGGTTTAAGGTTAATGGTTTATGGTACAGGTATAAGGGTTAGGGTTTAGCTTTAGGTTTTTTTGTTAGGGTTGATGAAATAGGTTTTAAGGTGAATAGTCTTTAAGGTCAGGGGTTTATGGTTAAGGGTGAAGGTTTTGTTTTTTTTTTTTTTTACTTTTTTTCTTTTTTTCCTTTTTTCAATTAAGGGTAAAGGTTTATGGTTTATTGTTTAGGGTTTATGGTTTAAGGTTGTAACTTCAGGTTTATAGTTTAGGGAATTAAATTCAAGGTTTATGGTTGGGGTTTAGGATTTTGGATTTAGGTTTTAGGGTTTAGAATTTATGGAAAACAGTTGAGAGGTTTAGGATTTTGGGTTTAGGTTTTAATATTTAGTGTTTAAGGTTCAGGGTGTCAGGTTTAAGAGTTAGGGGTTATAGTTGCAAGTTATGGTTTCCAATAATAGGGTTTAGGGTTGACCATTTTCATTTTTTAGTGTTCACAACTTAGGGTTTAGTATTTAGGTTATAGGGTTTAGGGATTTATCTTTAGGGTTTAAAGTTTAGGATTTAGGGTTTAACGTTTACGATTTAAGGCTGAGGGGTTTGACATATAGTTTAAGATTTATTGATTAGGTTTTTGTGTGTATTATTTAGGGTTCGGGATTAGGGTTTAGATTCAATGGTTTAAGTTTTAGTATTTAGTGTTGAAAGTATAGGTTTAACATATAAGGTTTTTGTTTTTTGGGTTTAGGATTTATGATTTAGGGTCTAGAATTTAGGTTGAGGCCTTACAGATTTTTGTATGGGTTATGGAATTAAGGTTTAGGGTTTAGTGTTTTGGATTTTAGTTTAGGATTTAATTTTTAAGTTTTATGGTATAGGGTCTATGATTTAAGGTTTAGGATTTATAGTTTAAGATTTTTAGTCTATGATTTGGGCTAAAAAATTAAGGTTTCAAGTTTCACATCTTAGGTTTATAATTTAGGTTTAGGGTTTAATGTTTTGGCTTAAGGATTAACTAGGAGTGTGACATAGCTTTCGGTTCTCCGTCATAGTAGGTTTGGTGGAAATGAATTGTATGGGCTTCTCTGCCATACTGTGGGGGCTAAAAGAGAGTAAGTATAGTGTTAGAGCAATACCCAGAGACAAGGACTCTAGGAGTCGCCGTAGATCAAGATTGACTGAACCACTATACAATTTTAGTTTTTCATTTTGGTTTTTTTCAGCTCCTTTATTTTCTGCATTTTTAATTTCTTGCAAGAGTTTCAATTTCATTACAAACTGTATTAGAATTAATATTCTTGCTTGGTTAGATTTAGTTTATCTTAGAAAGGAAAATGAAAAAAATATTTCTCTTGATTTATTTATGTTACAAAACTTTGAAAAAGAAAATCAAGTTTTTTAAGATTTAGGGTGTAGGGTTTAGAGTTTAGGTTTTAGGGTTTAGGGTTTAGACTTTGGGATTAATGGATTAGGGGTTAGGTTTTAAGGTTTATGTTTTTATGTATAACATTTAGGTTTAAGGGTTAAGTAGATAAGGTTTAGGGTTTGAGGTTAAGCTTTAGGGTTTAGGCTTCAAGATTAAGAGATTTTGGTTAGGGTTTCCTTATTATAGTTTAGCATTTAGGGTTTACGGAATAGGATTAGGGATTATGGTTTGTAGTTTAGGGTTTAATTTTAGGTTTAAGGTTTCTATTTTGGGGATCAGGTTTAGAGTTTAGGATTTTTGTGGTTTATGATATAGAGTTTAGGTTTTAGGATTTAGGGTTTTGGTTTTAGGATTTAGAGTTTAAGGTTAAAGGTTTAGGGAATATAGTTTAGGGTTTAGAATTTAGGGAATATTGTTTGGGTTTAGGGTTGAGGGTTATAATTTAGGGTTTAGTGTTTTGGTTTTTGTTTCAAGGTTTAAGGATTACTTTTGGGATTTTTAGGTTAGGGCATTTTTATTTATTTTATAATTTAGGGTTGGTATAAGATTTAGGTTATGTATTTTTAGATTTTCAATTTAGGGTTTAGAATTTAGTGTTTAGGGTTTTAGGATTAGCATTTGGGGTTTAGGGATTAGGATTTATGATTTATGGTTAGGGTATAGTGTTTAAGGTTTCGGGTTTAGGGTTTTGGGCTTGGGCTTTAGAGGTTATGGTTTAAGGATCTGGGTTTATGGTTTAAGGTTTAGGATTTAGGGTCTATTATTTAGTTTTTGATGAATAGGTTTGGGATTTAGTTTTTATTTATTTTTATTTTTTTTTTCTTTGGTTTGGGATTTTGTGGATAGTTTTTTTTTGTTAAAACCCACAGAAGGGGCCTACGCGATGATATTATCAAAAAATTACAAGTACTTAAAGGGAAAACTAGCTCACTACAGCTCCAAGGAGCTTACAAAATAAAAAGATAAATAAAAACCTAGGAGCCAGCGATCCCCACTAAGTACAAGTACAAGAGGGCCTAATAACATTCTAAAAACCAAAATAAAAGAGGCACTAGAATTACCAATCATCACAACCTCACCAGCCAAAAAAGGACCCAGCATAAAATGAGCACTAGTCTCCAAAAACCTGATAAAAAGGCCTATAGGGACACTAAAAGTAGTAGATAACACAAAACAAGGAATATTAGAATAAAACAAAATATTACTCGGATAAGTCAAACTCCCAAAATGATTAGTATTGTGATGTGTAAAGTCATAATGGCTAACATTGGGAATGAACATAATATCCACCATATTGAAACCACCACTAGCTATTACAGGAAAATGACTCAGACAACAAGTGATAGAAACTAAATTAAATCATCAAGTCACTCTGAATCCAAACAAAGAAATAAGCAATGGTAGCAATTATTAAACACCCGAGGAGCAGAATAATGGGCAACCCACAAAGACCAAACCAACAATTAAAAGCCTAGCAGGAATAAAGGCTAATATAGCTCAGGAAGTCACAGAACCAGCAACCATCACTAGGATAGACCAAATGCCACTCAATCCTACTTCCAAAGCAACTCAGCCACACCAAAAAAATTGGGACAGACAGACAATCATAGAGGAAACCTGAAATGGAGCATAAATAAGTCCACAAGACCATAAAGGTCCTAGGACAGAGTAACAATCCATCAAAAAAAGTAAAGATAAAAGCATAAAAGCCACCAGCAAACCCCATCACAGAACACAGAACCAACAACAACCACCAAATGATAAAGACCCAAGACAATGCCCCAATAACATCACAAGACCACTCATGGAAGCCCCAACAACCCCAATACAAGCCATATAGGACAAACCCAAAATAACACCAACACAGAGAAAAAAATATAGCCCCAAATCACGATAGAGCAATAGAGTTAACCACAGCCAACCAACACGTCCAATACCAGTACACAGACCAACATAAAAAGGTAGGAGAGCAACAATTGGGCAAACTCTCAGCATACAAAATGGTACAATCACAGCTCCAGCCCACAGCCAAAAGACACTCAGATGGCACAAAATAGTCAAAACCCATACATGAGAGCACTTGGAAGGAGTACCAACCACGTAAAAATAAAACCCAAACTGTAACGCCAAGGTACAAACTGACCACCAGGCCAACCATGAGCAAGAAAAACTCCAGGAAAACCAATCACTAGGCCAAAATGACGTAAAAGAAAATGAAAAAAACCAAACAGCACAAAAGATGCCGAACCCCTAGTATCCAGGAAAAAACTAGAAGAAGGTACAGACAAACACCCACCAGGAGGAAACTACAAACCAATAACTTAAACTCATTAAACCCTAACATAAAGGGTACCAATTTTATCCAATCTAATAAGCCCATTTAAATGAGTATGTAAGTTATTAGCAGCCAAATCAGTGAGATGCTCCAAATTACAACCCCAATTAGTAAGCCAAAGTGCACATGAATTCCGCTCCCTATACACAAGAGAGAAGGAGCACTTAATAAAAATCATTAACAGCTTAATATCCGTCAACAAATAAAAAGATTAGCATTGCAAATAGAATCTTCAAGACAATTTAAGCATTGAATAATATAATTAGAATCAACTTCAACACTTATAGTGATAATACCCAAAGAAATACATAATTTAATCCCATAGAGAACAGCTGCGAGCTCAACAAAGTTCTCATCATGCAAAGGTAAGGGACCATCAAAAGCCATAATAATGTTACCTTCATTGTCCCTGAGAATCCCACCAAAACCAAAAAATTACTAATTAAAAATACCTTTCACGTTCAGTTTATAAGTGTCAATGGGAGGCTTATTCCGGTAAATAATTTTAGAACCAGCAGGGTGCAAGTCACCATCCAACTTAATGCCTAAGTCATCAGCCACATACCAATAATTTTTAAAATTCTTATAGGAAAGCAAGTTAATAGAAAATAGTCTCAGACAGTATCTTTCACATTATTGATAATCCTATGATGGTTCATGCCAACATCATTAAAATAAGAATTGTTCCACTCCAACCATAAATACCAAAAAATGAGGGGAGGAATAACATTTGTAATATGCCCCTTAGACTTGACAAACCAAAAATTAAGATTAGCATTAATAGAAAGATTGGCATTAAAATAATTTAATTCAAAAATATCATCAAAATAAGACCAAGTTTAATAGCTAAAGGACCTAAAAGGAAAACATGATGTATATTCTCCGCATGATAACAACATTGGCATTTGGAAGGCATAATAAAACCCCTTTTAATCAAATTATCTTCAGTAGGAATGAGCCTATGAAAAATTCTCCAAATGAAAATAGCAGTAGTAAAAGGAATGCTTTTATGCCAAATCATAGAGAAAATACAAGAATTATCATTCTTAGTTCTAAAAGCATTCCAAGCATCCTTTAATTTAAAAGTACCATATTTGGACAAATTGCATAAGAGTAGATCCTCAAAATTAGTGTTCAGGGGGAGATTAAGAATTTGATGAATAATAGAGTCAGGAATCGCATTCGCAAGTTTATCATGATCCCAACAGTTATCAGTAATGAAAAAGTTCACCTTAACCGCCTCAGTAGAAGAGGCATTAGTGATAGAATCAATAGAATGCTGACCTAACCAATGTTCTTGCCAAAAGAAGATATTACCACCGCCAAGCCCCCAAGAGAGATGTGGTTCAACCATCCATTTAACCGTGCAAAGTCTCTTCCAAACTTTAGAATCCCCTTGGTTAAAGGAGAAAATAGTAGGATGTTTACCCACATAATATTTAGCCACCATAAACTTAGCCCAAAGCCTCCTATTAGCATGAAAGGTATACCACAACTTGAAAGAAAAAGCAACGGATAAATCAGATATGCTCTTATAACCCGAAGCACCCTCATTTAAAACACCACATAATTTATCCCAAGAGGACTAGGTGATTTTAGAATTAATGTTAGCCCCTTTCCAAAAAAACTTATTTATAAGTTTATCAATTCTATTGCAAACAGTTTGAGTAGGTTGAAGAGTTTGAAAAGTATAAACCGGAAGTGAGCAAAGAACACTTCTAATTAGAGTAAGCCTACGACCAAAGCTCATAAAATTAGAATCCCAAGATGAAAGCTTGCTCTAAATCAAAGTAATTAAATCATCAAAAAGAAAAGACTTCTTGTGGCCTTAAAATAGAGGGACCCCAAGATATCTAATAGGCATATGAGCTTGCATAAAGCCAGACATAGCTTTGATAGCCACAATACGATCATTAGGCATTTTGTTAGGGGCAATAAAATAACATTATTTTTGTTTAAAGAAAGTCCACTAACATTCTCAAAATAATGAAAAAACTCTAACAGTATATTGATCTGATTTAAAGAACCATTCGTAAAAAGAATAAAGTCATTAGTAAAACATAAATGAGAGATAGGGAAACCACCCAAGGTTCTAAAATAGAGGTTAGGGTGATTCTCAAAGAGGTTGTCTATGCCCCTAGATAAATAATCTGCCACAATAATGAAAAGGGTGGGAGATATAGGGTCTCCTTGTCTAAGGCCATGAGAGGATTTAAAAAACCAGTACTCTTGCCATTTATAATAATGGAAAATTAGGATCCTTCAATAAAATTCCTAATAAGGTTGATTAAAACTGAATTTTTTTTTTTGAAAGTGCAATTAGCAAAATTTTATTAAAACCACTACGCACAACTACATTCCTCCTTCAACAAAGCTAAAAATGAAGGAGGAATTTTATTACAATAGACATCATCCCAAAAAAAAGAAGAAATCAAAGCATAGTTAGCATATAAATCAGCTAACTTATTACATTCTCTCTTAGAGCAAGAAAAAATAATTTGCTTAAAATTGGATAGAAAATCTAAGTCCATAGGCTTGAGAAACTCATCCGAAAGATAATGCTTCTTCATGGATCTTTGAAAATTTTTGATAACATTTGAATTATCTCCTTCAATCACCAAACCATTTGCTTCAAACATTCAATCTTGAATATAATTCCTCAAAGCAATAATGGCCAAAAACTCTGTCTGAGAGTAGTCCCAATGCAGACAACCGAAACCAAAAGCATCCAAAAATCGTCCTTGACTATCTTTGAAAACACCCCCTATACCAACCTTGTTATTAGGTTGTACTGAAGCATCAACATTCACCTTAATCCACCCAGGAGAAGGAGGATGCCAAGACAATAGAGACAGCTTATATAGCTGATTAGCATCCCAGTTTTCCTGAATAAAACAAGTATCAAATGAACCAACCACCATGATAATCGAATTAGTAGCTATTATAGAAATGGTGTCTTCTGCACCACCATGGACCAGCTTATTCCTACTTTTCAAGCAAAAAAAAAAACCACCGAGCATAATAGATTTCCCAAGAAAGGATTCACTTCTACCATCATTCTCATCTTCTTAAAACAATCTTCAAGAGAGATAATAACAGGAATATGAAAATTCCAATTAGATAGTAATTTTATAACATCCTTTACTTTGAAACAATGGACAACCACATGCTCTACATCTTCCAAACCCCCACATCCTCTCGGACACCCTCCAGACTCCACCAACCTGCGAAACAACAAGAAACCAAAAGAAGGAATGGCATTTCTGCACAAACGCCACCAGAAAATATCCACCATGCGGTCTCAGCTTAAGCCTTTTTCTCCAGCTCCAAGTTTCAGCTTCACATTCTTCTTCAAATTTATTCTCATAAGCTATTGCTGCTACTGATTTCCCTGATAATTTTTTGGATAGCTCCAGTTGATCTTCACCATTATCTGATAGTATGGGAATATCTATAATTAACTCAATCAGAGGTAGACCGAAACATTGTTTTAGCTTGTTTAAGCCCACCTTCCCCCACTTATAAAAGCTGATACCTGTTGAAATTCTGGACTCAAAACAACAACAAAGGTTGGCCACCTGTTAATGCTTTTATCCAGGATCCAATGATCCTTGAAGGTATCCACTTTATCTCCATTACCAATTCTCCACCTAGAAATTGGCTTCAGAAATTCTGCACCGTGCAAAATAATCTTCCTAGTTGACGATGAGCACCTTGTAATAGCCTCACTCCAAAGGTCATTCCCATATTTTGATCTTATCAATCTATTTAGAATAGATGTTGGATTAGTAAAGAAGTTAAGAGCAAATTTTACTCTTAAAGGACCCAATTTATCCACCAGCAACTGCAATCCATGGCCACCATACTTCAGAGGTTTACATAAAATATCCCAAGCTACATAATGTAAACCAAAGCTCCCATCCTTCTTATTCCACAGGAAATTTCGGCACATCTTCTCCAATATCTTCAAAATTCCTTTCGGAATCATTGAAAGCATAGAAAGGAAAACTGGCAATGAGATAATGGATGCATTGATTAAAGTAATTCTACCTGCCATAGAAATGAATTTAGAACCCCAAAGGTTCATTCTATCTGATGTTTTAGCAATGAGATTACTAAAATCAGATTTCACCAATCTCCTCAAAGCAATCTTAACTCCCAAATAATCCATCTCATTCAAAACTTTCATTTTAAGAATTTTAGCCAGTGATCTAGCAGTCCTTCTTTTAACTAAATTACCAAACATCATAGCCAACTTAAGTACATTGATATTCTGACCAGTCCATTTGCAATACCTCTTCAGGATCTTATCAACCTTCTTTAATTTCTTACTATTTGCTTCTGAGAAAATCATAATATCATCTGCATACATCATATGAGAAATCATTGGAGCTGAAGGAGAGATTTTTATTCCAACATCTTTACCTCTACAAGCAAACTCTTCAGACAGTAACTGAGAGCACAAAATAAAGAGATATGGTGACAAAGGACATCCTTGTCTAAACCCACATTTAGGCTCAATCCACTTTGAATTAAACCCATTAACAATAATTGAAAACTTTGGGTTCAAAACACATTCCAAAATCAGGTTTGCAAACCTCTTAGGGAACCCAAACAAATCAAGCACCTGAGTCAAAGTAGACCAACTCATACTATCGTAAGCTTGTTCCATATCTACTTTGATAGCCACCATACCCTTTTTAGCTTTGGAATATCTGAATTTGCTAAAAATTTCTTGAGCAATCAATACTTGGTCAGACATAGATCTACCTTTTACAAAGGCAAACTGCACTTTAGAGATAATTTTTGGAAAAGAAAACTCATCCTATTTAGTATCATCCTTGCAACAATTTTGTAAATTGCATTACATAAACTAATAGGACGAAATTTAGATGGCAGACGAGGATTGGTAATTTTCGGAATCAGCACCACATTAGTATCTTTCCAAGCAGGACAAAGAGAACTGGTCATAAAAAAATCTCTAATAGCAGCCCACACCTCCACATGGATAATAGACTAATAAGTCTTAATAAAAGAATAAGTAATGCCATCTATACCTGGAGATTTATAAGCTCCCAAATTTTAACCCCCTCCTCCAAATCCTCTTTGACGAATTCTTTACTCAAATATCTACTTTCCTCAACGTCAATCACCTTGGACAGAGAAGGCCATCCAGACAATCTGCATTCCCTCGAGCTCCATTTCTTAGAAAAGTATTCCATAAAACCTCTTCAATCCCTTGCTGATCTTCAAGCATTATGCCAGCATAGTCTTTAATGCTAGTAATCCTGTTCCCATTTCTTCTTCCCGTTGCAAACATATGGTAGAACTTTGAATTTGAATCTCCTTCTTTTAACCATTGCGCTTTGGCCCTTTGCTTCCACCATAAGCTGAGACGGCCTAGAGTAGCGTTGAGCTCCACCACTTTCGATCTTAAATAACAAATCTTAAGATCTGAAAGGCCACCTGATTCAACATCCTCAATTTGCAAATCCAAAATTTCTCTTTTTAAGTTATCCTTGAGGTCCACAAGAGACTTGTGCTTATCCTTACTAAAAAAGAATAAGGATCTTAAAGTTCTTTTAAACTTCACATTCAAGATTTCAGCATTGCTTCCTTTCACATGTTTATTCCACACCACATTAAAAATAGAATGAGAAGCTGGGTACAACGACCAAATGTCTTCAAACATAAAATTCCTCCTCCACATGGGTTTAGAAGATTCAATCTTAAGTAAAATTGGACAATGGTCCGAAGCCACTCTAGCCAAGTGCTTTACTGCAGCCTCCTGAAGACGTTCCAAAGCCACACAATTAAGAAGACACCGATCTAGCCTTTCTAAAATTCGGCCTCCTCCTATTTTGTTGTTACACCAAGTGTACTTTAGGCCTACAATCCCAATTTCATGAAAATCACAATCCCTCATAAAGGAAAGCATGTCAAGGGAGCCTTGGGTGACAACGAATTTCTTCCCACCTCTTTTCTCATTTTGAGATAAAATAACATTGAAGTCTCCCCCAATAACCATAGGAAGCTTATTATCAGAAAACCTATTCAATTTGCGCCTTAAATGCTTTCTATCACTAGAATTTTTGCTCCCATAAACCGTTGCAATCAACCAACTATTTGAATTGTTTATTTTCAACTCCTCCAACACAACTTGCTCATCTGCTGCAATAACCTCAAAGGAAGCAAGACCAACCCTCCAACAAACTATAATACCTCCACAATAACCAACTACAGGATACATAAAAAAATCCCACTCTTCACCAATAAAATTTTTACGATCCAAATTATCAAATGTGGAAATCTTAGTTTCAACAAGGCCCACAAAAAGAGCATCATTATCCTTCACAATCTCTTGTAGATACCTGGAGGCTTCAACCTTCTTAGCCCCCCCTACAATTTCAAAATATTAAAGAACTCATTTTTTCTTTGAAGTGGGATTAGACCCACCACAAAAATCTTTACTCAACTCACCCTTCCTGGTTTTCCCTTTAACCATTACGTTCCCCAAAGAATGCAGTTCTTTTATCAACTTAACTTTATTCCCTACCAAAGTCTTTCCATACAACAACTCCTGCTGATTATCTGGCACCGTCTCAACAGGCTCTAACTCAACCACCTTCTCAGCCTCACACGGATTGTCTTCCAAGACCTTGTTTGGACCAACCTCATCTTCAGACTGAAGAACATTAAACATATTATTTCTAATAGAACAATTAGATATCTTATCTTCTAAGATTTCACCATCTTCTAATCCAATTGCCTTATGAATAATGAGCTCCACAGCCGAGGAATCTGTCTTTTTACCCACATCTCGATTATCTGTGCCAACAAAGTCTTCTAGTACTTTACTGGAATTAGTAACCCCTTCAATCCTCCCATGATCAAATTTGGTGTCTTCCTTCAACACTTTACCTTTATCAACATTTTCAACCACTGAATTACTCTTTCCTGCTTCCCTTGGAGAAGAAACTTGCTCATTAGCCATTCTTTCTTCCGTCTTATTTCCTTCAACATCTCCTACTGCAGAATTCACCAATTTCCTATAACCTTTTGAAGAAATTGGTTTATTACTCCCTATGCCCATCTCCTATCTAGCCTTCTGAATTTTAGAGAACATGTTCCTCCTGAAATTTACATGCATCCAAGGCCCGTAATCAACTTCAGATCTAGCATCTGCTATCCCAAGTGCTGAATCACCTTCAGAAACCCGAACATCTTCCTTAGCAGAAGGATCAATCTTTATGAAAGGACATTTACTCTCTAAATGTCCAATTTTACCACAACTAAAACCCAAATTTGGGAGTTTTTCATATATAAGTTTTTGGAAGAATTTACCTCCACACCCATCAACCCAAACACCCACAGGAAGCTTATTATCTAAGTCAATCCACACACAAATTCTTGCAAATTCCCTTCTACTCCACTGAAACATGTTCCCATCTATCATGAAAGGTTTACCAACCTTGGAAGCAATCCTGCAAATATTGATGTCATCCCAACATTGTAGAGGCAAATTTGGCATCCTGATCCAGACAGGAGCCGAAAGACCCTTCAAAGATGAGGGTGAGAAAGAAGGTGACCAGTTGTCCATCCCTATTATATTGCCTTTTACATACCAAGGCCCATTAGCATAAACCGAATCAATTGATTCATGATCATGAAAAGCACAAAGAACCCATCCTAAGCCAAGCATTGTTAAGTGAAATTTACCAAAAGCAGCCCATTGCCTCCTAAGTTCCATGCTAATCACTTGGAACGAAGTACTTTCACCAAAAACTTTAATAACCAAAGCTTTGCTCAGTAATTTAGCATTTTCGAACTCCATTCCTGGATGAAGCTTGACTACTTCATCATCACCAACAAAATCCTTTCCAAAGTCCAGATTGGCAACATTAATATTAGATTTTCTCTTCCAAACATTCCCAGCACCATTGTAGGGATTCTTATCAGGAGGGAGCATCGTACAACCTTCATTATTTTCTCCAGCCAAATTACCTTCATCTACCATACGAACTTTAGTTAAATCGGCTACAGATTCTTTTCCCTTAGCAGGAGCAATACCCTGAACAACTACCTCTTTAAAACTAGCAGCTGAAGAATAATTGATGACATCATTACCAACTCCATCAAATAACTTCCCCTTAGCTAAATCCTCGAACAAGATAGGCTCATCAAACTTTGCAGCAGGTTTTTCAATGCCAGCTTCCAAAAACTTAACAGTATCAAGAAGATTATTAACCCGAGATAAGGAATTCGCATTTATCTGACTGTCAAGGACAGGGATTGCATTTGAATTCCCATACCTGTTAACAAAAATTTTCATACTAGACGAAGATGCATCAGAATCAAAAGACTTAACAGGAGAAAAACCTTTCCGCTTATCCCATCTAGGGGTCTTGTAGTCTTGGAAAATAGAAACATATTTACCTTTTCCTACAACCGAAACAAATTTCTTTACTGAACCACCGTCATTCTCAGAGATGATAAGCTGACCTTTCTAGTGCCTCCTACAAACATCTTCTTCATCTCGACCAACATTTCCCTCGTCACCGCTTCCATCCGGTTTAAACCCTGGATTTACATTATCCGACGAAGAACTCTTCCTTTCCAAGGGTAGAGATGGCCGGTGAACGTTCGCCGCCATCTGCCTCTGCCTCCTAAAGACGAGGCTGAAAAACTGGGAAAGCTAGAATTTGAAAATGAAAGTTCGATAGGGATGTTAATCCCTAGTGAACTAGTCCTGAGGCTAACCAAGAGGGGGGGTGAATTGGTTATTTAAAAATTTCACGATAACAATAAAAATCTTTTCGATATGTAGCAGTAGAAACACATAAACAAGAATGAAAAGATCAACCACAGATATTCACCCAAGCAGTTAATATCAGAAAAGTAAAGTGCAAAACTGAATCAAAAAAGCAAACTTGATTTTATAGTAGTTCGGTCAACCTGACCTACGTCCACTCCCCGGAGCCTCCCCTCTGGGTATTGCACTAAATAAAAAGTGTCTCTCCTTTTGCTCCCATAGCAAGGCGGAGAAGCCTGTACAAACATCTCCTTTTCACCACACGGTGAGGCAGAAAACCCGACCTCCTTTCGCTTCCTCCTAAAGCAGGCAGAGAACCATCGAACTCCTTTTGCTTCCACCTGAACCGGGCAGAGAACCCCGGATCTTCTTGCGAACGATCCTCCCACGACGAACACCGACTAGACGAAAGATGACGAGCAGAGAAGACGACTCTGATCCGTGCTTGGAGCAACCTTAGTGAATCCCTCACTAACTCCCCCTCACAAGATTTTCTCTCTCTCTCACAACTCTCTCTCTCTAGGGTTTCTCAGGGAAGGAAGGAAGTGAAAGATTTTTCTTAGTTTTGGAAAACGTTCTTTTAAAGGAGGGCTTAAAATTTGCCCTACATCTCAACTGGTCGGCCAAGATCATCCAGGACGATCTATAGATCGTCCTGTACGATCAGCTCAAATTCAGCTATTTCAGCCTGGACGATTAGGCTCTTCTGGACGATCAGTAGAAAAAGTTATTCATATCATCCCGTACGATCCTGCGATCGTCCGGGACTATTAGTGCAAATCAAGGAAAATCGTCTAGAGGACAGCTCGGGTCGTCCATAGAAATCTGTGCTGGACGACCAAAAAATGACTTATTCGTCCAGGACGATTAGGACATCATCCTGTACGATTAGTTCAAAAAGGCCCCAAATCATCCTGAACACAGTTCGGTCGTACAGCTGAAATGCACTAAGCGATCATGATCGCCCGGGACGATCCTGCGATCGTCCAGGACGATATGATCGTATCAACCAAAAATAAATTGCTTTCCTTAATTACCAGATTAAATTAGGCATGATTGTACTGAATCGTGCGGGACGATACACGTATCGTCCGGGATGATCAGACCAAGTATCTAAAAATAAGAACTTGTCTAACTTGATCTGGCGGCTGAGAATTTTTTATTTGGGCATATCATCCCGTACGATCCAGAGATCGTCTAGGACGATCTGCTTAATCCGACCCTCTTAACTTAGTCGCCATAATTAGGGTTTCTGTTTTGGCTGGATCGTCCAGGACGATGTGAAAATCGTCCAGGACGATCTGAACAAAATTTGAACAGAAACTCTAATTCACTCAAGCTCTCCCCCTGAGTGTGTGTGTGCAAGGTTACTTAGCTAGGGGATCAGTTACATTACAATTGACTCAATAAAAGGAAAAATTATACATTTGACACACTTGGACCCGATCTTGAGTTGACTTGAGTGGCTCGTGGTCTTTTGTGCCTGAAACAAATTAGCCAAACAAAACATACTGGAAACATGTTTGTCATCATCAAAACCAGATTTGCAATAATCTCCTCCTTTTTTATGATGGCAAACATTTGTAAAGTAGTTTCAAAGTAAAAGTAAACTAGGAGATCAAAACACAAACATTTTTTCAAATTTTCATTTAACAACTAAAACAATACAGGAAACATGTCTTTTGACATCACAAAAAGGAGGAGGAAAAATAGAACACGGAAATAAGACATAAATAGAACAACTACACAACAGAAAACTAAAACTGACAGCGCTAAAATCCAGAAAAGGTTGGAAATAATCAACTTTCGTAACTCCGACCCCGGGCACCTTATCGATGTAAACCTCTTTCAAAACAAAAATCTGATTCAGAAGAAAAGACATTAGATTTGAAAACTGATCCTTTCAAGCCTCGTTCCAGAAAAATATCTGATATAATAGTGTTACAAAGTAAAAAATCAGAAATCGGGATTTTCAAAACTCAAGCTTTTGAAAATATTAAGTGGCGCACAGATTTCTCTAAGACATTTAATAATCTGAAAGGGAAGAAAGCTTGGTTTGGGCTCATTTTGTGCCGCTTTTTCAAATTGGTTGGCGCTTTGCGCATCTTTTGATTTTTGATACACTTTGTGTATCCAATTTGGCAATTTCACATCTTTTCAGTTTTGGGCTCATTTTATGCCTCTTTTTCAAATTATCTGGTGCACTGCGCATCTTTTATAAGCTTTCTCCTTTTCATAGCTGTGAGTTATCTTCCAGAAATAGGAGATGACTCTCCACAGTAAGGAAGAACGATTCATAAAACAAAAGCCATACAACATATGATAAATGCAATCACTTAGTTTAGAAAATCAAACTAATGACTCAAGACTTTGAAAAACACTATTGATATGAGGCAGATTACTGTAGGAAGATAAAATAATCTCTATTTCAAAAACTAACATTTTAATTTTAAAGAGGATTTTTATTGAAAAGAAACTATACACCAGTAAAGGAGTTAGAGGAAAAGAAACAATTATCAATGTTTCTTCCCTTTAACAGATTCAGCGAAGTCAATCACTGCTTACCAGCTTCCAAACCAAAACAAGGTAAAAAACTCTCAGTCAATAATTCAGATCATCAGAAGTAGTGAGCGGTGATCAGATCTTGAAAAGCATAAAACAGTAAGTGCAAGATATGAAGCAGTAAACAAATAAAAATAGGTAGAAAATCACAGCAAAGTAAATACTCAAATCAGACTAACAGTAAGGCTAACATAGAAATCAGTAGAAGAAATAAAATCAACTGAAAGCAAATAATCAAACCAAAACTAACTAACAGAAATCAGAAATCAGGATACCAAAACTAACTACCAGAAATTAGAATACCAATCAGAACAATCATAAATCAGCAGTCATCAGAATCAAGCATTTATATCAATCACTCCTAATCTGGTTCTCAGAATGTTGAATGAGTCAAAGGCCAGTGGTTTAGTGAATATGTCAGCCAGCTGATTTTCAGTTGCTACGTGATGTAGCTCAATGTCCCCTTTTGTAACATGGTCCCTAATGAAGTGATGTCTAATATCAATGTGTTTGGTCCTAGAATGTTGGATTGGGTTCTTAGAGATACAGATGGCACTAGTATTATCACACATAATAGAAATTATACCAACAGGTACTCCTAAATCCAAGACTTGTTGCTTCAACCAAAGAACTTGGGCCACACAACTTCCTAAGGTAATGTACTCAGCTTCAGCAGTGAAAAGTGCAACTGAGTTCTATTTTCTTCTGGACCAGGAGACTAGCGACTGTCCTATGAATTGACAAGTTCCAGAAGTACTCTTCCTATCCACCCTACACCCCGTAAAGTCAGAATCAGAATATCCAATGATCTCAAACGAGGTGCTGTGCCTAGGGTACCAAATTCCTAGGTTTGGGGTCCCTAAAAGATATCTAAGAATTCTCTTAACAGCAGTCAGGTGGGACTCTTTAGGATCAGCCTGAAACCTAGTACAAAGACAGACACTAAACATGATATCAGGTCGGCTAGCAGTCAGGTAAAGTAGTGAACCTATTATCCCTCTATACTTCTTCTGATCAACAAATTTTCCATTTGAATCCTTATCTAACTGAACTGAGGAGGGCATGGGAGTATTGATTCGCTTGGCTTTGTCCATTTCATATTTTCTTCAAAATGTCCTAAGTGTATTTTGATTGATTGAGAAAGGTTCCATCATCCGTTTGCCTTATGCTAAACCCCAAAAAGTAGGACAAATCTCCCATCATACTCATCTCAAACTCCTTACTCATTATTTTAGAAAACTCTTCACATAAATATTTATCAGAAGATCCAAAAATTATATCATCAACATAGATCTGGACAATGAGTAAGTCATCTCCTAATCTCCTCAGAAAAAGGGTGGTGTCTACGCTCCCCTTAACAAACTCTCTGTCTAACAGGAATGTGCTAAGCCTCTCATACCAAGCTCTGGGCACCTGTTTCAATCCATATAAGGCCTTTTTTAATTTATAGACATGACTTGGATATTGGGAACTCTCAAAACCTGGGGGTTGTTCTACAAAAACATCTTCTTTGATTACCCCATTTAAAAAGGCACTCTTGACATCCATTTGAAACAGCTTAAATCCCTTATAACAGGCAAAGGCTAGTAGCACTCTAATGGCTTCCAATTTTGCTATAGGGGCAAAAATCTCCTCAAAATCAATCCCTTCTATCTGATTATACCCCTTAGCCACCAATCTTGCCTTATTTCTCACCACCACACCAAAATCATTCATCTTATTCTTAAAGACCCACTTGGTTCCCACAATACTATGATTTTTAGGTCTTTCTACTAACTCCCAAACATCATTCCTTACAAATTGATTCAATTCTTCCTGCATAGCTAAAATCCAAAATTCATCCGACAAGGCTTGATTGATGTTGGTGGGTTCAGTCATTGAGATAAAGGCAGAATGATTTACTTCCTTCCTAAGTCCATGCCTAGTCCTAACACCTTCAGAAGGGTCTCCTAAGATCAGTTCTTTAGGATGACTCGAAGAATATCTCCAATTTCTAGGCAACTCGGTTTGAGGATCGACCCTTTCCTCCAAATTTGTATTTCCAACTCCTTGGGTAACCTCAATAATCTCTTCATCTTCTACTTCAGATCTAGACTCCTTAGGATCAGATTCATCAAATACTACATGGGTTATTTCTTCCACCACCAAAGTCCTCCTATTGAACACCCTAAAGGATTTCCTCACACTTGAATATCCTAAGAACACTCCTTCTTCAGATTTGGGGTCAAATTTTCCTAATGGTGACTTCCTGTTGTTCAGAATGAAAACCTTACAGCCAAAGACATGGAGGTGGGACAGATTTGGAGTTCTACCCTTAATGATCTCATAAGGTGTCTTGTTTAGTTTGACTCTCACATTTACCCTATTCACCACATAATATGCAGTGTTCACCGCTTCAGCCCAAAAGTTCTTTGGAAGTGAATACTCGGTAAGCATGGCTCTAGCGGCTTCCACTAAAGTCCTGTTCTTTCTTTCAGCTACCCCGTTCTACTGAGGGGTCCAAGGAGCTGAAAAATTGTGACTATTCCCATGATTCTCACAAAAACCTCCAAATCTTTCATTTTCAAACTCCCCTCCGTGATCACTATGGATGGCAATAATCTCACATCCTAACTTCTTCTGAATCCAAGCAGAGAAGGATCTAAACTCATCAAATGACTCAGATTTATGTGACAAAAACTTAACCCAAGTGAACCTCGAATAATCATCTACAATCACAAAACCATAGACTCTCCCCCCTAAGCTGGCAGTGCTAATGGGTCCAAAGAGGTCCATGTGAAGAACTTCTAAAGGTCTAGAGGTGTTAATATCCTTAACAGAGTGAAAAGATGATTGGACTTGCTTCCCCAACTGACAGGCATCACACAGGTGATCCTTAGTGAACTTAAGCTTGGGCACACCTCTAACTAAGTCCTTTTGGGTGACTCTCCTAAGGGTTTTCATACTGGCATGACACAATCTCCTATGTCATAGCCAAGACTCATCAGCAGCAGTTTTTAAGCAAATTGAATTATCAGATTTAATGCTACTTACATCCAGCTTGTAGACGTTGTTGATCCTTTGCCCCTGCAAAACAACTTTATCATTTAAGCTTAAAATGCAGCCAGTGGATAGGAATTTGATGCTGTATCCCTTGTCACAGAGTTGACTGATGCTCTGCAGGTTATGTTTTAGTCCATCTACAAGCAAAACATTATCAATCATAAAGTTCTTTGAATCACCAATTATACAT
Organism: Dendrobium chrysotoxum; assembly: GCA_019925795.1. Lineage (NCBI taxonomy): Eukaryota > Viridiplantae > Streptophyta > Magnoliopsida > Asparagales > Orchidaceae > Dendrobium > Dendrobium chrysotoxum. The sequence continues at coordinate 7,616,622 of CM034304.1, read as the reverse complement.
GTGCCTACCACCTTCCTGGTGGTGTTATCTCTAAGTGTAACCTTGCCGCCATCTCTGGCCTCCAGCGAAATGAACTGATTTGCATCTCCAGTCATATGTCTAGAACATTCACTATCCAGGTACCACATGCTCTCACAAGGTCTTGTGTGAGAGCACACCTACAAAAGTATCAAATGTCAGTCTTAGGAACCCAAATAGGTTTGGGTTCCTTCTTATGAAAAGAAGAATGCAATGCATGCGTGATGTGCTGTAAAACAGGCAGTTTGGGTTTCCACACCCAATGTGTACTACGGTGAATAGTGCAGGTGTGGAAAATATGTCCTAATATGCCACATGAAAAACATCTAACACCAGGAAAAGGGTTAACTAATCTACGTGGATGATAATGCCTCTTCCTAGATGTATATGAAACATGCTTTGAAGAACTTGCAACAGATTTTTCAAAAGGTGGCGGTGCATAAAACTGTTCAAAAGTAGGCGGTGTTTTGTTCTTTTCAAAAGCACTGATTTTCACTTTCAAAAACTCATTTTCTTTCTTTAAACTTGCAATTTCAAATTTTAAGGTTCCATTGCTACTTTCTACTTCACATGCCATTGTATCTAACTCTTTAAAAGCTCTTTCTAATTCCACATGCATAGTTTTCAATGAATCATGCTCAGAAACTAAATCAGAATATTTTTTATTCAACTCATCAAATTCATCAAGCAAAAACATGTGATTTGAATCAAGTGTGGAATGATCTTTAACTACATAATCATGCTCTTTTTGCAAAGTTAAGTAATCTAATTTCAAACTAGCATGAGTTTTCTTAAGCTTCTTATAGGATGTATGAATTCTTTCAGAAACTTCAAATAATTGATCATAAGTTAGCTCACATACCTCTTCCTGATCCGACTGACCAGGGTGATCATCAGCCATAAGACACAAGTTTGTTTCCTCCTCTTCAGCTTCAGTCTCAGAAGAGTCGGATGCAGAGTCCGCCCAGAATGCCTTCTGAATCCGCTTCTTGTCCTTTCTGAACTTTGGTTTCTCCTCACCCTTCTCCTTGCTTGGGTGAGCTTCTAGTGTAGGACAATCAGCCTTAATGTGTCCAGGCTTCCTGCATTCAAAACAAACAAATTAAGATGAACCCTTGAAATTTTTATTGGACTTACCCTTGTTCCACTTCTAATAGTTCTTATGTTTCTTCCTTAGAAAGATTTTGAATTACCTTGTGATTAAGGCAATATCATCGCTCTCAGACCCGGAAGTGCTAGCATCTGAATCTTTGGCCTTTAGTGCCACTGTCTTCTCTTTCTTGCGTTCACCTGCATAAAGTTGCCTTTGGTTCACCCCTTGCTCGTAAGCAATGAGTGATCCAAGTAAGCTATCAATAGAGTAAGCATTTAAATCTTTAGATTCAATAATAGCAGTAATCTTAGCATCATAAGAGGCAGGCAAACATCTAAGAATTTTGTTCACTCTTTCGTAGTTAGTAAGTTCTCAACCTAGAACATGCAAAGAGGTAACAATCTGAGTGAACCTTGTGCACATTTCTGAAATAATCTCACTAGGTTTCATGCAAAAAAGTTCGTAATCATGTAACAAGATGTTTAACCTAGACTGTTTGACTTCAGTTGTACCTTCGTATGTTATACATAATCTATCCCAGATTTCCTTTCCCGTTGTACAAGTAGAAACACGCATATAGTCTTCAGATTTTAAAGCACAAAAGAAACAGTTCAAGCATTTTGCATTTAACTGTGCTAAATCACGATCATCAAACGTCCAATCAGCAAAAGGCAATTCAGTTTTCACATTATTAATCAATCTAAAAGGTAGTTCGTATCTGTCCTTAACTAACATCCACATGCGATAATCAATAGATTACAGAAAAGTAGACATGCGTGTTTTCCAAAAATTAAAAGGAATATTATCAAACAATGGTGGTCTTGTAATAGAATATCCTTCAGCAGTATTCTAATTGTTACAGTTAGCCATGGATCAAATTCAAAAGTTTTTAAACCTAAATTTTGAATCCGGCTCTGATACCACTTGAAAGTTTGATAGGGATGTTAAGCCCTAGCGAACTAGTCCCGAGGCTAACCAAGAGGGGGGGTGAATTGGTTATTTAAAAATTTCACGATAATAATGAAAATCTTTTCGATATGTAGCAGCGGAAACACATAAACAAGAACGAAAAGATCAACCACAGATATTCACCCAAGCAGTTAATATCAGAAAACTAAAGTGCAAAACTGAATCAGAAAAGCAAACCAGATTTTATAGTGGTTCGGTCAACATGACCTACGTCCACTCCCCGGAGCCTCCCCTCCGGGTATTGCACTAAACAAAAAGTGTCTTTCCTTTTGCTCCCACAGCAAGGCAGAGAAGCCTATACAAACACATCCTTTTCACCACACGGTGAGGCAGAGAACCCGACTTCCTTTCGCTTCCTCTTGAAGCAGGCAGAGAACCTTCGAACTCCTTTTGCTTCCACTTGAAGCGGGCAGAGAACCCCGGATCTTCTTGCGAACGATCCTCCCACGACGAACACCGACTAGATGAAAGACGACGAGCGGAGAAGACGACTCTGATCCGTGCTTGGAGCAACCTTAGTGAATCCCTCACTAACTCCCCCTCACAAGATCTTATCTCTCTCTTTCTAGGGTTTCTCAGGGAAGGAAGGCAGCAAAAGATGTTTCTTATTTTTGGAAAAAGTTCTTTTAAAGGAGGGCTTAAAATTTGCCCTAAATCTCAACTGGTCGGCCAAGATCGTCCAGGACTATCGATATCGTCCTGTACGATAAGTTCAAATTCAGCTGTTTCAGCATGGATGATTAGGCTCTTCTGGACGATCAATAGAAAAAGTTGTTCATATCGTCCCATACGATCCTGCGATCGTCCGGGCCGATTAGTACAAATCAAGGAAAATCGTCTAGAGGACAGCTCAGGTCATCCAGAGAAATCTGTGCTGGACGACCAAAAAATGACTTGATCGTCCAGGACGATTGGGACATCGTCCTGTATGATTAGTTCAAAAAGGCCCCAAATCATCCTGAACACAGTTCGGGTCGTACAGGTGAAATGCACTAAACGATCATGATCGTCCAGAATGATATGATCGTATCAACTAAAAATAAATTGCTTTCCTTAATTACCAAATTAAATTAGGCATGATTGTAGTGAATCGTCTGGGACTGTACACATATCATCCGGGACAATCAGACCAAGTATCTAAAAATAAAAACCTGCCTAACTTGATCTGGCGGCTGAGAATTTCTGATTTGGGCATATCATCCCGTACGATCCAGAGATCGTCCAGGACGATCTGCTTAATCTGACCCTCCTAACTTAGTCGCCCTAATTAGGGTTTCTATTTTGGCTGGATTGTCCAGGACGCTGTGGAAATCATCCAGGACGATCTGAACAAAATTTGAACAGAAACTCTAATTCACTCAAGCTCTGCCCCTGAGTGTGTGTGTGCAAGGTTACTTAGCTAGGGGATCAGTTACATTACAATTGACTCAATAAAAGGAAAAATTATACATTTGACACACTTGGACCCGATCTTGAGTTGACTTGAGTGGCTCGTGGTCTTTTGTGCCTCAAACTGATTAGCCAAACAAAACACACTGGAAACATGTTTGTCATCATCAAAACCAGATTTGCAATAGAAAAAAAAATGAACTTCTCTCTCTACAAACTGGGAGCTTCTCTCTCTACAAACCAAATTCAATAGTTACCTCTTACAAACAACTATATAAAATCTTATAAAGAAAATTCTAATCAATGTTGTCATAAATCTTGGCAATATCAAGTTTTAAAATAATGTTGTTGCCTCTCACCCTAACATCTAGGTCGTGACAAAATTCTTGAGCCAATAGAATAGTATCAGCAATAGCCCAGCCCTTAACAAAATCCATTTGATAGGGAGAAATAAATTTAGGCAAAATAGAGTTTAGCTTACTCATAAAAATTTTAGAAATTAACTTACTAAAAATGGTACAAAGTCTAATAGGTCTAAAATCATTCCAACTACTAATCGAGTTAGTCTTGGGAATAAGCACAGTAGAAGTAGAGGTAAAGAATTTGGGGATAGAGTTGCCAGCAAAAAAATCCAAAATAGCTAAAAAACGATCTGAGCTAATATTATTCCTAGCTTTCTGAAAAAGTTTAGTAGTAAAACCATCAAGACCAGCCACAGAATCACCATTCATTCCACAAATAATCTCTTTTAATTCCTCCAAAGAAGAGGGATTAGAAAATGAGTTATTATCCTCCTGAGATATAAGATTAAGAATGATATCAGGGTTATCAATATTACAAGGAGTAAAAACTTTATTAGGATGATTTTAAAAATGCTAAACAGCTAAATTAGCAATTTTCTCCCCATCTTCAGTAGTAGATCCATCATCACGAATGATTTTATTAATGGAATTTTGGCTCTTTTTCCCTTAACCAAAGCATGAAAATATTTGGTATTATTATCTCCATCAACCAGGTGTTTAGTAGTAGCTTTTTGTTTCCAAAAGGCTTCCTCCTGAGCTTATAATTTAACAAACAAACTTTAGCCTCTTTAAGTAAGTTAAAATTAGTATCAGAAGTAAAAACTTGATAGTTAGCCTCAATAGAATTAACTTTGTCTTCAGTAATCAGAATATTCATGAAAATATTTTTAAAAACATTGTGATTCCACCAATTTAGGACTTATTTCAATCTTTTCATCTTGAACCAAAACCTCTTCATTCCATGAAAAAAATTATCAGGGTGTAAAGGGGCATGCCAATTTTTCTGAACTACCTCCAGTAAAGTCTCATGAAGCAACCACAAATTTTGAAATCTAAATTAAGGCAGAGAATTCATCTATCTAGCTTTAAGTGTAATCAGTAAAGGAGAATGATCAGAAAGAGTTCTACTATGATGCTCGACAGAAATAGTGTTAAAGGAATTCAGCCAATTTTTATTAAACAAAATATGATCCAGACATTGCCATAAATGAGCACTATTCTAAGTGAATTGATTACCAATAAAACCAATTTCAATAAAACTATAATCCATAATCATATTGTTAAAATCCACCATTGAATGAAAGTTAGGAGTAGAACCCCCCAAATGCTCGGAAGGATTAAAAATCATATTAAAATTTCCACCAATAAGCCCAGGTAAATTGCAAATACTATGAAAGTTAATAAGTTTCTCCCATAAAGTTTTTTTAATTTTCCAAGCAGAAGCAGCATAGATAAAGGAAGCATAACAATTCATTATTAAAAATTCAATACTATAATGTAAAACTTATGTAAAGTCACCAATAACAACTATCCTAACAAGTTCCTTCCAAAAAACCTAAATTTTATTTGCAGAGTTAGAAACACAATGCTTAAAACCCATGATTCTAGTAGTAGAATGTAGTTTAGAGACATTAATAGGCAGCTCAAGCAATATAAGAATAGAGACATTATGAATGCGGGATAAATTCTTATCTTTCAACCTAGAAGAGGGGTAGCCAATACCCCTAACATTCCAAATAATAGTTCTAAACATAAAAATAGGTTAATGACTAGTATCCAAGCGACGAGTGGTTCTGGGAGAATGTGAAATAATGCTTTTACTTTTCCTGCCTTTCCTATTCTAAAATTTAGAAAAAACTAGTGTCAATATCATCTTTAGCGAAACATTTAGCAGCAATTTCCATATCCTCTGTGTTAGTAAAAGATCACTATTATGATGAGAAGTTGAAGGAAGTTTACTATCATTTTGTTGGGCCACTTGGTTTTCCTGTTGAGGACATTCATGCTTCATAAACATACCATCCTCGAAATTATCTTTGCTCCTAAAAGCAAGCTCATCATTGCCTTCCCCAAGAGGATGGCTATCCTCCGCTATAGCCAACTCACCCTTCTCCAACGTGTTAGCATTCCCAGCAATATCTTTACTAAGAAATTCACTACATGAATTAACTCCCACCACGTGTTAGGGTTATTTTTAGGGTTTAGGTTTTAGGTTTTAGGGTTCAGGGACTATGATTTGGAATTAGGTCTTATGGTTTGGAACTTAGATTTCAGGGATTACGGATTAGGATTTATAGTTTAGGGTTTAGGTTTTTACAATTAAGAATTAGGGATTAGAGTTTGTGTTAAGGCTTTAGGGTTTAGGTATGCATAATTAGGGTCAAGGGTATATAGTTTAGGTATTTTATATTTTATGGTTTAGGGTGTATGTTTTATAATTTAAGGAGTATGATTTAATGTTTAGGGTGCTTGGTTAGGGTTTGGAGTTTACGGATTAGTGCTTAAGGATATGGGAGTAGATTTTAGGGTTAAAGTTTCAGAATTAGAGTTTAGGATTTACTATTTAGGTGTTTTAGTTAGGGTTTAGTGTTTAGGGATTACATTTTATGATATATAGTTTGGTTATAGTTTTTATGGTTTTAGGTTTATGGTTTTGTGCATAGGTTTAGGGGTTAGGGTTAAGGGAATCAAATTTAGAGTCTAGCTAGGTTGTGAGAAAGGTTCGGGGTTATGATTTAGTATATAGAGCTTTAGGTTTAAGGTTAGTCTTTAGGTTTTAGGGTTTAGGGATTAGCGATTATGATTATAGTTTAGATTCATTAGTTGAAGGTTCATGTTTGTGGAGGAATTTATAACTTAGGGTTTAGTGTATAAAGTTTAGGGTTTAGGGTTATGTTTTACAGTTTAGGTTTTTGTGTCTAGGTTTAATAATTTAAAGTTTAGGATTTAAGGTATAGGTTTGAGGGTATAGGGCTTGGGGATTAGAATTTAGGGTTTAGGGTTTAGTGTTTACTATTTAGGGTTTTGGGTTTAGGGTATATGGTTTTAGTTTTAGGGTTTAAGTTTTAGGATTTTTGATTTATGGTTTAAGGTTATAGTATTAGGGTTTAGGATTTAGAAGTTTAAGATGTAGGGTTTAGAGTTTAGGGTTAAACATTTATGATTTAGAGTTTATGGTTTATGGTTTAGAGTGTAGGTTTCATGGTTTGGGTGTAGGGTTTTGATTTACAGTTTTAGGTTTAAGGTTTGGGTTTACGGTTTTGGGTTTAGGATTTTGGGAATAGGGTTTAGGGATAAGAGGTTAGGATTTTAGGGTTTACGATTAGAGTTCAGGATTTAGGTGTAGGGTTAATTATTTAAGCTTTAGGGTTTTGAGTTTCTAGTTTATGGTTTAAGGTTTAGTGCTAAAAGTATAGGTGTAGGGTTAGGGTTTATATTTTGATTTTGGGTTAAGAGTTTAGGTTTTTTGTATATATGGATTAGGTTTCAGGTTTAGGTTTTAAGTTTTTAGGTTTAAGTTTAGGGTTTAGGGTTTAGGATTTTTGTTTAGTGTTTAGGTTTTAGGTAATAGTATTTAGGATTTTTGGTTTACAATTTAGGGTTTGCGTTTAAAGGTTAGGTTTAATGGTTTACAGTTAGGATATATGGATTTGTATTTACGGTTCAGAATATTTGGGTTTTAAGGGTTTTTTGTCCAGGGTTTTGGATTTAGATTTTAGAGTTTAGGGTTTTGAGTTTGGGGTTTAGTGTTTGATCGTGGTTTAGCAGTTTAGGTTTATGATTTAAGTTAGGCTTTAGGCTTTAAGGTTTAGGATAAGGGTTTAGGTTTATAGTTTATGGTTTAGGGTATATAGTTTAATGTTTAGGTCTTAGGCTTAGCATTTAAAATTTAGATTTACAATTTTTAAGGTATTTTAGGCTAAAGTTTTTTTTTTAATTAAAATGCACCAATGGGCTTACGTGTTAATTAAAAAAAAAAAGATTACAAATCCTTAAGGGAGGACATTTATCTCACTGCTACATGGAAGAGAAATAAAATAGAAAAAAAGAAAACCTATGCATCTAAGGTCCCCTCTAAGCACCCATACAAAAAACCCTAGTAACATTCTAGGTTGTGCTGAACCCCTCACCCAAAAAAAGGAGACACATAAATCATCCTTCCACCCAATGTCCATTCCAAAAGTTGCTACAAAAATCTACAAAATTCCCTAATACCTGTAATATGAAAGAGCTGTAAGGCCAAGTGGTGAATCTAAAAATAGTTGAGATATAATAACATAACTATATTAAAGAAAAAATAAACAGAAATATAGCCAACTAAGGAGTTTCTCTGCTAGAAAATGTAATAGCAGATATTGAAAACAAGAAAAGGTGTAGCTATGATAGAGATAATACTAACTAGCTCATAAATATCCAAAGGCAAGATATCCTAATAATACACTCTATTATAGCTGAAAAGGCGATAGAATAACAACATTGTACCAATAATAGGAGGACAGAGAACCAAATAATCACCAACAAGCTTATACGAAAAACCAAATAGAAGAAAGACGAACCAAAGTGAAGACAACATGGAGAGAACAAAGAGGACAGGACAAAAAGATCAAAAGTAATACCAGACAACATTAAACAACAAGGCTCGAAAGACAAAAAACCTAAAACAAACATGAAAATGGAAATCAGGAAGAACCAGCTCAAGAATGTTTTATAAAAGCAGTAGCTCATGGGGTAGCTGACAATGGCCATATATATTAACTTCATAAAACCACCACAAAGTTGATCCAGGGACTTGAACAAAACATATCGTACCAAAAAAGCATTACACTAATTAGGAGAAATATAGGCATAGGGATGAGAAGGGTAAGAAAGCTCATCATCACATAACCACTAGATAAACCAAATGAAAGGAACAACAACTAAGATCCTAATAAAGCCCCAAATTCACTTAAAAGGATGATAATAGTAGTCATAGATTACTAACTGTCAAATAATTACTCTTCATAGAGATAATAGTAGAAATCGTAGCTATTAATAACCCACACCCACCAATTCTCCCATCCTAAAAAAATAGGAAAGTACCAATAACAGATGAAGAACAACACATTTGGTCAACCCCTAAAGAGGAAGAGCATGCAAAAACCTCAATCCAGATGTCAAAGAAGCTCTTTAGTATAAAACCATAAGAATAACCAAACATTAGGATCAATAGTCAAGGTTAGGGTATGGTTAGGGTTTAGCATTTAGTGTTTTAGGTTTAGGGTTTAGTGTTTAGTTTTTTAGGTTTAGGGTTTAGTTTTAGTGTTTCTACTTTAGGGTTAAGGGTTTATTTCCTATGGTTTAGTGTTTAGGGTTTGGTTTTATGGTTTTGGGTTTAGGAGTTAAAGAATATGTTATAGGGACTAGAGTTAGGGTTTCTAAGGTTTTAGGTTTATGGTTTAAGATTTATGGTGTAGTTTTTAGAAGTTAGGCTTTAAGGTTTATGGTTTAGACTTTAGGATTAAGGGTTTAAGGTTTGTGATTTGCAATTTAGGTTTTTGGATTTAAGTGTATGGTTTAAGGTTTATATTTTAGGTTTACGGATTACAGTTTAGGGTTTATAGTTTATGTTTTGTGTTTATGGATTGGGGTTTAGGGTTTAGTGTCTAAAGTTTAGGTTTTTGGGTTTAGGCTTAGGGTGTGTTGATGGTTTAGGATTTAGGGTTATGGTTTAGGGTTTTGGTCTTTTGTTTAGGGTTTAGGTTTTAGGTTTTAGGCAATAAAGTTTATGGTTTAGGGTCAATGGTTGCAATTTAGTGGTTAATTTTAGTGTTAATTATTAAACATGTTGGGTTAGGGTTTAGGATTAGGATTTTAATATTTAGGGTTTCAGTATTATACTTAAGGATTAGGATTTAAGATTAGGGTTTATCCTTTTGTTACAGTTTTAAGTTTAGCATTTTTTTTATAATTATTTTATAAATTTTTTAATTTTTTTTATTTTACATTTAAGTTTAGCATTTAGGGTTTAGGATTAATGGGATTTAGGGTTTAGTGTTTTAGTATTAGGGTATTTTGATTACATTTTATGTTTTAGGATTTGTATTTTGGGTTATTATTTTATGATTTAGTGAATAGATTTAGGATTTATTTTATAGGGTATATGCTTTAAATTTTAAGGTTTAGGATTTAGGGCTTAGGGTATAGTATTTAGGGCTTAAGGTTTATGGTTTAGGGTTTAAGATTTAGTTTATAGGTTTTAGAGGTTAGGGTTTAGACTTTGGGATTTGGGGTTTAGGGCTTAGGAATTAGGTATGTCAATTGGGGTTTCTTTTTAGGGTTTAGCATTTAGGGTTTAGGGATTAGGATTAGGGAATCATGGTTTATTGTTTTGGTTTTAGGTTTTAACATTTATTGTTTATGGTTTACGTTTAGAATTTCAGTTTCAGGATCATACTAGGAGTTAGAGTTTAGGGTTTATGTTTTAGGATTTAGGGTTTAGGTTTTTGGATTAAGGGCTAAGATTTAGTGTATAGATTTTAGGGTTTACTATATAGAATTTAAGTATTTTGATTGATAGCTTATGGTTCAGGGTTTAGGCTTTTGGATTTAAGGTTTATGGTTCAAGGTTTACGATTTAGGGTTGAGGGTTTAGGATTTAAAGTTTAAGGATTTGTGTATATGGTATAAATTTTGGGTTTAGTTTTTAGGTTTAGGGATTTTAGTTTACGGTTTAGGGTTAGCAACTTACGATTTAGGCTTTAGGGTTTTGGACTACGGTTTAGGATTTAGGTATTACAGTTTAGTGTATAAGGTTTATTGTTTCCAGTTTAGGATTTATGGTTTAGGGGTCAATATTTATTTTATGGTACTTAGGTTTAAGGTATAAGGTTTAGGGTTTATGTTTATGATTTATGTTTTTGTTATGGGTGTCAAAATGGGTCTTTGGTTTAGGTTCGTGTCCCACCAAAACTTGACCCTCTATCAGATGATACGACCCGAACACGACCCAGCTATAGAAAGAGGTGGAAATCCAGATGCGAACCTGTCCTATTCGGGTTCTGGTCAACCCAAAATTACCCACCAACCCAGTTAATTCTCATTTTTTTGTCATTTTTTCCATTTAAGATTTATTTAAGATTTTAAGTAATTCATATAAAAATATAAAACGCAAAAATGAAATACATCATTATCATAATTATTTATTTATTTATTTGTTCTCAATTATTTATTTAATCAATTAAAAATGATTATTTGTTTATTTGAGGCTTTAAGAAACTATACCTTTCAAACTTATAAAGAACACAAATTAAATTTACAAAATAATAACACTAATAGCTAAATTATAAGTTACATGTATAAAAAATTACATTTACTTAAAACTTACTATTACACTAATATACAATATATTTACACTGTTATATAAATAAAAATTATAAATTACATTTACAATTTTTTCTAAATAGAAATTCTATTTAATCTACTTTGATATTTTGTGCCCCCTCTAAGTCTCTAACTCATTGAGTAGAGAACTCAAAACTATAGATGAGATCCATTTGCAGAAATAGGAAAAAAACTAAAAAAGTTAAATAGTTATAAGCTTAAAAATAACGGTAAATGCCAAATGCCGAAGCAATATAAAGTTAATGCATACTAGAGGTCAAGTTCAACCTCCAAATCAGCCATCAAGTGCTAAAATCAATAAAATATAAATCAGTTAATAATATTTACGGAGTGTCATCCAAGGCGGTATTTTGTATAATCAAAGATAGTAGTATCTATTTAATTATAATGTATATGTTTGATCTAAGAGAACACAAAAGCCACCTTGTTGCATTCCCCTCAAAAGCCACCTAGGACATTTCTCATCATTGCTCTACCAAAAAAACCATCAAAATAAAGATAACAACAACAACCATAACAACAAACGGAAGGTCCATATTCCAAAATAGCAACCACAACAACTTGTTGCATTCTTATATTTACCCCAAAAGAATCCATACATTTACTTGTTCACTTTCAACATTCGGTATTTTATTTTCAACAATTAGAATAGCAACAACAACAAGTTAGAAACCACATAAAATCGTAATAATAAAAACAACCTAACTCAGCAACAACAAATAACAGTCAAAACAACAGCCATAACAAGTTATTGCATTTACCCCAAAGGAATCCATACTTGATACCTTTACTTGTTTAGTGTTAAGTATTCAATTTTTAGCAACTAGTAAAGCAACCAAAACAACAACCAAAAAAACCACAACATTAATAACCAAACCTAGCAAGCACAATAATAACCAGAATAGGAACCACAACAAGTGGTTGCATTTACCACAAAAGAGTCAAAACCTTATACCTTTACTTGTTTAGTGTTAAGTATTCAATTTTTCAGCAACCAGTGCAACAGCTAGAACAACAACAACAACAACAACCACAACAACAATAACAACTAAACCTAGTAACCATAATAACAACTAGAACAACAACAATAGCAAGTCAACAACCACAAAAAATATACAACACATTTCAAGGAAAAAAATTATGCTAGTATCTAGCAAATGAATAGAATATAATTAATGTTAAAAATCCAATGATATTAATTTAGTATTTCCATCCAATGCACCAATTAATAACACAAATTTCACCTAACTACAATAACAATATAAAAAAAGAAAAATAATGAACTAATGAAGGATGTAACTACTGTTAACAATAATGAAGGAATATACAAATCATTCATGAAAAATTAGAGTATTCAACATCAGCTAATGAAATAGACAAACAACCATTGACCCCAACATAGATAACAAGGCTACAATAAAAGCACTACAGCAGGAGCAACTCAACTTCATAAAGGCCAACATAAATATTTTTGTTAACTGACCTATCAGCATCTTCAATAGGATTTTGTTCAACGTTCAAGGCCATAATATTCTCTGTAACATTATCTAGTTTTGGATCAACTGTAACTATAAAATAATTGACATACTTTAAACAAGCTAAAAATTTAAATGAAATTGATATATGTGTCAAGTAAATTATTGTATCACCAGCTCTTCTTATAACCAATCTTTAGCACACATAAGTTCTTCAAAAATATCATCTTTTATGGCATTTTGATACTGATCCTGAACTCTATTGCTATTATCAAATGTACTTTCAGAAGAAATAATTAAAATAGGAATTCACAGACATCACAGACCATTGTCGTTACACTAGCTAACCTGTACTGATTGCCATTTTAAAAATGCAAGATATCTACTCTATTTTTCAATCAATTTTTTGCTCCTCATAGTAAACTTCAAGCTCAAATTTCTTGTGCATTGTAATTTCTTCTTCAAAAGAATCAAAATCCTATTTCTGGACAACTAATTTAGTTATTTTAAGAAGATAAGTTTCTGCCTAGACATAAACAAATGAAATCTTAATTTAAATATACTTGAAAGAAATGTGACTTAATTATTATAGTGGAGTTGGTTGCTGAGCTCTAATTTGGAGTACTTTGTGAGTGTATTGAGGATTCACCCAATGAAAATTTTCTATCATTTTTAGAATAGTTATCAAACAAATCAAATAACTTCTCATTTACTTTCATACTTTGAACAACATAATCTCCACCATACAACCTTTTGTAGCACCTTAATTAAAGTAAGTTTGTATCTAGGGTCTAGATTATAGTAATTGCCAAGATATGTGAGAAATCAATTGAATACTTTTCAAACTTAATAAACATGCGGGAAACCATTGATCTAATGTAATCCTGGCAACTAGACATTACAAATTAGATTGAAGCCTAAGCAGTGGAGATGAAGTGAATGTAAAGGTTTATTGCTTGATATTTAGTACTAGAGAAAACATAAATAATCCCATCGAAAGGAGCTAAAACTTACAGAAATTCTTCAATTTCTCCCATTCAATGCAATTGAGACATACTTTGTAGCTGGACACAACCACTCTAGATGATGGAGAGCATGTTTATAGTAAATAGAAGATTTAAGCATTATGGAAGTGAGTTCCACCTAGTTGGAACATCCTACCAAAATCCGCTCTTTGAGCCAAAATAATAATGTTATGCACAATCTAGAAACATCAGATTCCTATCCTGAGAGCCTTTCACATATTTGATGCTCACCCTGATCGTAGAGATTTAAATATCTATCTCCTTCATCCCTTCTTGCATGATAAGATTTACTATATGTGTATAACATCAGACATGAAAAAAATCAACATTTCATAGCATACTACCCCTCAAGTTCAACTGATTTTGTATAAAATCTATGGAAACATTATTAGTAGAAGTAATATCTAGAGTGATATTAAAAATTTTGCTCTCAATCTTCTATTTATTTTGGAAAGATTGAATCTTCTCAAAAAAGGTAATCCAATCATGTGGGGGCGGTATGAAACCAAATTTAATAATCCTTTTATGTAGTCGCTAGTTATTATCAATGAAATGAACATTTAAATAAATAAAACCATCAGTATGGATAGAAGTCCAAAGATTTGAAGTCAAACATACTCCACTTGTGCATCTACTCAAGCATGAGTAAATGTTGGCCTTACCTTCTCTCTATTGTACATCTTCTTACAATCACTTATAGCTATGTTTCTTGACATTTCTTACAGGTCAGGGAGGATATAATGAAGTAATGCATGTACACCAATCCATTACACACACTAAAATTGTAGATCATGTATAGTATTGGTAGTAATGAACAAATCATAAAATTCTTGGTAGTCAAATATAGTGTTAGCTAAGGAAATTGGTGAGCTAGAATTTAACTTTAAAATAACTAGCCTATGTCACGGGTACTTCTTTTATTACAAAGTTATAAATAATGTTTTAAGTTGTAAGTGTCATTCTTTCTATAACATTAGTAAACTACATCACTTTTATTGAATTTACAACTTTATATACTATCAGCAGCTAGGGGGTAACATCTCAGAATGACCCCATACAGTTGAAGTCATCCATCTTTTTCTCTTATGAATGTTTGCTTCATCCTTTTTTTATATCCTTATCATCAATATTAAAATGACCAACATAACTAGTGTTTTATTTCAATTTCATCTCCTTTATTAGCACCAACATCTATAATAAAAGGGGTACTTTCAACAACAGTATTGGAATCCTCCATTTAAAAACAAAAGAAATTAAACATAGTTACAAATTATAATACATAATTGAATAACCAACATACTAACCCTAAATTAAATGACTAAACAGATGTACCAAAATTTCATCAAAATAGCTGATTTTTATTTTTTTGTCGAGGCATGAATAAATTTTCAGAGAACATGTGCCCTAAAGCCCACTTCCTATCATTAAAGTAGTTAGTATAATCGCTCCATATATAAACAATTTGTTTGGGTTCATGTGCAGATGAATTTCTTAGACTGAAATCCAATGACAATTTCATTTATTTAAGCTTATCTTTAAGTAAGCTGTAGTGGAGCTAACTTCAACTTTACATATCCCATGAGACTCTGAGAGAAATGAACAATATAAGTTTAACCTTTAAAAAAATAATATAAAATATTATGTTATGCTCTAAATCTACATTAATATGATTAGGAGCTTAGGCTTAAACATAATCTATTAGTCTGATTATGTCATAAAACAAGAAAGCATAAGATTATAACAACCATAACTGATATTTATATAACCATAACCCTAAACCATAAAGGGTATTGGGCCTTAGAGTAATAAGGGTATAGGGTTTAGGGCCTTAGAGTTCTGGGTTTATGGTTTAGGGATTATATTTTACGTTTTAGGGTTATGGTTAATGATACAAGCTTTAGCATTTATTAGGGTTTTAGGTCTACCATTTTATGTTTAGGGTTTATGGTTTAGGATTTAGGGTTTACATTTTTGGGTTTAGCATTTAGGTTTTTTGTAATAGGATCGGGATATAGGGTTTAGGGTCAGATTCAAGTGATTGGGCTTAAGGTTTATGGTTATGCTTTAGGGATTAATCTAATGAGTTAAGTTTTAAGGATTAGTGTTTAGGGGGTAGGGATTACAGAGTAGAGTTTATGGTTAAGGACTTAGGTTTTGCAGCTTAAGGTTAAGGGTTTAGGGTTTAGGTTTCGGCTTTAGGATTTTAGAAATTAGGCTTTAGGGTATAGACTTTAAGGCTTTTAGGGTTTTTGATTTAGGGTTTTGTGTTTTAGGGCTTGGGGTTGAGGGTTTAGGGCTTTTATTTAGGGTTTAGGTTTTAGCTTTAAGGTTTTAGGGAATAAAGTTTAGGGTTTACGGTTTAGGTTAGGATTTAGTAATTAGGGTTAAGGGTTAATGGTTAAACCTTTAGGGTTTAGGTTTTTAGCTTTAGATTTTTTGTTTATCTATTAAGGATTAAAATTTAATACTATTATTTAGAATTTTTTTAGGGTTTCAAGTTTATAGTTTAGTTTTTAGGATTATTAGGGTTCAGGGTTTAGTATTTTAGGATTTTTTTTAGGGTTTAGTGTTTTAGGATTACGGTTTAGGAATTACATTTTAGGTTTTAAGATTTGTGTTTCTAGTTTTTATTATATAATTTAGGGATTAAAGTTTTGGATTTATTTTATAGAGTTTAGGCTTTGGATTTTATGATTTCAGGTTTAGGGCTAAGGGTTTACTTTTTAGGGCTTAAGCTCTACAGTTTAGGGTTTAGAGTTTGTAGGAAATGGTTTATTCTATAAAGTTAGTGTTTATTATTTAATGTTTTAGGTTTAGGCTTTTGGGTTTATTATTTAGGGTTTAATATTTAGTGTGTAGGGCATTAAGTATAGGCTTTATGGTAAAGTTACCTAACAAGTTGGAACATTATGATGAAAGCTTGGGGGAAATCTAATTTTGGTAATGATGCAGAGATTTTACAAAGGAAGATGAAAAGGCCCTTAAAGGCACTCTACTATTGGTACAAAAATAAGTTAAAGAATTTAACTTATCTCAAAATGGAATTAAAAATCAAAACAAGGAGCTACAAATGAAAGACAGTTCTAATGGTGGACATATTCCAAAAGAGTTGTTGCTACTCAAAAAATTTGTTGAAGAATTCAATAGTACATTGGCTTGGTTGTCAACTAGGTGGAACCAAAGAGCAAAGGCAAGGTGGTTGGAGGAAGGTGATACAAATTCTTAATTCTTTCATGATTATGCTTCTGCAAAAAGGAATTGGAATTGGATAAAGTATGTTAAAGATGAATGTGATGTGCTTGTGGATGATCAAGACCTAGTTGTTTATGTGTTTATTAACTTTTTCAAGTAGAAGTTGCAAAACAAGAAGTGCAAGTTGGAGGATTGGCCTGCATTAAATGAAGGGCAGAAAATTGCTGATGCTGGAAAAGAATTTCTAGATGCTAATTTCAGCAAAGATGAATTTAGAACAACTGTCCATCTACTGGGTAACAATAAAACTCCTAGGGCAGATGGTATTACAGCTTCTTTCCCCAAATTTTTTTGGGTTAAGGTTAAAGAAGAGACATATGAAACTATAGAATGCTTTTTGAAAATGGGTGTGATGCATGATGAATGCAAAGATATACTTGTTGTATTAGTGCCGAAATGTACAAATCTGATATATCCTTTAAGCTTTATACGTATAAGTCTTTATCAAACCATTTATAAAGTAGTAACTAGAATGATTCTAAATAGATTGAAAGGTTGCCTTCCAAATATTATAACAGAAAAATAAGTTACTTTTTTGCCGGGAAGATCAATGTCTGACCACTATCTTTGGTTCAAGAAATGTTTCATAAGTTCAGATGTTCAAATTCAAAAAGGGACTTATGGCGGTCAAGTTGGATATGGAGGAAGCTTATGATAGCATATGTTGGCCAACGTTAGCTAAAGCTCTTAACCGGTATGGTTTTACTTCCAAATTCTCTAATCTTATTATGGAATGTGTCCAAGAGGCTAGTTTTCTATTCTTATCAATGGAAGGATGTCTAGTTGGATTAAGGCTAAGAGTGGATTCAGACAAGGATATCCCTTGTCTCCCTATCTTTCATTATGTGTTCCTAATTATTATCAAATGCTATTCAAAAGAGAGGAGTGGACTTGGGGATTAAACTTTCTCCTCATGCAGAAAGGATATCCCATATTTTATATGCTGATGATGTGCTTATGTTTTCTATTGCATCTCTTAAGTTCGCTAATGTTGTTAAGCAAATTGTTAAGGAGTTTTGTGAAAGGATGGGCCAGAGGGTAAACAAAAACAAATCTCAATTTTTTTTTGGAAAATCTGTTAATGTGAGAAGAAAGAAAAAGATTTTGAAAACTCTTAGGTTTAAAATGGTGAAAGAAATTAATATTTGGGAGTTAAGATGGTTTTGAGAGGGTTAGTTACATCGGATTTTCAAAACATTATGGAGCATGCATTGGAATGGCTAAATACATGGGGCAAGAGATGTTTGTCGGTAAATACATGGTGCAATAGATGCTTATCCTTGGCAGGGAGAATATTGCTTATAAAATCTTCTTTATTATCACTTCCTATTTTTTAACAACCCATTCTTTAGTTCCTAAGGGGTTATTAAATGATTTAGATAAGCTATGAAAAATTTAATTTGGCATAAGGATAAGGGGCAACAAGGTCTACATTATGTGGCTTTGGAGGACCTTTATAAACCCAAGAGGTTCGGTGGATTGGGACATCATTCAGTTGTGAATAAAACTGGTCTATTAAGGGCAAGACTAATATGGAGATTTATTCAAAATGCTTCCTCGTTGCTGAGCCATACTATTAGTTTGAAGTATGGAAGAGATGTGTGGAATGCTAAAATCAAGAGAGGTTCTTCTTCTACATGGAATATTCTATTGGATGGGTCCAAACATCTTAAGCCTATCATAAGATGGAAGTTAGCTTACGAAAATAAAGAAGACATTCTGAAGGATGTTTGGATCTTAGATAGAACTATTAGCAAATGTCCAACCTTTGCTGATCTTAGCAGCCTTCAAAATAAAAATGTTCAGGAATTCATTGCACAAGACGGAACATGGAAGTAGCCAGAACTCTAGAAATTTTTTGATAACAATTTGATTTCTTTAATAATGCAGGTTCTAATATGTTCAAAATTGGAGGAATATCAAATAGAACTAATTTATCAACATTTTGGGAGATCTATTAAAAAATTAGCTTGTGAAGCATCAACAAAAAATCAGATGGATGATGAGGTGAATAATTTTACAAAATGGATTAGTAAAGTGAAGCTCAAACCAAATGCTATGATGTTCTGGTGGAGACTTAGTAAGAATGCACTTCCTACTATTCAGTTTCTTACATATAGAAAGTGCTTACAAATAAATACTTGTGCTAGAGGTTGCAATGAAGTAGAGAGCCTTTAACATATTGGTTTTACATGTACATACTTAGTGGATATTCTTATTAAACTTAGAGAATGAGGATGTCAAGTTCCTATTTTCAATTCATTCAATAATTGCATGATGGAGCCGAAAAGAATTTTGAAGTTCAATCAGAATATTGTTAGATTGTACTACACACCTATCTTCTTCTCTTGGAAATTGGGGAATGATGTGAAACATGGGGTTCCGATGCCTTCTGTTGCTTTTTCTATAGTAAGTATTATCTCAATAGCTTTTCACCCATTTCATGATCTGATTCTAGTTGATTGGGATACTAATCTCTTATTGGAGTTTGGAAAAGTTTTGCATCCCCCACCACTAGATTGGATCAAAATTAATGTTGATACATCCATTATGGAATCAAATAATGCAGGAGTTGGAGGAGTTATCAAAGTTTGTAAAGGGAGGTTTATTTTGTCATATGGTAAAAAATTTTATCATTGGTATAATTCCCAATTCGAATTAGCGGCCATCAAGTTAATTAGAGAACACCTCCAATAGTGGATGTTTCAGTGCAAGGGTGTTGTGATTTAAGGATATAACATCAATATTATCAACATGCTTCAAGTTTCAATGAGGACTTCAAATTGGCAGCAAGATAGGTTTTAGAATAAAAAGTTATTCTTTCTTAATGATTTCAATAATATAGTTTTCACACATTTATCTAGAGAGGTGAATAGGGTGGCTAATTTATGTGCCAATTTTTCTTTATATAGCTTTTTTTGGGATGTTTTTATTTCTAGTTTCATTCCTTCTTCTATGTTTAACTTGTTAAAGAAGGAATATGATAGTTGAGAATTTTTAGTAGGTTGAAATAAGTTTATTAATGCAAAGTTTCAATCTTATAATATATATATATATATATATATATATATGAAGATTGCAACTTTGCATTAATAAACTTATTTTAACCTACTAAAAAATCACAACTATCATATCCTAAACCTTATTACCTAAACAACTAAGTACTAAACACTAAATTTAGACCCTACACCTTAAACCTAGAATCGTAAGGCCTAAACCATAAAAATTTCACGGCTCGTGCTCTCTAAAAATTTGGTGGTGATTTTGGGTTGCCACTCCCATCCTCCCTTCTCTCTGCTCCTGGCATGGATTTTTTGTATTTTCTTCTTTATTTTGTTTACTTGGTTTTTGCTTTTTTTGTTTCATGCTTTATTTTGAGGTCTTTCTCAGGTTTTCTGTTTTTGTGAGATAACAACTTTGTCATCATCTATCCCTTCATCTGCTTCCTTTCTTGAGGGTAGATCTTGGTCCTTCAAGGATGTTTTAGTTAGCTCTTCAACTTCGGGTGCTAAACTTCCTTTACTGCAAATGGCTTTCAAAGGGTGCCCGGCTTTGATGTTTGATGATGCCATGGTTTCTCAACTTGCTGCTCATTTTGCTTTAAGATTGGTTGGAAAGTTTCTTCTCCGACGACCTAATTTGGATGTTATTCAAAAAATTTTTGCTAATCTAAAACTCTCGAGTTTTTTTTATATCAGCTTGCTGGATCCAAGGCATATTGCTATTCAACTCTCTAATAATCTTGATTATTGCTAGATTTTCTCTATGAGATCCTACTATATTTAAGCGTGCTAGATGCGATTGCTCAAATGGACCCCAAATTTTGATGTTCATGAGGAATCCCCTATCACTCGTGTGTGGATCTCCTCTCTAAATTTGAGACTTCATTCCTTTAATTCTAAGATTTTATTTGGTTTGGCATCCATTTTTGGTAGGCCTTTACAAAAAGATCAAGCTATTGCTTCTATTTCTCGTCCGTCTGTGGCACGTGTTTTAGTTGAGTTGGACATATCTAAAAAACATCCTAATGAGATATGGATTGGCTCAGAGTTGAATGGTTATTTTCAAAAAGTTGATATTGAAAACCTACCAATTTTTTGTTCTCATTGTAAAATGCATGGCCATGCTTTAAATGAATATTACAGGTTACAACCTCATCTTCGTAAAGAGAAGGAATCCACCAAATAATCACAAGGGAATGTTAGTATTGCATTTCATCATGATAGTGAGAATCCTAACTGTGGAGTCAATGAGGTAAATGATCCTAAACCACAAGAAAATGAGGAGCTAATACCACTTCCCATTGCTCTCACTGAACCACCTTCCTCCAATGTTGATGAACCTATTCGTGTACAGGGAGACAATATTAACTCTATCTCTTTCTTACCTTTATGTTGTGAAAATGTGGATGAGCAAATGTTGGCTATCACTTCAAACCAAAATATTATTATATCACCTTTTATTACTCCCTGTATTCTTAACAAAAATTTGCCTGATATGGATTTTATATTGCTCAATAATAACTATGCTAATACTATGTTCTCTCCCTCTATTGTCAATGTTCAGGAGGAGGGCCAACCTATTTTGATGGAAGGAAATGCGTGTTCGGACATGAGTAGTAAGGAAAATGTGAAGGATGGATATATCTCAAACGAGGGTGAAGTGCCTTAGGAGGTAAGGCAGGTGGGCCTACATAATGATAGTAAGCTTAATTCTAATTCTCAATTTCATAGTGATGCTTTTTCTAATATGGAGGATATGGATAATGTGACTAAATGTTTTGCCAAAGATGATAATGATGCTAGTTTTACCAAGTTTCAAAATAGTAGAGGTAGGAAATGCAAGAACATCATTTTACAATCTCTTAGGACAACCCGGTTGCAAACTAGTAATTAGTAATTTTTGTTATGTTTAAATCTATTATTTGGAATGTTAGGGGTATTGGTTTCCATCTTCTAGGTTAAGAGTTAAAAACTTATATTGCATTTATACTATTTCTATTCTTATTTTCCTTGAACCTCTCATTACATCTGCTAAATTACTTAGTACTACTAGATGTTTGGGTTTTAAATATGTTGTCTCGAATTCTACCAATAAGATTTGGGTGTTTTGGAAGGATCCTATTCGTCTTGTTGTTATTGGAGATTTCACTTAAGTTTTGCATTGTTGTATTGATTTTTTAAATTTATCTTGTTGTGCCTCATTTGTTTATGTTGCCTCTTCTCGCATTACTAGGAATGTTTTGTGGGAGCAACTTACTAACTTCCAGAGTATCTATAATTTGCCCTGGCTTGTAGGTGGTAATTTTAACAATATTTCTAATCTTGCAGAATGTATTGGGGGATCTAGTCCTATCTATTATTTAATAATGGATTTTAATAATATGATTATGGATTGTAATCTAGTTTTTTTTTAGAGAAAGCAAGAAGCAATTTTATTGATAAAAAGAAAACAACAGCCTAAGTAATTACTCCACACTGAGTATCCTCCTTAAGTAAAGAAACAAAAGTAGGAGGTACATTATTACTATTCAGATCATCCCAAAAAAAATCTAAAGAATGAGCATAGTTACCACAAAAATCCGCTAACTTATTACCCCTCCTATCCACACTATGGAAGACCACTTGATGAAATCTTTGTAGAAAAGACAAGTCTTGAATTGTTAGAAAGCCAACCCTAGTCAGCGACTTATTCATAGCCTTTTGAACCAATTCAATGACATTCTTATTATCCCCTTCAATAATGATCCCCTTGAACTTATACATCCATTCTTGAATGAAACTCTTGGCCGACAATATAGCTAAAAGCTCCAAGGAAGATGAATCCCAATGCAGACTTTTCACTCCAAAAGCATTCAAAAACCGGCCTTTGTGATCCCTGAAAACGCCGCCTATACCAGTATTGTAATTACTCCTAAGAGAAGCATCAATGTTTAACTTCATCCATTTGGGTGGAGGAGGGTACCAACGAGGAGACAGCTCAAAGAACTGGTTGGAACCCCAGTGATCTGAACTTCCTTTGAATGAAGCCGCAGCTATACTTACTACATTGCTAGCAATAACAATGTAGCTGTCTTCATTTTCATCATGAACATCTCTACACCTACTCAACCAGATCAAGTAAACTACAGAACAATACATATTACCTATAAAAGGATCAGAAGAAGCCAGAGCTTTCAGCCCCATCAAGCAATCAGATAAAGAAGAGAAAATCGGCAGAAGAAATCCCTAGCACCTGAGCAAGATAAACACTTTTAACAGCTTACCACATTTAGCCACAATATGATCCGCATTTTCTAATTCTTTACAACCTCTAGGACATCCTGCATCAATTACTAAGCCTCTGTGAAGTAGAAACTCTTTCGTAGGGATAGCTTTAAGCAATAAACGCCACTAGAATACACTGACCCATGGCCTCAACTTGATATCTCGCCTCCAATGCCAATGCAGATCTTCATCTACAGATCCTATCCGTCTCTCATAGATTATAGTTCACAGCGATTTACCAGGACATTTAGACATCACCTCCAGTTGATCACCATCCTCCTGTTTCATAATTGGAACCATTTTAATAATATCCACCAAATGCTCTTCAAACACCTGCCTCAATTTACCTTCATCCCACTCACCCTGAGGAATGAATTTATCGAGCTGCAGTGAGCCATCTTCCATATTAGCCACAAAGGTAGCCATTTTGCTATCGGCTTGTCTAACAACCACACGTCATTTAAGGTATGAGTGGACCTCCCATCAGCAACTCTCCATTTAACCACTTCTCTTAAAGACATAAAGCCATTAGCAATAATATTCATATTAGGAGAACCATACCTGTTTAAGAGAAACTCCCAAAGCTGATATCCATTTTTTGCCCTCAAAATCCTGTATAAGAGGGAGGAGGAGTTGGATATCATGTTCCATGCAAATTTGGCTACGAGAGAGCGAACTCTGGAAACAATTGAATGTACCCCTTGTCCACCGAACCTACACGGCCTACAAAGAGTATCCCAAGATACATAGTGGAGACCCTTGCTACCATCCTACTTATTCCATAAAAACTCCCTACACAATTTATCCAATAATTTAAGAATACCCAAGGGGAGCAACGAGTGCGTAGCAAGGAAGATAGATAGAGAGGAAAAAATAGTCTTTACTAGAAGTATCGTTCCTGCAAGAGAAATGAACCGGTTACCCAAAACATTAAAGAGATTGTAAGCTTTCCCCACAATTCTACCAAAATCAGTAGCATTAAGCCGCCTTAAAGATATCTTGACACCAAGGTACAACAAGCCTTTCACTATTTTGAAGCCCAAAAGCTTAGCTATAGACCTCCTCCGAGCCTTCTTGACTGATCTTCCAAATAAAATAGAAGATTTCAGATGTTAACCCTTTGACCCGTCCATTTACCATAATCCAACACGATCTTGTTTAGCTTCTTCACCTTCCTACCGTTAGCCTCCAAGAACAAGATGATGTCATTTGCATACAACAGGTGAGAAACCAAATCAGCATTGGGTGCCACTCTAATCCCCAGCCCTTTCCCACGCTGGGCAATAGCATCTGACAAAAGTTGAGCACATAGAATGAAAAGATATGGTGACAAGGGGCACCCTTGTCTAAACCCACTCCTTCCTTCAATCAAATTAGAACCTTTGCCATTAATTATAATGGAATATCTCGGACCTGAAACACACTGCAAGATTAATGAGGAAAATAAGCTAGGGAAACCATAGTTTTCCAGTACCTTCTTAAGAGTAGCCCAACCCATACTATCATAGGCTTGTTCCATGTCGATTTTCACAGCCATAAGCCCTTTCTTTGACTTGGAGTACCTGAATTTATTACAAACTTCTTGGGTTAACAGGATATGATCAGAAATTGATCTACCTTTAACAAAAGCTGCTTGCTCTTCTGACACCATCTTAGGGATAAACCCAATCACCCTACTCAAAAGCATCTTGGCCGCCAATTTATAAATTGTTAAACACAGACTAATAGGTCTGAAGATAGAAGGATACAATGGATTTTCATTTTTGGGAATAAGGATAATTAAAGTATCCTTCCAACTAGGGCTCATATTACCAGTTGTAAAAAATTCAGCAAGGGCCTTCCACATATCTTCTCCAATAATCTGCCAGTAAGTTTTGATAAAAGAGTAGGTAATACCGTCAATGCCAGGAGAAACATTGGAGTCCAGCTTACTCACCTCTAAATCCAGTTCTTCTTTCTTAAAATCAGTAAAAAGAAAATTCCTGTCAAGATCATCTAGCATCCTTGAAGGTCTCGGCCACCCCTTCAGACTACACTTCCTCTCCTTCAATTGTAATCTAGTTGACATTGGCTTCTCTGGTAACAAATTTACTTGGAATCATGGTCCTTTATGGAAACGATTTGATTGGGTGTTGTTTGATGACTTTTGGCTTAATTCTTTTAGTTCTATTTCAGTTCAGAACCTTAGCAGGGCTCTTTCTGGCCACTCTCCTATGTTAATTAGTCTTAAGACCCGTCACATGAGTTCGTTGGCTC
Source organism: Dendrobium chrysotoxum (assembly GCA_019925795.1). Lineage (NCBI taxonomy): Eukaryota > Viridiplantae > Streptophyta > Magnoliopsida > Asparagales > Orchidaceae > Dendrobium > Dendrobium chrysotoxum. Next base: position 7,591,197 of record CM034304.1, on the reverse strand, counting down.
AATTTAGGTTTCAAAACATGTGGTTGCTTCATGAGTCTTTTATGGATTTGATTCAGAAAAATCGGCAAGCCCCCTTCCATTCGGATAACTCTATTTTTCGTATGAAGAGATTTTGGTTTAAGCTTAAAAGTCTTAAGCAAGTTCTCAATTGGTGGACCCATAAAGTTTTCAAAAATATTTTCACAAATATTTTGAATGCTGAAGATAAAGTGAACTCTATTGAGCTTAACTGTCAATTATTTCCTTATGATGATAATTTTACTTTACTGAGGGATGCTAAAATTTGTCTCTTTAAATTACAAGCTTAGGAGGAAGCCTTTTGAAAACAAAAAGCGGTTGGGAAGCACCTTGTTGAAGGAGAAAATAACACCAAATATTTTTATGCTTTGTTTAAGAGAAAACGGGCCAAAAACTCTATCCATAAAATCAATTGTAATGATGGCTCTCTTACTATGGATGTTGAGGAAATTGCTAATTTGGCAGTCCAACATTTTCAAAACCGTTTCAATAAGGAATTTACTCTTACTCATATAGATAACCCCTCTATTATTTGTAACCTTATCTTGCAAGATGATATTGTTTCCCTTTCCAAACCTCCCTCTTTAGAGGAAAATAAAGAGATTTTTCATAGCATGAATGGTGACTTTGTGGCTGGGCCTGATGGTTTTACCACTAAGTTTTTCTAGAAAGCTTGGCATATTATTAGTAATGATCATTATTTGGCTATTTTAGATTTTTTGCTGGTCAAACTATTGAGAAATATTTTACTTCTACTTCTATTATTCTTATTCCCAAAGAAAACTCTATTAGTAATTGGAATGATTTTAGACCTATTAGTCTTTGCACCTTTTTTAATAAGCTACTTTCTAAAATTCTTATGAGTCATTCAACTTCTATTCTTCCTAAAATTATCTCTCCTTTTCAAATGGGTTTTGTTAACGGGCAGGCTATTGCTGATAATATTCTGTTGGCCTAAGAATTTTGTAATGTCTTGATTGTTAAAGTGAGAGGTGGTAACAGGATCTTGAAGCTTGATATTTCCAAGGCTTATGACAACATTGATTGGAACTTTCTTTATAATATTTTGCAAGTACTTATTTTTAATTCAGTTTTTATTAAGCTTATCAAAAACTATATTGAGGGATCCTATTTCTCTATTATTGTGAATGGAAGAAGTAATCGCTTTTTTAGATCCTCTTATGGTTTAAGGTAGGGAGATCCTATCTCCCCCGCTCTGTTCATCATTAGTGCTGTGCATTTATCTAGAGGCCTTTCCAATCTATTTGAGAAGCACCCTAGCCTCTTTTTTAGAACCTTGGGTGATTTTCCAATATCTCACTTATATTTGGCTGATGATTTTATTGTTTTCATGAATGCTTCTTTAAATAAAATTAATAGACTTATGGACTTTTGTCATAATTTTGAAATTGTTAGTGGGCTTTCACTGAATAAACATAAGTGTTATTTTATTGCTTCCAACAAAGTGCCTAATGATCATATTTTAGCCATTAAAGGCTTGATTGGTTTTGTGCAAGGTCAATTTCCTACTAAATACCTTGGGGTCCCTCTCCTTAAAGGTAGAAAGAAGACTTTTGTTTTTGATGATTGGATTACTTCTGTGCAGAACAAACTGGTGTCTTGGGATGCTAATTTTTTTAGTTTTGGGTGTAGATTATGACTTATTAGAAGTGTTCTTTGTTCTCATCCTGTTTATATTTTCCAAACTCTTCAACCCACCCAGGCAGTTTGAAATAGAACTGATAGACTTTTAACAATTTTTTTTGGGAAGGAGCTTATAGTAATTCTAAAATTCTCTGGTCTTCTTGGGACAAGTGTTTTGGTGTGTTAGAAGAGGGTGCCTTGGGGTGTAAGAGTTTGTATGACTTGGCCTATGCTTTTTCTTTCAAGTTGTGGAATAATTTTGGTCTTAAAGTGAGCCTCTAAGCTAAGTTTATGTTTGCTAAGTATTGTGTGGGTACGCACCCGACTACTTATTTTTTTAACAAAGGTGAATCTAAAGTGTGGCAAAGACTTTGCAAAGTTAAATGGGTTGTTGAGCCACTCCTCTCTTAGGGGCTTGGTTGTGGGAACATTTTCTTTTGGCAAGACCGCTGGTTGGGGGGCAATCTATTGATTCCATTATTAACACTTCTTCCACTGCGGTAGTTAAGGAGAACAATTTTATTTCTGATAACAGTTGGATTATGATAAACTTGTCAATGTTATTCCTGACTTTAACATTCATCAAATTTTGAATCTTCCCCTTAACACTAATATTAAAGATTTATTATTATGCAACTTGTCCAAAGATGGTAAAGGATGCTTGGAATGCTTTTAAAGCCAGGAATGATGCAACTAATATCTTTTCTATGATTTGGCATAAAAGTATTCTTTCCACTGTGGCTATTTTTATCTGGAGAATTCTACATTAGTTCATTCCTACTAATGATAATTTGATAAAATGAGGTTTTATTTTACCATCAAAGTGCCAATGTTTCTTTCATGTGGAGAATATCCATCATGTTTTTATCTCTGGTCCTTTAGCCTTTAAAACTTTGACTTATTTTGAAGATATTTTTAAATTAAATTGCTTTAGTGCTAATTTGTCTATTAAAGCTATGCTTAATTCTTGGTTTATTGAGTCTAAAAGCCATATCATAAATGCTATTTCTCCTCTTATTTTGTGGTTTTTATGGTTGGATATAAATAATTCTATTTTTAATGGTATTCGTGTGAACCATCATAGGATTATTAAAAATGTGAAGGATAAGGTGTTGGGTCTTTTTTATGTTAATCATCTCTCTATTAAGAGTTTAAAGAATTATTTATTTGTAGATGATGTTTTTGGTATCAGTTTGGAGGAGGCTCTTCCTAATTTGGAACCTAGGATTATTTACTAGCTCAAACCTCCAAATAATTCTTATAAGTTTAATGTTGATGGTGTTGTTATTCATTCTACCATAAGATGTGGTGGGGTTATTAGGGACAGTCTTGGTAATCTTATTATTGCCTTTTTGGAACCCTTACAGAGCTATGATGAGAACCTTGCTGTTTTCTCGGCTATTCTTCATGGGATTAGATTATGTTGTTTTCTCGATATGTCTAACATTGGTATTGAAGTTGTGTCTAATTATAGTATTCAATGTTTAAATATTGTTGATGATATTGTGTGCAATTGTGATGCATTTTATTTAGTGAGAGATATTAAACAGTTATTATTCTTTATGAACTACTCCTTCTCTCATGTGTATAGGGAGGGGAATGCTTGTGTCGAGTGGCTTGCTAACTTAGGCTATAATTTGGATGGCTTTATGGAGTTTTCTATTTCTAATCTCCCTGATCATTTAAAAGGTCTGTTAAAGCGGGATGAAATTGGTCTTCCCTATGTTAGAATTTAATGTGTTGTGTTGGTTAATTCTTTTGGCTCATGGCTGTTTCGGTTTGGGGGCTATTTCTACCTAGTCGGTCTTGGTTTTGGTGCTGATGACCTTGCTTTGTTTTCTATCTTCTCCCCTGTATATCATAGTTGAGTGTATTTTGGTTATGGGCTTGAGTTGTGATTGTACCAGTTTATATGTTGACAATTTTCCTAATTGCTGCTCTCCTACCTTCATGTGCTGATCTGAGAACTAGTATGGGTCGTATTATCTGGCTATGGGTATCTATGGGAGCTATGTTGAGGACTGGGGCTATAATCAATGTCCCTATTTTGGTGTTGTTTTGGGTTTGTCCAGTGGTGCGGCTACTAGGGTACATACGGTGGCCATTTTTCATTACTGGGGCATCTCCTTTTGTCTGAGCTTTCTACTTTTGGTTGATGGTGTTGGGTTGGGCCCTGGGGGGATCTACTGGTGGAATTTGTGTCTTTCCTCCTTCCATTTCTATTTGCTTGGTTCTCTGTCTAGGAGCTTTTATATTGGTCAGTGGGTTATTATGTGTTCATTTCGGTGTCCCTCTTTTATTGATTGTCTGTATTATTTGTCTGGATGTGGCTGAGTATTTTTTGGGTTGGATTGAGCGACATTTGGTTTACCCAAGTGATGGCTGCTGGTTTTGTGTTTACCTGAGCTCTAATAGCTTGTATCCTTGTTGAAATGTAGCTACTATTTTGGTTCTTGTGGGTTGCCTTTCAGCCTGTTGACTGCATCCATGGCTGGTACCCCTTTTCTAGGTAGTTTCAGGTCTTCCTTCTATGTTTATGTTTTGGTTTTGTAGGATCTTAGTTTATGTTGTCTCTATTGTTTATCTATTTTGCCTGCTATTGGTTTCAATCTGGATGACACTCTGCTCATTTTCAAATAGCATAGTCCAAATTATTTTGGGAGATTGACCTGCTCCTCTGGTGATAATTCCTTTAATTTTATTATTCCTTGTATTTTGCTAATTGCCTTCTTTAGTGTCCCTAAAGGCCTCTTTTATAGGTTTTTGGAGACTAGTGCTCATTTTATGTAGGGTCCTTTTTTGACTAGCAAGGCTGAGCTGATTGTTGATTTCTGTGCCTCTTTATTTTTTATTTTAAGAATGTTACTAGGCAATTTTGTACTTGTGCTTAGTGGGGATCTCAGGCTCTTAGTTTTTTATTTTTCATTTTCTATTGTAAGCTCTTTGGAGCTCTAGCGGGCTAGCGATCCCCTGAAGGACTTGTAATCACTTTTTTCCATCAACGGGTAGGCACCTTTTGTGCGTTTTAACCAAATAAAAAACCCTTAATCTGCTAAATCTAAACTATAAACTCTAACAACAAAACATTAACTCTAAAATTCTAAAAACTAAACTATAAATCCTAAACACTAACCTTAAAATTTTAACTCTAAACCCTAAATCCTAAACCGTAAACCTTACACCCTTAACTCTAAACCATAAATCATAAACCCAAAACTCTCATCCCCAAAATATAAATGATAAGCTCAAAACCCTTAACCTTAAACCCAAAATACTAAACTATGAAAACCCTAAAATCTAAACCCTAACCACTAATCCCCAAAATATAAACCATAAACGCAAACCCTAAACCCTAAACTCTAAAACTATAAAACCAAAGTCCTAAAGCCTAAAGTGAAACCCTAAACCAAGTCTGAAAGCCTAAAGCCTAAACCCTAAGCCATAAGCCCTAAAACTAAACCCTAAACCCTAATCCCTACCTATACTCCAATCCTAAGCCTTAAAACCATAAAAAGAACTCAACCAAAAACCTTAAACTATACACTATAAACCAAGAACCCTAAACCGAAAAATAACCAAGAACACTAAACCATAAAATTCAAACCATAAACCCAAAATCCTGAATCCTATACTCTAAACCCTAAACTAAAATCCCCAACCAAAACTAAAACCCAAATCCTAAACCATAAACTGAAGCCATAAGCCTAATAATAAAAATATAACCCTAAACACTAAACCCAAAATCATAAACTCTAAACAATAAACCTAAACCTCACCATAAATTATAAATAGTAACCCCTCATCCATAAACCCTAATTATTATAATTATTAGCCCAGGTGCAGTTATTATGATGATAACAAACATTAGTTTTTCCTTACTTATTCTATTCTTGGATATCTATTTTTGTTTTCCTTGCTTACTAACTTGTCAGGTCCATAGGTTCACTTGAAATGTCAATTAGTTCAAGATCAGGTAGATTAAGATTGAGTCAGACTGTAATCTCTATTCTAATGCATCTTTTACCTTTTCTTGAGTCAAATAGACTGTGATGGATCCTAAAGTTAAGTAACCTTGCACACACATACTTAGGGGGAGAAATTTTATGAGTTAGGGATGAAAGTTCGATAGTGATGTTAAGCCCTAGTGAACTAGTCCCGAGGCTAACCAAGAGGAGGGGTGAATTCGTTATTTAAAAATTTCACGAAGAATAGAAAAATCTTTTCGATACTTTGCAGTGAAAACATGTAAACAACAATGAAAAGATTAATCACAGATATTCACCCAAGCAGTTAATATCAGAAAGGTAAAGTGCAGAACATAATCAGAAAAGCAAACCAGATTTTATAGTGGTTCGATCAACTTGACCTATGTCCACTCCCCGGAGCCTCCCCTCCGGGTATTGCACTAAACAAAAAGTGTCTCTCCTTTTGCTCCCACAGCAAGGTGGAGAAGCCTGTATAAAACCTCCTTTTCACAACACGGTGAGGCAGAGAACCAGACCTCCTTTTGCTTCAACCTGAAGCGGGCAGGGAACCCCGGATCTTCTGGCGAACGATCCTCCCACGATGAACACCAACTAGACGAAAGACGACGAGTGGAGAAGATGACTCTGATCCATGCTTGGAGCAACCTTAGTGAATCCCTCACTAACTCCCCCTCACCAGATCCTCTCTCTATCTCCCAAACTCTCTCTCCCTCTAGGGTTTCTTTAGAAAGGAAAGTGGTAAAAGATTTTTCTTGTTGGAAGAAAAAAAAATTTATAGGAGGGCTTAAAATTGGCCCTAAATCTCAACTGGTCGGCCATGATTATCCAGGACGATCGCTAGATCGTCCTGTACGATTAGTTCAAAATCAGTAGTTTAAGCCTGGATGATCTGGCTCTTCTGGACGATCAGTAGAAAAAATTGATCATATCATCCCGTACGATCCTGCGATCGTCCGGGATGATTAGTGCAAATCGAGGAATATCGTCCAGTAGACAGTTCGGGTCATCCAAAGAAACTTGTGCTGGACGACCAAGAAATGACTTGATCGTCTAGGATGATAAGGGTATCATCCTGTACGATTAGTTCGAAAAGTGCCAAAATCGTCATGAGCATAGTTCAGGACGTACAGCTGAAATATACTAGACAATCATGATCGTCCAGGACGATATGATCGTATCAATCAAAAATAAATTGCTTTCCTTAATTACCAGATTAAATTAGACATGATTGTACTGAATCGTCCAGGATGATACACGTATCGTCCGGGATGATCAGACCAAATAACATAAAATAAAAACTTGCCTAACTTGATTTGGCGGCTGAGAATTTCTAATTTGAGCATATCGTCCCGTATGATCCAAAGATCATCCAGGACGATCTGCTTAATCAGACCCTCTTAACTTAGTCGCCCTAATTAGGGTTTCTGTTTTTACCTGATCGTTTAGGACGATGTGAATATCGTCCAGGACGATCTGAACAAAAAATGAACAGAAACTCTAATTCACTCAAGCTCTCCCCTTGAGTGTGTGTGTGCAAGGTTACTTATCGTGGGGATCAGTTACATTACAATTGACTCAAGAAAAAGAAAAATAGTACATTGGACACACTTGGAACCGATCTTGAGTTGGCTTGAGTGGCTTGTGATCTTTTGTGCCTGAAACGGGTTAGCCAAGAAAAACACACTGGAAACATGTTTGTCATCATCAAAACCAGATTTGCAACAATCTCCCCCTTTTTTATGATGGCAAACATTTATACAGTAGTTTGAAAATAAAAAATAACTAGGAGATCAAAACACAAATATTTTTTCAAATTTTTATTTAATAACTAAATCAATACAGGAAACATAACACATAATAAAGACAGAAACGATTACAACTGACTCCCCCTTTTGACATCACAAAAAGGAGGAGGGTAAATAGAAATACTAAAAACATCAGTACATAACAGAAAAGAAAACAACTACAAAACAAAAAACTAGAACGGAGGCGGATCCTGATCGAAAGAAGGAGGTGACAGATCAGGATCCCAAAAATATAATCACGAAATTAAAACAAAACAAAACAACACAATAAAACAAACAACGAAGAAAACTTGGAACAAGAAGACAGAACAACCAACGATTTTTTTTCTTTGACCAGTCTGCTCTAGTAAAATAGAATTAAACCTTGATTTTCGATCCAAAAACCAATAAGAAGATGATTGACAGCGCTGAAATCCAAAAAAGGTTGGAAAAAATCAACTTTTGTAACTCCAACCCCGGGCACCTTATCGATGCAAACCTCTTTCAAAACAAAAATCCGATTCAGAAGAAAAAAAATTTGATTTGAAAAGAGATCCTTTCTAGCCTCGTTCCAAAAAAATATCTGATATAATAGTGTTACAAACTAAGGAATCAGAAATCAGGATTTCCAAACTTAAGCTTTTAAAAATATTAAGTGGCGCACGAATTTTTCTAAGACATTTAACAATCTGAAAGGGAAGAAAGCTTGGTTTGGGCTCATTTAGTGCCTCTTTTTCAATTTGGTTGGCGCTTTGCGCATTTTTTCATTTTTGATACACTTTGTGTATCCAATTTCGCATCTTTTCAGTTTTGGGCTCATTTTAAGCCTCTTTTTCAATTTATTTGGCACACTGCGCATCTTTTGTAAGCTTTCTCCTTTTCATAATCAGTAAAGAGTCTCAGCTGTGAAACTATCTTTCAGACATAGGAGATGACTCTCCACAATAAGGAATAATGATTCACAAAACAAAATCCATATAGCATATGATAAATGCAATCATTTGGTTTAGAAAATCATAATAGTGACTCAAGACTTTGAAAATACTATTTATAGAGATAGATTACTATAGGAAGATAAAATAAATCTCTATTTCAAAAACTAATATTTTAATTTTGAAAATGATTTTTATCCAAAAGAAACCATACACCAGTAAAGGAGTTAGAGGATGAGAAACAATCATAAACGTTTCTTCCTTTAACATATCCAGTAGAATCAATCACTGCTTACAAGCTTTCAGATAAAACTAGGCAAAACTCTTAGTCAGAAAGCCTTTTTTTTTTTTTCAAACACATAAGACAGTAGATAACCGAGATGAATCAGTAAATAAAACAGGTAAAAACTAAACCATATCAAAATAAATACTCAAATTAAACTGACACTAAAGCTAAAACAGAAAATAGAAGAATAAAAACTAAAAATAACTGACAGAAAATACTCAAACCAAAAACTAACTAACAGAAAATAGAATAACAATCAGAACAATCAGAAATCAGCAGTCATCAGAATCAAGCATTTATATAAATCACTCCTAATCTGGTTCTCAAAATATTGAATGAGTCAAAGGCCAATGGTTTAATAAATTTGTCAGCCAGCTGATTCTCAGTTGCTACATGATGTAGCTCAATGTCCCCTTTTATAACATGGTCCCTAATGAAGTGATGCCTTATACCAATGTGTTTGGTTCTAGAATGTTGGATTGGATTCTTAGAGATACAGATGGCACTAGTATTATCACACAGAACAGAAACTGTGCCAAAAAGTAACCCTAAATCCAAGACTTGTTCCTTCAACCAAAGAACTTAGGCCACACAACTCCCTAAGGCAATATACTCAACTTCAGCAGTGGAAAGTGTAACTGAGTTCTATTTTCTACTGGACCAGGAGACTAAAGACTGTCCTATGAATTGACAAGTTCCAGAGGTGCTCTTTCTATCGACCCTACACCCAACAAAGTCAGAATCAGAATATCCAATGATCTCAAAAGAGGTGTTGTGCCTAGTGTACCAGATTCCTAGGTTTGGGGTCCCTAAAAGATATCTAAGAATTATCTTAACCACAGTCAGGTGGGACTCTTTAGGATCAACCTGAAACCTAGCACAAAGACAGACACTAAACATGATATCAGGTCAGCTAGTAGTCAGGTAAAGCAGTGATCTTATTATTCCTCTATACTTCTTCTGATCAATAGATTTTCCACTTGAATCCTTATATAACTGAACTGAGGAGGTCATGGGAGTATTGATTGGCTTGGCTTTGTCCATTTTATATTTCTTCAGGATGTCCTTAGTGTATTTAGATTGATTGAGAAAGGTTTCACCATCCGTTTGCCTTATGCTAAACCCCAAAAAGTAGGACAATTCTCCCATCATACTCATCTCAAACTCCTTACTCATTATTTTAGAAAACTCATCACATAAATATTTATCAGAAGATCCAAAAATTATATCATCAACATAGATCTGGACAATGAGTAAGTCATCCCCTATTCTCCTCAGAAAAAGGGTGGTGTCTACGCTCCCCTTAACAAACTCTCTTTCTAACACGAATGTGCTAAGCCTCTCATACCAAGCTCTGGGTGCCTGTATCAATCCATATAAGGCCTTTTTTAATTTATAAACATGATTTGGATATTGGGAACTCTCAAAACCTGGGGTTTGTTCTACAAAAACATCTTCTTTTATTACCCCATTTAAAAAGGAACTCTTGACATCCATTTGAAACAGCTTAAATCCCTTATAACAGGCAAAAACTAGTAGCACTCTAATGGCTTCCAATCTAGCTACAGGGTCAAAAGTCTCCTCAAAATCAATCCCTTCTATATGATTATACCCCTTAGCTACCAATCTTGCCATATTTCTCACCACCACACCAGAATCATTCATCTTATTCTTAAAGACCCACTTGGTTCCCATAATACTTTGATTCTTAGGTCTTTCTACTAGCTCCCAAACATCATTCCTTACAAACTGATTCAATTCTTCTTGCATAGCTAAGATCCAAAACTCATCCGAAAGGGCTTGATTGATGTTGGTGGGTTCAGTCATTGAGATAAAAGCAGAATGGTTTACTTCCTCCCTAAGTCCATGCCTAGTCCTAACACCTTCAGAAGGGTCTCCTAAGATCAGTTCTTTAGGATGACTCGAAGAATATCTCCAATCTCTAGGCAACGTGCTTTGAGGTTCTACCCTTTTCTCCAGATTTGTATTTCCAACCCCTTGGGTAACCTCAATAATCTCTTCATCTTCTACTTCAGATCTAGACACCTTAGGATCAGATTCATCAAACACTACATGGGTTGTTTCTTCCACCACCAAAGTCCTCTTATTGAACACCCTAAAGGATTTCCCCACACTTGAATATCCTAAGAACACTCCTTCATCAGATTTTGGGTCAAATTTTCCTAAGGGTGACTTCCCGTTGTTCAGAATGAAAACCTTACAGCCAAAGACATGAAGGTGGGACAGATTTGGAATTCTACCCTTAATGATCTCAAAAGGTGTCTTGTTCAGTTTGACTCTTACATTCACCCTATTCAGCACATAACAGGTAGTGTTCTCCGCTACAGCCCAAAAGTATTTTGGAAGTGAATACTCGACAAGCATGGCTCTAGCGGCTTCCTCTAAGGTCCTGTTCTTCCTTTCAGCTACCCCGTTCTGTTGACGGGTCCTAGGAGCTAAAAAAATTGTGATTAATCCCTTGATCCTCACAAAAACTTCCAAATCTTTTATTTTCAAACTCCCCTCCGCGATCACTATGGATGGTAATAATCTCACATCCTAACTTCTTTTGAATCCAAGTAGAGATAGATCTAAACTCATCAAATGACTCAGATTTATGTAACAAAAATTTCATCCAAGTGAACCTCGAATAATAATCTACAATCACAAATCCATAGACTCTCCCCCCTAAGCTGGCAGTGCTAATGGGTCCAAAGAGGTCTATGTGAAGAACTTCTAGAGGTCTAGAGGTGCTAATGTCCTTAACAGAATGAAACGAGGACTGGACTTGCTTCCCCAACTGACAGGCATCACACAGGTGATCCTTAGTGAACTTAAGCTTGGGCACACCTCTAACTAAGTCCTTCTGGGTGACTCTCCTAAGGGTTTTCATACTGGCATAACACAATCTCCTATGCCATAACTAAGACTCATCAGCAGCAGTTTTTAAGTAAATTAAATTATCAGATTTAATGTAACTTACATCTAGCTTGTAGACATTATTGATCATTTGCCCCTGCAAAACAACTTCATTATTTAAGCTTAAAATGCAACCAGTGGGCAAGAATTTGATGCTGTATCCCTTATCACAAAGTTGATTGATGCTCAGCAAGTTGTGTTTAAGTCCATCTACAAGCAAAACATTATCAATCATAAAATTCTTTGAATCACCAATTATACCTGAGCCTACCACCTTCCTGGTGGTGTTATCTCCAAGTGTAACCTTGCCTCCAGCTCTGGCCTCCAGTGAAATGAACTGATTTACATCTCCAGTCATGTGTCTAGAACATTCGTTGTCCAGGTACCACATGCTCTCACGAGGTCTTGTGTGAGAGCACACCTATAATAATATCAAACATCAGTCATAGGAACCCAAATAGGTTTGGGTTTCTTCTTATGAAAATAAGAATGCAATGCATGCGTGCTGTGCTGTGAAACAGGCAGTTTGGGTCTCCACACCCAATGTGTACTACGGTGAACAGTGCAGGTATGGGAAATATGTCCTAACATGCCACATGAAAAACATCTAACACCAGGAAAAGGATTAACTAAACATCGTGAGTGATAGTGCCTCTTCCTAGAAGTGTATGAAACATGCTTTGATGAACTTGCAACAGATTTTTCAAAAGGTGGCGGTGCATAACACTGTTCAAATGTAGGTAGTTTTTTATTCTTTTCAAAAGCAGCAATTTTCACTCTTAAAAATTTGTTCTCCTTGTTAAGACTAGCAATCTCAAAAGTTCTCGAACTTTCATTACTTTCTAAATCACATGCCATATCTTTTAATTTCTTAAAGATAGCTTCTAATTCAACATGCGATGTTTTAAATGCATCATGCTCAATAATTAAATCAGAATGCTTTCCATTTAGTTCATCAAACTCATCTAGTAAAGACATGTGATTGTTATCAATAGTGGAATGATCCTTAATCAACACATCATGCTCTTTTGCAAAGTCAAATAATCCAGTTTCAAACTAGCATACGTTTTCTTAAGCTTCCTATACGATGCATGAATTTTTTTAGAAACTTCAAATAATTGATCGTAAGTAAGCTCACATACCTCTTCCTGGTTTGACTGACCAGGGTGATCATCAGCCATCAGACACAAGTTTGTTTCCTCCTCTTCAGCTTCAGTCTCAGAGGAGTCGGATGCAGAGTCTGCCCAGAATGCCTTTTGTATCCGATTCTTGTCCTTTCTGTACTTTGGTTTCTCTTCACCTTTCTCCTTGCTTAGGCGAGCCTTGAGTGTAGGACAATCCACCTTTATATGTCCAGGCTTCCTGCATTCAAAACAAACAAATTCAGATGAACCTTTAAAGTTTCTACTGGTCTTACCTTTGTTCCACTTTTGAAAATTCTTATTCTTCTTCCTTAGAAAGCTCTTGAATTGCCTTGTGATTAAGGCAACATCATCGCTATCAGACCCAGAAGTGCTAGCATCTAAATCTTTGGCCTTTAGCGCCACTGTCTTCTCCTTCTTTCATTCACCTGTATCAAGTTGTCTTTGGTTCACCCCTTGCTCGTAAGCAATGAGTGATCCAAGTAAACTGTCAATAGAGTAAGTATTTAAATCTTTAGATTCCATGATCGCAGGCAAACATCTAAGAATTTTGTTCACTCTTTCGTAATTAGTTAGTTCTCTTCCTAGAGCATACAAAGAGGTAACAATTTGAGTGAACCTTATGTACATTTCTGAAATCGTCTCACTAGGTTTCATGCAAAACAGATCGTAATCATGTAACAGGATGTTTAACCTAGACTGTTTAACTTTAGTTGTACCTTCATATATTATACATAATCTATCTCAAATTTCTTTACCCGTTGTACAAGTAGAAACATGCATATAGTCCTCAGATTTTAAAGCACAAAAGAAACAGTTCAAATATTTTGCATTTAACTGTGCGAAATCACGATCATCAAAAGTCCAATCTGCAAATGGGAATTCAGTTTTCACATTGTTAATCAATCTAAAAGGTGGTTCGTATCCATCCTTAACTAACATCCACATGCGATAGTCAATCAATTGAAGAAAAGTAGACATGCGTGTTTTCCAAAAATCAAAAGGAATATTATCAAACAACGGGGGTCTTATAATAGAATAACCTTCAGCAGTATTACGGTTGTTATAGTTAGCCATGGATCAAATTCAAAAGTTTTTAAACCTAAATTTTGAATCCCGCTTTGATACCACTTGAAAGTTTGATAGGGATGTTAAGCCCTAGTGAACTAGTCCCGAGGCTAACCAAGAGGGGGGTGAATTGGTTATTTAAAAATTTCATGAAGAATAAAAAAATCTTTTCGATACTTTGCAGCAGAAACACGTAAACAACAACGAAAAGATCAATCAGAGATATTCACCCAAGCAGTTAATATCAGAAAAGTAAAGTGCATAACAGAATCAGAAAAGCAAACCAGATTTCATAGTGGTTCGGTCAACTTGACCTACGTCCACTCCCCGGAGCCTCCCCTCTGGGTATTGCACTAAATAAAAAGTGTCTCTCCTTTTGCTCCCACAGCAAGGCGGAGAAGCCTGTACAAAACCTCCTTTTCACAACACGTTGAGGCAGAGAACCCGACCTCCTTTTGCTTCCACCTGAAGCTGGCAGAGAACCCTGGATCTTCTTGCGAATGATCCTCCCACGACAAACACCAACTAGATGAAAGACGATGAGTGGAGAAGACGAGTCTGATCCGTGCTTGGAGCAACCTTAGTGAATCCCTCACTAACTACCCCTCACAAGATCCTCTCTCTCTCCCAAACTCTCTCTCTAGGGTTTCTCTAGAAAGGAAAGTGGCAAAAGATTTTTCTTGTTGGAAGAAAAAAAACTTTTATAGGAGGGCTTAAAATTTGCCCTAAATCTCAACTGGTCGGCTATGATCGTCGAGGACGATCGCTAGATCATCCTGTATGATCAAATCAAAATCAGCTGTTTAAGCCTGGACGATCTGGCTCTTCTGGACGATCAGTAGAAAAAATTGATCATATCATCCCGTATGATCCTGCAATCGTCCAGGACGATTAGTGCAAATCGAGGAATATCATCCAGCAGACAGTTCAGGTCGTCCAGAGAAACTTGTGCTGGATGACCAAAAAATGACTTGATCGTCCAGGACGATAAGGGTATCGTCATGTACGTTTAGTTCAAAAAGTGCCAAAATCATCTTGAGCATAGTTCTGGACGTACAGCTGAAATGCACTAGACGATCATGATCATCCGGGACGATCCTGCGATCGTCCAGGACGATATGATCTTATCAATCAAAATTAAATTGCTTTCCTTAATTACCAGATTAAATTAGGCATGATTGTACTGAATCATCCGGGACGATACACGTTTCTTTCGGATGATCAGACCAAATAACTTAAAATAAAAACTTGCCTAACTTGATCTAGCGGCTGAGAATTTCTGATTTGAGCATATCATCCCGTACGATCCAAAGATCATCCATGTCAATTTGCTTAATCAGACCCTCTTAACTTAGTCGCCCTAATTAGGGTTTCTATTTTTACCTGATCGTCCAGGACGATGTGAATATCGTCCAGGATGATCTGAACAAAAAATGAACAGAAACTCTAATTCACTCAAGCTCTCCCCCTGAGTGTGTGTGTGCAAGGTTACTTAGCTGGGGGATCAGTTACATTACAATTGACTCAAGAAAAAGAAAAACAGTACATTAGACACACTTGGACCCGATCTTGAGTTAGCTTGAGTGGCTCGTGATCTTTTTTACCTGAAACGGGTTAGCAAAGCAAAACACACTAGAAAGATGTTTGTCATCATCAAAACCAGATTTGCAATAAGGGAGTTTTCAAGTTTTTTATCATATCTTGCAGGATGATTTTAAATCCTGCTGAACGATCAATTAAAAATAGAAACCCTAATTAGGGCATCCCTGAGTATTAAGTTTTCTAACTAATCCAAAACACGAAGGAAAATCATCAGCAAGCCTGTGATGAAACATGTGTGCCACAGACCACTCCCCCCAGCCAAAAGAAAAACCAAGGATGAACAATCTAGCCCATAGAATAGTAAAACATCACAACATAACAGGTGCTCCCAAAGGCAACCGTAAAAGACAGCAACCACCATGCTAAAATAGAGGCAAAAGTCCCTCCAAAGCTGAGAGAAAAACCTGAGACAACTAACACCACCACAGCAAGTGAAAAAGGTTAAAGGAAAAGACAAAAAATGAAGAAAGTCAGAAAGAAACAGATCCCAAATAGGAATAGAGCCCATAAAGCTCAGGATAAAGCACCGATTGCAACCATCATTATGAAAACCCCTATGCCACTCCATTCTAAACCCAAACACTCTCAGTTTCAAGAAATAAAAGAGGTAAGTAATAGAAACAAGAATCGTAAAGGAGATAATAACAATAATGATAGCAACAGAATAGTCCCAATCCCATTCCAGGACAATCCCGCAAAATCCAAGAAGCAATACAAATACTAAAAGCATTCTATAAACTAAGGACAACCCCCAAAACCTTCCAGCACTATAGAGCATAAGGAACAACCCAAGAATTCTAATGGGCTCCACAACCTTCCAGCATCCAGTTCTTAAAACAACCTATCAGCAATGTCATTCCAGGGAAAAGAAGAGCAACAAAAGAGGTTGAATTAGGTTTAGAAGGATTCCAATCACTGCTCCAGCCCCACACAAAGACATACCAAACAACAACTAAATTCATAGGATAATCAATACAGAAAATAAAATGCAACTTCACAAAACCAAGGATAAGGACCAAACAAAATGGCCATAACTAGAAAATAGGAAGAAACGTGACAAAAAAATCAAAGCTCATAACATTACCAAAGTAGACTATCAAATCAACTTCTAACATAAGGTAAATTCATTTTTTCCAATCTAACCACCCTTTTCAAAGGATTAGGTAAATTAGCAACAATAAAATCTGTAAGGCAGTCCAGATCACAGCCCAAATAGGCTAACTAATCAGCACAAGCATTACCATCCCAATGAACATGAGTAATATTAAAGTTAACAAAAATTAGCAGCTACTTAATCTCTCTAATACGATTGAGAAATTAGGGTTGCAAATACTATCTGATTGGTTCTTAAGATAATGAATAGTAGAAGTGGCATCTACTTCAATCCAAATATTAGAAATACCAAGAGAGATACATAATTTACGCATTAAGAATGGCATAAAGCTCATCCATAAGCACATAACATTTATTTAAAGGGCCAGTAAAGGCCATTATCAAATTACCCTTTTCAACTCTAATAATGCCACCACAACCATAGCTATAGTTATGAACCAAACCATCAGTATTCAACTTAAAAGTGTTATGAGGTGGTTTTAACCAATAAATCAATTTCGGGTAGTCTAAAGAGCTGACATTAGGAAAAATAATGCCAAAATTTTGAGCAACAAAAAAATAGTTCCTAAAATCTTTTTATTTCAGGAGGTTAGCATTAAAAATCTTACACACTTTGTCTTTAATGTTCTAAACAATAATGTGGTAATCCAAACGGATATTATTGTTGAGGGAGTTATTTCTAGCATTCCACAAATACCACAGAATAAGGGAAGGTGTCAAATTCCTGATATGACCTTTTCAGTTAATACACCATAAATCCAATAAGTTTTTAATGGACAGGTGAGTATTAAAATAGTATAACTTGAACATATCTTCAAAGTAGACCCAAATTCAAGCAGCAATAGGACCCGAAATAAACACATGATGAATAGTTTCCACATGATAGCAACATTGACACTTAGAAATAATAATAAAGCCTCTCTTCCTTAAAATGTCATCAGAAGAAATATAACTGTGCAAAATTCTCCAAATAAACACAGAAGTAGTCTTTGGAATACTTTTATTCCAAATCATTGAAAAAGCTTTCCCAACAAAATGCTTATCTCTAAACACATGCCAAGCATTTTTCAAACTAAACATACCATTATGAGAAAAATCACTTAAAAGTAAATCATTAGAATCCATATTGATAGACAAATTATAAATTCTAGAAATAACACCTTCCGGGATCATATCAACAAGCTTATTATAGTCCCAATTACTATTAGTGATACAGTGGTTAACCGTAATAGCATTAGTAATAAAATTATTAAGAATAAAGTCAATAGACTGACCACCAAGCCATTGATCTTGCTAAGAGAAAAGTTAGCTCTACCAAGACCCCATTTAACATGACGTTCCGCTTTCCACTTAATACTACAAAGTCTTTTCCAAACCATGGAATCACCTATATTATAAGAACACATAGTAGGATCCTTGCCAACATAGTACTTATCAGTCATAAACTTAGCCCAAAAAGAAAGTTTAGACCTGACGTTGAACCATAATTTAAAAGGGAAGGCCTTAGAAAGATCATACATATTCTTGCAACCCAACCTCCCTTCTTCAAAAGTCCCACAACAATTAGTCCACGAAGACCAAAGAACTTTAGAATTCAGATTGGTACCACGCCAAAAAAACTTATTCAATAATTTTTCAACCCTATTACAAATAGTCTTCGTAGATTGTAAAGTTTAGAAAATATAAACAGGTAAGGAGCACAAAACACTTTTAATAAGAACAAGTCTACCACAAAAACTAAGAAAATTAGAGTTCCAAGAATTCAGCTTATTCTACACAGAAGTAATAAGCTCATGAAAAAGAAAGGTATTCTTCCTAACCTTACAAAAGGGGCCCCTAAGTACTTAAGCGGTAAACTACCCTATAAAAAACCACTACTATTCCTAATGGAAATAACCTGATCATGAGAGACCTTGTTGGACACAATAAAGGAACTCTTACTTTTATTAATATTCAGACCACTACAACTTTGAAATTCATTTAAAAACTTCATGATTATATTAACCTGATTAATCGAAGCATTAGAAAAAATAATAACTTCATCAACTAAACATAAATGAGAGATAGGTAAACTACCCAAACTTCTATAGTAATTGCTCAAAAAATCCACATAAAGATTAGAAATACCTCTAGAAAGTTACTTCATGGCTATAATAAAAAGGGCAAGAGAAAGAGGATCCCCTTATCTTAAACCATGAGAAGACTTAAAGAAACCGTTACTATTACCATTGATAATAATAGAGAAATAAGAGTTTTCGATGGACTTTTTAATAAGGTTAATGAAGACAGAATTAAAGCTAAACAAAAGTAAAATTTGGTAAATAAAATCCTAAGTAATGTTATCATAAGCTTTAGCGATGTCCAATTTAAAAATAATGTTACTGCCCGGAACTTTAACATCTAAGTCATGAATAATTTCTTGAGTCAATAAAATATTATCTGTAATAGATGTCCCTTTCACAAAATCAGCTTCATTAGGAGCGATAATTCTAGGGAGAAATGGAGCAAAGCAGTTCATAAGAATTTTAGAAATTAATTTACTAAAAAAGGTACAAAGAGTAATAGGTCTAAAATCTTACCAATTACATGAACTAATAATTTTCAGGATAAGCACAATAAAAGTAGAAGGGAAATACTTAGGCATGATATTACCAGGAAACAAATCATTAACAGCATTAAAAAGATCAAAATTAACTATATCCCAAGCTTTTTGAAAAAATTTAGTAGTAAATTCATCAGGACCTGCAACAGAATCAGTGTTTAAGTCAAAAACAATTTTATCCCGAGCATCATCAGTAAAGGAACCATCATCTTTAGAAATTTTATGAATATGATTGCTAGCTCTACTTCTTTTCACTAAAGCATGAAAATATTTAGTGTTATTATCCCTATCAATAAGATGCTTAGAAGCAGCTTTTTGCTTCCAGAAAGCTTCTTCCTGAGCTTGAAAAGAGAAAATGTATTTTTTGGCATGTTGGAGGTTGAAAAATTTATCAATAGAAGGATTAAGCTGATAATTTTGCTCTAAAGAATTGACTTTATCCTCGGCAGCCAAAATATTAGAAAATTTTTTTTTAAAAAACATTATGATTCCACCAATTTAATTTTTTCTTTAATCTCTTCAGTTTAAACCACAATCTTTTCATGCAAAAAATAGAATTATCTGGATGCAGAGGGGCTTGCTAGTTCTCCTATACCATATCAATGAAAGAGTTATCAAGAAGCCACATATTCTAAAATCTAAAATTAGTAGTAGAGATACCTTGATTTAGCCTAATAGAAATAAGCATAGGAGAATGATCGAAAAATATTCTACTAAGGTGTTCAACATGCGTAGAATTGAAACAATTAATCCAATTATCATTAAGAAGAACTCTATCCAAATGTTGCCAGAGGTTACCACGATTCCAAGTAAATTTACTACCCGGATAACCAATGTCAATGAGCTTACAATCCAAGATCATATTGTTAAAAACTTCCATAGAGTGATAAACAGGGTAAGCACAGTAGAAGTAGAAGGGAAATACTTAGGCATGATATTACCAGCAAAGAAATCATTAACAGCATTAAAAAGATCAAAATTAACTATATCCTAAGCTTTTTTAAAAAATTTAGTAGTAAATCCATCGGGACCTGCCACAGAATCAGTGTTTAAGTCAAAAACAATTTTATCCCGAGCATCATCAGTAAAGGAACCATCATCTTTGGAAATTTTATGAATATGATTGCTAGCTCTACTTCTTTTCACTAATGCATGAAAATATTTAGTGTTATTATCCCTATCAATAAGATGCTTAGAAGCAGCTTCCTGCTTCCAGAAAGCTTCTTCTTGAGCTTGTAAAGAGAAAAGGTTTTTTTTTGCATGTTGGATCTCGAAATAATTATCAATAGAAGGATTAAGATGATAATTTTTCTTTAAAGATTTGACTTTATCCTCGGTAACCAATAAAGGTACAAAGACTAATAGGTCTAAAATCTTTCCAATTACATGCGCCAGTAACTTTCAGGATAAGCACAATAGAAGTAGAAGGGAAATTCTTAGGCATGATATTACCAGCAAAGGTACAAAGACTAATAGGTCTAAAATCTTTCCAATTACATGCGCTAGTAACTTTCAAGATAAGCACAATAGAAGTAGAAGGGAAATACTTAGGCATGATATTACCAGCAAAGAAATCATTAACAGTATTAAAAAGATCAAAATTAACTATATCCCAAGCTTTTTGAAAAAATTTAGTAGTAAATCCATCAGGACCTGCAATAGAATCAGTGTTTAAGTCAAAAATAATTTTATCCCGAGCATCATCAGTAAAGGAACCATCATCTTTGGAAATTTTATGAATACAATTGCTAGCTCTACTTCTTTTCACTAAAGCATGAAAATATTTAGTGTTATTATCCCTATCAATAAGATGCTTAGAAGTAGCTTTTTGCTTCCAGAAAGCTTCTTCCTGAGCTTGTAAAGAGAAAAGGTATTTTTTGGCATGTTGGAGGTCAAAAAAATTATCAACAGAAGGATTAAGCTGATAATTTTTCTCTAAAGAATTGACTTTATCCTCGGCAGCCAAAATATTAGAAAATGTTTTTTTTAAAAAAACATTATGATTCCACCAATTTAATTTTTTCTTTAATCTCTTCAGTTTAAACCACAATCTTTTCATGCCAAAAATTGAATTATGTGGATGCAGAGGGGCTTGCTAGTTCTCTTATACCTTATCAATGAAAGAGTTATCAAGAAGCCACATATTCTGAAATCTAAAATTAATAGCAGAGATACCTTGATTTAGCCTAATAGAAATAAGCATAGGAGAATGATCAAAAAATATTCTATTAAGGTGTTCAACATGTGAAGAATTGAAACAATTAATCCAATTATCATTAAGAAGAACTCTATCCAAATGTTGCCAAAGGTTACCATGATTCCAAGTATATTTACTACCCGTATAACCAATGTCAATGAGGCTATAATTCAAGATCATATTGTTAAAAAGTTCCATAGAGTGATAAACAGGGTTGCCCCTCCCCCACAAGCCTTTCAGTAGGAGTGGAGATGGTATTAAAATCACCCCCCACTAACCAAGGAGAGTTAACATGACTATTAAATTGACTAAGTTGATCCCACAAATATCTTCTAGTAATGCGAGAGGAAGCAACATAAATAAATGAAGCAAATTAGTTAAATTGCAATCAATTAATACTATAATTAATCACCTAAGTAAAATCACCCACAATATCAATAATAATAGAATCCTTCCAAAGAACACAATTTTTATTAGAAATATTAGACGCAGCATGATTAAAGCCCAAAAGCTTAGCAGTCTTATCCAGCTTGATATTAAAAATGAAAGGTTCAATCAAAATAAGTATAGAAATATTATGAATATGACAAAGATTCTTAACTCTAATTCTAGTGGAAGTGCAACCAATACCTCTCACATTCCGAGTAAGAGACTTAAATATCATATTGTAAATGAGAAGTTTGAGATCGGGTGGTTCTAGGGGATTTCAAACCATTATTTTTGTTTTTCTTATTTTTTCTTGAACTAACTGAAGAAACTTCATTAACCTCATCACCTACTCCAATATTACCATCAACCTATTTTTCCTTACCCTTAGTAACACCATAAATTAGAGATGAAGTATGAGAATCCTCGAAATCCTTTTCCAAATTTATAGCCTGGTTTATAGCAAAGTCCTCATTTTCCCCTTGAACAAGCTCTCCTTCTTCCAAGGTTTGTTTCTCCTTGTCCTGCTAATGAGATATCAAGTACGAATTCACATGGTAAGAAACTGCATTAGTGTGTTGGATAGAAACAAGATCAGAAGAAGTATTTTCATTAAAAATAATTATTTTCAAACATGATGTCATGTTATTGTTCTCCATATCCATAACATTTGTTTGTTTCTCAACAGTGATAGGCCCTGCTGCTTAACCAAACCCTCAGGAGAATCCTCTATCACAACTTGCTCATTAGAATGCTCAAGAAGAGGTTTATTTTGTTCATTTTTAGCATAACCAACCAGAGATGGTTCTACAGGATGCTGGATAACATTTCTGGCAATCATGGGGACTTCCACCTCCCCACTAACCTCTATAAGACCTCCAAGCTTTGGTGTATCAATATTCTTCCTTTTCGACTCTTTAGGGATGTCCTTTTGCTTACGTAAATGAGGGAGCAAATGAAAACATTCAGCATTACTATGTCCATGCATTTTATAGTAAGTGCAAAATATAGGCAAATTCTCAAATTCCACTTTTTGTTGATATCCATTATGCTCAAAACCTATCCATATTTCCTTGGGGTATCTCTTAGAGATATCCAAATTAACCAAAATATGAGCTACAGACGAACACGAGGCCGACGTAGTGGCTTCATCCATCTGTAAAGGCCTAAGAAAGATCGAAGCTAAAGGAAATAATATCTGAGAATTAAGGAAATGTAGCCTTAAACTAGGAAAAGAAATCCACACAGGAGTTATGGGAGATTCCTCCTTGACATAAAAATTCGGCGTCCATTTTAATAACCACATTTGACCACCTTGTATATAGTAAGCACTTTTTGAAAAAAATATAGCTATAATCTAAGTCATTCAAAAGCTGAATTGCAATATGTTTGGTCCATCAAACCAATAGTAAAAGACCCCAAAAGTTTGAGGTTCAGGAAGAACTTTTGAATAACATCCAGATTTGGATGCCTCAAGAGAAACTTTCCCACAAGAGTAAATGCAAAAGGAGCAGCCATATAAGAAATAATGTCATCATCAATAATCAAAGAAGGTAAACCTTTAAATGAAGTATGGACAAAATCAAGCTTAGTTTTAGAAGAAGAATATCCACCAGAGAGCACATCCTTAAAAGACCAAGTTTTTCCATCAAGCTTCAACGGCAGGATCGATGACGACGGAGTCATTATTGAAAATGAGGTGAGATACAACTAACACCACCACAGCAAGTGAAAAAGGGTAAAGGAAAAGTGAAACAAGAGACTTAAACATTAGATTGTAAATGAGAAGTTTGAGATCGGGTGGTTCTAGGGGATTTCAAACTAGTATTTTTATTTTTCTTATTTGGATTGTTGGGAGGATATTTTCTACTTGGCTATTACTGTACTTGGTTACCTCTACTACCATGATAATTTTTGCTGCAAGGTTATTTTTAGGGGTTTTACTTTCTAACTTTTATCTTTAGGTGGTAATTTTTTTACTTGGTTTTTTTATTATCATACTTTGCATCACATGATTCTAGTTATTTCTAGTAATCCCTATTATACTCTGGATATTTTGTTTCTTAAAATTTTTGGCTGGTATTTCTCCTTCTATGTGTTGCCTTCTCCCAGATCTTGGCTTGGAAGGATGGTGCTTAAAGCTTATCTTGGGATCCTTTCTATTGTTTGGGTGTTGGCTTCTAGCCACCCTATAATATGTCTTTGTATTATTTCTTAGTTGGGAACTCAAGCTCGTAGGATTTATTTTGTTTTTTTTAGTAACTCTTTTGAGGAGTAGTGAGCTCGAGGGCCCTTTAAGGACCTTGCACTTTTATTTTAAATAACATGTAGGCCCCACCGAGGGTTTCCCCTAAAAAAAAAAATTTCTTAAATAATCATCCTAGACGATTTATATCATATAGGACGATCAGTACAGATCGAAACAAATAGCTGCCAATCACAATTTAGGTAATATTTCATAATTCAAAATTTGTTGTAATCATACAGGATGATACATATTGTCCTAGATTATTCATGACAATCATGTCTAAAATAATCCATTGATTAGGGTATTACTTATAGTTAAATTGATTGATCAAATCATACAGGATGATCGGAGACCATCATCCTAGATGTTTCGAGCACTATATGGTATGATACTTAATCTCCACCTATCATATAGGACAAAAACTTTAACTTTTTAACTAATCATCTTGAATGATTCCTCTACATTATACTGGATGAACCGTGTGTTGTATAGGATGATAATTAATCATATTGGATGATTAAGTATGATCGTATAGGCAATGCTAATTATACTAGCTAAAAGGGCTATTTTATACTAATCATATAGGATGATATTTGAATCATCCTAAATGATCTTTGCCACCAAATTAAAATTAGGGCTATTTTTTAAGCCTCCTATCTAAGTTCTCTAAATTACTACTATGCAAGTCTTTTGCTGGTGTGCTAACCTGAGAGAGCTTAGAGAAGGAGAAAGAGAGTTTGGGAGAGAGAGAGAGAGAGGATCTTGTGAGGGGGAGTTTATGAGGGGATTCACAAAGGTTGATCCAAGCAAGGATTCGATCATCTTCTTCCTTCTTTGTCTATGGTTCCTTTGTGGCTCTGGGGATATGATCATCATCTTCAGATCCATGTTCTCTTCCTATTCTTAGAGGGAGTAAAAGGATTCCCATGGTTCTATGCCAACTCCAGGCGAGAGTAAAAATATTCAAGATTCTCTGCCTTCACCAGGAGGGTGATAAAGGATTCAAGGTTCTCTGCCTCACTTGGTCGTTGGAAAGATTTTGTAAAGGCTTCTCCACCTTGCTATGGAAACAAAAGGAGAGACACTGACTGATTATTGTAATACCTAGAATGGGTGGTTTTGGTGCGTGGAAGCAGGTCAGATTTGATAGAACCACTGTAAGATTTCATGTGCTCTTTCTTATTACTTTTTTTTCATTTTATTTCTGCACTTTTATGTGATTTCTTCTGTTGTTAAAATCTTTGATTTTTTAATCTGCTTCCTCTTAGGATTGTTTAGTTTTTAAATTATTTAAAAAGATAAAAATATTTCTCATTTTTGTTTAAGAAATTTAAAAACACCAATTCAACCCCCCTCCCCTCTTGGTTAGCCTCGAGCTAGTTCTATAGGGTTTAACCACCCTCATAAACTTTAAGTGGCATCAGATGAATTACTGATTATCCAAATCTATGTTTATAATATTCTATATGGATTATCTCATGAAAAATTGTGTGGTGAATTTTCAAAAATAATGAGTTTGAAATGACTGTGATGGGAGAACTAACTTACTTTCTTAGATTTATTATAAGGCAAAATGATGATGGAACTTTCCTTAGTTATTCAAAATATATTAAGGACATCCTTAAGAAATATGAGATGGAGCCAAGCCAATCAACACTCCCATGAGTTCAAATGTTCAGTTAGATAAGGATTAAAATGGAAAATATGTTGATCAAAAGAAATATAAAGGGATAAATTGATCACTTCTTTACTTGACTACTAGTAGACCTGATATTATGTTTAGTGTTCATCTCTGTGCTAGATTTTAGGTCTATCCAAAGGAGTCCCACCTGACTACTATTAAGAGAATCCTTAGATATCTCTTAGGGACCCAAGACTTAGAAATTTGGTATCCTTGGCATAGCACCTCTTTTGAAATCATAGGATATTCTTATTCAAATTTTGCAGGATGATGAGTTGATAGAAAAAGTACCTCTAAGACATGTCAATTCATAGGACAATCCTTAGTCTCCTGGTCCAGTAGAAAATAAAACTCAGTTGCCCTGTCCACTATTGAAGCTAAGTACATAACCTTAGAAAGTTGTGTAGCCTAGGTCCTTTGGTTAAAGCAACAAATTCTAGATTTAGGACTTCCTGTAGGCGCAATTCCTATCCTATGTGATAACACTAGTGCCATCTACATTTCAAAGATCCTAATTCAACACTCTAGGACCAAACACATCGACAACAGGCACCATTTCATTAGGAACCTTATTACTAAAAAAGATATAGAGCTACATCATATAGCCACTTAAAACTAACTGGCATATATCTTCACAAAACCATTAGCCTTTGTAACCTTTAGCACCTTAAGAACTAGATTAGATGTGATAGATATTCATGCTTGAAATTGATGCTTTCTATTTATATTTCTACACTTAGTGTTTTATTTAATTTGTTTGTTTATTACTTTTTATGTGTTTTTATTTCTATGCTTTTTATTTCCTGATATTTTCTTTTAGAATTTTAAGAATCAGATCACTATTTACTTCTGTTGATGAACTTGCCTTTTAAATGAGATTTTTGCCTTATTTTTGTTTTGAAACTTACAAGCTATGATTGACTCCTCTAAACAGTTAAAGGAAGAAACATTGATAATTCTTCCTCATCCTCTAACTCTTTAATGGCATATTTTTCTTTTTGAATCAAAATCTATTTCAAAATTAAAAAGTTAGGCTTTGAAATAAAGATCTATTTTATCTTCCTATAATAATCTATCTTATATAAATAGTTTTCCAAATCATTAAATCACTTTCGAGTTTTCTTAATCAGGTGGTTGCATTTATCATATCAGTATGATTCTGTTTTGTGGTTTACTATTCCCTATATCAGAGAGTGAGTTTCTTTCTCTCTTATATCTAGAAGATAATCTCACAACTGAGAGTCTTTAGAGGTTATAAAAGGAAGCAAGTTCATATAAGATATGAAAAGAGGCACAAAATGAGCCCAACAATGAAAAGATGCATAATATTCGCTAATTAATTGCAAGATACACAATGTGTATCAAAAATCAAAAGATGCACAAAGTGCATCAAATTATAAAAAAAAGAGGCATAAAATAAGCCCACAAAGAAATAAGCTTCTTTCCCTTTCAAACCTTGAAAAACCTTGGAAGAATCCATGTGTCACTTATTATTTTCAAACAAATGAGATTGAAGATCATGATTCTTAATTCTTTATTTTACAATACTATTTTATCAGATATTTTTTCTAGAACGAAGTTTGAAAGGATCACTTTTCTTATATAATTTCATCCTATGTGAATTAGTTTTTTGTTTAAAATGAATTTTAACATGTAAGGTGTACAAGGTAGGATTTACAAAATTGATTGTCTAATCTTTTTTTTTGGATTTTAGAATGTCATTTCATTCTTATTAATTTTTAAGTCCAAAAATTAAGGGAAATTTGTCTTGTTTTACTTATTTTTTTATGTCATCTTTTTCATGTTTTTATGTTTTTATTTTTGTATTGAAGTCCTATTGATCATCTCCATCCATTCCTGATTTTTTTTTTGTTTTACTCGCATCATTCAGGATAATCCAAATCATCATGTACGATCTAAACAAAGTTACATCTCGCAGATCACAGCACATCCAATAGTTGACACACACTAATTATTGGTAATCATCATGTATGATTCGTACATCATACTGGACGATCCATGTGATAGAAGTTGCTCAATAATTTAAATGTTATTAGGCTGATCCATTATTTCCTATCATCCTGGATGATCCACCTGTTCATCCTAGATGATATATCGAGATAATGATTATCCTGCTGACTCCTCGGGGCCATCATCCTGTGTCTAATCATCTTGAATGATATCTCACCTTCCTGGACATTAAGACCAACTTTTTTGACCAATCATTCTTATGATAATACTGCGCTTGAACATCCTGGATGTTATCACGGTCATCCTGGATGATCTTCTTGATTCTATTTAAATAATCCAAACTCCTTGAAATCTCCACACCATCCTAACCTTCTCAATCTTCAACTACTCTCTTCAGCCCTTCCTTCTCCAAATGGATTAGGGTAAATGATCTCGAGCACTAGTTGGGAGTTCTTCTCGAAGAAATATCGACCCTCGATTCACTGAAGCTGCTAATAAGGAAGCTTATCAGCAGTACAAAGCTCTATGGATTACTGATTCCAAAATTGTCAACTAGGAAGTCTTGACCTTCTAGGCACTAAGTATGTTTGCTCTCATCCTTACACTTGCTTATCCCTACAATTTATAACTTGTTCTTGAATTTTTTGCCAGTGTTCGCATTAATAGTGAGGGCACTACCCTCCAATCTTACATAAATAGAACGCCAATCAAAATCACGTAACAGCAATTCCACGAATTCCTTCACCTTTCCATAACTGGTGAGAAAGTCTATCATGTCGCATCTTACACTGAGTATAACTGGTCATAAGTGAATACTATCCTTAGGAAATCCAATGAAAACTACCATATAACCTATGTTAGCACCTCAGTTCTGGATGCCCGTATCATCCAGCACATTCTTAGAAACTCCATAATTCCCAAAGCTGGTGAAAGGATAAACATCACTCCTACTCTTTCCCTTACAACCTACTACATTATGGCCCATATTGATCTCAATGCTACTGACCTTCTCATTTGCTATATTGAAAATCTTACTGTTATTGGAGATCCCTGCCATAAGAGATAGACCAATCTACCATTAGGACACATCATTGCCTTTGTCTTAGAAATTAAGTATAATTTTTAATACCTTGTGCCACCAAATCACTTTCACATGTTCTATTCCAATAGCTCTTTCCACTTGCTTCAAAGTGCAACTCATTTTTGACGTCACTATCATGACCGTGAGCTAGAAGAATAGGAGAGAGGTCTAATACTGATGCCAGCACCTGAACCGATACTCCAACAGACTCAGTATGAGGCACTGGTATAGAAGTTTGACCAGTGGGAAGCAAGGTTTTACTCCTACATCACCCAGTAGTAGCAGTAGCATGGCAAGGATATGGCCTAGTTTGGGAAGCAATTTACATCTCTTTCTTGATACTTTTAGCCACCACCACCTCCACCTGATCAGAGTTCCTCTTTCTAGTTTGTTAGTGCTATTTTTGTTTCTGTATACGTATTGGATTCTATTTCTGTACTTTATTCTATTTTTAGTGTTTTTCTTTCTTTTCCCCTTTTTGTGATGTCAAAAGGGGGAGTAATATGTTGGTTGCTTAGTTTTTTACTTAGAATGTCATTTGCTTATGTTTTGGTGAAACTTTTTTTGTTTTATTTATGTTCTTCTTTATGTCTTTATTTTTTTGGCTTTAAAATTTATTACAACAATGTTTGCCATTATCAAAAAGGGGGATATTGTTATAAATCTGGGCCAAAGTATAGTGAATTTTATGAAAACAAACATAAATGTTTCCTTACTTCTGCTATTCTTAGATATTCATTTTTGTTTTCCTTGCTTACTAACCTGTTAGGTCCATAGGTTCACTTGGAATGTTAATCAGTTGAAGATTAGGTAGACTAGGATTGAGCCAGTTTGTAATTTCTATTCCAATGCATATTTTATCTTTTCTTAAGTCAAATATACTGTGATGGATGTTGCAAATCTGGTTTCAAAAAGTACAGTTTTGATGATGATAAACATGTTTGTATTCTATTTTGCTTGGCTAACCCATTTCAGGTACAAAAGATCAAAATCAACTCAAGCCAACTCAAGATCGAGTCCAACTATTTCTAAATGTAATGTTTTCCTTTTCTTGAGTCAAATGTAATGTAACTGATCCCCTAGCTAAGTAACCTTGCACACACACACTCAAAAGGAGAGCTTGAGTGAATTAGAGTTTCTGTTCCATTTTTGTTCAGATCATCCTGGACGATATTCACATCATCCTAGATGAGCAAGTGAAAACAAAAACACTAATTAGGGTGACCAAGTTAAGTGTGTCTGATTAAGTCGATCATCCTGGATGATCCTTACATCGTACGGGACGATAGGCTCAAATCAAAAATTCTCTGCCGCCAGATCAAGTTACGCAAGTTTTATTTTTAGAGATTTGATCTGATCGTCCCGGATGACACGTGTATCATCTTGGACGATCCAGTATAATCATGCCTAAATTAGTTTGGTGATTAAGGAAAGTAATTAATATTTAATTGATACGATCATATCGTCCTGGACGATCATGATCGTCTAGTGTGTTTCAACTGTTCATCTAGAGCGGTGCTCAGGATGATTTTGACACTTTTTGTTCTAATCATACAGGACGATATCAGTATCGTCCTGGATGATCAAGTCATTTTTGGATCGTCAAGCACAAGTTCCTCTAGACAACCAGAGTGGTCTTCTGAATGAAATTCCTAAATTTATACTAATCGTCCCGGATGATCGTAGACTCATACAGGACGATCTGATCAACTTTTTCTATTGATCATCCAGAAGAGCTAGATCGTCCAGGCTAAAATAGGTGATTTTGAACTAATTATACAGGCTGATCTATAGATCGTCCTGGATGATATACGCCGACTAGTTGAGATTTAGGGCAAATTTTGGGCCCTCCTATAAAAGATTTTTTTCTTCCAACAAAAAAAATCTTTTGCCACTTTCCTTTCCAGAGAAACCTTGAGAGAGAGAGAGCTTGGGAGAGAGAGAGAGGATCTTGTGAGGGGGAGTTTGTGAGGGATTCATAAAGGTTACTCCAAGCAAGGATCAGAGCCATCTTCTCTCTTCTTTATCTCTCATCTTATCCGTGTTTTCTGTGGGATTATCGTTTGCAAAAAGATCTGGGCTCTCTGCCCGCTTCAGGAGGAAGCGAAAGGAGTCCGGGTTCTCTGCCCGCTACAGGAGGAAGCAAAAGGAGTTCAGGTTCTCTACCTGCTTTAGGAGGAAATGAAAGGAGTTCGGGTTCTCTGCCTACTTCAGGAGGAAGTGAAAGGAGTTCAGGTTCTCTGCCTCAACGGGTTGGTGGAAAGGAGTTTTGTACAGGCTTCTCTGCCTTGCTGTGGGAGAAAAAGGAGGGTCACTTTTGTGTTAGAGCAATACCCGGAGGAGAAGCTCCGGGGAGTGGATGTAGGTCAAGTTGACCGAACCACTATAAAATCTGGTGTGTTCTTTCTGATTATTTTTTGCACTTTATTTTTCTGTGATTATCTGCTTGGGTGAAATCTGTGGTTGATCTTTTCGTTTATGTGTTTACTTGTTTTCGCTATAAATCATCGAAAAGATTTTTTCTGTTGCTTACGAATTTTTAAATAACCAATTCACCCCCCTCTTGGTTAGCCTCGGGACTAGTTCAACAGGGCTTAACATCCCTATCGAACTTTCAAGTGGTATCAGAGCGAGATTTAAAAATTTAAGTTTAAAAACTTTTGAATTTGATCCATGGCAAACTTTGGTAATCGTAATACTGCTGAAGGTTATTCAATTACACGACCACCATTGTTTGATAACATATCTTTTGATTTTTGGAAAACTCGCATGTCCACTTTTATTCAATCAATTGATTATCGCATGTGGATGCTTGTTAAGGATGGCTATGAGCCACCTTTGAGATTGATTAATAATGTTAAAACTGAGCTGCCTTTCACTGATTAAACTTTTGATGATTGTGACTTAGCCCAACTGAATGCCAAATGTTTAAACTATTTTTTCTGTGCCTTAAAATCTAGGGATTACATGTGTGTTTCTACATGTATAAATAGCAAAGAAATTTGGGATAGATTGTGCAGCACTTATGAAGGTACAATTGAAGTCAAACAGTCTAGGTTAAACATATTGCTTCATGACTTTAAACTTTTTCGCATGAAACCTATTGAATCTATTTCTGAAATGTATACGAGGTTTACTCAAATTATCACGTCTTTGCATGCCTTAGGAAGAGAACTTACAAACTATGAAAGAGTGAACAAAATTCTTAGATGTTTTCCTTCTTCGTATGATTCTAAGATAACTACAATCACTGAATCTAAAGATTTGAATACTTACCCTATTGATAGCTTACTTGGATCACTCATTGCTTATGAGCAAGGGGTGAACCAAAGATAGCTTAATGCAGGTGAAAAGAACAAAGAGAAAACAATAGCACTGAAGGCTAACGATAGTGATACTAGTACTTCTGGGTCTGATAGTGATGACGTTGCTTTAATCACTAGGTAATTCAAAAGCTTTCTAAGGAAGAAATATAAGAACCTTCAGAAGTGGAACAAGGGTAAGTCCAGTAAGAATTTTAAAGGTTCATTTGATACTGTTTATTTTGAATACAGGAAGCCTGGACATATTAAGGCTGATTGTCCTACACTTAAAGCTCACCCAAGCAAGGAGAAGGGTGAGGAGAAACACAAGTTTAGGAAGGACAAGAAGCAGATTCAGAAGGCATTATGGGCATATTCTGCATCCGACTCCTCTGAGACTGAAGGTGAGGAGGAGACTACAAATTTATGTCTGATGGCTAATGATCATCCTGAATAGTCTGATCAAGAAGAGGTATGTGAGCTTACTTATGAGCAATTATTTGAAGTGTTTGAAAGTGTCTGACAGAATTCATGCATCATATAGGAAGCTCAAGAAAACTCATGCTAGCCTGAAACTAGAACTTCTAAATTTACAAAAAGAGCATGAAATTTTAATTAAAGATCATTTTACTGTTGATTGCAATCACATTTCTTTACTTGATGAATTTTATGAGCTGAACAAAAAGCATTTTGATTTAATCGTGGAACATGATTTACTAAAAATCTCACATGTTGATTTAGAGAAAGCTTTTAAAGAATTAGACAATCTAGCATGTGAAGTGGAGAGTAGTAATGGAGCATTGAAATTTGAAATTGCAAGTCTTAACAAGGAAAATGAATTTTTGAAAGTTAAAATCAATGCTTTTGAGAAAAATGAAACACCTCCTACTTTTGCACAGTTTTATGCACCTCCACCTGTTATAGAATCTATTTCAAAATCATCAAAGCATATTTCATACAAACCTAGGAAGAGGCACTATCACCTATGTAGATTAGTTAACCCTTTTCCTGGTGTTACATGTTTTCTTGTGGCTTTTTAGGACACATCTCTCACACCTGCACTATTCACCATAGTACACATTGGGTGTGGAGGCCCAAATTGCCTGTTCCACAGCACAGCACACATGCATTGCATTCTTCTTTTCATAAGAAGGAACCCAAATCTGTTTGGGTTCCTAAATCTGACGTTTGATAATTTTGTAGGTGTGCTCTCACACAAGACCTTTTGGGAGTATGTGGTACCTGGACAGTGGATGTTCAAGACATATGACTGGAGATGCAAATCAGTTCATATTACTGGAGGCTAGGGATGGAGGCAAGGTAATACTTGGAGATAACACCACCAGGAGGGTGGTAGGCATAGGTATAATTGGTGATTCAAAAAATTTTATGATTGATTATATTTTAATTATAGATGGATTGAAACACAACCTACTGAGCATCAGTCAGCTCTGTAACAAAGGATACAACATCAAATTCCTGCCCACTTACTATATTATAAGCTTAAATAATAAAATTATTTTACAGGGACAAAGGATCAACAATGTCTACATGCTGGATGTATGTTTCTTTAAAGATGATGTTTCAATTTACTTAAAAACTACTGCTGTTGAGTCTTGGTTGTGGCATAGGACATTGTGTCATGCCAGTATGAAAACCCTTAGGAGAGTCACCCAAAAGGACTTAGTTAGAGGTTTCCCTAAGCTTAAAATCACTAAGGACCACCTGTGTGATGCTTGTCAATTAGAAAAGCAAGTTCAGTCCTCTTTTCACTCTGTTAAGGATATTAGCACCTCTAGACCTTTAGAAGTCTTTCACATGGATCTCTTTGGACCCATTAGCACTGCCAGCATAGGGGAGAAAGTCTATGATTTTATGATTGTTGATGATTACTCAAGATTCACTTGGATTAAATTTCTGTCACATAAATCTAAGTCATTTAATGAGTTTAAGTCCTTCTCCACTTCGATTCAGAGGAAGTTAGGTTGTGAGATCTTGACTATTCATAGTGATCATGGTGGAGAGATTAAAAATGTGAAGTTTGGAACCTTCAACGAGGAGCAAGTGATTAGTCACAACTTTTCAGCTCCTAGGATCCCTCAGCTGAACGGGGTAGCTGAAAGTAAGAACAGGACCTTTATGGAAGCCGCTAGAGCCATATTTGCTGAGTATTCACTTCCAAAATACTTTTGGGCTGAAGCCGTGAACACTGCCTGTTATGTACTGAATAGGGTGAATGTTAGATCCAATCTGAACAAGACACCTTATGAGATCATTAAGGGTAGAACTCCAAACCTGTCCCACCTCCATGTCTTTGGCTGTAAGGTTTTAATTCTGAACAATGGGAAATCATCCTTAGGAAAGTTTGACCCTAAATCTGATGAAGGAGTGTTCCTAGGCTATTCTAGTGTGGGGAAATCCTTTAGGGTGTTTAATAAGAGGAATTTGGTGGTTGAAGAGACAACTCGTGTGGTGTTTGATGAGTCTGATCCTAAAGTGACTAGAGTTTGGGAAGAAGAAGAGGTAGGGGAGATTACCCAAGGAGTTGAAAATGTAAATCTGGAGGAAAGGGTAGAACCTCAAACCACTTTGCCTAGAGATTAGAGATATTCTTCGAGTCATCCTAAAGAACTGATCTTAGGAGACCCTTCTGAAGGTGTTAGGACTATGCATGGACTTAGGAAGGAAGTAAACGACTCTGCTTTTATCTCAATGACTGAACCCACCAACATCAATCAAGCCCTTTCTAACAAGTTTTGGAGCTTAGCTATACAAGAGGAATTGAATCAATTTATAAGGAATGATTTTTGGGAGCAAGTAGAAAGACCTAGAAATCAAAGTATAGTGTGAACCAAGTGGGTTGTTAAGAATAAGATGAATGATTCTAGTGTTGTGGTTAGGAATAAGGCAAGATTAGTGGCTAAGGGGTATAATCAGATTGAAGGGATTGATTTTGAGGAGACTTTTGCCCCTGTAGCTAGAATGGAGCCATTAGGGTGCTACTAGCCTTTGCCTGTTATAAGGGATTTAAGCTGTTCCAAATGGATGTCAAGAGTGCCTTTTTAAATGGGGAAATAAAAGAGGATGTTTTTATAGAACAATCCCAAGGTTTTGAGAGTTCTCAATATCCAAATCATGTTTACAAATTAAAAAAAGCCTTTTATGGATTGAAATAGGCACCCAGAGCTTGATATGAGAGGCTTAGCACATTCCTGTTAGAAAGAGAGTTTGGTAAGGGGAGCATAGACACCACCCTTTCTCTGAGGAGAGCAGGGAATGATTTACTCATTGTCCAAATCTATGTTGATGATATAATTTTAGGATCTTCTGATAAATATTTATGTGATGAGTTTTCTAAAATAATGAGTAAGGAATTTGAGATGAGTATGATGGGAGAATTGTCCTACTTTTTGGGGTTTAGCATAAGGCAAATGGATGATGGAACATTTCTCAATCAATCTAAATACACGAAGGACATTTTGAATAAATATGAAATGGACAAAGCCAAGCTAATCAACACTCCCATGAGCTCCTCTGTTCAGTTAGATAAGTATTCAAGTGGAAAATCTATTGATAAGAAGAAGTATAGAGGAATAATTGGATCACTGCTTTACCTGACTGCTAGCCGACCTGATATTATATTTACTGTTTGTCTTTATGCTAGGTTTCAAGCTGATCCTAAAGAGTCCCACCTGACTGTTATTAAGAGAATTCTTAGATATTTGTTAGGGACCCCAAACCTAGGAATCTGGTACCCTAGGCACAGCACCTCTTTTGAAATCATTGGATATTTTGATTCTGACTTTGCAGGGTATAAGGTGGATAGAAAGAGCACTTCTAGATCTTGTTAATTCATAGGACCGTCTTTAGTCTCTTGGTCCAATAGAAAATAGAACTCAGTTGTGCTTTTCACTGCTGAAGTTGAGTACATTACCTTAGGAAATTGTGTGGCCCAAGTTCTTTGGTTAAAGCAACAAGTCTTGGATTTAGGATTACCTATGGGCATAATTTTTTGTTCTGTGTAATAATACTAGTACCATCTGCATGTCTAAGAATCCAATCTAATATTCTAGAACCAAACACATTGATATAAGGCATCACTTCATTAGGTACCATGTTATAAAAGGGGACATTGAGCTACATCATGAAGCAACTAAAAATCAATTGGCTGACATATTTACTAAACCACTGGCCTTTGACTCATTCAGTATTTTGAGGACCAGATTAGGTGTGATTGACATAAATGCTTGATTTTGATGAATACTAATTTTTGATTTGTCTATTTTTTTATTATTATATTTCTATTAGTTAGCTGTTTGATTTGATTATCTATTTTCTGTTGTTTTTATTTTTCTGCTGATTCTTATTTTAGCC
Source organism: Dendrobium chrysotoxum (assembly GCA_019925795.1). Lineage (NCBI taxonomy): Eukaryota > Viridiplantae > Streptophyta > Magnoliopsida > Asparagales > Orchidaceae > Dendrobium > Dendrobium chrysotoxum. Next base: position 7,554,821 of record CM034304.1, on the reverse strand, counting down.
TTGGTGTTAGTTTGATTTGAGTATTTATTTTGATATGATTTTCCTACTTATTTTTATTTACTATTTCATCTCTTTTATTTATTTTTTTATCTCTTTCAAAATCAGATCACTGCTCGCTACTACTGATAAACTGAGAGTTTTGCCTTGTTTTTATTTGGAAGCTGGTAAGCAATGATTGATTCCACTGGTTCTGTTAAAGGGAAGAAACATCGATGATTATTTATCTTCCTCTAACTCCTTTAGTGGTGTATTGTTTTATTTGGATAAAAATTTTCTTCAAAATTAAAAAGTTGGTTTTTGAAATAAAGGTCTATTTTATCTTCCTATAGTAATCTACCTCATATGAGTAGTGTTTTCAAAGTCATGAGTCATTGTTATGATTTTCTAAACCAAGTAATTGCACTTATCATATGATGTATGGCTTTTATTTTGTGAATTACTCTTCCTTATTGTGGAGACTACGTTTTGTCATCTCCTATGTCTGGAAGATAATTTCACAGCTGAGATTCTTTATTGATTATGAAAAGAAGAAAGCTTACAAAAGATGCGCAGTGCGCCAAACAAATTAAACAAGTGGCACAAAATGAGCCCAAAGATGAAAACATGTGAAATGTCGCCAAACTGAAAGATACATAAAGTGTATCAAAAATCAAAAGATGTGTAAAGCGCCAAACAAATTGAAAAAGAGGCACAAAATGAGCCCAAACCAAGCTTTCTTCCCTTTCAGATCGTTAAATGTCTGTGAAAAATTTGTTCGCCACTTAATATTTTCAAAAGCTTGAGTTTGAAAATCCTGATTTCTGATTTATTACTTTGTAATACTATTATATTAGATATTTTTCTGGAACGCGGCTTGAAAGGATCTCTTTTCAAATCCAATTTTTTTTCTTCTAAATTGGAATTTTGTTTTGAAATGAATTTGCATCTGCAAGGTGTCCGAGGTGGGAGTTACAAAAGTTAATTTTCTAACTTTTTCTAGATTTCAGCTCTGTCGATCATCTTCTTATCAGTTTTTGAATTCAAAATCAAGGGAAAACTCTGATTTACTGGAGCAGACAAAAAATAAAAAAATCGTTGTTTTTATGTCTCTCATTTTGAGTTTTATTTACTGTATTTTTGTTTTTTGTTTTACTGTATGTGTTTTTTGAATCCCTGATCTTTCATCTCCATCCTCCATCTTTTTCTTTTTTCTTCACATCGTCCTGGACGATCTTCTTCATCCTAGACGATCCATACATCATCATGGATGATCCCTTCAAATCATCCCCACTCTGATCATACTGCTGAGATGCATCAATTATTGGTGATCGTCCTGCACAATCCTTCCATCATCCTGGATGATATGATCGATACTTCCTAATCCTGATCAAACGGCTGAGATTGCACCAATTATTATACATCGTCCTGGACGATCCACCTCATCATCCCGGATGATCCACGTGTTAGCAGTTGGATGATTCAAATTCAGCCCGTCTGATACATTTATTGCATATCATCCTAGACGATCCACCTATTCATCCAAGGCAATACTTTTCATCAACGATCATCCAGCTTGACTCCTCGGGATGATCGCCTGTCTCTAATCATCCTGAATGATTTCTGATCATCCCGGATGATCCGATCACCTTTTTGACCAATCATCTTGGCCGTCATAGTTGGTCCTATCGTCTTGCACGATCTTGCGATCATACAGGATGATCCGACCGATTTCTATTTAAACAGCTGATTTCTTCAGCTTTGATTTTTATGTTGCTACCCAGGAGCAACAACACAATGAGGATCTGCAGTGCTTTAATGACTATGTTGCTCAGCAGCACGACCAGAACATTACCTAGTTTGGAGCACACTTCATCGCTATTAACAGTTACTTTATGCCACCACCACCTCCTCCTTCTGATCAGGATCCGCCTCCATTTTAGTTTTGTGTTTTGTGCTATTTTTTATCTGTACTGTTGTCTCTATTCCTCCTCCTTTTTATGATGTCAAAAGGGTGAGTTAGTTTATATTAGTTTTTGTTTTATGTATTGATCTTATTCTGTGCTGTTTATTTCATTTATAATTATTTTTCTGTACTGTTCTAGTTGTTCAGAGAAATTTGAAAAGATATGTGTTTTTCGTATGTGCATTATTTAACTCCTGGAAATTTTATTTTAAAATACTACATGAATGTTTACCATCATAAAAAAGGGGCAGATTGTTGCAAATCTGGTTTCAAAAAGTACAGTTTTGATGATGATAAATATGTTTGTATTCTATTTTGCTTAGCTAACCCATTTCAGGTACAAATGATCAAAAGCAACTCAAGCCAACTCAAGATCGGGTCCAAGTGTGTCTAAATGTAATGTTTTCTTTTTCTTGAGTCAAATGTAATATAACTGATCCCCTAGCTAAGTAACCTTGCACATACACACTTAGGAGGAGAGCTTGAGTGAATTAGAGTTTCTGTTCAATTTTTGTTCAAATCATCTTAGACGATATTCACATCATCCTGGACGATCAAGTGAAAATAAAAACCATAATTAGGGCGACCAAGTTAAGTGTGTCTAATTAAGCCGATCGTCCAGGATGATCCTTTCATCGTACGGGACGATAGGCTCAAATCAAAAATTCTCAACCGCCAGATCAAGTTAGGCAAGTTTTATTTTAGAGATTTGATCTGATCGTCCAGGATGATACGTATATCGTCCTGGACGATCCAGTACAATCATGCCTAAATTAGTCTAGTGATTAAGGAAAGTAATTAATATTTAATTGATACGATCATATCATTCGGGACGATCGCAAGATCGTCTAGGATGATCATGATCGTCCAGTGTATTTCAGTTGTACGTCTAGAGCGGTGCTCAGGATGATTTTGGCACTTTTTGTTCTAATCGTTCAGGACGATATCAGTATCATCCTGGACGATCAAGTCATTTTTTGGATCATCCAGCACAAGTTCCTCTAGACGACCAGAGCGGTCTTTTGGATGAAATTCCTGAATTTACACTAATCATCCCGGACGATCGCAGACTCGTACAGGACGATCTGATCAACTTTTTTTTACTGATCATCCAGAAGAGCCAGATTGTCCAGGCTGAAATAGGTGATTTTAAACTAATCATACAGGATAATCTATAGATAGTCCTGGACGATATAGGCTGACCAGTTGAGATTTAGGGCAAATTTTGAGCCCTCCTATAAAAGATCTTTTTCTTCCAATAATAAAAATCTTTTTCCACTTTCCTTTCCAAAGAAACCTTGAGAGAGAGAGAGAGCTTGGGAGATAGAGAGAGGATCTTGTGAGGGGGAGTTTGTGAGTGATTCATAAAGGTTGCTCCAACCAAGGATCAGAGTCATCTTCTCCATTCGTCATCTCTCATCTTGTTAGTGTTTTCTATGGGAGGATAGTTTGCAAGAAGATCTGGGTTCTCTGCCCGCTTCAGGAGGAAGCGAAAGGAGTTTAGGTTCTCTGCCTCACCGGGTTGGTGGAAAGGTGTTTTGTACAGGCTTCTCCGCCTTGCTGTGGGAGAAAAAGGAGAGTCACTTTTGTGTTAGTGTAATACTTAGAGGAGAAGCTCTGGGGAGTGGACGTAGGTGAAGTTGACCGAACCACTATAAAATCTAGTGTTCTTTCTGATTATTTTCTGCACTTTAGTTTTCTGTCATTATCTGCTTGAGTGAAATCTGTGGTTGATCTTTTCATTTATGTGTTTACTTATTTCCGCTGTAAATCATCGAAAAGATTTTTCCTGTTGCTTACAAATTTTTAAATAACCAATTCACCCCCCCTCTTGGTTAGCCTCGGGACTAGTTCATCAGGGCTTAACATCCCTATCAAACTTTCAATAGATATTGAAGCTAAGTAACCTTGCATACACACACTGAGGGGGAGAAATTTTGTGAGTTAGAGAGTTTTTTCGGTTTTTGATCATATTATACAAGATGATTCTAAATCATCCTAAATGATCAGTTAAAAATAAAAACCCTAATTAGGGAATCCCTGAGTATTAAGTTTGCTTAACTAGTCATTCTGGATGATTTATATCATACAGGATGATCGATTTAGATTGAAATAAATAGCTGCCAATCATAATTTTGGCCTGATTTCATAATTCAAAATTTGTTATAATTATACAGGATGATACATATCATCCTGGGTGATTCCTGACAATCACGCCTAAAATAATCCCTTGATTAGGGGATTAATAATAATTAAATTGATCAATCAAATTATACATGATGATCGGAGACCATCATCCTGGATGATTCGAGCACTACATGGAATGATAATTAATAGCCACCTATCATACAGGATAAAAACTTTAACTTTTTAACTAATTATCCTGGATGATACCTCTACATTATACGGGATGAATCGTGTGCTACATTAGGATAATAATTAATCGCCAATCATCATACTGGACAATCAATAGCCACTTATGAAAAAAATATCTAGGGTGTTTGAAATGTCGTATGGGATGATTCATTAAGATACTTAAACTTATCGTACAGAGCAATACTGATCATACTGGCAGAAAGGGCTATTTTCTACTAATCATATAGGGAAATATTTAAATCATCATATATAATCTTTACCATAAAATTAAAATTAGGGTTATTTTTGAAGTCTCATATTTAAGTTCTCTAAATTACTGCTATACAAGTCTTTTGCTGATTTTCTAACCTGAGAGAGCTTAGAGAAGGTGAAGGAGAGTTTGGGAGAGAAAGAGAGGATCCTATGAGGGGACTTTGTGAGGGGATTCACAAATGTTTCTCTAAGCAAGGATTTGATCATCTTTTTCCTTCTTTGTCCTTGGTTCCTTGGTGGGTCTGGGGAGTCGATCATCAACATCAGACCTAGGTTCTTTGCCTACTAAAGGAGGGAGTAAAAGGATTATCATATTCTCTACCTAATCTAAGAGGGAGTAAAAGAATTCCCATGGTTTTTTACCAACTCTAGGTGGGAGTAAAAGGATTCTAGGTTCTCTACCTTCACTAGGAGGGGGAAAAAGGATTCAAAGTTCTCTGCCTCACTGGCCAGTGGAAAGATCTAGTAAGGGCTTCTCCACCTTACTGTGGGAGCAAAAGAAGATACACTAACTGATTAGTGCAATACCTGGAATGGGTGGTTCTGGGGAGTGGACGTAGGTCATATTTGATCAAACCACTATAAAATTTCTTATGCACTTTCTTATTATTTTTCTTGCATTTTATTTTTACACTTTTATGTGATTTGTTCTGTGGTTGAAATCTTTGATTTTGATATCTGCTTCCGCTTAAGATTGTCAAGTTTTTAAAATACTTAAAAAGATAAAAAGATTTTTCATTTTTGTTTAAGAATTTTTAAAAAACCAATTCCCCCGCCCCCACCCCCCCCCCCCCCCCCCCCCCCCCGCCCCACTTGGTTAGCCTCGGGCTAATTCTATTGGGTTTAACCACCCTCATGAACTTTCACTAATAACTAAACTAAAAAACACTAAACACTAAACTTAAAAATCTAAACTCTAAAACCAAAACCCTAAACCTTAACACTAAACTCTAAACCGTAAATCTAAATTATAAACCCTAAACACTAATCCCAAAAACCTAAACCCTTAACCCAAAAGTTTAATCCCTAAATCACAATCCCTAAACCATATAGCCTTAACCCAAAAACCTAAACAAGTTTAGCTTCTTAGGTAAATTACCAAAGCTATAGATGTATTAAGTTTTAATGATTGATTTTTTAACCTTGGGAGGCTTTGATGTACCCAAATGCAGTGGGTTTGAACCACATGTATTTATGTGCTAGCATCAACGTAGTCTAAAGAAACATTGAGTTATAAAGAAATCCCAAAAATTACATTCTTAGATGAAGATCTACTCTTGGAACTACAGATCAAAATCATCCATTATATATATTTATATATAGTGGATGTGTGTGTGTGTGTGTGTGAATGTAGAAAATTTTCATATTGTCATGTGTCCATAAAGATCTTGGTACATAGGTCAACATTATGACTGTTAGAACTCTCATATACTTAAAGGTGGATACTCGCAAACTAAGTTTTAATAAAATAATGTTATGCAAGTTTAACGAATAATGAGAGAGAGCTTTGGATTCAATCACTTTGTTGTTAAAAATAGGAAACCTAAAGACTGAAGAAAAATTTCATATAATAGATTTTAAATCTTCTTTTAATACTCTTTTAGAAGACCATAGATACATGAACATAGAATGGTGCCTTCCACCCTTCATCAGTGTATAAAATACTATCATAAGGGAGATGAACACTATATTAAAGGTGACCTACAGCCTTTTTCAATTCATGAAGTAAGTATATACAAAGATACTTCGTGCTATCTGCCTAAAAACTAGACTATCTTCTCTAAAAATCTAAAACTATTTCCAGAAGAAGTAAAGGAAAATAAAAGAAAAGGAAAAAAGAAAAGCAGTCCAATCTCGAACAGGATGTCTATTGGTCATCTTCCCCACCCTCATAAAGAGGTGGTAGAACTGCTCAACAAAGTAGGGGAAGCTCAAGGATGGCAAAATTGAGTGGTAAAAGAAAATGAAGAGCAAGGTGTGTAAATAAGGATGCCTATAATATATTTTGATTTTGAATCCAATTCGAAAAATTAATCATAGGTAATTAATAAAAAGCCATAGGCTATAGAATATTGGAATTAAATAAACTATCCAAAGTTTTAAAATTCTATAGAAGCTGGTAGTTATGAGGATAGGGTCTAAGTCACTCAAGAAGCTGATTCAAATCTATCTATAATAGAGAGGTTAAAGAAGTATGTGAAAAATATTACCCTTGGTTCACTCTCCCAAAGAAATGTAAAATGGTTAGAGGTGAAAACCTCTCTTCCTTTAAACCAAGATAGCAAAGCCGACATTTTTGTACCTTCTACTAGCAAAACCACTTAAATTGATGTACCCTTTGATGATCCATTTATGGATAAAATAGTGGAGCTCCATTTTGATTGGTACACCAATTATGTAAGTGAGTTCACAAAGTAAGGTTTATCACCATGAAATTAGACTGGTGGTGAAACTCAATAATTTAAAAATATATGGAATACAAAAAAACACAAAAATATGTCAGAACCAGGCATAGGCTTTGGTATTCTATGTTTATTTGAAGATGATGAATATTACTTACTTTTATCATATAATCTAGAATCTGATAGTCACTTTTCAAGAGAAGTTTAAACCTTTAATGAAATTTATTTAGAGACTATAGATGGCCTAGATACTCTCAAGTTTGGGATGCACCTCAAGAACTTGAAGAGGAGATTAAATATATGATTGATGATTTAAAAGAAATAAATTTGTGAACTAAAAAAGACCCTCATTTAATTTTCATAAGTTCCTTACATAATAAGAACAAAGCTAATGAAATGATAAAATTATTAAGAAAAATCGAAGAGTGTTTCACCTAGAGTTATGAAGAATTGCCAAGATTATCTCCTGATATAGTAGTTAAAAATAGAAAAGTCAACCCTAAATGATTTCTATTAAACAAGCACTTCGATGAATGCGACTTGACATTGAACAACAAGTAATTTATGAAGTTAAAAAGTAGATCAGTAAATGCTTTATTAGGGAGGAGAAATATCTAACTTGGTTAGCTAGTGTTATTCTAATTAACAAAAAGAATGGTCAAATTTGAGGCTGCATTACTTATGGAGATCTAAAGAAATCTTGACCTAAAGACAAATTTCCACTTTCTATACCAAAACTTATTGTTAATATTGCTTCCTCCCATGCAATATTTTAGTTTATGGATGGCTCATCCAGATATAATCTAATTAAAATGGCTCTTGAGGTTGAAAATTATGCATCATTTAAAATGTCGATAGGTATATATTGCTATAAGGTAATGCCATTTCAATCAAAAAAACATTTGAGCAACTTATCTGCATGAAATGACAAGAGTCTATGATGAATTAATCCACCATCATATGGAATTTTATGTCGATCATCTAGTCATTAAAAGTCTCAAAAGAGATGACCACTTACATGATTTAAGAATTATTTTCCAAAGACTACATTAGTATAACTTAAAATGAATCCATAGAAGTGTGCTTTTAATATCTCTTCAAGAAAAATTTTAAGTTTCATTATCCTACATTGAGGAATTTCAATAGATCCAAATAAAATCTTAGAATAGGAATGTCGCCACCTAAAATCTTAGTCTATTAAGATTTTTCCAAGGTCGAATGATATCTTAGAAGATTCATATAAAATCTTTCAAGTAAATATCAGCTGTTTGCAGCTTTATGCAAGAAAGAAGCTCTTTATAAGTGGGATGAAAATTTTCAAAAAGCATTTGAAAGTAGAAATAGTATTTAACAAATCCTCTAGTCTTAGCAACCCCTGTTCTAGGAATGTTGTTAATTTTATATGCCACAACATTAAGTGAATCTCTTTGCATCTTGTTTTCTCAAGTTAATGAGGATGAAAAAGAGAATACACTTTATTATTAGAGTAGATGTTTACTTCCAACTAAAGTAAATTATACTCTGATAAAGATACAGTGCTTAGCTTTAATCTTTGCTGCTCAAAAGTTAATGTATGAACAACACTATTAGAGATACTGGCAAGACAATCAATGATATTATCACAATTCAAAATCAAATTTCTTCCTTTACGAGAAGTGAAAGGGTTTACTATGGTAAATTTTCTAGCAGCTCACTCAATACAGGATGATTTTCCAATCAATGTTGAACTACCAGATGAATAAATCCTAAATCTTACAACAAATGAAAATGCATCTAGGAATTCTATTTAGGCGGTACTGCTTCCATTAAATAAGAAGTAGTTGATCATATTTCCCTAAGGAAAGCTGAAATCGGTATAGTATTCATTACGCTAAGAATGGGTGTAATGTATTACTCTTACCATTTGTCAAAACTTTGTATGAACAATGAAGCTAGGTACAAGTCACTAATAATCAAGTTAGAATTAATAATTTTGAAAGAAATTTAGGAGATCAAAATTTTTGGAGACTTCCAACTAGTGTAATCAAATAGCTGGTACTTATCAAGTACTAAAATAAAATTTTGTTACTTATCATTAATATACAATGCATCTCCTTAAGCAAATTCCAAATGTAATTTATACAAGATTCCTCATGGATATAATTCTACAGTAGGTGCATTAGAAAAATTAGCTAAAGATATGTCTTGTCCTGAAGAAGGTTTAATTACAAAAGAAGTACAAAGTCTCCAGGTTTTATCACCTATTAATCTTGATTATGTAAACAAGAAATCTCTCAATGAAGTAAAAAATTTTAGCAATAGAAGATGAGGTCGTGGAATGGAGAAAGCTCTTCTTCGAATACTTTTGAGAAAATAAACTCCTCGTGATAAATATATAGCTAATCAAATTAAAAGAAGGTCCCTATCCTATATGCTAATTAATGATACCTTATACAGAAGATCATTTGATCAAATGTGTGTTGCAACTCGAGCTCACAAGTTTATATTTTTGATGATAATAAACATTGTGACTCACATCCTTTTGTCTACTTGTACTTGCAATCTATATTTGTTTGTGTGTGTACTAATATTTCAGGAATACCATGCACAATCAAATAAAAAGATTCAAGGCTCAAGATTGGGTAGAATATGTTATGTTACAAATATTTTTGTAATATTCATTAATGTATTTTTTATTTCTTGAGTCAAGTCCTATAATGGTGTATGCTAGTTTGGTGACCATGCACACACACACTCATGGGGAGTGAGATTATATCAAAACAAGAAGTTCAAATTTTGAACATATCATACTGTATGATTTATATTATACTATACGATCAGCTCATCTAAACGCTAACTTTGATAATTTATGTATTATGAACTAATCATACTGTATGATTCACATTGTACAGTACGATCTATAGAAATCAAGAAACTCAACCGCCAATCATAATTTAAGCAATATTTTGAATTTCATTTTTTGTTCTAATTATACTATATGATGTGCATCATATTATATGATCTATAACAATCATGCCTAAATTGATCCTATGATTAGGGGTAGTAATTATGGTTAATTTGTTCAATATGATCATATGATCGTAAATGATCGTACTATATAACCTAAATATATCATCGGATGATAATCAATCATCGCATATCATACAAGTTAAAATACCATAATTATTTATATAATCATCTTGTATAATCCCCAATATTGTACTAGATGATTAATATAAAATTGAACTAATCCTACTATACTATATTGTGATCATATAGTACTATCAAGTCAAATTATACACATCATACTAATGATCCTACGATCATACTTGATGATCTATGCCACTAGAATTGAGTTTCTTTGGTTTTTTAAATTCTATACATGGTACTGGATGATCCTGTGATCGTATTGTATGATCTTTGCCACCAGAATTAAATTTCTAGAGTTTTTCAAAGCCCTCTATTTAAGCTTTCTCAAAAGACTCAATAAGTGTCTTTAGCATGCATTGTGTCTCCATTCTGATGGAGAAAACTTAAAGAGAGATCCTTGAAAGGGAGAGAGGAAAGGGTGGAGTTTGAGAGGGAGAAGATCCTTGTGGGTTTTAAGGGATTGTGGAGGGGGTTTCACACGGTTGCTCTAGTAAGCATTCACATTAGTACCATCATAGTCAAAATTTATCTTGAGAGAAGTTTAGGGAAGAAGAAGATCTCTTTGGTGTCAAAGGACCCGGCAACTCTGCTGCACTGAGGAAGGTGAAAATGATTCAAGTTTCTCTCCCTATGAAAGGATTTGTTGTCCTCTATCATCTACTAGAGGGAGAAAAAGGATTACAATCCTCTGCCACACCGGGTTGGTGGAAGAGATTCTATAAGGGCTTCTCTTCCTAGCTATGGCGGCTAAAGGAGAGTTAATAAAGGTTTAGTGTAATATCTAGAGTGGGTGGTTCTGGGGAGTGGACATAGGTCAGGTTGACCGGACCACTATAAATATCTAATGTATTTTTTCTTTGTTTTATTTTTCCACATTTTGTTGCATTTATTTTTGTGATAATTATATGGTTAAAAAACTTTGATTTTTTATTGTTGTGAAATTACTTTGCTTCTACATTGAGAGATAAAATTATCAATTTTTGGATGAGAAAAAGCTTTAAAAATGGCGATTTTTCTTTTTATTTTAAAAAGTTTTTAATTAACTAATTCACCCCCCCCCCCCCCCCCCCCCCATCCTATTGTTTAGCCTCAGGCTTGTTTTTAAAGGTTTAACAACCCTCATGAACTTTCAAGTGGTATTAGAGTGGGATTTAAATACTAAGTTCAGATAGCTTTTGAAAAAAGAATAATGGCTAACTTTTAAAATCGTAACATTGCGGAAGGCTATTTATTCACGCGACCACCTTTATTTGAAAATATTTTTTTTTTAATTTTTGAAAAATTTGAATGTCTTCTTTTTTGCAATTAATTGATTTTCGAATGTGGCATATGCGTTAAACTAATTATTTTATACAATCATGTATTATAGATGGAGTCAAAACCGATATTCCTTTAACTAAATGGAGTATAATAGAATAAATCAATGCTCAATTGAATACTAAATATTTGAATTATTTTTTCTTTTCTTTGAATTCTAAAGATTATATGAGAATCTCTACATGTACTACTAGCAAGGATATTTGGGATAGATTATGCACTATATATGAAGGTACTAATGAAGTCAAGCAATTTAGGTTGAAAATTCTAATGCATGATTATGAACTTTTTTGCATAAAACCTTATGAGATGATCTTAGACATGTATATTAGGTTTACTAAAATTATGACATCATTACATGTTTTAGGTAAAGAACTTTCAAATTTTGAAAAGGTCATTAAAATTCTACATTATCTACCTGAAAAATTTCATGCTAAAGTCACTACTACATATGAATCAAAAGACTTGAACGATTATTCTATTTATAATTTGATTGGCTCACTCATTGCCTTAGAGCAAAGTGTGAGTCAAAGACTTTTGGATGCAGGTGAAACTATAGTGCTAAAAGCTAAAGACACAGATAAAAGTGACTTAGGAGATGATGAGAGTTAGGAAATATCATTAATAACATATAAATTTGAAAATCTACTGATGCGCAAGCATCAACATCAACAAAAGGGGAACAAATGTAAAAATGGTAAGAATATTAAGATTTTTCTGACATTATTTGCTTTGGGTGTAGGAAATTCAGACATATAAAAAATCAATGCCCTAATATAAAAACTCTTCTTGCAAAGGAAACGGTTAAAAATAAGCCAATTATAACAAGGGCAAATGATAAAAAGCAAAAGATCTCCTGGGCAGACCTAGCTTCTAAATCAAGAGACCAGGAGCAAGATAATGAGGTATAGAGTTTTATTTGTGTCTTTATCTGTGTTATAGTTAATGCATGCATGTATGTTCTTTATTTTATTTTTATTTGGCGTAAATGTTTTTATTATTTATGTTATTTTAGTATTTTATTTTATAGTAAGATATTTATGTTTGTAATTTTTTATTTTATTTTTAATGTATGTTTTTTAGAACACTCTCTGATCATCACACAAAAATCACATCTCACATCATATTTGCATAAGAGAATCAATCACTTCTCTCTAATCACATTCTTTTCTTAAAATGAAAAATTTACCACCTTTTTACTTAAAGTTTTTGATGAGTGATAATGATTTAGAGAGAAGTCTATCCCCAGCGGAGTTGCAAAAAAATTTATGGAATAATTTTAACTTTCATTGCAACATGATTTACTTTAAATATTTTTTGTATCAAAACTACAAAGATAAAAATTATATAATCCTGAAGGACATACTAATGTTTCACTATCGATTTGAAAAGAGAAACTCCCTTTATTTTTATAATCAAATGTAGTATAAGGAATATTCAATTCATCCCGACAAATAAAAAAATATTCACTTAACATTTTGATTAGGAAATAAAATCAATGTATTAATTTTCATAAAAAAATAAGAAATATTCAATTTATCCCAAAGGATAAAAAAAATTAACTTATCATTTTGATTATGAAACTAAACTGATATTTAAAGTTATGCATGCATCCATAAATTCCTCCCTTATCTTAGAAAAGAACTAAGGTGGGTTTTATATTAATTCTAAGTTTTAGACTTCTTATAAGAGCAAGCTCTATAGTTAATTACATATTTGAATAGAATACTCTAGATTAAAGTGAATATTCAAATTATCAAAATTATCTAGGCTTAAAGAAAGGTTTGGGTTATTATGATTTCAGTATACAAGCTTTAGATTGTATATCTTTAATCTGGATTTAGAGTTTAGATTTAGACTTTGTATTTGGATTTTTGGAAGGATAGAATAGAAGGAATGTGTAGAGACTAAGGGGAGTATACAATCTAGACTTACACTTTCCTAGAGTAAGGTGCTAGCTAACAATCCTAAGCACAAAATAACCACCTCATAAGTGCAAGATTAGATGGCTCTATCCTAGGAATCAAGGAATTATAATTTAGATGACTTTAATCAGGAATATACAATATGTACATGATCACAAAATAAAATGATGCATGAATAATAATATATAGATAAAAAAAAATTATTCATTAATAATCTCTCAGAGTACAACCCAAGGTCTGCTATCAAGAAAAGATAGCAAGGCTTCACCAACAATAAGCCTAGATTTTTATTTTTATGCAAAGTAGATTTGAATATGTCTATTTATTTTAGTCTTCAATCTTCAACATTTTGGATCTTTTATAGAATTCCAAAAGATCATGATCTTTAAGGGATAAAGAATCATTTCCATTTAGAACCTACAAGTGTATACAAATAATCATTTTTAAATCCTTTATAACTCATGATACAGTACAACCCAATTTAGCTATGCAAGGTTATAAAACATTTAGATTATCTTTTACATTTGCCTTTACATTATTCCAAAAGTCCCTAGTGCTTCTGAATGTTCAAAGTTCTGACCAATATGTTTATGCCAGACCATTTACAAAATAGCTTTAGGGATGATTTTAAGCAAATTAAGGAATTATCTTCCCAATATTATTTTTGAATATCAAGGAGTGTTTGTTCCTGGAAGAAGTATTTCTGATAATTGCCTTTTTGCTCAAGAGATTTTGAATAAAATGAGATTTTCTATTTCAAAACCAGGATATATGCTTTTGAAACTTGACATGGAACAAGCCTATGATAGCATAAGTTGGGATACGTTGAATCAAACTATGAAGCTTATGGGGTTTCTAGACAATATAATAATTCTGATTATGCAATGTGTTTGCTATCTAAAATTTTCTATTAAGATCAATGGGAGGATGACAAAGTGGATAACAGCAAAATGTTATTTTAGACAGGGCTGCCGCTTTCTCCATGCCTATTCATTATGTGCTCTAAACTACCATCCAAAACATTACAAGCTAAATCTAATATGTTAGGTAATAGTCTAGCTACCAATACTGAGAAATTAACCCATCTTCTACACGTTGATGATGTGATGGTTATAGTTGAGGCCTCTAGATGCAATGTTAATCTTTTGAAGCAGATTTTTAATAAGCGTTGTGATTGGACCGGACAACATATAAACTCAAAAAAGTTTATGGTTCTATATGGGAAAGTGGTTTCAAAGAGGAGGAGAAGAAGATTAAATAAAGTCATGGGACTTAATTCGATTGTTGAAATCACCTATTTGGGTGTTAAGTTGGCTTTAAGGAGAATGAAAGCTTCATACTACCGTTCAATAATAGATAAAGCTATGGAGAAATTAAACACTTGGGGATCTCACTCCTTATCACTAGTAGGAAGAATATTGTTAATCAAAATAGCATTTTCAACTATTCTTTCAAACTTAATTGCTCATTCTATAATACCGAAAAGTGTGTTCACGGAAATTGATAAAGTTTGTAGAAACTTTCTTTGGCATAAGAAGTATGGAAGATAAGGCTTACATTATATATTATGGGCCATGCTATGTTCGTCTATGAATTCTGGTGGCTTTGGCATTCAAGGAGCGGCTGAAAGACAAGGTCCTCTAAGATCTCATCTTGCATGGAACTTTATACAGAACCAAAATGCATTTGTTAACATAGTACAGAAAGCAAAGTATGGTGATGGAATATAGGAAGAAGAAATTAAGAGGAATGCCTCTCCTTCATGGCTACTAATCAAGGATGGTACTTGTTATTTGAAACCTATTATATGATGGAAAATTTATTCAAGCACTAAAATAGACATTACAAATGATGTTTGGTTGCTTGAAATAAGTTTGATCAGATGGCATGCGACTTGTAATATAATTGAGCTTCAAGGTAAAAATGTTTCCTTTCTCATTGATGAAGGAAGAAGATGGAAAAGGGAGGCTTTGAAGATTCATTTCTTCGAAGAAATGGAAATCATGATATTACAAACTCCAATCAGTATTGATGCTGAAGAAGATAAAGTTGAATGAATGATATCTGAATCAGGTACATCGATAACATAAATGGCTTATGAAGCTTATTATTAAATTCAAGAAGGGAATTAGAAATAGTTGAAGTGGATGAAAAAACTAAAAGCCCCTCATAGGGAGTTCTTATTTTGGTGGAGAATATTCAATGATGCATTGCCTATAAATGTTGGTTGAATTATAGGAAAATACATTGCAATATTACCTGTTTGAGAGGTTATGAAGTTCCTGACGAAATGGAGCATATTTTAACACATTGCTAGAAACTCTTAGAAGTATTGCATATTCTGAGGCAATGGGGCATTAAAGTTCCAGAATTTCAAAGCCTGGATCATTGCTATGAGGGACTGAAGAAGGTAGGATGGATGAAGCATGGCCTTGCCAGAATTTACATTGCTGCTATCTATCATAACTGAAAAGTTAGAAACATGGTTAAGCATGGAAAATTTATTCCTTCGACCTCGTCAATAGCTATAGAAGTTTTATCTAATTTTTTGTATTTACATTCATTTCCAATCGAAAAGAACTGGGATATCAATCAACAATCTATGATGTCTAACGCTTGGTGTCCCCCACCTGATGGTTGGATTAAACTGAATGTAGATGTGACAGTGTTACAATCTAATATGGCGGGGATAGTTGGTGTTTTAAGAGATCATAAAGGTAGAATGTTGTGTGCTTATGGAAATAAATTAATTCATTGGGATGTATCTTTTCTGGAATTGAAAGCTATTCTAAATTTTGAATACTCAATTCAAAAGTGGATGGTTGCAAATAAAGGAATAATCATTGAAGGTGATAATGTAAATACTATGAAGATGCTTCAAAATTTGGTAAAGGTGACTTCGGATAGAAATAATAAAGCTCAAAGACTGGATCTCTCTTTCTTAGAAGTTTTTAAGAATGTTATCTTTCAATTTGTTTCTAGAGAATGTAATAAGGTGGTAGATTATTGTTCTCATCTTACCATATTAGGTGATGTTTATTGGGATGTTTTTTTAGATAGTGAACTTTCATTAAGTTTTGTTGACTTGATTAGGAAGGACTATGATAGATTTCTTTTTCTTTAGTAGATTATAATATTTCTTTCCAGTATTAATGCAATTTGCATAGTTTCAAAAAAAATAGGTACATTCTATTTTGTAGGAATATAAAAAAGTAATTTAAGTATAAATAACTATACATATTTAATGCAGTGTGAGTGCATACAAAAACATAACACATTCTAAGAACCTACTTTAATTATACACTAATAAAAATATAAACATGACATTCAGAGTTTAGAAAATAAACACACTAAGCATGTGTACCCTCTAGGCAACGCACTCTAAGCAAACCAAGCCAAACTATATCCTAAACTAGGCTAAAGTTAGGTGTCCAAGCAAACCTTTTAAAGTGCATGTATAAGGCTGTATGGCTTGGATAAATCCTAGGCTTTATCTATTTGAAGTTATCTATAATTGAATTTATTTTTTTGAGGTCATTAATCGTTGGTTTGAATTCAAGTGTTTAGTGATTTAAAATTTTTAAGTTTATTTTATAGGTGTTTTGATTTTCATAATTATTTAGCTTTAGGTTATAAAAAACATAGCGCTAAATAACTTCTAAGTGCTAATATTCATTAATTAATAAGTTTTATGCTCATATTTGTAATGCTTCAAATACTTTAAAATTGGTGTATATGGGATGCACAGAGTCCTTGCATTTTTTATTAAGTGTTTTAGTCATTAAAACTCTTAATCCAATACACCTTTGTCTTTCAAAAAAGAGTCAAGCATAAGGGTATGAAAACTTTAACATTTAAATATTTTATTACTGATTTTAATAATTATTTAAGTTGAGTAGTTATCACCTATGTTAAACCAAGGCTACCAGATTTATTTCACCTCATTCGGGCTATATTAATAGCCTTATAAGTCTAAGTTATTCAGCAATTACTTTTTATTTAAGTTTAAATATTGGTTGTTGATTTTTAATTAATTAAATTTACTAATTACTAATTTATAATATTTACAATTTAATATTTAATTTTGTCAATTCATTCTTGGTATTATAGTAATGGGTATGAGGACTAAGGCCTCCATAGGACACTTAGCCTTGTAGCTCGATGTATTACAAACTAAAAACTTTTTTAATAAAGTATGAAGTGAAATTATTATTCATCGGATTTAATTTATTACTGAATTTCTTTTTTTTATGATTTATTGAATTTTTTTTTAAAATTAGGTTAGACCAATTATTGACTTCTTATTTTATATAGAATTCTAAAAGTTTTATATTTTTTATTAATACTAGTCCCAATATGAGTTTAACTCCTATATGTTTGTGTCAATTGGATTTTCTATAATTAGTTATGATATTTATAAATTCAACCATATTTAATGAATTAATTAATTTAAGTAATTAGGAGATTTTTTATTTTTGTGCCAAATCAATTTCAAACCTTTTGAAATCTTGCCCAAATATCATTGATGACTTCTAGGGATGATCACAAGTTTTTTGAATAAGTTTTGAATTTTTTTATTATTTAATTATTTTATTTAATTAATTAATCATTTTCTTGAGTTTTAATTTTCTTTTTATTTTGAATGAATTTCAAAGGGTTTTTATTTTTCCTCTATTTAGCATTTAATTCTAAAAATATAGAACTTTAAAATATATTTTTATGATTTATATTAGTTTATTATGAATTAATGAAAATCCTAGGTTAAATATGTGTGTCAATCTTGGGTTCATAATTGATAGACCAAATGAACTCCAAATGCAATAAAATTTAAAACAAATGTTCGTTCAAACATTTGCTTCAAACTCACTAAATCGGGATTCATCAAAGTCTCCCTAGGTCTCACAATTAATCCTCTAATATAAATACACCTTTGCCTTAGGGGTTTAATGTGCATAATCCACTTTAGGGATTGGGTTACAATGATTACCATTCTAACCCTTATATAGAGCAAAATCAACAGACTAAAGCACAAAACCTAATTCTCTATGGATTAATGTGTCTGGATTTTCTAATTTGTACGTCAAAAATTAACCTATGAACATGAGATGATCAATTAAAGTTCTTAGAGATTTCTAATGGATATGAAACCTTTTAAGCATGTGTGACACATTCCCAAGAATCATCCATGTCAATTTCACGTCTTGGTGAATTATACTTAAAGAGAAATTTTAGAGTATTCCTAAAATTACTTTTAATACAAGAAGAATTAAAATATATGATCATAGGGCTTTTATTCTACTCCTCAAGATGGATCCATACAGCCTAATATCACCTAATTTTGTTACATGTGTGAGGAGTTCTAAATTTTTAAAGGTCATATAATTTCTTTGGTTATTTAATAGGCCAATTGCACACTCAGCCACACTTTACCTGTGGCATGGTCAAATTAGTAGGGTAATGATTTGCATGTTAATGAAATAATTTGCTTTCATTAATAGCCTTCCAATCCAAGGTCAAATGGATGGGAGTTAATCTCATTTGAATCAAGGGATCTTAAATAATGTAATTAGAGACATTGACTGAAATCAATAGCTATGATTTCATCTTGAACCTCCCATATATTCTTTCATCAGTGAGCATATTCTGGCTAGATCATAGAGATTGGCTGGACCAAATCCATTCAAATTACTTAGAGAGTATTACAAGTGCATGAACCTTTAATCTAATGTTCATATCCTATTGGATTGGAGGTTTCTTTCACACTTGACAAGACCTAATTAGTAAGGATCTAAGGATTAGAAGATTACATTATTTAATATTCTAATTGCTAAGGCCTGAGTTCATGTAGCTTTGATTGGATCCAACGAACATTTCTCCTTCAAGGAATAATAATGGAAGAGTCGTGGATCAAAATTCAGTTTTCTAACAGAGGAGAATCACTGGAGCTCACTCAAACTCACTAGAAACCATCACAAGATATGATGGCAGACTAAGGATTGAGTGTTTGCACTCTCAGGAATCCATTTAAATTAAAATTTAGAACCCTTCTTCAAAGAAAATTAGGATATTTAATGACATTTGTAAATAAACATGGTTGAGAAATTAGCTTTATTCAAACCATCTTAGGCCATTGTATTAGGTTGTGACAATTTAATACAACCCTAAGAGGTATTCAGCAGAGTTCTAAATTTTAGGGTCACATGACTTGCAAGCTTAGGTTCAACCCATAGAACATGTGATTTGTTTTCATGATTATGGCCTTCGCCGACAACTACATGGGGGGTGGTTGAGTTGGCAAGTCTCTAGAAACTTCCTATATGCAATGATAGAGCTAACTTGGTATGGGCTAGTCAGGACATGTAATATGGTTTGGTTTAAGTGATTTTTTATGCTTTGGGGAAGTCTAATTTGCTGACCCAGGTCATCCAATTGGTGGGACAATTATGGTAGATGTATATGACTAAAAGCCATGGTATACAGGTGTTGGCTTGGACCAATTTGACTTGCGTTATGTTTTGGCTAAATGGGAAATAGTTTTGGACACTTAGGACAAGCCATATAACTAGCCCAAGTGGACCCAAGGGTTGGGTCACCTAGGGTTAGTCCCTAGTGACCCAATGGGTAGTCCCATTGGTTCAATTTGAACAATTGAATAGATTATAATGATGTTTGTTTGGTCGACCTAGGTTGACTTGGTCAAGTAGGTTAGACCGTGGGCTAGGGTTTAGTCCAACACAATCTGAATAGCATTTGGAACCTACTGGAAGAGGTCTCAAAGATTGGTGAGATCTTCATAAATGAAATGTATGTTTAAAACCTTTATGTCTCATTTGGTCATCCCAGGTTGACTTGGTCAACTACATTTGACCATGGGTTAGGGTTTGGTCCAAACAATTCTAAATTATGGTTTGAACTCAATAGAAGTGGTCACATGGCATAGAGAGGTCTTAGGTTTGAAATGTAAGTGTAAAAGCTTAAGGGTTAATTTAGTCAAACTAGTTTTAATTGTTAAATCAGAGTTAATCATGGGTTGAGTTTATGTCCAACTCATTCTTAATGCTATTTTGGACATGTTGGAATAGTTTTCATGTAATGGTGAAGCTTGAATGCATGATATACATGTTTAGGATTAAAGGGATTAGTTTGGTCATCCTAGGTTGACTTGGTCAACCAAGCTTGACCAAGGCTTGTGCTTAGGTTTAATGCACTCCTAATCACATATGAAATATGTTGGAAGAGGTTTCAAGGTTTGGTTTGACTACACAATGTTGATGTTTAAGGAAAATTCATATTCAAGGGATTTTTGGGTGTTGGGGTATGATAGGCCTTATGGTCAACCAAACTCAACCAAGGCCCTCCAATGGCTATATATTGGTTCAATATATTATATTAGTGATAATAGTCATGCTCAATGGTTTTAGGGAGGTTTTCAAGGTTAATTTTCATATTATGTTATGTTTAGTGGCATATATTATAAATATTTGAAGGTTTTGCAGCCTTGGAATATGCTTTAAATTTAATGGTCAGGGGACTTGGGATGCCTCCAACCCAATGTAATTAACCCTAGGGACATGTCTAATCAATATGAAACTAACCAATCACAAATCCAAAGTCATTTGATTGGGTTTTAAGGTGATTAAAATTTGTTGAAAAAAAGGTTATGGGCCAAGAGGTTTTGGGTTTGTATTTGAGCATTGGATTTTGAAGTTCTAGTTTTTTTGTTGAATATGGGCAATGGATTTGGCCTGGATTTGATTTGATCAATGATTTGAAGGAATTTTAAATTTGACATGCTCATGTCATCGACAATCATTAATGATTGTTAATAATTGAATAGATGATCAACTGACAATAAGTGGTTTCCATCAATGATTGAAGGAAATTTTTATTTTGAAATGATCATGTCACTGATAATCATTTTATGATTATAAAGTGATTGATCTGAGGATCAAATGACAATCAAGGATGACTGTCAAGTTATGTTTTTGAAGTTAGTGATCTCATCACAATGCCAAGGCATAATGATGTATTAGATTTAATGTTTGGAATAAGTTTTAGTGATATATGGAGATTAGGTTATTTTAATTTGAATAACTAACCTCACTTCAGAATGAGGTCAACAGATCACTTGATAAATTCTCTATCAACTTACTCAAGAGAAGATATATGCCATTCTCTAATATTTACACTCTCATTTTTTCCCTTACCTATCATAGGTAAAAGAACCCACAAACTTGCTATAGCCTCAATGAAGCACACATGCTCTATCTAAGCCACAAATTATTTACCTACTCGAGGCACTTGATGTTGCAATATAGGATCCCTATATTATGATTTTTTATGATAGCAAATATTTCTTTCTTCTAACATATATATTAGATATTATTTTGATGTGTGTAATAATATTTCAGGTACATCATACACTGCTCAATATTCATCAAGGCTCAAGTTTGGATAGAATAGGATGTCTTTCAAAAGAGTCTATATTCTCAATTTCCATTATTTTATATGTCTTGACTTTTGCCATATAAGAGTGCATGCTAAATTGGCAACCATACACACACATACAAGGGAGTGAGAAAAGTGAGCTATGATTTTTTGAATTAATCATACCATACGATTACGATCGTACTGTATGATCAGTTACACGAAAAAAGTGGGTTAATAACCAACTGTGTAATTAATACTAATGAATTAATCATACCTTATGATGTAGATTATACTGTATGACTTATTTCCATCAGGAAACACCAACTGTAAGATAATTTAAATAAGTATTTTAAAAATTAAACTTTGAACTAATTATACTATATGATCCAAATCATATTATATGATATTTAAAATCTTAGTTAAATTATTCCCCATAATTAGTCTATTAATTAAGGCTTAATAAATATGGCTAGTCATATTATGTGATGTAGATCATACTATATGATTGCCAGAGATGAAATCTGATTATCCAAGATATTGTATTGGATGAAAAACTTAATTTTTGAACTAATCGTACATTATGATGTTGATTGTATTATATGTTTGACTGAAAAAAATGTTGTTATGGTTTGAGTTTTAAAAAAGATTAATTTTCTTTGAGAAAGTTTAATTGCTAAACTTTTAGTTTTGAAATCGAATACCTTATTATGAATAATATATCACCTCAGAAGGTAAAGATATTGTTCCCTAATAGGTTCAGATTATAAAACTTTGAATTTATCCTAATCATCATAGTCAACTCATGGAAAGAAAATAAATGATCCAATGGATCAAAATGGTTTTTGATCGAGTGTTTGTCTATAATTATTAAAATAAGAGATCATTAATTTCATAATTAAAATTATGATAATAGAATGATATATCTTCCCGAAGAAGAAAATATCATCCACTATCATTCATTTGAATATGATGATAACGATCATTAAATTTGAATTTCCTAAAGATAATTAATTGAAGTTTAGAAATACTTGATTTTGAAAATTTGATCTGGGTTTCTAAATCACTTATTAGCACAATCCCTCTTAGTTAATTACACTATAGGGAAACTAGAGTTTCCTATGAATACTCTCAATTAAAATAGTGGTTAAAATTTCATTTAGAATTCAAATTTTGATATCAAAGGAAGAGAGGTTTGGAATTTTTAAATGGGAATGGATCAAAGTTGAACACTTATCTCTAGAGGTCAAAGGAGAAAAAGTAGGAGGTGTTTGAGATTCTGAAATAATTTAGAAACACCCTAGCCTATCCTAAGTATTAGGTTTAAATTTGATTAAAAGAGATTTAAGTTTGAGTTATCAATTTTATTAGAAGGTTCGAATTAGATTTCTAAAGGTTGAGGTCGTATAGCTTGAGCCTGACTCAGAACCTAAGTCTAAATTGGGTACTAAAAATTAGTGACCCGATCCTAGCAACTGTAAGGTAAGATCTAGACTTACCCTGGCCTAGATTGGGGATTCAGCTAAACTACCTAAATGCTTCAAAACCATAAGTCTGATCATTTATGCAAGAGTGGTAGCGATGTTACTTGAGATAAGTTTTAAGGAAATGGGGCCGACAACTAGAGTGTCCTTAAATGGCTCTTGGACTTATGTTGGGTAAATTGATGCTCAAGTAAAGACAATCATCCATTTTAGATATAATTTAATTTGTTACCAATGCAATACATTCTAGTTGACTCGATAAATACTTAAATCAGAATGAAGCAATCTAAAAAAAACATAGAAAATAGATATTTCTGTAAAAGAATGTACAGCATCCCCTTGACAGATCTACACCCTCATAGGCCAGTGGTCTGCTAAAGCCCGTAGGCGGGGAGGTGCCTAACAAAAAGAAAGAAAATGCAACAAGTATGCATATGAAAACTCTTAGTGATCCTGAACTTCTTAAAATGTTAAAGTTGCTATGTTATCTTAAAATATTTTAATTTTAACTAAAGTAGAAATAGTTTATTCGTACCCTGTTGAGCCTCCCATAAGGTTCCAAGTTAAATCAAAATTTGACTTATAAAAGAGCCAAAAAACTTTTAGAAGCATGCAATCCTATATAACAATCAACACATCAATCATTAATCAAATTAATTAAATTAATATTTAAATTAAAAGTTCATATGATAAGTGTCACTTAATTATACAACCCAATGTCTATATAAAGTAAAGTGGCTGGGCACCACTAACAACAACCCAAATTCTACTCCTAATACACAAGTGACTTTGAGAATTAGGATTCTTCTCGGTCTTTACTTCTCTATCCTTCTATGGGCTCCTTAGATTTTCAGGTCCAGATATTCAAATAAAAAGAAACTCCCTCTCAAAATAGGTGTTATCTTTTCTCTTTAGATATTTTAAAGTTCATATGAATCCTCTTTGGATTCCAAATTGGATGTTATGCCACCTCAAATTGCCACTTTGACATTTACAACTCAATTACATCAAACATTTGAATGAAAATTAAAATCTAGACTCGTATAACCTGCAAGGTTATCCTAATAAATTAATAGTTAATCTAACATTCCAAGAAATTATATATGAAATTAAAATGCTTAAATTATAGTCACGCTTGGCCATGCTCTTTTAATTTAAAGTGGGACCTAGCAATTTCTGAAGCACCTACAAAAAATATCATTAATTAAAGATTTATTTATTTTTTACCCCCTTTATTTTAATTTCCCTGTATGATCATGGCCACGTGTAAAAGATTGAATTAATATAAATCATCCCTAACCTAAGGGTAGATCTAACGCCCATCAATCACATCACAGAGTGCATAAATTAAATAAACAATCAGATTAATATCAACAACCATCATACAGTGAAAATTTTAGAAAACCTGGCACATAATAGAAAAGTGAATGCCAGCCTAACCAATGACTAGATTTGGTGGTCCTAGTAAACCATCTAAAGTGTGTGAAGGAGGCTGTGTTGTTTGGATATGTCCTATATAAGGCAATTAGTCAATATTTTTTGATGTCCTGGTTGGTTGAAAGGCTTAAAGAAAGAATTTTAATTAAAGTTTAAGTATTAATGATTTAAAATTAATTTTGAAAATATATTATTTTAAAGTTAAATGGTTACCACCTTTATTGCTCACTGAGGCCGTGAAGTTTCTTTCACCTTCCTTGAGGTTAACTAAATAGCCTCATAGGCCTGGGTTACCTAGTTGTAACCGGTATAACTAAGTGATTTAAATTAATTAAAATTTGAAGGTTAATAAATTTTATGTAAACTTGATTGGTCGATGATTTTAAGGTTTAGATTAACTAAATTGGACATTAACCGGTTAGTGGCGTTATTTCGTAGGCCCGAGGAACTAAGCCTCTTTATGACACGTAGCCCCGTAGCCCAAGGAAGTCTAGCATAAAAACATGGTTAATATAGTTGGATTAAGCATTTTAAAATTTGGTTGAATCATTAATAATTAGTTGATTTTAAGGCTTTAGCACTCCATTCAATCTGTTCATGGCATTGTGTCACCAGGCTCGAGGAGCCGGGCCTCCTTAGGATACTTAACCCCGCAGCCCAGAGTAGTTCATCCTAGAAACTTCATCTTTGGAGTGTTTATTGTGAATTAAGGGGTTGGTTGAGTGATTGAAACATTGACTTAAAATTTTCAAGAATTTAAAATTAATTATCAACTTTTGAAATTTTTTGGATTATTTTAATGTATTAATAATGGGGTCAAAATTAGACTTTTATATTTAATTAAATTTTTGAAGTTTTGATATTTTTGTTAAATATTAGCTCTTAAGATGAGCAATTATATAGTAAGTTTGCTGAATTTGGATTTTTCTATATTTAGTTATGAAGGTTTGATGTTTTGACTTTATTTTAACTTAAGTTTGTCCAAATGATTGACTTTTTTACTTTGACTGATTTTTGAAGGTTTGATATTTTTAATAAATATTAGATCTTAATTAGAGTTGAATGCCTTTGAGTTTTCTCAATTTGAAATTTTTTGGAATTAGTTATGATTTTCTTTAGAAGTTTGAGCATTTATTTGAATTTTTAAAATTGTTTAATTAAGGGCCTCTTAATGATTTTGTACCAATTGAGCTCCCAACTCCTTAAAATCAACTCCAAAGGCCAGGAATGACCTAAGGAGAGATTCCCAAGTGTTTGGGAATTTTTCGGAATTTTTAATTATTTTTAATTAATTAAACATTAACTTTTAATTAAAATTAAATTAAGCTTAAATCTGATGTCAAATCAAAGCAATTTTATTTTTCTTAAGTTAAGGATTAAATTCTAGCTAGTTTGAGATATTATATGTAATTTTTGGATTTAAATTTTATTTATTAGAATTTTTGAAAGTTTTAAGGGTTAATTAAGGGTTTAATCTTAAGTAAATCAATTAAGGGGGCTTAATGATTTTTAAAGTTACTTGAAATTTTTCTATGGACTTGAGGTGTCACTAAATTTGCATGCTCAAAGTTTCAAGTCAATAGAAGGTATATCCTAATTATTGGAATTTTTCTAAGTTCTCTAAACATGTCCTTATTTCTGTCCTTAAGGATGCCACTAGGTTAAGTGGGTTTAAATCAAAGTCATTAACCTTTAACCATATAAATGTTAAGCATAAACAAACATCACAATCAACTCCTAGGACTAGTAGAGCCTAGGCTAAGTGGTGTGTGCATCCTAAGCATACAAGTACTAAGCACATAAATGATAGTAATTAGATTAATGAATAATCAAGACATGATTGTCCACTAATCACCTCTTCATCAATTCAATTCACTCAAGCTTAACTTATGTTTAAAAATTCCATGGGGTCTCCCAATACTTAAATATTTAATATATGTATAATTTCAAAATAAAGATTCAAAATATGTATACATACATTTATATATGAAAATATAAGCTTTGATACTAATATTTTGAAATATTGTTGAAATAATTTCAAAATATCATTAAATAATTTCAAAATATTTGGATAGATCCACAGATTATTCAAGATAAATTAAAAATAAATTTTAAAATTTTAAAATATTTAATATAATATTCAAATAAATATTAACTAAATATTAAAATTTCCAAGTAGTTCAAAAGATTATTTAAAATAAATTAAGTTTTAAAATTTACAAAATAATTTTAAACTAAAATGTTAATTTTCTAAAAAATTTAAGGTATTATATGTATTTTTATGATTTAAAATGAATTTGTTTTGAATTTTTAAAGTTTTAAATTAGTTAAATGCATTTAAAATAATTTAAAAATAATTAATATTTAAAATATTTATTAAATTAATTAAAATTAAAACTTAATGATTTCTTAAATTTAAAAATTATTTAAAATATCTTCTTAAAGTTTTTCAAAATTATTTTAATTTAATTTAAATTAAATATTAAATAAATATTTAAAGGTTTAATTAATTAAACAATTTTAAAATATGAAATATATCTTAAATTAATTTTAATTTCAAATTAATATAATTATAATAAATATTTAATTTTTTAAAATATTGTAATGAGAAAA
The DNA here is from genome assembly GCA_019925795.1 of Dendrobium chrysotoxum. NCBI lineage: Eukaryota > Viridiplantae > Streptophyta > Magnoliopsida > Asparagales > Orchidaceae > Dendrobium > Dendrobium chrysotoxum. The sequence continues at coordinate 7,527,517 of CM034304.1, read as the reverse complement.
TTTTAATTTTGAAAATATTTAATATTTAATTAATTAAATATTATTTAAATAATGTAAATTATTTAAATCATATTAAGTATTTTGACTTAAATTTTAATTTTCAAATATTCAAAATATGTTTAATAACTTAATTAAGATATTTAAAATAAAATTTTTGATTTTAAAATAATTAAAATATTAAGCTTAATATTAATTAATATTGGAATATTAAAAATTATTTAAATTATTTAAAGAAAATACATAAATTAATATTTAATTTCAAAATAAAATATCCCAAATAGTTTTATTTTAAAGTTAAAAATATTTTAAAATAGCAAATTAAATTTTAGAAAATATTTTTATTATGTTTAGTTAAATATTAATAAAAAATACTTACCATTTAATATTTAAAATAATTTAAAGTATATTTAATATTTCACATTAATACTAATTTTAAATTAAAAGGTTTAATTCTTAGAGTATTTAAAAATATTATAATGATTTTTTATATCAGTATTTAATTTTTTATGATTTTTTAATGATTCAGGTTTAAAAATAACAAAAAAATTAATTTTTTTAATTTGAACAGGCATTGGCGGTGCCGACGGCAGTGAAAAGCCATTTGACATGCTTTGATTGGTCCAGTGACACCGCACCAATCATTGCTAATGTTTATGCAGTGGCGCATTAATGACCAATGATTGTGCCGCTGCACAACCACTGGGCATTAATTAACCCGTGATGAATGCAGTTAACTTAAACACGTCAGCGGGCCGTGGCACCGTCGGATCTCTACTGTTTCGAAATGGATGGCTAAGATGAAACTGAACATGGGATCGGATATGTGGTCCAATGAAGCCACGGAATGGCTTGATCTGGACCATTAATCATGTGATCAACAGTCCAGAAAATATACACCAAGCATACATTACAAATAAACCTTAGAAAAGGTTTTTCATCTCGTTTGCTCGATCAGATCGATTATTTTTTATGAAATTTTAAACTTAAATCCCGGAAATGAATAGAATCAATGGGGGTTTGGTTTGATGGTTTGAAAAGCACTTAATGGAAAGTATTTAAATCTAGTGACCTATGGCTAGAGTTTTAAGAGAAACTATCCGTTAGATTGGATCAATTTTTTCTTCTCTGAAATTATAGTTTATCCTAGTATAATCCTCCAAATGAAACCACAACTAAACAAAATGTTGATTGAACAGATGCAAGTTTGGACAGTCTTGAGCTTGAGTTCGCTGGAATCTACTTACCGGTGTAGTTTGACCGATGGATCTGGGTTGAAGAAAGGCAGAAGAAGGTCTGGGGAGCTCCAAGAAATAATAGATAGGGCTAAAGAGGGTCGGGGAATTGAGAGAGTTTAAGGATTAGAATCAGCTTGGTTTTGGCCTTTTTCCCCTATTCAAATGATCCCAGTTAGTGTGGATGGATAGGACGTATTTGAAGGGTTGTTGGAATTGTTGACACCTATCCCTAGGTGGTTTTGTGCGCAGAAGGAAGGACAGCCCAAGGATAATTAGGTGGAAAGTGGGTTTTGTCCTGTAGTCCATGTGGGTTTGATTAAGAGCTATTGGATCTTGATCCAAAGGCTAGGAATTGCTCTAGAAAGGTTTTATAGTGCTTTAAGACTACTGGAATGGTCTTAAGTGGAGTGGGTTAGCTCAAGCTAGGAGATTTGACTATCTTAAGGGATTTTAAGCTTTTATGGACTATTTGACTAGTCAAGCAGTCAATGGGTGCTGATGTGGATTTGAGAGATATGTAGTTTACTATTGGAATGATGTGGCATAGGTTATGAGTAGGAAAGTGGGTGTTTGATAAGGAATTGACCATTCCATAGACTTTTCAAAGCCCTTGTTTATTACTTTGACCAATCAAATAATCAAGCCTAGATGAGGTGGCATCTAGGGTGGCTTGAGGAGAAATCTAAGTGCTGATTTGAATGGAGTTTAAAAGGATTAAAGATGGATTTAATGCTTGAAAGGAAAGGCCTATATATGATGGGATTTGACCACTTATGGTGGTTTAACCAAGTCAAATCAAATGTGATTTGAATTCAAATGAATTTGGATATATTTGAATCATAAATTGAAATGGGTTTGAGAGCTTGAAGGGTTAGATTTGACTAAGTGGGTTAAAATGGCCCATTTGAACTCTTAAGGGCTCATTGGGTCAACCAAGTTGACCCAGAGTCTAATTTTAGGTTCAACAAGTTTGAAAGGACATTTGGAGACCAGTGGAGGTGGTCCCAAGCTCTAGGGAGATAATTTCAATCAAATCACCTTTTTGGGCCCTAAAGGACCTATTTAGTCAACCTGGATTGACTCGATTAACTAGGTTAACCCAAGCTCTGGGTTTGGGTCTAACAGGTTTCATTTAATATTTAAAAATTTGTAGAAGTGGTCCCAAGTAATTTCGAGATCATTTGGTTTGAAATGGGTATTCAAACCCCTAAGGAGTATATTGGTCAAAATAGGTTAACTTGGTTAACCAGGCTTGACTAGGGCCTGGGTCTAGGTCCATTACACTCCTAATGATGATTAGGATACATTGGAAGGAGTTTTGGAGTTTTATTTGGAAAGGGCATCATGAAGTTTGAAGAAAACTTTAAAATGCCCTTAATGTGCATTTTGGTCATTTCAACCCCTAGTCAACTGGGGTCAAAGTGGGTCCACTAAAATGCATTTTATTACTCAATTAGTTATAATCAAGGGTTAGGAAGTAATCAGAGGATTTGTAGAAGGCTCCAAGGTCAGGATCCACTGGATAACAGCTCTAGTAGCATAGGCCATAAATATTTAAAAGTTTTATAATCTTTGGATTTTAATTAAGTTTTTAGGGTTAGAAGGCTCAGAATGAGCTCAAATTTGGAGGGTTACCTCTAGAGACATGTCCTATTAATATGCAATTAATAGACACTAAATCAGAGGTCATTTGAGTGGTGTTTGATATATTTGAAAAATTCTTGTAAAGGCTTTTAGGATAGGGTGAATTATCCAACCTTGGATTTTGATCTGAAATTTAGATTTGATCTGAATTTTAAATTTGAGTTATTAGGGTGAATTATCCAAATTATTTATGATCATTTGGATGATCATAAGTGATTTGATAGGGTTGAAGCTAGATCAAAGGCAGGATCAAGGTTTGAACTAGAGTTAGGATCAAGATAGGTTTAAAGTCTCAGTAGGTTTGAGGTTTGGGTTGATTTGAGGTTTGAATGGAACAGGCTTGAAGTCTTGGTTTGATTTGAATCTGAATTGATTAGGACTCTAGATTGATCTGAGATTTATATTGGTCTGGGATATAGGTTGATATAAGATCATAATTGATCCTAGGGTTGGGATTAACTTAGAGTCTGGAGGTTAGATTGATCTAGGGTCAGAATTAATTTTGGGTCAGGATTGTTCTAGAGTTTGGTAAAAGTCTTATGACCTCATATAAAAATAAACATATGGTACAATGTTAATCATACTGGACGATCATCAGAGATGATTTCCAATCATCTTAATAATCATCCTATATGAATAAAAAGAAAATTGAACTAATCATATTATACAAACTTATGATTGTACTTTACAGTGAATAAGTAGATGTTGAACAGTTCATCTGAATGGCTATTCCATCATACTATATGAATCCATATTTTGAAATAATGGTAGACTATGAACTTAGATCATACTATATGAATAGTGATGGCCTAATTGAAAAATTAGAGTTTATGAAGCCTTGTACATAAGCAACTCAATGAAGTCCCAGGAGGGGACTTTGGCTATTAAAGGAACTCTGAGGGAGAATTCTTGAGAGAGCTTTAGCCTTAGAGAGGGAGAACATGAGGTTATGCATGAGGGAGAATGAGTATGTGGTATATTTAGATGGTTGCTCCAGGGCAAGCTTGCACCTTGCTTCCTTCAGTGGCCCTTGTGAGTTCTTAGAGTTGCTCTTGAGGGAGAAGCTTCAAACTCAAGGTCTTCGATTCTCTACCTTCATCAGGAGGGTGAAAAAAGATTGAAGGTTCTATGCCATCACCAGGAGGGTGAGAAAGATTTTTTGGGTTCTCTGCCTTCACCAGGAGGGTGAAAAAGAATTGAAGATTCACTACCGTCACCAGGAGGGTGACATATCTTTTGGTTCTCCATAACACTGGGTTTGGTGGAAGTGATTTATAAGGGCTTCTACGCCTTGCTATGGGGGCAAAAGGAGAGTTACTATAGTGTTAATGCAATACCTACAGAGGAGGACTCCAATGAGTGGACGTATGAAAAGATTGATCGAACCACTATAATTTTTATGTAGTGCCCTTTCTGATTTTTCTTTATTTGCTCTTTTATTTTCTACACTTTAAATGTCTTACATGAGTTTAATTTTTCATTGTAAGATACAGTTAGATTTAATTTCTGTTAGCAAAAATTGCATATTCCTCCTAATTTATTTATGCTTTAAAAATCTGAAAAAAAATTGAGTTTTAAATTGCTTCTCCTTATGTTAGTTACTCGACTAAATTTTTTTTTTTTAAGTTATTATATTGCATAAAACAAAAGGTGGAGTTTTTTGTTTAGTATTTTTAAATCACCAATCGCCCCCTGCCCCCTTCCCTCTCTTAGTTTGCCTAGGGATAGTTCAATGAGGTCTTACATGAAAGTTCATGAGGGGTGTTAAACCCTAAAGAACTAGTCCCGAGGCTAACCAAGAGGGGGGGTGAATTGGTTATTTTTAAAATTCTTGTGCAAAATAGAGATTTTGAAAAATCTTTTTGAATGTTTTAAAATAATTATAATTTAGCAATGATGTAAAGAAGTGTAACGAAGAAAGATAACAAATTCAATCACACGATCGTCAATAGAGAAGTAAAGTGTAGAAAATAATTAGAAAGAACACACCAAATTTTATAGTGATTCGATCAACTTGACCTACATCCACTCCTCGGAGCCTCCCATCTGGGTATTGTACTAAAACATAGTGACTCTCCTTCTACTCCCACAGCAAGGCAGAGAAGCCCTTATAAAACTCCTTTTCACTAACACGGTGAGGCAGAGAACCTAGACTTCTTTTGCTTCCTTCTGAAGCAGGCACAGAACCTTACCTCCTTTCACTTCCTCCTGAAGTAGGTAAAGAACCTTGATTCTCTTACAGATGATCCTTCCACAGAGACACAAAGGATAATAGACGATGACCGAAGTAGATGACTCAGATCCTTACTTGGAGCAACATTTGTGAACACCTCACAAACTCCCCCTAATAAGATCTTCTCCCTCTCTCTCCTTAAAGCTCTCTCAGGAAAGGATAGTGGCAAAAAGATCTCAACAGTAGAATGAAAGAGATCCTAAATAGGAGAGCTCAAAAATTGTCCTAAATTTTAACTAGCCATCAAATATCATCCAAGATGATCCTTCGATCGTCCTGTATAATCAGTGTAAATCAGACCCTTTTGGGCCTGGATGATCAGGTTCTTCTGGATGATCAGAAGATAAATGTACTCATATCGTCCTGGATAATTCTATGATTATCCAGGACGATTCTGTGATCGTCCGGGATGATTAGTTCAAATCAAGAATATTATCCAGAAGATAGTTTGAGACATCCAGGAGAAAAGCCTAGATGATCTGATGAAATTGACTTGATCATCCAGGATGATAAGTATATCATCCTGTATGATTAGTTTAAAATTGCCCAAAATCATCCTGCACATTTTTTGGGTCGTAGAGCCAAACCATACTAGACGATGTCAAAATGACATGATCATTCAGGATGATATTGATATCATTCCGTATGATTAGTTCAAAATCAGGAATATCATCTAGAGGATTGTTTGGGTCATCCAGGTGAAATACACTAGAAAGTCAGGATTTTAAATTGATCGTCCAGTATGATCTTGCGATCGTCCAGGATGATATGATTGAATCAATCTGACCTTAATTACTTTCCTTAATCACCAGACTAATTTAGGAATGATTGTAATGGATCATCTAGAATGATACACGTATCGTCCAGGATGATTAGACCAAAATTCTAAAAATAAAAACTTGCCTAACTTGGTCTGGCCAATGAGATTTTCTTATTTGAGAATATCGTCCTGTATAATAATTATATGTCTAGGACGATCTGCTTAATCAGACCAACTTAACATGGCCGCCCTAATTAGGGTTTCTATTTATAATGGATTGTCTAGAACGGTATGAAAATTGTCCAGGACTATTTGAACAAAATTAGAACAAAAACTCTAACTCACTAAAACTCTCTCCTTGAGTGTGTGTGTAAGATTACTTAGCTTGGGGATACGTTATATTACACTTGACTCAAGAAAAATAAAAAATTATATTGAACCTAAAACACATACAGACTGACTCGATCTTGAGCTGGCTTGAATTACAACTGATCCAGTGAACCTGAAAGATTAGACACTTAAATAGAAATGGAAATATTTGATATCATCAAAATCATAATCCTTGGATCTAGATTCGTAACAATCTTGCCATTTTTAATGATTGAAAATATTTATTAGTAATTCCAAATTCAGTAAATGAGCATTGTGAATATTGATAATTCAAACACCGAATATTTGGACATTAATACTCCAAAACACTGAACTGAACATTTACAATGACCTAGAACATAAACTACTCCCCCTTTTGACATCTCAAAAAGGGGAAAACATTACATAGACACAGAAGAAAAAAAAATATAGTATAAAACCAACACAAGACATCAGCAAAGGCAAATAGACTAGTAAAAAGGGGGATCCTGATCAGATGGAGGAGGAGATGGTGGCTAAAATAGACTGTGAAGGGTGGCAAACTATTCTCCAAACCAGGCCATGTCCTAGTCGTGCTGCTGCTGCTACTGGGCTATATAGGCATTAAATCAGTTGACATCCTCAGCATGCTGCTGCTCCTGGGCAACTATGTAGGAGTCAAAGCATGCCTCCCACTGGTTAAACTTGTGCACTAGGTGATCAAGAGGTGATTTTATACGGAGAGGAGCAGGTGTAGTGGGTATAAGAGCAACTCCTTCCTCTTCTCCCTCAACATCCGTGCTGGGCTCCAGATGAAGTCGTTTACTTTGAAGAACATGGAAGGAGTTGTTAGAGTAGAAGGAATGATTGATATCAGATGGAAGTGGATATTATATATTATACCTTATTTCAAGAGCATAGGCAATGATGTGTCCTAAGGCTAGATTTGGGTGTCTCCTATAGGTCGGATCCCTAATGCTAGTGAGATGTTTAATGTATCAAATGATTAGGTCAGTTGCATTGAAGTCACGATTAGCCATGATGTAATACGTAGTCATGGAAAGCAAAAGGGTAATGTGGATGTAGTCTCCAGCCTTGGGAATGATGGAGGAGCGAAGGATATGCTGGATTGTCCTAGCATCCTTGACTAGGGAAGAACATGCATTATTATGGTAAGGGGGATTAGTGTTCCTAAGAAAATGATTGGCAACGCTCAAGTTAAAATCAGGATCAAAGGACATAAGATGGAGTTTATCGCCAATAATTAAAAGTTGGAGAATATCTTGAAAGTCTTGGGTTATTAGCTTTAGAGGGCCGTGATTAATATAGGAGCGGAGAGCGAAGTGATAAGAGTCGATGAAAAGATTCGTAAAGAAAATGCGAAGAAGCTCAGAGCTAAATAGAAAGGCAAGAGTCTGAATGAAGGTGAGGGAAGTGCGGGCGAAGAGGTCAAGTACCAGATATGAGAGAATACGGGGGTTGACAATTTTAGATTGAGTGATCCCCACATCAAGATAGCACAGGAAGGCAACATGATTAGCTGCATGAGGAAAGCGGGGATCGAGACTCCTCCAGGAGGAATTAACACCTTGTTACCTAGAACGTTTACCACCAGCCATAAGAAGATGATTGGAGTAAGGAGTGAAACAGAGTGGTGAAAAAATGGTGAGAAAATGGTTGTTTAAATAGAATTCATCCAGATCATCCAGGAAGATTGCAGGATCGTCCAGGATCATAGGGGGCAATAATTACGTCTTGGATGATTGGTCCAAATGGTGATTAGATCATCCAGGATGATCAGATATCTTTCAATATGATTAGACATAGATGATCGCCCCGAGGAGATTGGCTAGATGACTTTTGACTAAAGGTATCATCTAGGATGATTAGGTGGATCGTCTAGGATGATATGTAATAAATGAATTAGACAGGCCGAATTCAAATCATCCACCTGCTGCCATGTGGATCATCTAGGATAATGATGTGTATCGTTTAGGATGATCACCAATAATCGGTGCATATCAGCCATTGGATAAGGATGTGGATGATTTGATCATATCATCCAAGATGATGTACGGATCATCCAAGATGATGTGACCAAAAATGAAAGAAAATGAAGGATATAGAGGAATGATGAGGAAGCCCAAACATCACAAAAGAAATCACAACAAAACCAAAGAAAAATAAGAAAGGATGAGAAAATATCAGCAATTTTTTTTATTGAATCGATTAGCTCTAGTAAATCAGAATTTTCCTTAATTTTCAATTCCAAAGCCAATAAGAAGAAAATAGACAACGCTAAAATCTAAAAAACTTGGAAAACTAATTTTCATAACTCCTACCTCGGACACCTTATAGGTTCAAATTCCTTTGAAATAAGATCTGATTCAAAAAAAAAGAAGTTAGATGAGAAACATGATCCTTTTGTACCTCATTCCAGAAAAATATCTAATATGATAGAATTACAAATTAGAGAATTAGAAATTATGATTTTCACTCTCAAGTGTTTGAAAATATTAAGTGATACATAAATTCTTTTACGATTTTTTAAAGATTTGATAGAGGAGGAAGCTTATTTCTTTGTGGGCTTATTTTGTGCCACTTTTTCAATTAACTGGCGCACTTTACACATCTTTTGACTAATGATACACTTTGTGTATCTTTTCAATTTTAGGTGGCGAACATTGCACATTTTTTCAATATTGGGCTCATTTTATGCCTCTTTTTCATTTGATTAGTGCGCTTTGCGCATCTTTTATAAGCTTCCTTTCTTTCAAAACATCTAAAAGACTCTCTGTTGTGAGAATATTTTCCAGATGTAAGAGAGGAGGGGAAGACTCACTATCTTAGATAAGGAACAATAATCCACAAAATAGAATCATTCTCATATGATAAATGCAATCACTTGATTAAGAAAACCTGAGAGTGACTCAATAATTTGGAACACCATTCATATGAGATAGATTACTATAGCAAGATAAAAGGATCTCTATTTCAATGTCTAGCCTTTTCAATTTTGAAAATGATTTTGATTAAAAAAGAAAAAATACCCCATTAAAGGAGTTAGAGGAAGAGAAACAATCATCAAAGTTTCTTCTTTTTAACTATTTCATAGGAGTCAATCACTGCTTACAATCTTCCAAACAAAAATAATACAAAACTCTTAGTCAGAAATCTAGTTTATCAACAGTAGTGAGCAGTGATCTAATTCTAAAGAGACTAAATAGTAAATAAAAAATAAGTAAGCAATTATAAAAAGGAAATACTCAAATCGGGAAATTAATAAATTAAAACAAAAAAAATTAGCAAAGAATAAAAATTAAATAGGAAATAGATAATCAAATCAAACACAAACACAATGACAACTAAAAAACATAAACTTCAGAAATCAGTCATCATAAAATTCATGCATTTATGTCAATCACACCCAATCTGGTCCTCAAAATGTTGAATGAGCCAAAGGCCAGTAGTTTAGTAAAGATATCAACCAGTTGGTTTTCAGTTGCTACATGGTGTAGCTCAATGTCCCTTTTTGTAACATGGTCCCTAATGAAGTGATGCCTTATGTCAAAGTGTTTGGTTCTTGAATGTTGGATAGGATTCTTAGAGATGTAGATGGCACTAGTATTATCACATAGAACTAAGATTATGCCAGCAGGTAATCCTAAATATAAGATTAATTGCTTCAACTACAGGACTTGGGCCACACAACTTCCTAAGGCAATGTACTCAGCTTCAGTAGTGGAAAGTGCAATAAAGTTTTATTTTCTACTGGACCAGGGGACTAAACATTGTCCTATAAATTGGCAAGTTCCAGAAGTGCTCTTTCTATCCACCCTACATCTTGCAAAATTAGAATCAGAATATCCAATAATCTCAAAAGAAGTGTTGTGCCTAGGATACCAAATTTCTAAGTTTTGAGTCCCTAAGAGATATCTAAGGATTCTCTTAATAGCAGTCAGGTGGGATTCCTTAGGATTAGCTTGAAATCTAGCACAAATATAAACACTAAACAAGATATTACGTCGACTAGCAGTCAGGTAAAGTAGTTACCTAATTATTCCTTTATACTTCTTCTGATCAACAAATTTTCCATTTGAATCCTTATCTAACTGAATAGTGGAGCTCATGGGAGTGTTGATTGGCTTGGCTTTGTCCATTTCATATTTCTTCAAGATGTCCTTCATGTATTTTGATTAATTAAGAAAGGTTCCATCATCCATTTACCTTATGCTAAACCCCAAAAAGTAGGACAATTCTCCCATCATACTCATCTCAAACTCTTTACTCATTATCTTAGAAAAGTTATCATATAAGTTTTTATCAAAAGATCTAAAAAGTATATCATTAACATAGATCTTGATAATGAGTAAATCATCTCCTACTTTCCTTAGAAAAAGGGTGGTGTCTACGCTCCCCTTAACAAACTCTCTTTCTAATAGGAATGTGCTCAGCCTCTCACACTAAGCTCTAGGTACCTATTTCAATCCATATAAGGCCTTTTTTTAATTTGTAAACATAATTAGAATATTGGAAACTCTCAAAACCTAGGGGTTGTTCTATAAAGACATCTTCTTTTATTACCCCATTTAAAAAGGAACTCTTGATATATATTTAAAAAAGCTTAAATCCCTTATAAAAGGTAAAGGCTAGTAGCACTCTAATGGATTCCAATTTAGCTACAGGGGCAAAGGTCTCCTCAAAATTAATCCCTTCTATTTAGTTGTATCCCTTAGCCACCAATTTTTCCTTACTCCTAACCACCACGGCAGAATCATTCATTTTATTCTCAAAGACCCATTTGGTTCCCACTACACTTTGATTCTCAGGTCTTTCTACTAACTCTCAAACATCATTCCTTACAAATTAGTTCAATTCCTTTTGGCATAGCTAGGATCTAAAATTCATCAGAAAGGGCTTGATTGATGTTGGTGGGTTCAGTCATTGAGATAAAGGTAGAATGGTTTACTTCCTTTCTAAGTCAATGCCTAGTTCTAACACCTTCAAAAGGGTCTCCTAAGATCCATTCTTTAGGTTGACTTGAAGAATATGTCCAATCTCTAAGCAAAGTGTTTTGAGGTTCTACCCTTTCCTCCAGGTTTGTATTTTTAACTCCTTTGGTAATCTCTCCTGCTTCCACTTCTTCCTCAACTCTCAACTCCTTAACATCAAATTCATTAAATACTACATGAGTAGTCTCCTCCACCACCAAAGTTTTCTTATTAAACACCCTAAAGGATTTCCCCACACTAGAATATCCTTAGAACACTCCTTCATAAGATTTTGGGTCAAATTTTCCTAAGGATGATATCCCATTATTAAGGATGAAAACTTTACATCCAAAGATATGGAGGTGAGAAAGGTTTAGGGTTCTACCTTTAATAATCTCATAGGGTGTCTTATTCAGTTTGGATCTAACATTCACCCTATTCAACATATAACAGACTGTGTTCACCACTTCTGCCAAAAAATACTTTGGAAGTGAATACTCAGCAAGCATGGCTCTAGCGGCTTCCACCAAGGTTTTGTTCTTCCTTTTAGCTACCCCATTCTGCTGAGGGGTCCTGGAGATGAAAAGTTGTGGCTAATCCCTTTCTCTTCACAGAATGTTCCAAATCTAACATTTTCAAACTCTCCACCATGATCACTATGAATAGGCAAGATCTCACAACCTAACTTCTTTTGAATCTAAGTGGAGAAGGATTTAAATTCATTAAATGACTAAATTTTGTGTGACAAAAATCTAATCCAAGTGAACCTCAAGTAGTCATCAATAATCAAAAATTCATAGACTTTTCCCCCTAAGCTGGCAGTGCTAATGGGTCCAAAGAGATCCATGTGAAGGACTTCTAAAGGTCTAGAGGTGCTGATGTCCTTAATGGAGTTGAAAGAGGATTGGACTTGTTTCCCTAGTTGACAGGCATTACACAGGTGATCCTTAGTGAACTTAAGGTTAGGGACACCTCTAAGTATGTCCTTTTGGGTGACTCTTCTAAGGATTTTCATACTGGCATGACATAATCTTCGGTGCCACAACCAAGACTCATCAGCAGTAATTTTTAAGCAAGATAAAGCAGCACATTCAATGTTATTTAAATTAAGCATATAGATGTTGTTCATCCTCTTGCCCTGCAAAATAATGTTATTATTTAAGCTGATAATACAAGAGTTTGCTAGGAACTTGATGCTAAATCCTTTATCATAGAGTTGACTAATGCTGAGTAAGTTGTGTTTCAATTTATCTAAAAGCAAAACATTTTCAATCAAAAGGTTCTTGGAGTTTCTAATTATACCTGTGCCCACCACTTTCATGGTTGTGTTGTCTTCAAGAGTGACCTTGCCTCTAGCCCTGACCTCCAGTGAAATGAATCATTTTACATCTCTAGTCATATGTCTTGAACATCTGTTGTTCAGGTACCACATGCTCTCACGAGGTCTTGTGTGAGAGAAATCCTACAAAATCATCAAATATCAGATTTAGGAACCCAAATAAGTTTGGGTTCCTTCTTATGGAAAGAAGAATGTAATGCATGTATGCTATGCTTTGAATCATGCAATTTGGGCCTCCACACCTAATATGTACTATGATAAATAGTACAAGTGTGAGAGATGTTATAACATGCCACAAGAGAAACATCTAATGCTAGGAAAAGGGTTAACTAATCTATGTGGGTGATAGTGCTTCTTGCTAGGTTTGGATGATACATGCTTTATCATTTTGAATGAGATTCTTCAAGTGATGGAGATTTATAAAATTGTGCAAATATAGGGGGTGTTTCATTATTCTCCAATGCATTAATTTTTACAATTAAAAATTTATTTTCCTTTTTGAGACTTGCAATTTCAAATTTCAAATAATGTTCACTACTATATAAATCAGATGCATGAGTTTCTAATTCCTTAAATACAACTTCTAATTCAACATGCGATGTTTTTAATGAATCATGCTTAATAATCAAATCAGAATGCTTTTTATTCAACTCATCAAATTCAAGTAATGACATGTGATTGCTATCAAGTGTAGAATGATCCTTAAGTAACACTTCATACTCTTTTTGTAGATTCAAGAGTTCCAATTTCAAACTAGCATGAGTTTTCTTAAATTTTCTATATGACAAATGAATTTTTTTTAAACATCAAGTAATTGATTGTAGCTCAGTTCACATACCTCTTCTGGTTCAGACTGACCCAGATGTTCCTCCGCCAGCAGACACAAGTTTGTAGTCTCCTCTTTAGCTTCAGTCTCAAAAGAGTCAGATGCTGAATCTGCCCAGAAAGCCTTTTGAATCTGCTTCTTATCCTTCCTAAACTTGGGTTTATCCTCATCCTTCTCCTTGCTTGGTTGAGCCTTAAGTGTAGGATAATCGGCTTTTATATGTCCTAGCTTCCTACATTCAAAGCAAATTATATCAGAAGAACCTTTAAAACTTTTGCTAGACTTACCTTTGTTCCACTTCTGATAGTTCTTGTACTTTTTCCTTAGAAAGCTTTTGAATTGCCTAGTGATTAAGGCAACATCATCACTTTCAGACTCAAAAGAATCAAAATCAGTATCATTAGCCTTCAGTGTCACAGTTTTCTCCTTCTTCCTCTCAATTGCATCAAGTTGTCTTTGGTTCACTTCTTACTCATAAGCAATGAGTGATCCAAGTAAGTTATCAATAGAATAAGTATTCAAATCCTTGAATTTAGTAATTACATTTATCTTGGCATCATAAGAAGAAGACAAACATCTCAGAATTTTGTTCACTTTTTTATAGTTAGTGAGTTCTCTTCCTAAAGTATATAGAGAGGTGACAATTTGAGTAAACCTAGTATACATTTCAGATATTGATTCACTAGATTTCATGCGAAAGAATTTATAGTCGTGAAGTAAGATGTTCAAGCTAGATTTCTTAACTTTATATGTACCTTCATAAGTGATGCTTAATCTATCCCAGATTTCTTTACCAGTAGTGCAAGTTGAGACATGCATGTAATCCTCATATTTCAGTACACAGAAAAAATAATTCAAGCATTTTACTTTCAGTTGTGTTAAGTCCCTATCATCATGTGTCAATTCAGTAAAAAGAAGTTTAGTTTTCACACCATTAATAAGTCTAAATGGTGCATCATTACCATCTTTAACAAGCATCCACATACAATAATCAATTAATTGTAAAAAAGTGGACATGCAAGTTTTCCAGAAATCAAATGGTATGTTATCAAACAACAGTGGATGAGTAATGGAATAGCCTTCAGCGGTGTTTCTATTTCCAAAGTTAGCCATGGATCAAATTCAAAAGTTTTTCAAAACTTGATTTTATGAATCCCGCTCTGATACCAGTTGAAAGTTCGGGAGGGGATTAAACCCTAAAGAACTAGTCCCGAGGCTAACTAAGAGAGAGGGTGAATTGGTTATTTTAAAAATTCTTATGCAAAATAGAGATTTTGAAAAATCTTTTTGAATGTTTTAAAATAATTATAATTTAGCGATGATGTGAAGAAGTGTAACGAAGCAAGACAGCAAATTCAATCACATGATCATTAACAGAGAAGTAAAGTATAGAAAATAATTAGAAAGAACACACTAGATTTTATAGTGGTTCAGTCAACTTGACCTACGTCCACTCCCTAGAGCCTCCCCTCTAGGTATTGCACAAAAACTCAATGACTCTCCTTGTGCTCCTACAGCAAGGCAGAGAAGCCCTTACAAAAATCCTTTTCAACAACCCAGTGAGGCAGAGAACCTAGACTCCTTTTGCTTCCTTCTGAAGTAGGCAGAGAAGCTTACCTCCTTTCACTTCTTTTTGAAGCAGGTAGAGAACCTTGATCCTCTTGCAGATAATCCTTCCACAAAGATACAAAGGATAAGAGATGACGACCGAAGAAGATGACTCAGATCCTTGCTTTGAGCAACCTTTGTGAAAATCTCACAAACTCCCCCTCACAAGATCTTCTCTCTCTCTCCCAAGCTCTCTCTCTCTCTCTGCTTCTTAAAGCTCTCTCAGGAAAGGATAGCGCCAAAAAGATCTCAAAAGTAGAATGAAAGAGATGTTAAATAGGAGGGCTTAAAAATTGCACTAAATTTTAACTAGCCATCAAATATCATCCAGAATGATCCTTCGATCGTCCTGTATGATCAGTGTAAATCATACCCTTTTGGGCCTGGACGATCAGGTTCTTCTAGATGATCAGAAGACAAATTTATTCTATCATCTGAGATGATTCTGCGATTGTTTAGGATGATTAGTTCAAATCAAGAATATCATCCAGAAGATAGTTCAGGATGTCCAGGAGAAAAGCTTGGATGATCTAAAGAAAATGACTTGATCGTCAAAGATGTTAAGTATATCATCCTATACGATTAGTTCAAAATTGCCTAAAATTATCTTGCACATTATTCGGGTCGTACAGACAAACCATGCTAGATGATGTTAAAATGACCTAATCTTTTGGAATGACATTGATATCATCCCATAAAATTAGTTCAAAATTGGGAATATCATCCAGAGGATTGTTCGGGTCATCCAGGCAAAATACACTAGACAATTAGGATTTTCAATTGATCATCCAGGATGATCTTACGATCATCTAGGATGATATGATTGAATTAATCTAACCTTAATTACTTTCCTTAATCACTAGACTAATTTAGGCATGATTATAATGGATCATCCAGGATGATACACGTATCGTCCGGGATGATTAGACCAAAATTCTAAAAATAAAAAACTTGCCTAACTTGGTCTAGCGACTGAGATTTTCTGATTTAAGCATATCATCCTGTATGATGAGTATATTATCTAGGATGATCTTCTTAATCAGACCGACTTAATATGGTTTCTATTTTAATGGATTGTCCAAGATGATATGAAACTCGTCTAGAACTATTTAAAGAAAATTTGAACAGAAACTCTAACTCACTAAAACTCTCCCCCTGAGTGTGTGTGTAAGGTTACTTAGCTTGGGGATCCGTTATATTACACTTGACTCAAGAAAATTGAAAAAGTACATTAAACCTAAAATACACATAGAATGACTCAATCTTGAGCTGGTTTAAATTATAACTGATCCTGTGAACCTGAAAGATTAGACACTAAAAAAGAAATAAAAATATTTTTTATCATCAAAATCATAGTTCTTTGATCTAGATTCACAATATTATGACCTCCTAAAACTTTTACTTGCCTTAGAGGTTCATCATCATCTTCCACTTCAAGAGTGAGGTATACCTCATGGGAGCCTCCATTCCGTTATAAGTAGTGGAAGGCTTAGTAATGCCAACCACCATAGTTAGCAAGTTAGCAAACTCTAATGCACCCCAGAATCAATCTTAACTCTTTTTGTATGGGAAGACTATATATAATAGTTAAGGATATTATAAAAATATGGCAGTAACTCTTCATTTACTTCCTTGTTATATATTTGATAGTCACAAATAATTCTTTATCATCCTATCATCCTCTTCTTTGCTTGCTTATCAAAGGGTCAAGTGAAGCAAGAAACTAAATGTATACTTATATACGGCTTCACAAGTATTTAGTAGGTAATTGATTGGTTACAAAGTGAAGTCACACATTTGATTGAACAAGTTAAAATTTGAAAAAGATTAATTTTCTTTGGGAGAATTTAATTTCTAGAATTTTTGCTTTGAAGTTAAGCACATCATTATGAATGATATATTTCCTCAGAAAGAAAAAACATCATTCCCTAATAGGTTCAGATTATAAAATTTTGAATTCATTCTAATTATCATGGTGAAATACATGGAAGAACAACATATGATCTTAGAGGGGTCAAAATGATGTTTGATTCAGTGTTTGACTATAAGAATCTGAATAAGGGATCGTTAATTTTATAATTAAAGTAATGATAATAAAATGATATATCTTCCCAAGGAAAGAAGATATCGTTTATTATCAATCATTTAAATAAGACGATAATGATTATTGACCTTAATTTTTTTAAAGATAATTCATTAAATCTTAAAAACTTGATTTGCAAAATTTGACCTGGGTTCTAAATCTCCAAGGAGCATAAGCAGTCATAGTTAATTATATCATAAGAAACCAGAGTTTCGTATAAAAACTCTTTATTAAAATCATGGTAGAAATTTTATTTAGAGCTTCTCAAGGATCAATATCAAAGGATTAAAATTGGAATTTTAAATGGAAATAGATCAAAATTAAACACTTATTTTTGAAGGTCAAAGGAGGAGAGATAAGAGGTGTCTTGATATTCTGAAATACTTCAGAAACACCCCAATCTATCCTATATGTTGGGCTTTAAATTTTAATTTGAGGAGATGTTATAATTTGAGTTGATCAATTTATTAGAATATCCATATTAGATTGCCAGAAAGTGGGGACTTATGATTTTGAGTATACCTTGAATCCTGAGTCTAATTTGGGCACTAAATAATAATAGCTCAAGCTTAATTAATGTAGTACAAAACTTGGGCTTAGTAGCCTAGATTAGGGAGCCAGCTAACCACTTAGGAGATTTAAAACCATATATCCGGTCTTTTCTCATTGATTGGTAAAATTGTTAATTAAAGTTTTGAGGAGTTGGGGCTAACATCTAGAGCAGATCCTAATTAGCCCCTTTACTTATATAGGGTGATATGAAGCTTGAAATAACATGCAATTAAATTTTTAACTCTTCTAAATTTATTTCTAATGTAATGTATGATAATTGACTTAATGAAATGCATAAATTGATATGAAGCAATTTCAAAAAAAAAAGCTTAAAAAGATATTTTAACCGAGAGATCTGCTTACTTCTTAAAATCATAGAGTTTCTATGTTGATTTAAAAATTTTAATTTAACTAAAGTAAAAGAATCTTTTTTAGCGTACCCTTACATGCCTCTGATGGAATCCAAGCTAAATCAAAAATTGACATGCAAGAAATAAAGCTAGAAAAACATGCCATTTATACTATGCAATCTATCTAAATAAATCACATCAAATTTATTAAATTAAATTCAAAGTTCATGTGGAAAGTGCCACTAAATAGTATAACCTAGGGTCTATAGAAATTAAAAGTGGCTGGGTACCACTAATAACCCAGATTCTACTCCTAAGACACAAGTGACTTTGAGAATGGGATCTTCTTGGTCTTCACTTCTTCATCCTTCTACGAGCTCCTTGGATTTTTAGGGTTCAGATGTACAAATGAAAGAAACTACCCCTTAAAGGGGTGTTTTCTTTTCTCTTTGGATATTTGAAAGCATCTTAACATGAATTTCCAAATGCATGGGAACTCGTCCCTAAGGGATGTTACCTTTCTCTTTAAATTTCAGGTTAGAATACTACTATCCCATCTCAGTTAATTACAACTCAAACACATCAAATTACATAGAAGTGAAATTAAAAATCTAGACTCAAGCACCACCTGTAAGGTTATCCTAAATAATCAATAGTTAAATCAACATCCTAAGAAGTTATATATATTAAAATACTTAAAACTTAATCATGTTTACACTTGGCCATGCTCTTTTTAATTTAAAGGGGGACTTGGCATGCATAGCACCTATAAAAAATTTATTAATTTTAAAGCTTTAATTTATGCCCCCTTTATTTTTATAGCCCTGTACGAGCATGACCAGTCACCTACAGAAAATTATGTGACCAATCCAGATCATTCCTAACCTAATGAATAATCTAACGCCCATCAAATCAATTTAATGATTGCATTTAAATTTAAATAAATAGTATATAAAGAAGTTATATCAACCAACATGTAGTGAAAACTCAAAAAACCATGGCACACAATAACAGAAAAGTAAAATACAGGCCTAGCCTAAAACTAGAGGTTATATTCCTCAAAAAATATCTAAATTATGTGAAGAAGGCTATGTGGCTTGAATATATCCTATGCTGGGTAATTTGATAAAGTTATTTGAAGTTTTGATTAGTTGAAAGGCTTAAGAGATTTTTTAGATTTGAATTAAATATTAAAGAATTAAAGTTAATTTTAAGATGTTTTTTTAAGTGTTAATTAATTACTACCTTTATTTACACTAGGGCCATAATGTTTAAAGTTTTACACTCCAATGAATCTATTCGTGGCATTATCAAAGTGGGCTCGAGGAACCAGGCCACCTTAGGACACTTAACCCCATAGCTCAAGGTAGTCCATCCTAAAAAATTTCATCTTTGGAGTGCTTGTTGTGTATTAAAGGGCCGATTGATTAATTTTATTAATCAAGTTATTATTTTTTGGATTTTTGATTAATTAATGATTTTTTAGAATTATTTAATATATTAAATTAAAGGGTCAGATTTTGATATTTTTCCTAAAAACTAGACCTTAAGAAAGGTAATTAGACTCTAAGTTTGCAAGATTTGGATTTTTCTATATTTAGTTATAAATTTTTAAAGTTTTGATTTGATTTTGAGCTACGATTGACCACATTTTATTTTGAATTATTTCTAGTAGTTTAATATTTTTAATAAATATTAGACCCCAAACGGAGTCTAGTTACTTTGAGTTTTCTCAATTTAGAATTTTTTGGGACTAGTTATGAATTTTAGAAATTTGGCCATTTAATTAAATTATTTAATTGATTTAATTAAAGGGCTTTTAGTAATTTGAATCTAAATTGATTCCAAGCTTCTTGAAATAACACTCGAAGGTCAGTAACAACCTAGAGAGAGTTATAAAGTGTTTGAGATTTTTTTTGGAATTTTTAATTATTTTTAATTAATTAAATTAATTAAATACTAATTTTCCTTTAAAATATATATTAAACTCTAAATTGAGGTCCTGTAAAAGGGCTTTTAATTTTCTTAAGTTGAGGGTTGAATTCTGGTCAGTTTGATGTGTTATTGGTAATTTTTAGATTTAAATTTGATTTATTATAATTTTTTGAATTTTTTAGGTTTATTAAAGGGCTGAATTTTGACTTAGCTAATTTTCTAACGTAATGGTTTCCAAATTCAGTAAAATTTGAACTTAAGGTGTAAAATTACACTATATTTAATGCTGCTAAGTTTCATCTCTATTGGATGTGTTTAGAATTTCCTAGGAATTTTTGAAGTTAATTAGACCTTGTCCTTAATTATTTTTCCTAGGTGTCACTAGTGTTCCATTAGATTTGAATTATGGTCATTTAACCCTAGCATATAAGCAAGCATACCATAGCAATTAGATAGCTTAACTCTACCAATTTGGAGAGTTATGAATTTTTAAAATTTTGGATTCAAAATGAACCCATTACTTTGTAAATTCGCATCATATCAATCCACTAAGCATCTAGACCTAAGAAAAATGCACTGAACGCCTAAGATGCTCAAATATTGTTTACCAAAATTTGGGTCAAATTTGACCATTGGATTATGAGAAAATTTATAAAATTAAATTTTAAACAAACTTAAATAACTCATAATCCAGTCATCAAATTGACATGAAATCAATTTTATTAAATATTAGGGCTCAAGTCCTTTCAAATTACACCAAAAACTTGCAATTTAGTGAAAAATTAGAATTTCTTTGAATTTTTTAATTTCTAGCTATTTAATTAATTTTTTTAAATCAATTTAAGTCAGATCGGGTGCCAATGTTGGCAATTGCACATGTGGCGTGCCGCCACCATATCACTTAATCTAACTCAGCTATGATCTCGATCGTTGGATCAGAACTGCAAAAAATAGATGGCTGAGATTTTGCTATGTGGGCAAACCCGATTAAAATGAAGGGCGTTCAAGTCCTGCGGCTATCCGCGATTATGCTCTAAGAGATGTGGCAGCATATGGACCATCCGATCATGCTAAACATGAAATCGGATGGTTTTAATCGAACCGGATCAATTTAGTCCAAATGAGCTGAAATTTGAAATAGCCATAACTTGAAAAATACTTGTCCAAATCTAGTGAAATATGAAACATAGATTTATGGTAGCCTAATCTTCTAATGCCAGGAGTTTGAAGGCTCCATGCATTGTAGATTTGCTACAGTTTCAAATCTAAATTTTAACTTAACATAAAAATAAAATATAATCTAGCTAGTGAATTTTTGATTTCTTAGGCTCCATTTACTCCTGGAGTGTCCTCTACAACTTTAATGAAGACCCCAAGACCTGGTTCTGGCTGGATTGAAAGTTCTATTGAAAAGTCTCTTCTCTCTCTCTAGATCCCTCTCTCTTCACTAATGGGGGATTTGGAGGCTGGGATTTGATGGAGAAAGGATTGGGGAGACTTCGAGAAGGGTTGGAGGAACTTAAGGAAAGGTTTGAAGGGTTTTAGGCTGCTGGAGATAGCTGAGAGAGTGTTGGAGATTAAATGATGCTTATTTTGAGGGTTTTGGCTAATTAAAATGACCCCAAGCCCATTTAATGGATGGGATTCATTTGGAAGCATTCCCTGATGCTTGACACTTGGCTTAGGGTTAAAGCTAGGAGAAAGGACCAAGCAAGGACATGACATGGAAAGGTGATTTTAGCTTGTTGTGAGCATATGGGGCCAAATGGCTTTGTTAAAGCCTAATCTATAGCTTAAAGCTAGCTTAAGAACATTCCAGAGAATGTTTAGATGGCCAGAGAAGTTCAGAATAGAATGGGATAGTCATTTGAGATTGTTTGACCATACTTAAAGCCATTTAAACTCCTTATTAACTGTTTGATTGGTAAAATAGCCAACCTAGGTTTAGGTGGACATGGGGAGGGTCTTGAGCTAGTTCGATTGATTTAAAAAATGGTTTGAAGTTAAAGGTTTAGGATTTTAATGCATGTATATGAATGGGAAAGAGTTTGTCCAAGTCAAAATAGGTTGACTTAGTCCAAGAAATTATGACTTGACTCATCCTGAGCTTAGACACATTCAAGAGATGATATGAGATTGGATTGAAAGCTTGATAGGATTTTGATTAAATGTATATAGTGATTTGACCAAAACATAAAAGTTTGACTAAGCTTGACATGTTGACTTAGTCAAACTAAACAAAGTTCAACCAATGCTGAGTTTGAAAGCACTTAAACCATGGATTGAAATGCCTTTGAGGATTTGATAGGGTTTGAATGCATTTGGGAGTTAATTCAAAGTAAAAGTAGGTTTAGGTTTAGTCTAGTCAACCTAGGTTGACTTGGTCCACCAGGTCGACCTAGGGTTAGGGTTTGGGCTCAACAAGTTTGATTTAATCAATGGAGTCTCGTAGAGATGGTTATAAGGGTTAGAATAGTTATTTGGGTCAAATTGACCATTTAGACCCTTAAGGAGTTATTTGGTCAACCTAGATTGACTTCATCAACTAGGTTGACTCAAGGCTAGTGTTTGAGTCTACTGTAATTCTAATGGTGATTTTTTTAGGAGAAACCCACATATGGGTCCTACGCATTAAGTAAAAAGAAAGATTACAATGTCCTTAGAGGGGACCTTCAGCTCACTACTGCTCGACTGAGCTACAAAAAAAGTCAAAGAAAAACCTAAGAGATGATGGTCCCCTATACTACAACATACAAAAATCCATAATAACAGTCTAGGGCTACAAATAGAAAGCTCCCAAAAATGGAAGGCCATAAAGTAGACTTTCAGCACGCACTTCCTGCAAAAACTAGTCAACTTATCAACAAAATCTTTAGTCCATAGAACCTGCAAGAAGTAAAGAATGCAAAGATAAAACAAGCAAAGCAACACATGATTGTAACTATGTAAAATTTGAGTACAATTAGACATAAACAAAATATAGGTGTAGAGCACCCCTTCAGCATCACTGAAGAATAACCTGAACCAAAATAAGAGTATAAATGTAGTGTGATTATCCATAATTAAAATCCAAGCTATAGCAACAACATTATAGGCAGTATCAGGATCAGATGGAAGTCACCCATCTAGAAGGAAGAAAATCCAACCAATAGTCCTCCACATCAAGTACGCAACACAAATCCAATGGACAACCAGCCACGATTTCCAATCCCACCAACCAAAGGTGCTATTAATATCAATATAACACACCCTAACATTTAAAAAATGATTGAAACAAACATCAAAGTTAACAGCCAAAGTGATCCAAATAGTTGTAGCAGTCCACTACAGCAAACAACCAACACAGAGCCAAGAGACAATCAACCAAGACTCCGAATCCCACCAAATAAAGATGCATTTAATATCAATATCTCTCACCCTAATAGTAAAATAAAGATTAAAACAACCGTCATCCAAAGAGCAATCAGCATAGCAGCCACAATCCCTAATAAAAACATCTCTCAAAATAGTATAGATAGACCACAAGGAGGAAAACCAATCCAAAAAATTAGATATGGAAATAGTTGGGTTAGTAGAGCTCAGGAAAGTAGTAACTGTAGCGTTATCATGATGAGATCCCAAATGCCACTCCATTCTCCTCCCCAACACATTCTTGCATTCCCAAAACATGCATAGGATGATGACATGGAAACAACATACTAGCAAATGGTGAGAACATCCATGATAACAATCGCAGCTTTATAAACTCCAGGCCACATACCTAGAAATCCAAAAAAACTAACATAAAGAATGATAAGATCATTAAGCAGTAGGAAATTCCAGCCACACCAAAAGGACCACTCACAATCCAAACTAGTATGACCATCTATAGAACCAACAGACTTTAACATAAGGTTAAGGATCAAACACTTCTTCTGAATTAAGTAAACCCAGGGATAAGAAGAGCAACAATTGAGACTCAAATCAGGATACCAACAGATCCAACCATAGCTCAAACCCAAACCATTAATACCGATTGCATCTCTAAAATCTGACACATGAAGAATAGGTAATAATTGCATTTCACTAAGATCAAAACCAATACATGAATAAGAATTTAAG
Source organism: Dendrobium chrysotoxum (assembly GCA_019925795.1). Lineage (NCBI taxonomy): Eukaryota > Viridiplantae > Streptophyta > Magnoliopsida > Asparagales > Orchidaceae > Dendrobium > Dendrobium chrysotoxum. The sequence continues at coordinate 7,503,512 of CM034304.1, read as the reverse complement.
ACAGCCAACTAGTGCACAAATAAGATCTTTTTTCCATCAAAATAGAAACCCTTCCAGCCACAGCAAATGATAAACAAAAGGTAATGGTTCAACCGAAGAGTATGGTAGCACAAAACATCAGGAAAAAATCTCTGCCAAATGAAAAACAAGTAATAAAGTATGAATCACCAAAAACTACAACAGAAAAAATAACATAAAAAATATCAACCCAACAACTAAAATTAGAAGATAGGAAACTAAACAGCAACCCCCAAAGAAAAAAGCAATCTAATTAAAATGAATATAAGGGAGGCTAATACGATCTAATCTAGCCAACCCTTTAATCTCCTTAGGTAGAGAAAGCTCAAAAAATTCAATGAAACCCAATAAAGTGCACCCAGTTTAGCAAGGGAATCAGTAACAGCATTACTTTCCCGCATAATATGAGTAATAGAATAAGTAATAAAGGAAAACAAATGTTTAATATCTCTTAATATATAAAAATTATCAAAGTTGGAAGAATGGTTGCCATCAAGATCATAAATCAAGAGCATAGGATCCACTTCTATCCAAATATTAGTGATGCCTAAGGAAATACAAAGTTGAATACAATAAAGAAGACTCTCCATTTCAGCTTTAATCGCAATTTTAGTAGTAGAATGACCTGTAAAGCAACAATCACATAACCATTACAATCCCTAATAGTACAACCATAACCAGCATTTGAATTATTCCAAGAACCAACAATATTAAGCTTAAAACAACCCTCAAAAGGTTTCTTCCGATAAATAATTCTGTCTTTTAAACCAACAGAATGAGAATGAAAATTCAAACAAACTCCTAGAAAATATGGAGATAACCTTTAAAGGTTTCAACCTCAACTAAATTAGCAACATGTAGCTGATAAATTTTATTCTTAAGTTTAGAAATAACACTAAAGGCATTCATTTTAATTCCCTCATGCTTAGACTTATTTCTACTACTCCATAAAAACCAACAAGTAATGACAGGGGGGATATTTCTAATATGACCTTTAACATGAATGAACCAATCTTTAAGATGATTGACAACAGAGTTATACCAAGTAGTAGAATGCATATTAAACACATTACGAATGTGCATGCAAACTTTCATGGTAATCGAACACTGAATGAACCATGATTCATATTCTCAATATGATAATAACATTGACATTTAGAGACAATGTAAAAACCATTCCATAATAAAATAGAGTCCAAAGGTAAGTAATTGTGCAAAATTCTCCATAAGAGAAAAGAGTAAGAGGGAGGTATGCTAACATCCCAGAAAGTTAAATAAAAAGAATCTTTAGGAAGCACATGCCTAATAGAGTTCTAGACCTATTTAATATTAAACTTACCATCACTAGAAAGATTAAACAAAATGCAATTCTCATTATCCAAATGAATGGAAAAATTGAGAATTAACTGGATAATAAAATCAGGCACAAAATTAGTAAGTAAATCAATATTCCAACAACCATTAATAATAAAATCTTTGACTTTGCAAGCAAAAGTAGAATGAGTGTTTAAAAGATTATCAATAGAAAAATCACCCAACCATTTATTTTGCCAAAAGAAAATATTGCCAGATCCCAAACCCCATTAAATAAACTATTCAGCTTCCCACTTAATATCACATAAACTTTTCCAGTTAAAAGAATCACCTTGTTTGAAAGTATAAATCAGAGGATGTTTCCCAACACAATACTTAGAAACCATGAACTTGGCCCACAAACTCTTCTTAGCTCTAAAAGCAAACCACAATTTATGCAAATAGGTTTTGGTCATATCTGTGAAAGTTTTAAAACCTAATATCCCTTCATCAATGGCCCTGAGCAATTATTCCAAGAACCCCAAATAATAGCACCTTTACCATTTTTGGACCCCTAAAGAAATTCATTAAATAAAATCTCCATTCTACTACAAACATTTAAAGTAGGGCACATAGTATAAAACAAGTAAATAGGAATGGAGCAAAGAACATGTTTAATAAGAACAAACCTACCACCAAAAGAAAGGAAATTAAAAGCCCACGAAGAAAGTTTCTAGTGGATAGTAGTGAAAATGTCATCAAATAAATGAAAACATTTTTTACCCTTAAAAAAAGAGGTACCTAAATACTTTAACGGCAAATTTCTGTTTATTAAACCAAATTTTCTTTCAATACTAGTAATCCTAGAATGAGATATAGAATTCGCATGAATAAAATAACTCTTGGAGGTGTTAAATATCAAACCATTAGCATGCTGAAACTTTTTAAGAAAATTGAAAAGAAAATAAAGCATTTTAATAGAACCATTAGAGAAAATATAAAATCATCCGCAAAGGTCAAATGAGAAATAGGAAAACCCCCAGCCATTCTAAACTACAAATCAGGATGTATTCTAAAATGATTATTAATACCCCACGAAAAGAATTCCACAGCAATAGTGAAAAGTGAGAGATAAAGGATCCACTTGTCTAAGACCATGAGAAGATTTGAAATATCTATGGGACTTTCCATTTATCAAAATAGAAAAGAAACAATTCTTAATACTATTCTTGATCAGATTAATGAAATGCATGCTGAAGCCAAAAAGCTTTAAAATTGTATAAAGAAATTCCCAATTAATATTATTATAAGCTTTAGTAATATCAACTTTAAAAATTATATTGCCACCACTAACCTTAGCATTGAAATCATGAACTAATTCTTGAGCAAGTAAAATATTATCAAATATAGATCTACCTTTAACAAATCCCATTTGTTCCAAAGAAATAATTTTAGGAAGAATCAAAGCAAGCCTACCATAAAAATTTTGGCAATAAGTTTATTTAAAAAAGTACATAAACTAATTGGATGATAGTCATTCCAAAAATTAATGGCACTAAATTTAGCAATTAAAGCTATAGAAGTAAAAGTAAAAATTTTAGGTGATGGATTTACCATAAAGAAATAAATAATAGCATTAACAATGTCTTCTTTAATAATTTACCAAGTCTTCTGAAAAAATTTAGTGAAACCATCAGATCCAGTGACAGAATCATAGCTTATCTCTTTCAAAGTTTTCCAAAATTCCTTCTCGAAAGGTTTCTTAATCAACAAAAAATTATCCTCCTCCAAAACAAGATAAAAAATAAATGAATAATAAATGTTAAAATTTGGATTAAAATGTTTGTTGAAAGCTTTCTCAAAGTAATCAATACCCAATGCTAAAATTACATCAGGTTTTTCAATGACAAAACCATCAGGAGAATTGATCTAATGGATTTGCCTACTCACTTTGTTGTGGTTGGCAATGTTATGAAAAAAGTTAGTATTGTGATCACCTTCAGCAAAGAATTTTGAAGAAGCTTTTTGCCTCCAATAAGCTTCTTTTTCCTGGAGTTTGTATAAAATATTCATAGCTTCATTAAGGATGGACAAGTTCTCAAAAGAAGAATTCTGTATATAAGCCATATCACCATTGTCGACATCTTTTTCAGCACTCAAAATACTAGTAAAAATATTCTTAAAATGCATTTATTCCACCAGGATAATTTTTGTTTAAGTATTTTTATCACTCAAAATGGTTTTCAGGACATTAGCTTTTAACCTTGGATTTTGGTCTGGATTTCTGGGTTTGAATTAGGTTTTGGATTTAAATGTTTGAATTTGAATTATCCAAATCAATTATAACCAATTGAATGATTATCATTGATTGGAAAGGATTGAAGCTTGATTGGAGGCTAGATCAAGTGTTGATTAAAGTCTGGGTTGAGGTTTGAATTGATTTGAAGTCTAGATAGGTTTTAAGTTTGAATTGATTTGAAGTTTGGATAGATTTGAAGTTTGAATTGATCTAAAGTCTAGATTAATTTGAGATCTAGATTGATTTGAAGCTTGAATAGATTGAATAATAGATTGAATGAAGGTTAAATTGATTAAAGTCTAGGTTGAAGTCTAGATTAAGGTGTGGACTAAGTCTAGACTAAGGTTTGGATTAAGGTCTGGATTTATTAGAGCTTGAATTGATTGAATAGAATAGTTAAGGTTAGGATTAATTAAAGCTTGATTGAAGTTTAGGTTAGTGATTAGATTAAGGTCTAGATTGAGATTGAATTGAAGCTCTATATTGAATCCTAGATTGAAGTCTAGATTATTGGCACCTGGATGCTTATCAACCATAAGATCAATGGGTAGAAGTTTAGGTTGATCTTGATGATCTCATTTAAAAATGAGGTCAACAAATAAACCCCAATATATGCAGTATAATGAAGTCCTACTACACATATTGGTGTTTACCGAGTAGAAAGGTTATGTTTGGAATATTGATTCTAAGGGAAGGAAGAAATCTTACCCTAGAGAATCGATGTTGAATTAATACTAGGGTTGTGCCATGAAAGGCATACTCTACCACTAGTAGATCTAATCCTATGGGAAAGAAGCACCTGACCTTAAGGAAAAGGAGGCTTAATTCTGGAGTTTGAAATTAAGACTAGGATGGTGCGACAAAGGGCATTCTCCACCATTAGTGGATCTATTCCTAAGAAAAGAAAGCATGATGACTTGAATTTGGCCTTAAAAAATATAAAGTTGGAAGATCATGTGGGAAGAAAGGATTGCTTCCCATAGAGGATTAAATTTATATTTTGAAATTAGGATGGTGCCATAGAGGGCGTACTCCATCACTAGTAGTTCTAATCCTTAGGAAAGAAAGTATGATGACTCACATCTATCCTTATAAAAAAGAAAATTGGAAGATCATGTGGGAAGGAAGTATTACTTCCCTTAGTGGATTGGATCTGTATTTTAAAATTAGGTCGGTGCCACAAAGGAAGTTCTCCACCACTAGTGGATCAAATCCTCAGGCAAGAAAGCATGATGACTCACATCTAACCATAATGAGAAGAAAATTGGATTCTAGAATTTGAAACTAGGATGGTGCCACAAAGGGCATGTTCCATCCCTAGTGAATAATCATATGGGAAAGAAGCATTCTCTATACAGAGGATCAAAACTAGATTGAAACTAGGTTGCTGCCACAAAGGGCATGCTCCATCACTAGTGAGGTAATCCTAAGGGAAGGAAGCACCTAACCTTAAGGAAAGGAAGCCTATAGTGATTTTTAAAATTTTAGACTTGAATTTAGAGGACTATTGAATTTAATATGATTTCTTGGATTTGAGGTTAGAGAGTTTTTTGAATTTGATTTGATTTTTTTTATTTTTGAATTTTGAGAATTTTGAATTTGATTTTGAATTTGGAAAGTTTTTTTTAATTTGATTTGAGTTTTTGGTTTTGAATTTGGAGAGTTTTGAATTCAAAATTTTTGAATTTGAAGAATTTTCTTTAATGTTAAATTTGATACTCATCTGGCATACTACTTCTTAAAGAGCTGACCCAATGTTAGAAAACATTGGGTGGCATCCTTTAGAATTGATCAATTGATGCTAACTTTCCTCATAGATCATCTCTACGATAAAAAGGTCATCCATATGTTGGTTCAAACTACCCACTAATCTTTCAGTGACTATGATAGGCCTTCAAAAAATTAGGACCAAGTCTCTTACTTAGAAGGTCCTAGGTCACATTAACTTATCATGAGCTTAAACTACTGAGTCTTTATACAGCTTTAAGTTATATTGAACAGGAGGTGATGATCTGCAAGGCCCTCAAGTTCCTCCAATCAAAGTCGGACACTCTGCTTAGTTGTGATTTAATTTTGAAAACTAATGTCTAGGGATGTAAAACACATCTCTAGATAGGAAATATCTTGGACCAAGTATAGAGTGTTATTTTACAGAGTGGATTCTAAAGGAAATGATTCCTATGTGTAAGGACTCACACACATCCTCAAGAATGAGATTTGAATTTTTATCAGCAGTGGAAAATTCATTCCTTTTATTGGAAAACTTCCTCTTAACTATTTGGAACCCATTAGTATGATGTATGGGAACAAATTTAAAAGTACAGTGAAAAGTAGAGTGACTCTAGTAAATCTAGAAAGGTTTAATGATTTAGGTTTTGTTGACCCATACTAAGTTTTATAGAAACTAAACTGGTGTTCACCATTGTATATTTCTAAATTCAAATCAATTTTAAAAGGTCTAAGTTGGAGAGAGAAATTTAATCTTTTCAAATCTCTTGCATGACATTTTTTTATCTGATAGTCTGTCCATGCACGACGATAAATCTAGATTCAAGATCTTTCAAAGTCAAGTAATTAAAGGTCATTGGGTTTTTTGAGATTTCAGGAATTAAAGAAAAGGAAGCCTCTTTTTTGCCTTTGTGGCACACATTACACATCTTTTAATTTTTGGCACACTTCGTGCATCTTTTGATTTTTGATGCACTTTATGTATCTCTTGATTTTTGGCACACTTTGCACATCTTTTGATTTTTGTTGATTTTATTAAAAGGCTTCATTTCCTTTAAAACCTTAAAATGACTATTCTCTTTTTTTAATGCTATGATTATCTCTCAAGTATAAGAGAAGAAAACTCATTCCCATATACAAAGAAGAATAATCTTCAAGGCGAACCCAATATTTTTGATAAAAAAATATCAACTTAACAAGGAAAATCATTGAATAGATTTTAACCATGCAAGAGAAGCCTATTAAGATAGAAAATTATAAGAAGATTTAGAAGTTTTTTATTTTTAAAACAACTTAAGTTTAACACAAATTTTAATTTAAACATTGAATTAACCCACAAAAGTTGTGGGAAGGAGGGACCTTTAAACATCTAGTGGAGTCAACCTCAACGCTCTCCTGTTGATGAATTAATGTAGAGGTCAATTTTCATTAAAAGGATAAATCAACTATCTTGAAAATCCAGACCCAGTACACACAAGAAATGATATGCTTTCCTTAAAAATTATAAGTTTAGGTGGCAAGACCATAGTAATATGGAATTATATTTATATAATCTCTTAGGAGGAAGTGACTGTCTTGGGGTCTGCACTATCCCTAGAGGATGCTGCATCATTTCAATCTAAAGATCTATCGTAATAGGACCCATTTCAAAGTTAAATTATGATGGTATCACTATCTGATAAGATCTTAGATTATTTGTTTCCTCACTAATTACTAGTGGCCTAGTAATTATGAGAGTGGCACCCTAAGTGGTTTCTACACCTATTTCTCTATAAATGATGTAGTAGGGTATGTATACTAACGTGACCTAACATCTTTTAGTAGAGTGGATAGGTCATAACCATCAACTGAGGGCTTATGGTCTATTGCTAGTTATTACTCACATGTCACGTGATCAATCTTTTGTATGTAACAGTAAAAAGGGCATGGTGGAGATAGTGTTATTCTTCCCATAACCTCCCTTCCTTGGGTAACAACAAGTGGGTGGAAGTGACTTCCACCAAAGAGGGGGTGCATATAAGGAGCAACGAACTCTCCACTGGCCTCATCATTGACTTACTTTAAGCCTTTCAACTCAGCAATCCATTTAGCCTTAATAGTCTTCTTTCTGACTCTTCTCAAATAGTCCTTTTCTTGGTTCTTGCTGGCAAAGGTGGTGCTGAAACTTAACCTGATCTCAGACACAGATGATCTCTCATCCATTATTATAGATTTCTATTTCTTATCCTCCCAAGTAGAGGGTGTAGTGGGTAAGGGGGTTATAATGGCCTCCATTTTTTAGGGGAGTCAGCTCCCAGCCCTAAGGTAATCTCAACTAAGGGGACATCCACTTGTGTCCTAGTAGATAGATCCATGATTCTTTTTCTATTAACTGGTAGCTTCAAGTTTTGAAATCCCATCCCAAATTGAATTGAACTACAATAGGTAGCTCCTTTTACAGTCATGTCTCTATTTAGTGAGAAGATGAGTTTCCTAGCCATTTGAGTATGTTTGATTACTTGAAATTAAGGAAAGGTGATTTGAATTAGTTGATTTTGAAATAGCATTTGAATTTTGAGATTGATTGATTTTCTTTAAATTTTGAAACTCAACATGTTAAGTTTTCACCCAACATGAGGGTTCACAAAATTGACATAGAAAATCTTAAGTGTTAGGCTTGACTCTTTCATTCCACCAACTAATTTGGGGTGAAGTATCAAAGCTTAAATTTAAACATGAAATTAAAATTAGACTTGAACTTGAGGTTGAAATTAAATAGATCCTCTTCAGATTTTGAAACTCAACATGTTGAATTTGACTCAATCATGTAGGTTCACAAAATCGACATGAAAATCCTAAGGATTGGGTAAAATGTCATTCCACCAATTGACTCTTTCATTCCATTAATTGTCTTAGGGAGAAATGTCAAGGCCCAAATTTGAGGATATTTTTGAGTTTTGAAATTAATATTAATAGGTGTTTCATAAATTCTAAAACTCAGCATATTAAGTTCCACTCAGTTATGTAGGTTTACAAAATTAATAAGAATATCTGGAGAGTTTGGCTTGACTCCTTCATTCCATCAATCAACTTGGGGGTGAAATGTCAAAGCCTAGATTTGAGCTTCAAATTAATATTAAACTTAAACTTGAAGTTGAAATTGGATGGATCATTTTTAAATTTTAAAACTCAACATATAGAGTATCACTCAAATATGCAGGTTTACAAAATTGATAAGAAGATCCTAAAAGATTGGCTTGACTCTTTCGCTCCACTAATAGACTTAGGGGCAAAATATCAAAGCCTGGGTTTGACGGAGGTTTTCTCATTAACCTTTATTTTAACATGTCTTTTTGATGTTGGCCACACTCACACAAGGAAGAAATAGGAAGAGGAACCATCGAGAAGAAGGGTTGTCAAAACTACTGATGCAATAAAATTTCTACGATTATTAAAGATGGAGAGAGAGATTTATCCCTAGCGAAGTCACCATTTTTTTATTGATTGAAAAAGTTAAAGTTTAAAAAAGATTAATTTTTTTGGGAGAATTTTATTTATAGAATTTTAGTTTTAAAATCAAACATGTTATTTTGAATGATATATCACCTCGAGAGATAAAATATCATACTTTAATAGGTTCATAGTACAAAATTTTAAATTCATCCTGATTATTATAGTCAAACTTAGGGAAGAACAATATATGATCCTAGAGGGTTAAAATAATATTTAATTCAGTGTTTGAATATAATAATCTGGATAAGGGATCATTAATTTCATAATCAAAGTCATGATAATAAAATGATATATCTTCCCTAGGAAAGAAGATATCGTTTATTGTAAATTTTTTGAATATGATGATAATGATCATTGGCCTTGATTTTTCCAATGATAATTGATTGAATTTTGAACATTAATTTTGAAAATTTGACCTGGGTTTTAAATCTCCTATTGAGCGCAAGCCCTTGTAGTTAATTATATCATAGGAAACCAGAGTTTCCTATAAAAACTCTTGATTAAAATAATGGTAGAAATTTTATCTGGAGTTTCTCAAGGATTGATATTAAAGGATTAAAACGAGAATTTCAAATGGGAATGGATTAAAATTGAACATTTCTTTTTAGATATCAAAGGAGGAGAGGTAGGAGGTATCTTGAGATTCTAAAACACATTAGAAAAACCCAAATCTACCCTTCGTGTTGGGCTTTAAAATTTTATTTGAAGAGATATTTAAATTTGAGTTCATCAATTTATTAGAATATCAGGATCAGATTGTTGGAAGGTGGGAACTTATGATTTTGAGTATCTCCCAGATCTTGAGTCTAATTTGGGCACTAAACAATCGTAGCCTGAGCCTAACTAATGTAGTGCCAAACCTAGACTTACCCCAGTTAGGATTGGGGAGCCAGCTAACCACCTAGGCAATTTAAAATCATGTATTCAATCTTTAATGCAATATAGGTAAAATTATTGATTAAAGTTTTAAGGAGTTGGGGCTGACATCTAAAGTAGATCCTAATTAGCCCCTTAACTTATAGGTGATATGAGGCTTGAAATAAAATGCAATTAAATTTTGACTCTTTTAAATTTATTTCTAATGCAATGCATGTTAATTAACTCGATGAAATGCATAAATTCATATAAAGCAATTTTTAAAAAAGGCATAAAAATAGATTTTATCTTAGAGATTGCATATCATCCCTTGACAGAACTGCACCCTAACAGGTCAGGTGGTTTGCTAGAACCCGTAGGCGGCGAGGTGCCTAACAAGGAAGAGAAGTAATAATATGATGTATGCATCTCTCGATGAGCCGGAGCTTACTTCTTAAAATTGTTAAAGTTTCTATATTAACTTAAAAATTTTAATTTAATTAAAGGAGAATCTTTTTAGCATACCCTCACAAGCTTCCAATCGAATCCAAACTAAATTAAAAATTAACATGCAAGAAATAAAGCTAGAAAAATATGTCATTTCTACTATGTGATCTATTTACATAAATCACATCAAATAATTTAAATTAAATTCAAATTCCATTTGACAAGTGCCACTTAATAGTATAATCAAGGGTCTGTATAAATTAAAAGTGGTTGGATATAACTGGCAATAACTCAGATTCCACTCCTAAGACATATATAACTTTGAGAATGTGATTCTTCTCAGTCTTCTCTTATACAACCTTTTACAAGCTCCATGGATTTGTAGGGTCTGGATATCCAAATGAAAAGAAACTCAACCTTAAAGGGGTGTTTTTTTTCTCTTTGAATATTTGGAAGTATCCTAACCTAAATTTTCAAATGAAGAGGAACTCTCCCCAAAATAATGTTACCCTTCTCTTTGAATTTCAAGTTGGATTACTACTATCCCATCTCAGAACACTTTTAGAACACTTGATTACAACTCAAATACATCAAATTACATAGAAATGAAATTAAAAATCTTGACTCAAGCATCACCTGCAAGGTTATCATAAGAAAATAATAGTTAAATTGACATCCCAAGTAGTTATATATATTAAAATGCTTAAAATTCAATCATAACCACACTTGTCCATGCTCTTTTTAATTCAAAGGGAGGCTTAGCATTCGTAGCTCCAATAAAAAATTTATTAATTTTAAACCTTTAGTTTATGCCCCCTTTATTTTTATAGCCATGTACGAGCATGGCCACCAACAAAAAATGATGTGAACAATTCAGATTGTTCCTAAGCTAAGGGTAATCTAATGCCCATCAAATCAATTCATAAATTATATTGAAATTTAAATAAACAAGTATACCAAGCAATTATATCAACCATCTTGTAGTGAAAACTTATAATAACTCAGCACAAAATAACAGGAAAGTAAAATAATTGCCTAGCCTAAAACTAGAGTTGGTTGTCCTAGAAAAACATCTAAAGTGTGTGAGGAAGGTTGTGTGGCTTGGATATATCCTATGCTGGGTAATTTGTTAAAGTTGTTTGGAGTTTTGATTGGTTGAAAGGCTTAAGGGATTTTTTGATTTAAATTTATGTATTAATGAATTGAAGTTAATTTTAAAATATATTTTTAAGTGTTAATTAATTATTACCTTTATTTACACCAAAGCCATGAAATTTATTTCATCTTCCTTAGGGCTAATTTAATAGCCTCGTAGGCCCGGGTTACCTAGTAGTAACAATATTAATTAATTATCGGTTCTTGGCGTTATCATAGTGAGCACGAGGAACTAAGTCTCCTTAGGCTACGTAGCCCCACAGCACAAGTTAGTCCAGCCTAAAAACCTGGTTAATAGAGTTAAATTAATGATTTTAATTTTATTAAATAATTATTAATTAATTTAGCTTAAAGTTTAACACTCCATTGAATTCGTTCATGGCATTGTCACAGTGGGCCCGACGAATCAGGCCTCCTTTGGACACTTAGCCCCACAGCTCAAGGTAGTCCATCCAAAAAACTTTATCTTTGGAGTGCTTGTTATGTATTAAAGGGTTGGTTGATTGATTTTATGAATCAAGTTAGAGTTTTCATGATTTTTTATTGATTATTGAATTTTTGGAAATTTTTAGAATTATTTTATATATTAAATTAAAGGGTCAAAATTTGACTTTTTAAATTAAAATGGATTCTATGGTTTTAAGATTTTTCATAAATATTAGACATTAATATGGGTAATTACACTCTAAGTTTAATGGATTTAACTTTTTCTACATTTAGTTATCATTTTTTAAAGTTTTGACTTTATTTTGAACTACGGTTGACCAAATCGATGACTTTTTTATTTTGAATTATTTTTGGTGTTTTTAATAAATATAAGACCCAAAATGGAGTCTAATGCTATTGAGTTTGCTCAATTTGGAATTTTTTGGAATTAATTTTGAATTTTAGAAGTTTAGGCTTTTAATTTATTTATTAAAGGGCTTTTAGTGATTTGAATCCAAATTGATTCTAAACTTCTTGAAATCACTCCCAAAGGCCTATAATGACCTACGGGAATGTTTTCAAGTGTTTGAGAATTTTTTAGAATTTTTATTTTTTTAATTAATTAAATACTAATTTTCCTTAAAAATTAAATTAAACTCCAAATTGAGGTCCAGTCAAAGGGCTTTTAATTTTCTTATGTTGGGGTTTGGATTTTGGTCAATTTAATATATTATTTGTAATTTTTAGATTTAAATATGATTTATTATAATTTTTTGAATCTTTTGGGTTTAATAAAATGCTGAATTTTGACTTAGCTAATTTTCTGACCTAATGGGTTCCAGATTCAATGAAATTTGAACCTAAGGTGTAAAATGTCACTAAGTTTAATATTGCCAGGTTTCAACCCTATTGGATGGTGTCATTAGTGTTCAATTAGGTTTGAATCTCTGGTCATCTAACCCTAGCACATATGCAAGCATACCACAGCATTTAGATAGCCTAACTCTACTAATTTGGAGAGTTATGAATTTTCAAAGCAAGTTATTTGTGTCCACTTCCTCAATTAATGTATAAGATTAATCAAATGACTTAGATATTAAAGATCCTCTAGATATTATATCAATTATTGACCAAAAGGATTCTATAAGTCCATTATAGAAAGTCTGAATAACCGACCAATATAGTAAAGCATTGTGAGGGTATTTCTTAAGCATCTCCTTAAATCTCTCCCAACATTCACAGATTAACTCTCCTTCTAATTGGGAAAAGGATGTGATATCATTTCTAAGCATGGCAATTTTGGATGGTGGAAAACACTTAAAAAAGATTTTGTGTGCTAACTCATTCCAAGTGGTTATAGAGCCTGGGGATAAGGAATTCAACCATAACTTAGCTTTATCTCGTAGCCAAAATGGAAATAATCCAAGCTTAATAGCATCATCACTGACAATATTTTAATTAAATATTACATAGACTTCTAGGAAGCTTACTACGTGTAGGTTAGGATCCCCAATAAGAGTTCTCCCAAACTATGAATTTTGAACCATCTAAATTATGGTGGGAATTAAGTTTAAGTTATTAGCATGAATTGAAGGGCTATTAATATTCTAGTGAATTCTATCTACTATAGGATTGGTATGCTCCCTAAGAGGACTATGATAATCCTTATCTTAACTTGGTTCAGCCATACCTATGACTAAAGTCCTTTTGGATTTTCTTATTATTATAAGGATCCTTTCAATTTTTAAGTTAAATAATAAGGGCTCCTTAGTAGATCTACTACACCGCAGTAACAACATAAGAATTAAATTATAAAAAAAATTAAATAGCTACAACAGGTAAAAAAAAATTCTTACTTTTTTTTCAAAACTTTTAAAAATAACAAACAAAAATAGGATATAAGATACAAGTAGGATTAAATATGCAACTATTTCAATAATATAGTATAACTCACACTACGCACATTACTTCCCCTACAACGATGATAAAAACTAGATCGAAGCTTTGTTGTAGGCTATGTTAATTTGATTTGCATGGGTTGCATTTAATGCATGAACTAAGTTTAAGTTCTGGGCTAAAATATGGTATGCTTAGGTTTACTTTGATATGCAATACCCATAAAATACATAGGTGCATGTGTTGATCAAGAAATAAAGAGATTAAGTGAGTGTTGATCTCATGAGGAAGTATTTTGCTAATAAACAAGTAAATTAGTACCATCCACTACTACTATAATAGTTATCCTATGAGAAGATAAGGGTTGAGATTCTATCACTATAGAGGAATACAAGGGAAAAGATAAGATACCAACTAATAAATTATTTTGGACTAATGAATGCAAATTATCAAAGTTTTCTTAATGAGACTCTATTTTATTGATGTGGATCAGAGTATATGTATCCCAAGATCTCTGTTAAGCATATAGAGTTGTAAAGGGAGGTTTATGGTCTTTCTATCGTGATTGTATTCTTATAAACCTTAGAAGGTTAAAAGTCTCATTTCTAGGCATACAAACATTTCATTCCAATACTTCTATTTATTCTAATACTTCTTTGTAAAGTCTATATATGTACTAACATTGGATTCACATCATTAGCCTAAATGAAGAAATTAGCAAGAAATAATATGTGAAGAAAGAAAACTAGATTTCATTGCTTCTATAAAAGAGAAAATACAAGAGCAAAATTTATTTTAGATGTCACCCAGAGAGTACAAAAGAACTCTCCACAATCCTTTCTCTTTAAAATATTTGAATGCTTAAGAAGAGACAGGCTAACAATTCCCAAATATAGTAACCTTCACTCCTCTAGCCTCCCATAAACTTTACCTAAAGGGGCACCATAGTCTAGACTAAACTAAAAAGATAAAAATAACAGAACTAAGTCCTCCTCTCACTAAAACAAACTAACAAACTATTTATACTTGTGCAAAAATAGATTTAGGCACCACGACACTTGACATGGTGCTGTTGCAGCATTATAGAATGGACAAGTGCCTTGATGCTACTGGGCTTGCTCTGTTGTCGTGTTACACTGACTCGGCACATTTATTGGCTAAATCAGTGTGTCACTTGGATGATTCAGCTTGACTCCATCTTCCATCAATTGCTCCACCACGGTGTTATAAAAGTTGAGCATTGTGACACTTGAATGTGAAATGTAGCGCTGCGGTGTTGTGAAGCTCAAAACTTCTGTGCTTATATTAAATTCCTATGGTTCAGACAGTGCAATGCTAATTTATGGCATTATGGTGTTATGAAGAGCTATAGCTCTAACCTCAGCTCTATCAGGGCACTGAATTAGTTTCCATTTTTCTTGAAGCTCCAGCACGGTAATTTCTTGATCTGGCACCAAGGCATTGTCGATGCTACAACGATGATAGTTGGAGTGCTACGGCCCTAGTTCAACACTTGTAAATCTTTCTCCCTTTTTTTGAATATTTCCTATATAACAACAAATAAAAATAACATTTTTACTGATATTTAAGTTAGTAAAACACTACAAAATTTATACTTAATACCAACCAATGCAATATTGATTTTATAGTTAAAATGATCAAAACAAAGTATTCTCAACATACTTGAAATTACACATTAAAAGGTTTGAAATACTCATTAAAAATATATTTCACTTCATAAGTTGTTAAAAATATATTTAAATTTAAATAAGGAATTGGTTGTACCTCAATTTCATTTTGAGGAATGTATTGACCAATATTAAAAACCTATTTCCTTAGCACCAACACATGAAACACATTATGGATATTTGAGATGTGGTTAGGCAACGTCAATATGTAAATATATTTTCCAATACTACCAATGATTTCAAAAAGGCAATATATTTAGGACTCAATTTATTGACTTTTCAAATATGGTTACTCCTTTCATTGCACTGACTTTCATAAAGACAAAATATCTAAAAATTTAACATCTGTATGTTTTGAGTCATAATACTTTTTTGTCTATCCAGAGCTTCTTTTAATCTCTTTTTGATCATTTTGATTTTCTCTATAGTCTTATCAACTAATTCAAAACCCATAAATTTTCTCTCACCTACTTCAATCTAGGATAATGGTGTTTTGCATCTTCTCTCATATTGAGCATCATAAGGGGTAATTCCAATACTCATGTTAAAGTTATTATTATATGCAAACTAATTGTAAACGATATGATCTTCCCAACTTCCACCAAAAACTAGAACACATAGTCTTAATAGAACTTCAAGCACTTGTATAATCCTTTAAAATTGTCCATCTATCTAAAGATGAAAGGTTATACTAAAGTTTAACTTTGTCCTCAGACCTTCTTAAAAATTTCTTTCTATTAATTGGAGGTAAATCTACCGTCTCATATAAAAATAATATTTTTTTTATTTTATTTTGTGCAAGCTAACAATTTACTTAATATATAATTAAGCCAATGTATCCACATAATATGTTACCTGATCATCATAAAATGAGCTAACCGCTATAACCCATAGGTCATCATAACCTTATCTAGATTAATGAAGAGCCATAGAAAAATCCATAATATTTTTTTCCTTTTCATTTTGGAATAGGTAAGGGTTGTGATAATCCACTTGTGCTTTGATGCTCATCCTTGACAATCTAGCAAGTCTTACATCCGAAAGCAAACTCAGTGACCTCTCACTTTTAGTATAGGCAACTAGAACATCAGTTTCAAGTCATGGTACATCTTATTACTGCTTTAATGGAACATATATCTAGATTAGTAGGCTTCTTATAAAATTTTCAATCTCATATCACCATTATCTAGAACCTATAACCTACTACAACAATATATTATACCTTTTTTTTTTTTGAAGAAATTCCAAATGCATTAAAATGGAAAGGGAGAAAGAGAACTAGATACAAGCTACTAAAACAAAGCCAAACAATCACATTCCTCCTTCAACAAAAGAACAAAGGAAGGAGGAATATTATTGTCACTAATATCTTCCCAAAAGAAATCATATTCACAAGTTAAGTTAGCACAATAATTAGCTAACTTGTTACAATTTCTATTCACAACCTTGAATAATATCTTATTTAAGTCCTTCAAGAATAAGAAATCATCACCTAGACTCTGATCCCAATCCTTATTCGGATTACTGTACAAGATTTGGAGAAATTTGATGACGTTGAGATTATCTCCTTCAACAATGATGCCATTAGCTTCAAGCATCCAATCTTTTAAGAATCTCCTTAAAGATTTAAAAGCCAATAGCTCAACTTGCGCAATATCCCATTTAACATATCCACAACCAAACGCCGTTAAAAACCTCCCTTTCCAATCATGGATAACTCCTCCTATACCAGCTATGTAAGATTTTTGAAGGGATCCATCAATATTGATCTTCAACCAATTGGGTGGAGGGGGATACCAAAGTTTAGACAGCCTAGGTGGCTGATTGATATCCCAGTTGCCCAAGTTGTCCAAGATGATCCTATCCTTGTGCACAATGGCCATGTAACTTATGATTTTAGCAGCCGTAGTAGTGGCAGATTCGTTCCCCTTTCCATGCTTGACGTAGTTCCTCGTATTCTAGTACTGGAAGACCAAAACAAAATACATGTGCACCATGAAAATATTCCTGGAAGATATAAGCTTAAGACTTTTCATACAACCATCAAAAGAAGAGAACTCTGGTAGAAAAAATCCCCAAGAAGTCAACACTTGAATGACCTGTTTGAGCTTCGGGCAAGTAGCAACACAATGATCTACATTTTCTACTCCAATACCGCATCTAGGAAAAGAATTATTAGGAGACAACCTTCTATTAAACAAGAAATCATTGGTAGGAACAATATTCAAAGTTAACCTCCAAATGAGAAGTTCTACTCGTGGATTGAGTTTGATCTTGAAGAACCAGTTTTCTGCGATATCTTGCAATGGAAAACTGAACTTTTTTCCAGAACAGAGACCTGGGATCGTCTTACCAGACAGCCTAGCAATGAGATTCAACTTGTCTTCTTCCAATCTCTTCGATATTTGAACTTGGGAGATCAACTTTACAAGATCCTCCCCAAAGTAATAAGAAAGTTTATGAACATCCCAAGCTCCATTAGCAATAAGATTATTAACAGTCGAAGGCTCCTCCTCCCAATTGGTGACAAATGTTGGCCATCTTTCAAGGCTCTTATCAAGGATCCAAACATCCTTCCTTATATTAATCATAGAGCCAGTGGAAATATTCCATCTAAGAACTCCCTTAAGATTATTCCAACCGTCCATGATGATTTTCCAGGTAGATGATGGCTTATTGATCCCATTGTGATCCCACCAGTTCTTCCCATATTTAGCTTCTAAGACTTTGTTAAGAAGAGAATTTGGATTTTCCAAAAGGTTCCAAGAAACAATATATTATACCTTGATAAATTATAATTTGAAGATTTTTTTAGAATGGATTTGATCTACAAATTTTACAAACTCCTCATCATTCTTCTAAGCTTCCTTGATGCTTTCTTGTAATAAGGGTTGGAAATCATCTAAGATATTATTATTGTAGATACATGAGATAAAAATACTACTTCCAACTCCAGTCATGATCCTTCGGATCAATTCTTGGTCAAAAGTTATCAAACTACTACTATTCCCATAAATTTCCTGTTTAAAGCATCAGCAGTCACATAGGATCTTCCAGCTCATAAATGATATTGAGATCATAATCCTTGATAAACTCTAACCACCTTCTCTTCCTCAAATTCAATTTCTTTTGAGTAAAGTTATATTTTAAACTCTATTGGTCAATATAAATCTTGTTTCTTACACCATATAAATAATATCTTTAGATCTTTATTGCAAATACAATCCCCACCAATTACATATCGTGCATTAGATAATTCTCAAGAAACTTCAATTACATGGAAGCATAGGTGATTACCTTCATATATTGCTACAACTCATATCCTAGACCCATCAATGAAACATTATTATACGCCTAGAATCATTTAACATTAATAGAATAGTCAATACAGGAGCTGGGATCAAATAAGCCTTCAACTTCTAGAAGTTTTATTACATATTAATGTCCATTCAAATGCCACAATTTTTTTGGGTTATTCTTGCCAAAGGGAACATTATTTATGAAAAGCCTTTAATAAACTTCCTTTATTAACCTGCCATGCCGAAGGAGCTATGAACTTCTGATACTAATTTTTGTCTTGGCCAATCCACTACATCTTACACCTTTTGGGGATTCATACATACCTCTTCCTTGCTCACCACATGCCCTAAAGTGATCTTTACTCTAGTTTTATTTTTAATAATTTTGAGTTTGATATATTTTTCCCTTCTAAGAGATAAAAAATATGTTATCTCCCATTTTAGTGAACTTTCACCATGTAACTTTTGGTTTGTGCTAGATCTCATTATTCTGAATATTCTGACTGGTTTACATAGAAATTTTATTGGGTAAATTAATAGTCTTTTGATTTAAAAACCAAATTTAAATTTTGACTAGTTTACATAATTAGCTATAAAATTAACTGAACATGAAGATGGCACACCAAGAGGAAGGAGAGGTGGTGAATTGGTGATTTAAAAAATTCATCAAATAGTCTTTTGATTTAAAAACCAAATTTAAATTTTATGCAGAAGCGTTTGAAAAAACAATATAGATCAACTCACTACGTAACTCAAAATAAGTACAATTTTTTATTTTTGAATTTTATATAAAATAAATAATTTTTTATTTTTCTTTTATTGATATTTTCCATTTTAAAATAAACAAGAATTATAATCAACCCAGAAAACCTCTTTCATAGATATAACCATAATCAGACCAAAGTTCTTAAAATAAAATTGTAGTGAAGAAAAATGCATAAAGGAAGAAAATACAAATTGAATTTTTTATAGTGGTTCAATCAACTTCACCTACATCCACTCCCCGAAGGTCCTCTCTTTCAGAATCAAACTAACATAATGGCTCTCCTTCATCCCACAGCTAGGTGGAGAAGCCCTTCTCCCTTTTCATAGGTAGAGAATGTACCTTTGCATACTATTCACACCTAAAGAATCTTCCCATCATCTCCTTGATTTGGCAAAGGCGACGTCTCCTCATTCACCTCTCGAGTCTTGTGGAGTCATGAGTTCTCCTTTCACCTCCTTCATTCAACAGAGTCACCAATGGTCTTTGACCCTAAATTCTTTCCTTCATAGAGCTCCTCTCAAGAGACACACCAACATAATTAGAGTATTTAAGGTGTAGGTTAGTCGGAATAACCATGTGAAAACACCTCTCACACACCCTTGAATCCTTCAAGGATCTTTTCCCTCTCACACAACTTCATCCACTCTCTAACTTACTCAATGCTCTCTCTCCAATCTCTCTCATTAAAGAAATAAAAAACCTTGACTACTAAAAGACTCTTGTTATAGTTATCATAAGAGTTTATATAGATGTAACACAACAATAACAACAACATCAAGCATTTATCTCATTATGTGGGGTCAGCTAAATGAATCCTTTTTCTCCATTATGCCCTGTTAAAAGTTAAATTATCATTTAAATATAATAAAGAATAGTCATTTCTAATATTTTATAACCAAGTATTTTTAGGTGTACCTATACCCTTCTTAACATAAGTAAAATCAAATTTATCTACTTTCTTAACCAGGTCATCGGAAGGCTGCCGCTTTATGTGACCAAACCATCAAAGGTGACTCTCTCTAATCTTATCTTCCACTGGAGCTACTCCAACATTTTCATGCATATTATCATTTCATATCATATCTCTAAGAGTAAAGCCACTCATCCACCTAAGCATCCACATCTCTACAATACTTAACTTAATATTATGCTTCTATTTTAATGGCCAACATTCTGCACCATAAAGTAATGTAGGTCTAACCACCATATTATAGAATTTTCCCTTAAGTTTGAGGGGGACTTTTCTATCACACAATAAGCCCGATGCATTCCTCCACGTCAACCATCCAACTTAAATTCTACTAATAAAATCCCCATCTATTTCACCATCACTCTGAATAATAGACCCAAGATATCTAAAATTTGTACTCTTATTAAAGACTTGATCACGCAAAGTTACAATCCCCTCACTAGAACTATTATTACTAAAATTACATGCTATTTATTCAATTTTATATATATTCAAATGAAAGCCTTTAGACTCTAAATCTCACCTCCACAATTCAAGAGTTTATATAGATGGCGTAAAAAAATCTAAATTTAAATTCTCACTTTTGATTATATTGTATGATACTCCTATCATATAGTATGATTAGTTCATTACCGTCATAGATCATTCTAAATGATTATAAATTATCTAGTAAGATTAGCTCAAACTAAATAATTGAATATATAGGATGAACAAAAGTTTATCTAGAGAGTTATTGGTCGATTTGTACAATATGATACATGAATATACAATATGATACATGAACGTACAATATAATCTATAACTGATGCAAATTTGATTTGGTTCCTTAATCTCCAAATTTAAAATTTGGCAACATTAATTAAAGATCAAATAATATGAAGAAGTTCATAAAGTACGAATAGTTTAATTTTCAGTTTTTAAATTTGCCTATTTTAAGTAAATAGGATTTGTAGGTGGGGTTTCTAAAATTATCTGATTGTCCTATATGATGTGTTTTTTTTTTTTTAGTATAATTAGTTATAACCAAATTTAACTTCTCTCATTTAATTGAATATTTTAATTAAATTCTGTTTGAACTGATTCTATTGTACAATTAGTAAAAGAATTACATATTTCTTTTTTCTTTCACATTGTGTGTGTACATAGTTAATAAGCTAGCATACACCTAATTATAGACATTGACTTAAAAAAAATAAAATTATAAACTCTCTCAAAAAGTAATTAATTAATACAATATTTTCTTGACCTCTCATTTGACGACACTTTATGTATGTTGAGCATGAAATATTAGTAGTGCATAGGAAAAATATATACATTGCATAAAGCAAGAAATAAAATAAAATAAACTAGTAAAATTTATAATCATCAAAACATAGGATCAGGCTCCCGGATTACAATTATCTCCCCCTTTTTATTGATGGCTAACATTATTGGTTGGAATTTCATAATGTAAGTTAGTTTTAATTTTTTGTTGAGCTCTCCCCTCCACTAAACGATTTCTTTTAAAAATAAGGAGAAACCTTTATTTTTTTTTTTTTTTAATTTATTATTATTTTTTAAATAAATTTTTAATAATAAAAAATAAACAATAATAATAACAAATACTAGAACTACACTAATGAAAAATAAATAGTATAACTAAGGTACTCACTACTCCCCCTCTTGGAAATATAAAAAAGAGGAACTGTAGAGAAATGACAGTATAGAGCAAAAAGAAATACTTAAAACTAAAAGCACAATCAAACACACTATAAATGACAAACAAAAATATGCACAAATATACTAAACAAACAAACTCATAATAAGAAACATATATTTACCCAAAAAGTCACAATTTCATATACCACTACCCTGATATTTCTAAGCACTTATGTCAATGACACCTAGTCTAGTCATATGTGTGATGAAGCATGAAAATTTAAGAGTTGGTAAATATATCTGATAATTGGTTTATAGTATCAACATGCAGTATTTCTATATCGCCCTTGGTTGTAAGATTCCTAGTGAAATAATGTCTAATATAACTATGTTTATTGTGAGAATGTTGAATTATATTTTTTAGAAATACAAATTATACTATTAGGGATTGTACATATAGGTAGTCTAAAGTCAATAATCTATTACTGCCATAGGAGCTGGGCAACACAGCTTCCTACAGCTACATACTCTGTTTAAGTGGTAGATAGAGCTATACAGGCTCATTTTATACTAAACCAAGAAACCAAAGACTATCTCATAAATTGAAAAGTTCCATATATGCTTTTAATGTCTACTCTACACCTAGCAAAATTAATCTGAATATCCTACAAGATTAAAAGTGGTGTTATTCCTAGGATACTAGATGCCTAAGTTTTTGGTGTCGTTCATATA
Source organism: Dendrobium chrysotoxum (assembly GCA_019925795.1). Taxonomy (NCBI): domain Eukaryota; kingdom Viridiplantae; phylum Streptophyta; class Magnoliopsida; order Asparagales; family Orchidaceae; genus Dendrobium; species Dendrobium chrysotoxum. The sequence goes on along the minus strand of CM034304.1, from coordinate 7,480,810 downwards.
TTATAGAATTCTTTTAACAACTGTCATGTGAGATTCAATAGGATCAACTTGAAACTTATCACATAAATAAACACTTGTGGGCTCCAAGAATTTGCACCGTGGCTTCTCCGCGACACCTTTCTTCTCTTCGGGTCATCGAAGAGTTTTAATGCTTAAGTTTTGAGTTAAATTTCTAAGAGGCATATTGGGTTCTAAAATAAGACACTACCCAAAGATTTCACCCTCATTTTGTGAGAACTTTATGATCTATGTTTAGGTTTCCTATAGGTACAAGCCACTATAGTTAATTACCCCTCCTTATAATGAGAAAGAACTTTTGATTAAGGCTATTATTTGGCATATAGTAGTAGCAGAGTTTAGGTATTTAAAAATTTAATATTTAAAATGAGAAATTTATCACCTTGCACTTAAAGCGGATGGTGCAGGAAATGATGAAAGACCTAATCAAGACCCCATGGTTTTGTCATCCTGGGTCATAGTGGTCCCTACCTAGTCTACATAGTCAGAGGAGGTAGTTGACCTAACCTGACCAAAAGATCCTTGTCGGCAACTATAGTTTTACTTCATCCAAGAGTACCTTATAGATGTGGGGTAAATATTTATCTCAGTGAAAAATTTTGAATCCACCTTAGCTAAGAGAGGGCATTGTGCCCTATCAATCATATCATATTGATTCATTACTCAGTGATTTAATACCATTGGGGAATATATAGGCTCTAACCATGACCATAATTTATAGTTCCATTTGGAGGCAAAACCACCTAGTTAGAGGGTTTTGGTCATAACCATTTACCTATTATGTTATTTGGTCATAAAACCATCAGTTAGAGGACACATACCATATCCTTACTGGCAAGAGATAGATTGAGAAGGAATCTTGGTGATATTCTCAACTAGACATTAGCTCTTTATGAGTGAAAGTAGTTTTCAAATTGTTCACCATGCCAAACTATTGTGGAAGGTGGATGGATTTAGCTTTAAGTATTTTGGATGATTTATTTTAATTTTAAATATTTTAAATATTGGTATTTTTCAAATTTTAAATTTTCATGGGAAATTGGGAGGCATCTTTAAGTATTTGGGATCCCCTCTTATTGAGATTTTCTATCAAAACTACGATCATCAGGGTCTTTATGGCTAATTTCACTTTATCAGTTGAACCTTGCCAACTCTATCTACTTACCAACGAGGATCGGGTTCTTTGTCGGCTCTATTCCTTTATTAGTGAATTTTCTTTGTTATACCATATCTTATACGGGGTTCCATTATCAGAGGAGACCACTGAACCATCTTCTACCACTGGATACATTTCTCCTGTACTACCAGGCAATAGTAAGGATTAACTTCTTGTGAGATTTTTGGCTACTTAGTTGTACATCTTTATTCTCCCACTCATAGTAGGGTTTGTACAATGTAATACTCTCTTAGATGCCAGTCTTCTCTCATAGGTACAACATCTTTTTTTGGCTCCAGCTATACTTTTGAGGTTATAAAGAGCCTTGTACAACATATCTTAGGCGACCTCTCTGGAGCTATGAGACATGACCCTACCATGGAACTACTTGTATGGCTTGATTCATCTTTATATATAGGGAGCCTTCTCTTATGTAGAGTGTCCTACATACTTCTTTAAGAGAGGATACCCTATGGTCATTCAACTATTATAGGCCTCTTCTACCCTAGAGTTAGAGTGGGTATAACTTTTCTTCTTTCCCTACACTTGGTGGTAGACCACTTTTCCCTAGTCCACGAGCTAGATTTTATTGGCTTACAACCTCACCTAAGAGGGACGGTTATTGTAGATGGGCTTGACCAGAGGGAGAGATATAGTTTGTTATGTTGTAGGCATACTATGACAATGCCCGAGCATTTTATTAGCATGTGCCCAGGCTAGTAGTACCATCATTCAAGCAACACTATAACATTGGAGGGGTATCAGCCAAATAGGGTGGCTCATTAATTAAAAAAATTTTAGGCTACCTCTTAAGATGGGCGCCCACTGGTTCTCGGGGTAGCTGATGTCCGACATATGAAAGTCGTTCCATAGGAGACCATATTTTATGCAGCTGCTATAGTAGGGTTGCTCTTTCTATGGCTTGGCATTGGCTCCAATTTTTATTTGATCTTCCGCTCAACCAAATAGGTGTCAGCTACACACAGCTAACTTGGCTACTAATATCTTTTACCTCTTCCTTAGAGCATGCCGCCCGAGCGCTAGGAGTACTGAGGGGAAAGAGACCTCAGCAGGACTCTTTAGAGGTTAGAGATAATAGAGGTAACATTCTTATCCCTTCCCTCTTTTTCTTTTGTTAGTAGCTTATTTTTTGATTATTTAATTATTCATTTTCTTAGAAATTTACACTTATATCCTCCTTTATCTTTGATGTAGGGAGACATATTGAGGCATGTACTACAGCTAAGGGTACCACATCTTTTCCTGTTGGACTACAAGTAGCAGAGCCTGATCTAAATCACATAAAGGTACCCTAAACTTCTCATAGACGTGTAGGCTCTCAGCACACTATGCCTCCTTAGACGACCAAGGTATTATCTTTTTCCTTTATACACTTCTCTTTTCTAGAAGACCTTTATGGGTCTTCTTGGCCCGGTGAGTTATTTGGGGCTAGCAAAACTTTGCTAGTATAGGTTTTTTAGTTACCATCATATACACTAACAGCTTTGGAGTAAGCCTCAATAGCCTCAGCGTTCCTTCCAAAGTGTTGCCCTGCTGACTTTGTGAGTTCTTCCTCAAATATACGTTTGTCACATTTTGATTGTATTTCTTATATATTATTGTTCTTATCTTTCTCATAGTTATCATTTATGAATTTTTGTCTAGTGCCTGAAGGGGCAGATTACATATTAAAGATCCACTATTATATTCCATCAGCTCCTAACCCTCAAAATGTTGATATATATGATAGGTGCATAGACTTATTATGGGATTTAATATCCTGTGTTGACTTGGTCCCTCGAGTCCATAGACCACTTCACTTCCACAGTTTAGCACACTCTTGGCTTACTAGCACACTTTGAGTTACACAATTCAGATCTACTATATTCGAAAACTCTATGGTGTGAGGCAAAGTTGTATGACAAGTGACTGAGGTCACTCTCAATCATGTGGACCAGACTTATGCTGCCAAAGCTATTGAAGAGGATCAGTAGGTGTCGAGCAGTAGTTATTGTCACGCATAACCAGTTTGATAGGAGTACAAAGGCTCTCAAGAGACACTATATAAGCAGTTCTAGCATGAGCAGCGAGATAGAGGGGCTATCATCTCGTATGAAGTGTCTCTGGAAGGACATCAAGGGAGTGATATCAAAGAAGACATATCTTTAGGAGGGGCATAATCAACAACATCACCTTATCAAGAGAGAGTTACATCACAGTCAGATACTACAGTAGGTTATGTTAGCTACTGAGATAGCATTAACACTAGTTGTAGATGAGCTTCAAATTATAGAATCTGAGTACCAAACTCTAGCCAAGACTATTTCACAACTGAAGGACCTATAGGCTCGCCTCCTCTGACTTATTTTCCCTTCTTTCCTCCTCTCTTACAAGATGTACTTAATCTTGTTCATTCTTTTTATTGTATTTTGCTCTGAGTATATACCTCATGATGATTATATATTCAATTTATAGGGGATTTTTTTTATTCTTCTCTCCTTTATCTTAGCTAGATTTTGGTAGTATTGGAAATTTTGTATAAGATTTTAAATATTTATTTGAAAATCTCATCACACTACACATTATTGACCTAAATATATATTTAAAATACCCCTATCTCTAAGAAAAGTTTATGAGTGGCATAACTTTAGACATTATTGGAGTTAATAACTATACTCTCTTCACAGATATTGATTAGTTTTATGGTTTTGGCTACTTCTTCATTGTACTTTGTGTAATAAACATTAGTGAATGATTGCCTGATTTGTCCTTATTGACTTGTCAGGAGATTTCTGTACCTTTAGCCTTTTACTTCTTAATTTAGCGGGTGTAACGAAGGAGTATATGTTGATGACCTAAACCCTTTAGGTTTACATTATACTAGTGGAGAGAAGTTATCAGTCTAGAACTTTATGCATAATAGACTTATTGATGATGGAAATCTTCTTTGTTCAGCTTTAGACATTATGTGAACTTTTAGATAATTTTTTTGGTCCTTGACTTTGTGCTTTAGTAGACTTATTAAAGAATTTATAGATTTTGAGTTTAATCGGTAGTACCAAACATTGGTAATATTTTGACCCTTGACCAGTCGAGAAGACTTCAATCTGGGTTACTTAAACTTGTTAGATTGGATAAGCTAGGATTTAGCAGCTCTTATTATTCGATCATTAAAATAGGGATTCCATTAATATGGCCTTTCTTATGAATTATTAGGTAGATGGAGCTGCCAGCGACTCAACCACATCTTGGCTTGTTAGGTTTGACCTTATACACCTATTCAAGCTTTTGACTTGAGCTATGGAGAGACACACTCCCCAAGCTAAATTTGTTGAAGTTTATAGATTTGAAGTTACTCTTTGTGGTTCAAGATCTCAGAGCTTATGCGTACTCGATAGCTATTTTTATTGAGACTCATTCCTTCCTACCAAGACTTTAACTCTTCGATCGATTAGGAGAATTTTATGGACTACGACTACATATATTTGTCGAGTCAAATAAGCCTTCATGCTTCTAACAATTCCTACTGATGGGTTAATGAAGTGGTGTTCCACTACTACGGCCTTTCTTATGGCTTGGCTTACAAAGTAGATGGAGCCGTAAGAAATTCAATAATATTTGGGCTTGTTGAATCCAACCTCATACACCCATTCGAATATTAAGCTTCAGGCTGCAGAAGAACTTATGCCACTTTAACTCAACTTGTTAGAGTATATAGCCATGAGAATCTTTTTTTCTGACATTCAGAGTCTTGGTGTGTTGAAGAAGGTGATGTCTTAAACTTTTTGGAGAACCACTTGCATATATGTATATCATAAGGGAAATTTCCATACTTCATTATTTTAAGATATGTTTATATTTTATTATATTAAATATTTATTTGGGGATCTTGGCGTGAAGCACGATGTCGACCCAAATAAATATTTAAAATTTGATCCTGCGAGGGATTTTACGGTTAGGAAAATTTTTGAATTTTATAATTTTAAATATTTATTTAGGGATCTCAACACATAGCACAATCTTAACCTAAATAAATATTTAAAATGCCCCAAGTCTTGCAAGGGATTTTACATAGGTTTTAATTTAAAAAGCTAAAATAAAAATGCCCCCAATCTTGCACTGGGATTTTCATGGGAATACTTGAAATGCTTTCTTATTTTACAAGTGAATTTCAAGAATGTAAAATGCATGTATTAATAAATATGTATAAAATACATAGTACATTAAATGTAAAATTTTCTTGAATAAATTTTAAGATTGATATTTCTTCAAATATGAATCATTAAGCGATGGCATTGCCTCTAACAGTGCAGATGAATAAGTTGATAAGCTTCTCCCTAATACACCTTCTTAATGATGAAGGGACCATCCCAATTAGATACAAATATGCTACTCATTTTTTGGAGTGGGATGATTGGTCTTCTTAGCACCAGGATAAACTCCCCTTCTTGAAATGCTCGATGGTGCACTATCTGATCAAAAGAATTGGTCATCCTTGCTCAATAGATCTCTAAATTATATTGAGCATGCAGCCTCATTTCATCTAGTGAATCAAGCTCTTCCATTCTCTAGTGAGTATTTATCTCCTGAGTGAGTATATTGGAGGCTACATAAAGTGACTGTAGCTCAATCTTTGATTGCAACACTGCTTTAACCCTAAACCAGTGCATAAGAAGTGGCTTTAGTTAGCATCTTGTAAGTTATGTGACACGCCCATAATGTTTCTACCATCGTAGTGTGCCACTTTTTTTATTAGCATCTTGAGTATTTTTGCTTTAGTTATGGATGTTCTCACTAGACATTTGTAAGATGATGTACCTTGGTGTATGCTATTTACTGATGATATTCTTCTTGGTAATAAGATTAGAGAGGGAGTTGAAGATAAACTTGAATTATGGAGGCTAACCTTAAATTCTAAAGGTTTTTGCTTGAGTAGATCTAAAACTGAATATATGGAGTGTAATTTTAGTAGTAATAGACCTAGTGGGAGGTTTATGACTTTAAGCAATCAAGTCATTAATAGGAGTACACGTTTAGATATATTGGATCTATTCTTCAGAGTGATGGTGAAATAGATGGCGATATTATTAGCAGAATTTAAGTTGGATGGTTGAAGTGGAGGAATGCATCGTGCTTGTTGTGTGATAGAAAAGTCACCCTCAACCTTAAGGGAAAATTCTATAAGATGATGGTGAGAACTGTAATGCTTATGGTGCAGAATGTTGTCCATTAAAAGAGAATCATAATACTAAGTGAAGTATTGCAGAGATGAGGATGCTCTAATGGATGAGTGGATTTACCCTTAGAGATAGGATACAAAATGAGCATATACATGAAAAGGTTGGAGTAGCTCCGGTTGAAGATAAGATTAGAGAGAGTAACCTTAGATGGTTTGGTCATATAAAATGATGGCCTTTCGATGACCCGGTTAGGAAAATAGAGGAATTAGATTTGACTTATATTAAGAAAGGTAGAGGTTGACCTAAAAAGACTTGGTTAGAAAATATTAGAAATGATCTTTCTTTATTAGATTTAAATGAGAATTTGACTTTTAACAGAGCACAATGAAGAAAAAAGATTCATGTAGCCAACCCCATGTAGTGGGACAAAGGCATGATATTGTTGTTATTGTTATTATTCATAATCTTTTTGAGCAACTTCACCAGTGTTTAGTTAAAGGACTCAGTCCAGTAATTTCCCCTTGGGTTGTATATGGAGGAATATCACCAATCAATTTTGACTTGATCGACAAACCTATAAATTTTAGTACTTTTGAATGCTATGCCATTATCTGATATTATGTGGTACGGTACACCAAATCTGTAAATAATACTATGGGTGAAAAAGTTGATCATATATTTAGATGTAACTTCCTTGAACGACATTGCTTATCTGGGATTTTTCTTTCTCTAAAGTTGTCGATGAAAGGTTACCTCCAATCATCTTGTTCTTTGATGTCCAAGCAATACCACCATAATTCTAAGGTGACTCTAGCTTTGTGTCTCCTTTTGACTACTTGACATTCACCTGGCAAATTTGTAATAATGATTTGTTGGAAAGATTGAGGAACAATCAGATTTATATCCTTTTAGCTTCAATTTGGTGATCCCCCTTCCTATAAGAACTATATAATTGCTATCTCTATGACCCAATAATGTGGACTCAACTCAACATAGGGACATCGCTCATACTCGCCATTTCCTTGGCAAATTTGGCCAGGCAATTTACACATGCAATTTGCCTTAATATTCCAAGCTTGGAGAACTCAAGCTAATTTAATGGTCAAAGTCTTCATCATAAGCTCAAGGACTCGCTGGAGATATTAGGCCAACTCAAGCTTGTTGATTTTATAAACACCCCGTACCTGATTTATAATAAATTGAATTTTGGAGGTGTTGAATTTTAACTAAAACAGTAATCTCCAGACCTGCTATTAGAGCCTCATATTTGGCCTCATAATTATTTTAGGGTTTAGTTAGACTGAATGAATATCTCATTATTTCTCCCTTAGGCGTTATAAAAATGAGGCCGATATAGGCTTAGGCCTTTGCCTGATTTGGAGGTTAGGCAGGTTGAATCAATGATGCTCCTTTGAACTACATCTCCTAAACTTATGGTTTCACCTCTTCTTTGATATATATGATCTATTTATTAGGTAAATCATCATCTTTTAGTGGTGAATCAACAGGAAAGGGATATGCAGCAAGAAAATTTGATAAGACAACTATCCTTATAATGAGCATAATTGTTACAGTTTCTTGGGGGGCGACATCTCCATAATTTTCTTAATCTTATTAGGGTTGATTTTAATTCCACAGTGATGAATGACATACCCTAAGAACTTCTCAAATGAAACATCAAAGACACACTTGAGGTGATTCATTGTTAGATCAAACTTTATAATCCTCTCAAATATAATTCTTAAGTCACTTAGGTAATCATTTTGGTCCATGTTCTTGACAACACGGTCATTCACGTAATATTCAAAATTTTGATGAATTAACTCCTCAAATATATACATCATCACCTATTGATAGATAGCACCCGCATTCTTTAAGCTGAAGAGTATGACTATGTAGAAGAATATGTCATTGGACATTTTGAATGATGCATGCTTCTCATCTTCAGGTGCCATCTTGATCTGGTTATATCCCGATGATCCATCCATAAAAGAGAACATATTATAGTTGGGCGTGTTATCTACTAAGATTATTAACACTAGGAGCAAAAGTCATCTTTTGGACATGCCTTATTAAGGTCCCTAAAGTTGATGTAGGCACATAAACCTAACGTTCTTCTTATTAACTGAGATAATGTTGGTGATCCAATTGGCATATGTTTCTTTATGAATGAAGCTTATATCTATGAGCTTCTTCATCTCCATAATCACATGTACTTTAATCTCCAATCTTTTTTTTTGTTGGAGCTTATTTGATGGGCACTAAATCAGGTTTAATAGCGAATCTTGAAACTACTACATCAATGAATAAATCGGGCATTTCAATACATGTTCAGGCAAAGTAGTCCTTGAATTCACAGAGGAGCTCTTATATCTCTTAAACTTGATCTTAAGGTAAGAGAGTATTGATGAAAGGTAGACGAGGGTCTTCCTCAGTCCCTATGATGACTTCCTTCAGCTCATCCATCATGGTAACTTGTTCAGGATCTTCAAGATCTTCTGGTGTAGGTTTAGCTTCTATGGGTTGATCAATCTGGAAGATTAATTTCATAGGCAAAATTGACTTTGAATTATATTAATAATTCTATCATTTCATTGGCCTCGTTCTCATTGAATAAGGAACTTATAAAAATCAGATAAGGGTCTTCTTTAGTTCCCAGATTTATTTCTTTCAAATCATTAATTATAGATTTAATCTCCTCTATAAGTTCTATAGGTGCTTCCCTAACTTGAGAATCATCCAGATCATCTGAAGTTTATAAATAGAGTTTATTAAGGGTCTTAACATTTACTGTGAAGAGACTATCAGACTCTTGATTATTTAATATAACTATGCAATATTCATCATCATCATCAAATAAATATAGATTAGTAAAGCCAACACCCCATCTTGATACATATTTATGGTATTTTTTATTCCAAAGGTGTTAAATTTTGTGGGATTTACCTCTAGTTCAATTTGATGGTGTTAAAATTTATTTCGCGAACTTACTTACACAATTGGAGTACTAATCAAAAGAGAGTTCCACTATTTCATCTATAAATGGATCATTAAAGTTTACATCAGCTTTAGTGGTTTTGATGGTAAAGGGTACAAAGATGTTGGCTTTGGTGTCTAGATTTAAAGGAAGAGAGGTTTACACCTCTAAACTTTTACAACATTTTGAGAGAGTGGAGTAAAGGTAATATTTTCCAGTTACTTTTTTAAACTCTCTATGATAGATAGATTTGAATATGCTTCCCTAGTAACTTGGATCCTATCTCGTTGCTATCAACTTCTATGTAAATCTTAAACTTTAGTTACTTTATGTTATTCCTATATTTTATAGCTTGTGGTTTTTTATCAATTACATATGATTCATCTTTTGAATTGGATTTGAAATCAATATGTACTATAGACACCTTTATTTTCACAATTTTTCTCTTTAATTTCTTGTATCACTCTATTTTGCCATCCTTGACCTATTCCTCCAAATCATTGAGCCATTCTACCACCTCTTTGTATGAAAGGAGTAGGTGATAAATGAATATCGTGTTCAATATCTAAACACTTTACTTTTTCCTTTTATTATTATTTTTCTTTTTCTTTTTTTTTTCTTCTTCTTCAGCCAGTTTGAGATTTTAAGAGAAGACCGTTTAATTTTTAGGCAGATAGTATGAAGCATCTTCATATATACTAACTTTATGAATTGAAAATAGCTGTAAGTCACCTTTAATACAACGCTTTTCTCCCTCACGAGAGTATTTAATACACTAATGAAGGGTGGAAGGCATCATTCTATGTTCATGTAGCCATGGTCTACCCAAAAGATAATTAAAAGAAACTTTGGAATCTATATATGAAATTTGTCTTTAGGTTTCTTATTTCTAACAACAAAGTGATTGAACCCAAATCTCTCTTGCCTTATTCGTTGAACCCACATAACATCATTTTATCATAAATGAGTTTGTGAGTATCCATCTTCAAGTACACAAGAGTTCTAAGAGTCATAATATTGACCAATGCACCTAGATCAACAAGGATACTTGATAATCTATAATTATCTATATTCACAGATATATATATATATATATATATATATATATATATATATATATATATATATATATATAATGGATGATTATGGTCTATAGTTCCCAAGAGTAGATGTTCATCTGAGAATGTAATTTCTAAAATTTCTTTGTAATTAAGTTGTCTACACACTACATTGATGCTAATTGAGCCATATAATTTTTTGGGTTGAGCAAAGTTTGGATTAAAGCCTCCCTCATTTCTTTGGAAAGAACCAAAGCATCATAAATACTCAATTTTGTAGGCAATTTTTTAAGGTGTATTAATATATTATAATCCACCTTAAGAGTGCCTAATTAACTATCTCTGAATCTAGTTGAATTGGTGTTGAGATATTTGGATTATCAACTACTTTCTTTCCTTTATTGGTTGCGGATGTTAATGGTGGTAACACCTTACCAATGCTCAAACTTACTTGAACTATCTCTTCTGAGAAAGAGATTGATGATTCTTTTGATACTATATGTTCATTTATCATTAATACTTCATCTGATGAATTATCAGAATCAAACATCTCAATTTTTATACAAATAGGATCACCATGAACATCGAGGATAGGGGAATCACTATAAGAGAAAAATTGAAGAGATTCTTTTAATTCGTTTAAATTTATTTTAGATTCTGTAGCATTATTTTCTATTGCATCATTTAATTGATCATCACCAGATATAGACAAGATATACACTGGATCTTTATTTATTGCTTTCTTAGCCTCTGGCATGATAAAAAAGATATCATACAAGGTTACTGATATAAGATTCTTTACTTTTTTCATTAGAAGAAATTATAACCTTATTGTTTACATTGCTACTTTTATTCTTGAGCTCCACTTTCTGAACTGCTGAAGGATGATCAGTTAATGTCTTCTTAGGTTCTTCAATAGGAACTTTATTCCAGACTTCCTCTTCAAGAGTTACTAGATCAACCTAAAGGGGACTCTACACTTCTTGAGACACCTCAATAGATGAATGGTAAAATTTATATAGAATTTTCTTAGAAGATTAGGATATAGCTATATCAAAATTATTATCAGGTTCTTAATTTAAGTGTGGTATGGAAGGCTCACCAATCATGCAAACATCTTTGATGCATCTTTGATGCTAGAATCTACTAAACACTCCTTGGATGTCACAATCGATCCATCTTTGCTGCTTCATTCAATACATTATTTAAATGTTATATAACATTCTAACTCATGACTGATCATTTGATAATATGGGCAAGATCTATGCTGCCTTGATTTGCACACATCCTCTAGCTTCTTTAGTTTAGGATGTTTGAATTGTGATTTCCTTAGAAGATTCTTGAAGATCTTCTTGATAGTTTCTCTTTTGAATGAATAAGCCTTATTCTTCAAGGCTTCAAATCTCTCTCCTGGCTCTTCAACGATAAGTCAGAGCAAGATTTATACTATGGATTGGAAGGCCTATTATACTGCTGATATTGTAATGAACGACCTACATTTTCTATCTAAATTTGCATCGGCTATTTACCCTTATCAACTGCAGATACTGATCTAGACTTCTTTTCAAGTACCTTCTAAGATTTTAGTTTTTTTTTCTATTAGAGATTGATCTTTTGAGAAAATAAATTGAGGTATTTCCTCTTGAATATTAGAGGTTTTACTCAATAACTTCTCAAAAGTTTTGAATGTAAATTTTTTCAGTAGGAAGGAAATTAGATCATGATTATTCTTCAGAAGAATTTCTATGGCCTCTTATTCTTGAAGTTGAGGCTCACATTTCATACTAATATTCCTCCAGCTTAGAATATAGTCAATTAGACTTTCATAAGGTTTCTATTTTTTCCACCACTAGATCTCCAACTGTGACATGGAAATGTGCTCCAGCAAAATTTTTAGTGAACATCTATTCTAATTCTGTAAATGTCTGGATAGACCTATTGGGTTTGTTAGCATATCATTCAAATGTGACACCGGATAGACTGCTTGCAAATTATCTAAATAATAGAGCATTATTGCCTCATACATTACAACAATTGGCCCTGAAATGTGCTAGATGTTACTTTGGATTCCCTATTCCATCAAAATTTTTGAAGGATGGTGGAATAAATCCTTCAGGATAAGGAGCCAAGTCATATTCTTCTAGGTAGGGTCTACCCTTCAAAACAGATAAGGTACACTTCGACTGTGCTAAAGCTTCCTTGACTTATTGCTCTATCATTTACTTAATGTTTACTATTTATACTGCTTCTTTCTCTAACTTCACTACTTCAAGTTTATTTTCCTTCATTAGCTCTTTAAATTTATTGTAGTGTTGCACAGACTTGACTGGAGTAGAATATATATAAGCTTTAGTATGTGGAACATCTTTATTTTGCAGAGCGGCCATAGCCTCTATTAAATCTTCCATTTTCTTCTCTATTCTAGATATATTTTCATCTTTCTGACTTAGCTTATCTAAAAGTTTGCTAGTCACATTAGGAACATATTCTTCATCTTCATCTTCTTCTTCCATAATTTTTATATCTTTTAGATTTATCTTTGTCTTCTTTTTATCTTGCCAGGAATATGATCATGTATCCACCATGAATACACTTTTATCTATTTCCTTATCCTGTAGATTGACTTCTATATTTTTTGTAGCCTCTTATTCATCTATTTTTCAGATACTCTCCTTGAAGTGATCAATTATTTCTTCTATTGATTTCCTCTCCACATTGTGAGGATCCACATGAGTGTATTCTCTAACAACGGATACTTCTTCTACATATTTTTCCCTTATTTTCCTTTTCTTTTTCCATATGTTGTTTATGAGTAACTAATGTAGTTGATGTAGTGACCATTTAGGAGGAAAGAATTTATTGCCATAAGATAATAGAACTAGTTGTCTTGTCAATTTTGGCAAGATGAAGAGATGAATCTCAGACTTACAATTGATAGCTATTAAATTTTAATGGATGTTGACCTGAAGAGTGAACAAAGGTTCTATCTGGAATATTTTTTGATTGAACTGAAGATAGAGGGGAAATGGGATTATACCTTCGATGGGCTAATGCTCCATATCCCAAAGTTTTGATGGCAGTTAATTGACCCTGATTATTCATTGGAATTATTCAGTGAATGTCATATGACAATCTTTTAGATTCTTAGGTGACTTATAATAGCAATTGGTTGACTAGGACCCGTTTTTTGAAAATGTACACTTCTCTTGACAGGACTGGAGTGTGTTTGTACTCTAGTGAATATAACATCCTTCACATTTCTCAAGAATTCAGACTTTGACTACCCATAACCAGCAGCATAGTCAAGTATCAGCTCATTAAACAATGATTTAAATTTCTTTTTCCTTTTTGATAAGGAAGGCAACATATGATTTTGGTGAAAAGGAGTGGGTGGAGAATTAGCTATCCTGATTGAATTTTCTTCTCCAATAGCAGTAGACAATGGATGAAAGTGATTTAGACTTGACATAGGAGACTTATACAGAAATTTATGTTCTTTAACTATCAATTCAACCTTCTTCAGATTAGCTACTTCAGCTGTATTGCTTATTAGATTATTCTCTATAAGAGTTTTAGCTTTCTCAGCCTGCACCTTAAATAGCAATTCTTATTCCTTCTCTGAGATTTGGTTATCTCCTCAGTGGCACAAGATGACCCAATCTCAAATTTGCTTTTTAATAAAAATCTAGGATAACAGCTGATTTTTACTTTTGGCTAGCAAGCAGCCTTGGAAAAGTCAGTCGGAAGAATGCCAAGGGTTTAACAGCCATAGAGAGAACTTCAGACCCACCCTCAAGTACATCCTTAATTAGTGCAGTAGGAACAAATTCAACCTTGACCACATTAGAATGCGGTCCAGTAAAGGTGAATTAGACATTGTTCAATGATCCATACTGGATCATAGTTTCTTCAGCAAATGAATCATGATTAACAGTCATGTTCACATTATTCGAGAAATAGAAGATCAGATTTCCTGAAATTATTTTTGTACTTGACCAGATTTGTATATCTCTTCCTAAAATTCAATGACTTTTAAGCAAGACATAAGTCTAAAAATATACTGAGTAAAGTTTAGTGAATCTCTAAAGTACGATTAAACTGAGGTGAATCAGAATTCTTTGAATTTTAAATGGACCCAGCTTATGCCAACATCAATTAGAGAGGTAATTGAGATTGAGGTTTAAAATTTGGGCTGGAGAGGAGATGATTAAAGTTTGATTCAAGTTTAGCTTTTAAAAGAATTTTAAACAAGGATCCTCGTCCAAAGACTCTTAAGTGTGGAAAATGGAAGAAGATATGAACTTGATTTAAATTTAGATTTAGATAGAGACAATCATGAAAGGACTTTGAACAAAAGAGAGAAATAACTTATGAATTTATAATCTAAAGCTTGAACTTATATTAAATTTAATAGCCTTGATATTTAATTAAATCTATATATGTTTAGAAAATTTTAATTCTTACTAAAATGCAAAGAGAAGTCTATTCCCAGTAGAGTCGCCAGAAAAATCTAGGGACAAATTTAATTTAACATTCAAAATGAAATATTACCCATAAGATTTTCTTTAAATTTAAATTTTGAGTTTTTTTGGTCAAATCTGTATATATTGACACTATACAATCCCTAAGGAGAGACTAATGTTTCACTATCAATTTCAGAACTAAAACTTCCTATTTATGATTGAAGACTATATAAGAAATATTCAATTAGTCCTAAAGAATAAAAGAATTATTTGCCTATCATTTTAATTATGAAATTAATCTAATGTTTAAAGCTTAGGTCTGTATTTCATAAATCTTTCCCCTTCCTTAGAAAGAAACTAAGATAGGGTTTATTTTATTTAGAGTTGTGGACTTCCTATAGAGGTAAGCCTCTATAGCTAATTATATCTCCTAAGAGAATACTCTTGATTAAACTGAAGAATAAATATTTTCAAAGACATATAAATCTAAAAAAATATTTAGGCTATATTTATCCACTGAATTTAGATTTTAGATTTTTAAATTATAAAAGAATTGAATCTGAATGTGCAAACACTAAACAAGCATTTATAATCTGAACTTATACTTTCTTGGAGTACGTTACCAACTAATAATTCTAATACACTATCAGTAGCCTTAGATATAATGCATGATAGGCTAAGCTCTATCCTGAGAGATCAAAGGATGAATCAAACTCTAAAATTTAAAACATAAGATGAGTAATTTTAACTTTAAGTTCAAATGACACTAGTGATAAGACTCACTAGGAACTCTAAATTTTATCTTATTTAATTTACCTAACTAAATTTCTAACTCCCTAATTTCTTAGAAATTTTAGCAGCATAACAACCCTATCCAAAGGAAAAGCGTAGCATCCCCCCAACGTAATGGAGACCCTGCTACCTTACCCACTATGGGTATAAAATTTTGGCTTAACATTCATTGTAGAAATTAAAATGCTTGCTTATATACATGATTTTATAAAGGGGTTGGTTATGCAGCATCCACTACTGTATTATCCTAGAATTAATATACATGTTCTTACAAAGTCTGAAACACATCCGCTAAAAGAAACCTAGGAAAACTTCTACCCACCCATATGAAGGTAATGTATGAAGCAATATAAATAAATGAAATATTTAATATAAAAAAGAATTGATTTATTTATTAATTTAATAATTTTTAATAGACTCAAACCTTGTAGGAAAGAAAGGTTGCCAGGCTCCACCACAATAAACTTTGGTTTCTAATCTTACCATATATATAGATTCAATATACTTGCTTATAGTCTTCAAGCTCTATGTCTTCTATGGAATTCCAAAAGAGAGTATCCCCCAAAAGGAAAGAATATAATCTTTTGGAGCTATATTTGTATATGTATAAGCAAGTGTATTTAAATCTTTAACAACTTAAGAAGTTGTACAACTAAATCTATATACATTCTAAATTTATAATGACTTACACATGTATACATCATTTTTAAGTACATTCTAATTTGACTTTCATAGGAACATAAAAGTAATATAAGAGTATATGAAAGCATATAAAGTGCAATACAATTATGTAGCAATCTAATGCTCCTAATGCAATCTTTAAAGAGCCAAAGTGCACTAATAAAAATTTAAGATATATGACACTCAGATTGCTGAAAAAAATAAACATGCATAAGATACTCTCCAAAAAAAGCACCTGACAAACAAATCAAACCACTAACTTAGCTTAAGCTAGTGTTGGTTGTCCTAGCAAATATCTAAGTGTGTGAATAAAGCTGTGTGGCTTAGATATTATTTAAAATTTATTAATTTTTACTATTGAATTTTTTTTTAAAGGTCTTTAAGGATGCTTTGAATTTAAGTTTTAATGATTTAGATCTTTTAAATTTCTTTTAAAGATATTTTTGTTATGATTTATGCAAATCAGTTCGTTCAAGTGAATTTTGATATAAGTTATTTTTGATGATTACAAAAGCTTATTATTTATTTTATTCTTTCTACTAACAAATATTGGAGTTTCTATTTTGTGTGTACTAACATATTTTTTAGAAAATCCACACTCCAGACTGTTGAAGACTTCAAGTTTATTTGTTAGATTTTATTGTAAGTGAAGTCTATAATTTTTACTTTTCTTTAGTCTAAGTGAGTGTGAATATAAGTTGGGTAACTGTGCACACACACACTAGGGGAGTGAGGTAAATTTTTTTTTAAGCTCATCGTATAGTTCGATGTATTTTCATACTAGATAATCTCTGTTATTTGCCCTATACAATGAACTTGTCTGGCTAAAAAATTTTTCTTAGAACTTTTCATACAGTATTAAATTGATTTCATACATAAGGATGTGAGGTACAAACGACTCAGTTTTAGGGTCGTACTGGATCATACGGGACAAACCATTCAATTTTTGAACTGTTCATACAGTACGAAATTAACTTCGTATAGAAGGCTGTGAGGTACGAACAGCTCAGTTTTAGGGTCATACGGGACGAACCGTTCAATTTTTGAACTATTTATATAGTACGATAACTTCGTACAGAAGGTTGTGATGTACGAACGGCTCAATTTTAGGTTCGTACTGAATCATATGGGATGAACCGTTCAATTTTTGAGTTGTTCGTACAGTATGAATTTAACTTCATATAGAAGACTATGAGGTACGAATGGCTCGATTTTAGGTTCATACTGGATCGTACCAGATGAATATTTCATACATTTTAAATTATTTGTACAGTATGATAAGTGATCGTACAGCATGATCGGATGGCGTAAAACTTGAAATTTTTAGTTTTTGGATGATTTTTCTTATCCTTAGTACTTAAGGGTCCTAAAAACTGACATGTATGACTTCTTCTATGAAATTTCTTCTTAAGAGTGAAAGGGAGAGTGATTGGGAGAGTGTTTGGGAGTGAGTATTGTGAGATCTTTAAAGAGGGAATTATAAGGGGATTCATAAGGTTATCCAAGTGTGAGGATCTCATTATTTGTACTTTAAGGTTCTTCTGAATCTCCTTGGAGGCTCTTGCAAGAAGATTGTTCAAGAAGACTCTGATTCTCTGCCATCACCAGGAGGGTGAAAAAGGATAATTGGTTCTCTACTGACAGCTGGAGGGTGTGAAAGAATGAGTGGGTTCTCTTCCTTCACCAGGGGGATGAAAAAGGATGACGGTTCTCTGCCACACCAGGATTTGGCTGAAGAGAGTTTTTGTAAAGGCTTCTCCGCCTTGCTTTGGGGGCTAAAGGAGAGTAACTTTGTTTTAGTGCAATACCTAGAGAAGGAGTCTCTTGGGAGTGGATATTGGTCGTGTTTGACCGAACCACTATAAATCTGGTGTTCTCAGTTCCTTTCTTTTTATTTTTCTGCATTATTATTTTTACGCACTTTATTTTCCTGTGGTTGAAAAAGTATATAATTCATAACTGTTCATCCTATATGAACTGAAATTATACAGTGCGATTTGTTGAAAGGTTTTGATTAAAAATCTTCTAAAATTCTTAGAGAAATTTTAAAAATACCAATTCACCCCCCTCTTGGTTAGCCTAGGGACGTAATCAATAGGTCTAACTATAATAGGTCTAACAACCTATTCGCACTTTCAAGTGTTATCAGAGCCTGTTTAGAAAATCACTGTTTAGATTACTTTTTAAAATTTGATCATGGCTAATTTTGGAAACCGGAACACTTTTGAAGGTTACTCGATCACTAGGCCACCTTTATTTGACAACATTCTATTTGATTTCTGGAAAACTCGCATGTCTACTTTTTTATAATCTCTTGACTATCGCATGTGAATGTATGTTCAGGATGGTTATACTGCACCTACTAGACTTGTAGATGGCATTAGAGTTAAAACACCATTTGTTGATTGGACTTTAGAAGAAAGGGAATTAGCACAACTAAATGCAAAATGCTTGAATAGCTTTTTATGTGCTCTTAAATCTGAAGACTATATGTGTGTTTCTACTTATAAATCTTGAAAGAAAATATGGGATAGACATTGTATTATGTATGAAGGTATAAATGAAGTGAAGCAAACTAGATTGAACATTCTTTTGCATGATTATAAATTTTTTTCATGAAACTGAATGAATCTATCTAAGACATGTATACATGATTTACACATATAGCCACTTCATTGCATGCCCAAGGTATGGAATTAATGAATGAAAAAAGAGTAAATAAAATACTTTATTACTTACATACTACTTATGATACAAAGATAACTGCCATAACTAAATCGAAAGATTTAAATGTCTATTCTATTAACAATCTTCTTGGATCACTAATTGCTTACGATTAATCTGTGACTCAAAGATAGATTGATGCAGGTGTCAAGCGGAAGGAGAAGAACATAACTTTGAAGGTGGATGATTCAGATAGTGATCAGTCACTACCTGAGGATGAGGAAGACATTGCCTTAATGACAAGGCAATTTAGAAGTTTCCTAAGGGAGAAGCATAAGAGACGTCAAGAGTGAAATAAAGGTAAGTTCCATAAAAATGCTAAGGCTCCGAATGATATAATTTGTTATGAATGTAGGAAGCCTGGACACATCAAGACTAATTGCCCTAATCTTAAAGCCAATCCTAGCAAGGAGAAAGGTGAGGAGAAACCAAAGGATAGAAGGGGCAAGAAGAGACTTCAATGAGCATTTTGGGCGGACTCAGCTTCAGATTCCTCAGAAATAGCACCTAAAGAGGAAGTCTCAAATTTGTGTTTGATGGCTGACAATCTTAATCATTCAGATCAAGAGGAGGTATGTGACTTGAGTTATGATGAATTGTTTGAAATTTTTGAACGCATTCATTCTGCATATAGGAAACTAAAGAAACTGCATGCTAAGTTAAATTTAGATCATTTAGAGCTACAAAATGAATTTAAAATCCTTAGGAAAGACCATGTATTAATTGATAGCAACCATATGACTTTAATGGATGAGTTTGATGATTTAAATAAATAGCATGAACATTTAAAATCATCACACACTGAACTTGAAAATGATTTCAAAACTTTTATGAATGAATCGGATAGAAGAGAGCATAACTTGAAGATTAAAAATTTGATTCTAGAAAATGATAATGCACTTAAGGAAAATATGATACCACCTAAACTTGAAGATTTTCACAAAATCTATCACAAGTCAATTCATTCAAAATCTAAAAGAAGATCGTATAGGACACATAGATTGGTGAATCCTTTCCATGGAGTAAAGTGTTTCTCTTATGGTATATTTGGAGATATTTCTCACACTTGTACTATTCATCATAGAATATATTTAGTGTGGAGACCTAAGATGTATAAAACATAGCATATCACACATGCATCTATTTTAAAATTGCCAAGAGGAGAATCCAAACTTGTTTGGGTTCCTAAGTCCAACATTTGATAATTTTGTAGGGTCGCTCTCATATAAGATCTCATGAGAGAATTTGGTACCTGGACAGCGGCTACTCAAAGCATATGACTGGAGATACAAATCAATTCATATCACTGGAAGCCAGGAATAGAGGCAAGGTTACACTTAGAAACAATACCACCAAGAAAGTGGTAGGTTCAAGTATGATTGGAAATTCAAAAAACTTTGTGATTGAAAATGTTCGGTTGGTAGAAGGGTTAAAATACTATCTGTTGAGCATAAGTCAATTATGCGATAAAGGTTATCATATAAAATTTTTACCTACTAGCTGTATCAATAGTCAAAATGGAACTGTTGTGTTGAATGGTGAAAGAGTAAATAATATTTACATGCTAGATTTAAATTCTATAAAATCTTCTACTACTTTTTATTTGAAAATTATATCTGATGAGTCATGGTTATGGCATAAAAGATTTTGTCATTCTAGCATGAGAAATCTTAGGAAAATCATCCAAAAAGAGTTAGTTAGAGGTATATCCAAATTAGACTTTACAAAAGATCACTTATGTGATGCATGTCAACTAGAAAAATAAGTCAAATTCTTTTTCAATTCAATTAAGAAAATTAGAACTAGCAAGCCTTTAAAAATTCTTCACATGGATCTCTTTGGACCTGTTAGTACCATAAATCTAGGAGAGAAAATATTTGGGTATGTAATTATGGATGACTATTCTAGATTCACCTGGATTAGATTTTTGAGTCATAAGAGTGAATCATTTGAGGAGTATAGAGATTTTGCCACTTAGATTCAGAGAAAACTAGGTTTTGAAATTGTAACAATCTAAAGTGATCATGGGGGAGAATTTGAAAATGAATTATTTGATGATTTTTATAAATCTCATGGGATTGAACATAACTTCTCAGCTTTTAGGATACCTCAACAGAATAGAGTAGTTGAGAGAAAGAACAAAATATTAATTGAAACTGCTAGAGCCATGTTGGCAGAGTATTTACTTCTAAAATATTTTTGGGCTGAAGTAGTTAGTACAGCGTGCTATGTATTAAATAGGGTGTTCATTAGAACAAAATTAAATAAGACACCTTATAAACTTCTTGAAGGTAGAATTCCCAACCTCTCACACCTATATATTTTTGGATGTAAAGTGTTCATACACAATAATGAAAAAACACTCTTAGGAAAATTTGATCATAAATCTGATGAAGGAATATTTCTAGGTTATTCAAATGTTGAAAAATCCTATAGAGTTTTTAATAAAAGAACATTAGTAGTTAAGGAGACCACTCATATTATTTTTGATGAATCTTATAATAGTGAAGGGTCTAAGTTGGATGAAGATGAGATTGAGGAGATAACCCAAAAACTTGAAAATGAAAAAGTTGAAGAAAGGGTTGAAAATGAAGAAGAAAACTAATTACCTAAAGAATAAAAATTTGTTAGAAGTCATCCTAAAAGTTGATCTTGGGAGACCCAAGTAAAGGAGTTAGGACTGGGCATGGTTTCAGGAAAGAAGTAAATTATTCTGCTTTTATTTCAATGATTGAACCCACTAATATAGATCAAGCACTTTTGGATTAATTTTGGATTTATGCCACGCAAGAAGAATTGAAGCAATTTTTAAAAAATGATGCTTGGGAGTTAATTGAAAGGCCAAAGGATCAAAGTGTTGTTGGGACTAAGTGGGTGTTCAAAAACAAAATGAATGATTCAGGAGTTGTGATTAGAAATAAGGCTAGATTTGTAGATAAGGGGTATAATCAAATAGAAGGGATTGATTTTGAGGAGACATTTGCCCATGTAGCAAGACTTGAAGCAATTAGAGTTTTATTAGGCTTTGCCTAATTTAAAGATTTTAAATTGTACCAAATGGATATTAAAAGTGTCTTTTTGAAAGGGGTGATAGGAGAGGATGTTTATATTGAGCAACCTCCAAGTTTTGAAAATATTAATTTCCCTAATCATATTTTTAAATTGAAAAAGGT
Source organism: Dendrobium chrysotoxum (assembly GCA_019925795.1). Lineage (NCBI taxonomy): Eukaryota > Viridiplantae > Streptophyta > Magnoliopsida > Asparagales > Orchidaceae > Dendrobium > Dendrobium chrysotoxum. The sequence goes on along the minus strand of CM034304.1, from coordinate 7,458,588 downwards.
ATTATATAGACTAAAATAGGCACCTAGGGCTTGGTATGAAAGGTTAAGTACTTTTCTATTAAAAGGATCATTTGTTAAAGAAAGTGAGGAAACCACTCTGTTTTTGAAAAGAATAGATAATAAAATACTCATTGTTCAAATATATATGGATGACATTATTTTTGGATCAACTGATAAAACTTTATGTGATAAATTTTTAAAAATAATGAGTAGTGAATTTGAGATAAGTTTGATGGGAGACTTGAGTTATTTTCTTAGTTTTAGCATAAAGTAAAATGAGGAAGGAACTTTTTTTAGTCAGTCTAAGTATATTAAGGACATCCTCAAAAAGTTTGAAATAGATGATGCTAAACTAGTAACTACACTTATGAGTTTCTCAGTACAATTAGATAAGGATCCTAAGGGAAAGTCTATTAATCAAAAGAATAATTAGATCATTACTTTACTTGATAGCTAGCAGACCAGACATTATGTTTAATATTTTTTTAATGTGCTAGATTTCAATCTGATCCAAAGGAATCATATTTAACAGTAGTAAAAAGAATATTGAGATATCTTTTGGGAACTCAAAATTTAGGGATTTGGTATCCGAAGCATAGCTCTTCATTTGAAATAATTGGATACTCAGATTTAGATTTTACAGGCTGTAGGGTTGATTGAAAAAGTACTTATAGGACTTATCAATTTATTAGAAATTCTTTAGTATCTTGGTCCAGTAGGAAACAAAATTCACTAGCACTTTCTACAGCTGAAGTAGAATATATTACCTTAGGTAGTTGTGTGGCACAAGTGCTTTGGTTGAAACAATAATTGGTTGACTTAGGATATTCTATCAGCACAATACCAATTTTTTGTGATAACACTAGTGTCATATGCATCTTAAAGAATCTTATTCAACACACTAGAACCAAGCATATTGATGTAAGGCATCATTTTATAAGAAAACATGTAGCAAAAAGCATAATTAAACTACATCATGTCGCTACTAAAGATTAACTTGCAGATAGTTTTACAAAACCACTAGCTTTTGATACTTTTAACATATTAAGGATAAGGCTAGGTGTAATTAATCTTAATGAATGATTAAAAATTCTACAAATTTATTTTGTATATGATTGTGAGTCTATTTATGTCCAGTGTGAGTTTGTTATTTTCTATTTATTGTGTCTTTGATTATCATTTGTGTCCTTTAAAAATAAAATGAAAAATATTTCTTGTTTAAAATTTTTTATGAGTTCTTCTTTTCAGTGTTGTTATAGTGTCATATTCATACTGTATGAAATTATTTCATATAATACGAATTCTGTAGCCTATGCATGAAAGTCTGTGGGGTTGTAGAGACAAAACTGTGTTTTTATAGTTTATTCATACAGTACGATGACCTCATCATACCATATGATATATCTAGTATTATCTATGTGAATGGGGATATGTTACGATTAGTGTTAATTTTTATTGATGATCGTATGTACGAACACATCATTCGTCTGTATGATCCATATGTCGATTTGAATAAGGACGAACCAAACCGTCGCCTGAATAATCTTTAATTTTCTAATCATACCGGATGAACATGTGATCATCTGTATGATCAGGAAGTCAAAAAGCCTATACAAAAGGATGCCTCAATAAGGATAGTTTATGAAAAGCTGTTTCATTTTTGACCATTTTCGTTCATCACGTACGAAATTATTTTTGTCCCGTACGAAATATTTTCGTACAGTACAATTGATCATTTTTCTTTATAAAGAAGGGTCATTTTTCAGTTATTTCACTTCCAATTTCAAACTCTTCTGATCATATAGTAGAAATGTTAGGTAGTGGAAAGAGAGTTTGACAGTCTAGGGGTTCATCGTCTAGGCAAGACTGGGATGATAATTTTTTGAGTGCACAAAATGAAGAGGCTTACTATCAATTTGTTGTATCTAAAATTACTCCTTCTTGTATCATACTACAGGAAAACATTCATTTTACGGTAATGCCTCTTTTCAGGAACATACTAGGATCACTTCTTATGTCCTTAAACAATGAGCAGAAATAACTAAGGAGGACCTTGGATCAATTCTTCATCTTAAAACTTTGGGTATTCAGGCTCATACTCTTACTTCTAGAGCGGACTAAGATTTGTCTAAAGTTAATCAAGTTCTGAGGGGTATAAGTCAACCAAGTCACTTTCCTAGAGTTGACACTTTGAACCAAAATATAAGAATTATCCAACACATTCATAGGACCTCCATCATTCCCAAAGCTGGAGATCGAGTAAACATGACCCCTCTTCTTTCAACTATTACCTAATTAATAATGACTGGTCAACCAATAGATGAAGCCCAATTAATCTTGGATTATCTTTATACTATTAATGATATTGGCCAGCCTAGTGTCAAAAGAAAGAAAAATATTACTCTGGGACATGTGATTTCCTACATTTTAGAAAAGAAGTATAGTTTGGTCCACCCTGATGGATCTTCTGAAATGCCTATCTATTTTACTAATGCTTCTTTTCGATGACTCTTTGGGAGAGAAGGATCTGGGGATAGCTCTGAAGAAGAACCTGTACCTGCACCTGCACCAGCATCTACACCTGGACCTGATTAGAATTTCTACCAAGAAATAGTCCAACAATTTGATATACTAGAAACTCATTTTTATCAATGTTTTGATCAAATTGAGAACAAAATTAACTAGCAGGATGCATGCTGTGCAAAAGACAGGGGTGGATAAGAGACCAGTTTGAGTTAGTGAACACTAACATTATGACCATCAATAGCTATTTTGCTATGTTCTCTGTTCCTCCACCTCCTCCAGATATGGGACCTTCAGATTTCTAACTTTTCTTTGTTGTTATGGATGTTTGAGTTGGTTGTTGTCATAAGTGTCAGTGTTGGCTATTATTAGTTTGTGTTTGATTGTTATTGTAGATCTCTTAGGCTTGAGTATTGTTCTTGTTGTTAGTTATGGTTGTTATTGGATGATATGTTTATGTTGATGAGTGTACGAACAAGCTTTGATATTTTATGTATGGTTCATTAGATATGTAAGCTTGTTTTATGATATGTTGAATGAAATGAAAGGAATGTTGCTATGCATATTGTTATTTGTTTGTGGTGATGACTTGAATATTTTATTCAAATTTTATCTCTCAAAAGTAGTCAATTTAATTTATGAAATGTTGATTGAATTTAGATTATAATAAAAGTTTCTGTGCATAATTTAATTTCTCAAAATATTTAAATTACATTATGAATTGTTGTAGATTGGAAGATCTTACTTTATATTATTTTTAGACATGTATTACTTAACCTTAATTGTTGTATATTTGATGCTTTAATATTGCTCCTAATTTCTATATCAAAGTGTTCATTATTGTACTTGAGATCAAGGGATAGTATTGTTGGAAAGAATTTTATTTAATAAAAATAAAAAAGAGTAAAACTTAAAAAGATGCACAAAGTGTGCCATACAATGAAAAGATCTGCAATGTCGCCAAAATTATAAAGAGGCACAAAATTAGCCCAAACATTGACTAGGTGTACAAAATGTGCCCTTTCATTTGAAAAGATGCGCAATGTCGCCAATTATTCTTTCCTTTAACATTTTCTCAAATTTTACTAATCAATGATAGTCACTTTTGACTTTAAAATTTGATAATTTATTTCATCATTTGTGCAATAGTTGTGGTTACTTAATCCGTCTATTACATTACTGGCATATATCAACTTCTCTTCTCCTTATTATAGTATGTGATCTAAACCATTTTAAGTCCTTACTTTTTTGCATCTGATTTTAATATTGTAGTTAATCTTCTTTTAACATTCCTTAAATCACCAGCTACTTTGATTGTCTTCCCTTTTTATTGTTATCAAAAGGAGGAGTTTTGTATTGTTTGATTTGTTGATTTGTCTGTTATATGTTTTATGTATTTTTTTGTTTGAATCGTATGTTATATGTTTTTTTGCATATGTATGTAATTATATGTGCATGTATGTGTTTTCTTCTCTTTTCTCCTCTTACCTCCTTTTACCCTTTGTTTCGAATAGATTATTTCTTTAGGGGGAGCTTATCATTTCTTTAGGGGGAGCTTCCATTGCGGGGGAGCTAGGAGATCATTTCTTTAAGGGGATCTTACATTTAGTGGGAGCTTAGGAGAAACGTTGGGTTTACTTATTAACTCAAACAATAAATATTTTGCCATCATCAAAAAGGGGGAGATTGTTATGATTTGTGCAAATTAGTTCGTTCATGTGAATTTTAATATAAGTTATTTTTGATGATTACAAAAGCTTATTATTTTTTTATTCTTTCTCCTAACAAATATTGGAGTTTCTGTTTTATGTGTACTAACATATTTTTTAGGAAATTCACACTCCAGACTGTTGAAGACTTCAAGTTTATTTGTTAGATTTTATTATAAGTAAAGTCTATAATTTTTACTTTCCTTCAAGTCTAAGTGAGTGTGAATGTAAGTTGGATAACTATGCACACACACACTAGGGGAGTGAGGTAAATTTTTTTTAAGCTCATCATACAGTACGATGTATTTTCGTACTGGACGATCTGTGTTATTTGCCCTCTACAACAAACTTGCCTGGCTGAAAATTTTTCTCAGAACTGTTCATACAGTATGAAATTAATTTCATACATAAGGTTGTGAGGTACAAACGGCTCAATTTTAGGGTCATACTAGATCGTACAGGATGAACCGTTCAATTTTTGAACTGTTCATATAATACGAAAATAACTTCGTACAGAAGGCTGTGAGGTACGAAAAACTCAGTTTTAGGGTCGTACTGGATCGTACGAGACGAACCGTTCAATTTTTGAACTATTCATACAGTACGAAATTAATTTCATACAGAAGGAAGTGAGGTACGAACGGCTCGGTTTTAGGTTCGTACTGGATTGTACGGGCCGAACCGTTTAATTTTTAAACTGTTCGTATAGTACGAAATTAACTTCTTACAGAAGGTTGTGAAGTATGAATGGCTCAATTTTAGGTTCGTACTGGATCGTACCAAACGAACATTTCATACTTTTTAAACTATTCATACAATACAATAAGCGATCGTACAGGACGATCAGATTGCGTAAAACTTGAAATTTTCAGTTTTTGGATGATTTTTCTAGTCCTTACTACTTAAGGGTCCTAAAAACTGACTTTTATGACTTCTTCTACGAAATTTCTTCTTGAGAGAGAAAGGGAGAGCAATTGGGAGAGTGTTTGGGAGTAAGTTTTATGAGATCTTTAAAGATGAAATTGTAAGGGGATTCATAAGGTTATCCAAGTGTGAGGATCTCATTGTTTGTACTTTAAGGTTCTTCCCAATCTCCTTGGAGGCTCTTGCAAGAAGATTATTCAAGAAGACTCCGGTTCTTTGCCGTCTCTAGGAGGGTGAAAAATGATATTTTGTTCATTGCTGACACCTGGAGGGTGTGAAAGGATGAGTGGGTTCCTTACCTTCACCAGGGGGGTGAAAAAGGATAATGGTTCTCTGTCGCACCGGGATTTAGTGGAAGAGAGTTTTTGTAAAGGCTTCTCCACCTTGCTATGGGGGCTAAATGAGAGTCACTTTGGTTTAGTGTAATACCTAGAGAAGGAGTCTCTAGGGAGTGGATGTAGGTCGTGTTTGACCGAACCACTATAAATCTGGTGTTCTCTGTTCCTTTCTTTTTATTTTTCTGCATTATTATTTTTATGCAATTTATTTTTCTGTAGTTGAAAAAGTATATAATTCATAACTTTTCATAATGTATGAACTGAAATCGTATAGTACGATTTGTTGAAAGTTTTTGTTTAAAAATCTTCCAAATTTTCAAAAGAATTTTTAGAAGCATCAATTCACCCCCCCCCCCCCCCCTCCCCCCTCTTGATTAGCCTAGCGACATAATCAATAGGTCTAACAACCTATTCGTACTTTCAATTTTGATTGTTAAAGTTATTTATCTTTAGTTTTAAAGAATATTATGTTCAATAACTGCTAATGGCCTAAAGCTGTTGCTTAGCATGTTCTAGACTAAAAAATATAATTCTACCAACCCTCTAGAATGGGATAGATGGATATCATAGAGTATTTCATTTTAATTATATATTTTGGTCCTTAAAGCTTCTCAATCTAATATAAATTTGCCCTCCTAAAAAGAATTAAGCATAAGAGTATGAAAAGTTGCATTGCCTACATATTTTATTAATAATTTTTATTTAAATTTAGTTTATTATTAACTAATTTATTTATCTTTATATTTCAGTATTTACATTCTATCAAATTCATTCATGGTATTCTCACAACAAGCATGAGTATCCAAGGCCTCCTTAAGACACGTAGTACCGCAGCTTGAGATAGTCCAGCCTAAAAACTTTAATGATAGGAATGTTGATTGTTTATTTAATGTTGGTTACTGACTTAATTTCATTAAATTGATGATTTACTGAAGTTATAACGATTCATTGATTTTTCATAATTTAATGAATATTTTAATGCATTAAACAAAGGGTCTATTTTTGACTTTTTAATTTAGATTGGTTTCTAGAAATTTTATATTTTTCTTAAATACTCGACCTATATATGAGTAAAATTTATTTGAGTTTACTAGATTTGAATTTTTTTAGAATTACTTATGAATTTTACAAGTTCGGCGTATTTTTTAAACAATTTAACCCAAATGTTGACTTTTTATTTAAAGTGAATTCTTGGGTTTTTATAATTTTTATAAATACTAGACCCATAGATCAGTCCAATGCCTTCGTGTTTGTCCAATTTAGAGTTTTCTAGAATTAGTTATGAATTTTTGAAGTTTGAAGATTTAATGAATTTATTTTATTTTTAAATTAGGGCCATTTTCTCCTTTTTTTTTTGTACCAAATCAACTCCAAATTTTATTGAAATCTTCCCCAAATATCAAAAATAACTCCTAGGGTTAATTTGAAGGGTCCAAAATTATTTTGGTAATTTTTATATACGTTTAAATATTTATTTGAATTTATTAGTGAATTAATTAATTTTTAAAATTAATTTTCATTTTGAATGAATCTAATAGGATTTTATTTTTCTTTTATTAACCTTTTAATTTTGAGCATTTTGATAAATTAATTATAATTTTTGAATTTAAAATCAATTTATTATGAATTTTTAAAGATCTTAGGTTAATTATGTACATGAATCTTAGGTTCACTAAATGATAGACCAAATGACCTCAAAATATAGTAAAATTTGAAACGTAGGTATATGCATACATGTGCTCCAAACCCACTAAATTTGGGCTCACCAAAGCCTTCCGTAGTTGAAAAATCAACAACCAAAGCTAAATGCTTTTATAGCTTTGGTGGTTTATTTTAGGAGCTGCATTTGCTTGATATAGGTAAAATTAGTGCCTAACTAACCCTTACAAATATCATTACAATCACTCCAAAAATCAACCCCTAATTCCTTATGGATTATTTCTTATGAATTTTTAAATCCATAGGTCAAATAATGACCCATGAACTTAGAAAATTCATTTGGACACTTTAGATTGCTTCAGTTGATTTTAAATTTTTAGAGATGTGTTAAGCATCTATAAGAAACATTTCTTTCAATTTTCTTGATATAGGTTTTAATATGTGCATGCTTGGTCAATCTTGGTTGACTTGATCAACAAAGTTGACCAAAGAGTTGAGATTGCGTCCATTGCATTCCAAATGATGTTTTGAATTCATTGGTGGTGGTTCCAAGGTTTGACACGGTCTTCTCATATGATATGTTTGTTTAAACCCTTAAAAGGCATTTGGTTAACCTAGGTTCACTTGGTCAATTAGGTCAACCCATGGCTAAGTTTGAGTTCAAATCATTCTGAATGATGTATTGAACACTTTGGAGTAAGTTCTATGCAAATGCAAAGTTCAAATGCTTGTGATGTAGCTTTAGGGTGTAATAGTTCTACATGGTCAACCTAGGTTGACTTGGTCAACCATGATTAGTCATAATTTGGATTTTGGTTTCATGTTTGTCAAATGATATTCTAAACTTGTTAGAATGATTTCATGATTTAGTTTGATTGAGCCATGTTGAAGTTAAGAGGAAATTCAATTTTTAAGGTATAAGATTTTAAAATTTTATAGGCAACCATTGTCAACCAAGGCTCAACATTTGTTTAATGCATAATGCTAGTGATGAGGATCATGATCTATGAGTTTAAAAAGGTCTCTAAGGTCAAAAATCATAAGATACCATATCCAATGGCATAGGCTGTAAATATTTAAAAGTTTTGCAGCCTATGAAAATGCTTTAAGTTACATGGATGGGTTAAGGATCTTGAAGCGCCTTCAAATTGATGTGGTTGACCCTACGGACATGCCTAAATCAGTATGTAATTAATGAATCAGGAATCCAAGGCCATTTGGTTCGGTTTCAAGGTAAGGAAAATTTCTCTAAAAATAAGTTATGAATCAATGGGTTTTTGGTTTGGTTCTAACACTAAACTTTGGAGTTTTGAATTGATCATTGATTTTAATCACTGGATTTGATTCTGATTTGATTTGAATAATGACTTGAAAATATTTAGGATTTAAATATGCTCAAATTACTGACAATCGTGGATGATTATTAGTGATTGAATTAGGAATTAGGTGACAATCAATGGTGATTTTCCACTAATGGATTTAGATGCTTAACATTTATCATATTTGAATATGTTCAATTGATGTTAATGAATGAGGGGGAATTTAGTTTTAAAATGATCATATCATTGATAATTATTTTGGTGATTGTTAGTTGATAAATCATATGTTCAAATGATAGACAAAAATGATTATTAAATGATGGCTTTAAGGATTAATGATGAAATCACCATGTTAAGGCATAATGATGGACTTGATTTAAATTTAAAATGTGTTTTGATGAATTAGGTTTAAAGACTGGTGCTTAGTCTGAAGAGATTTGACCTCATTCAAAAATGGGGCTAACATGAGCTACACATAGAGCTAAATTGAAATGTGAATATGCTTAGATTTCTTTTAATATAAAAATAATGAAAGCCCACTAGATGCACAAGTATACGTGCTGACCAAGTGACAAAGTGATAAGGGAGAGTGTTAATTCCATTAGGAAATATTCAGTTTAATTGCAATTAAACTACTATTGTTTACTATAAATGCTCATTTATCCTACTGAATAAAAAGTGGTTATTTTTAAGTTTTTTCCATTTAATGGACACTTACAAGAAAAATAGATACTAATATAAATAAGATGTTTTGACTGATAAATGAAAAACAGTAAAAATAGATCAGCACCTTTTTTTAGCAAAAAAACATCTGGACAAGCTAATACAAGCTCTATGTAATAACCTTGTAATATTTGCATGGATATCCATATAAAATGAAAGTCCGAATAGGTTATTAGACCTATTACTTACGTCCCTAGGCTAACCAAGAGGGGGTGAATTGGTCCTTTTAAAAATTTCTCTTGGAATTTTGGAAAATTTATATTTAAAAACTTATGCAGATCGTACAGTATGATTTACCTTCAAACAGTATGAACAGAGTGATTTTTTAAAGCTTTTTCAATCTCAGAAATTCAATCATAGAAAAATAAAATACATAAAGATAACAGTGCAAAAAAATAAAAAGTAAGAGCAGAAAACACCAGAATTTATAGTGGTTCGGTCAAACACGACCTACATCCACTCCCTAGAGACTCCTTCTCTAGGTATTGTACTAAACTCATGTGACTCTCCTTTTGCCCCCATAGTAAGGCAGAGAAGCCTTTACAAACTCTCTTCCACCAACCCGATGCGGTAGAGAACTGTCATCCTTTTTCACTCTCTAAGTGACGGTAGAGAACCGATCATCCTTTTTCACCCTCCTGGTGACGACAGAGAACCAGTCATCCTTTCTCACCATCCTGGTGACAGCAGAGAATCAGACCTTCTTCAAAGATCTTCTCTCAAGAGTCTTCAAGGAGATAGGGAAGTGACTTGAAGTACAAAATAATGAAATCCTCACTCTTGGATAACCTTGTGAATCCCCTCATAATTTTCACTCCAAGGATCTCACTCAACTCACACCCAAACACTCTCCCTTCCTCTCTCAAGAAGAAATTTGTAGAAGCATCATCCTATAAGTCAGTTTAAGGGTCTTTAAATACTAAGGACAAGAAAAACCATCCAAAAACTAAAATTTTCAAGTTTTACGCATCCCGATCGTCCCGTACGATTGATCTTCGTACAGTACGAATAGTTCAAATCATTGAACGAATCATCCCATACGATCCTGTACGAACCCAATTCAGAGTCCTTCATACCATAAAATATCGTGTAGGAAATCTATTTCATACTGTACAAATAGTTCAAAAACTGAATAATTCATCCCGTACGATCCTGTATGAACCTAATTCAGAGCCCTTCGTACCATGGAATATCATGTATGAAATCTATTTCATACCGTATGAATAGTTCAAAAATAAACGATTCATCCCGTATGATCCAGTATGAACCCAATTCAGAGCATTTCGTACCTTAAAATCTCATGTACGAATTATATTTTGTACTGTACGAAATGAACTTAGAAGAAATTTCAAGATATATAGGTTCATTGTGGAGGACATATATATAGATCATCCCGTAAGATTATATATCGTACTGTACGATCAATTTAAAAATTTAAGTTTTTCACTCCCCAATTATATGTGTGTGCACAGTTATCCAACTTATAATCACACTATCTCAGACTCAAGAAAATAAAAAATAAAAAATACAGACTTCACTTACAATAAATATTAACACATGAACTTGAAGTCTTCAGAAATCTGGAGTGTGAATATCCTGAAAAATATGTTAGTACACACAAAAAGAAACTCCAATATATATTAGGAGAAGAATAAAAACAAATAAAAAGCTTTTGTAATCATCAAAAACAATTTGTATCAGAATTTTCTTGAACTAACGGATTTACACAAATCATAATAATCTTCCCATTTCTTATGATGGCAAAACATTTAGTTGTTTGATTTAACCATTGAGTTCACATGTCTCCTAAACTTCCACTAAATGTACACTCCCCTTAAGTAAATGATCTCCTACACTCCCCCTAAAGCCTAAGCTCCCCCTAAAAAAATGACCTATCCTAAACAAGGGATAAAAAGAGATTAGATGACCTAACATACTGAATAAGTGAAGGGAAGGGTAAGAAAGACATGTAACACAAGCACTACAAGCATTACACACAAGCACATACAACACAAACACATACACAAGCAGCTAATAACACAAACTCATACACAAGCAACTAACAACACAAACACATATACAAACAACTAAAAAAAACTTAAATGCAACAAATCAAATAAGCTCAATCAAACAAAGTCAAACAATAAAACTTTTCCTATCCTAAATAATGGATAAAAAGATATTAGATGATCTAACATACTAAATAAGCAAAGGGAAGGGTAAGAAAGACATGCAACACAAGCACTGCAAGCATTACACACAAGCACATATAACACAAACACATACACATGCAACTAACAACACAAACACATACACAAGCAACTAACAACACAAACACATACACAAGCAACTAAAAAAAAACTTAAATGCAACAAGTCAAACAAGGTCAATCAAACAAAGTCAAATAAAAAAACTCTCCCCCTTTTAACAACAACAAAAAGGGAAGACACTCAAATTAGTTGAGAAGTTGAATAATGTTAAAGGAAGGTTAACTACTATAGTCAAATCAAATGCAAAAGTAAAAACTCAAAAAGATCTAGATTGTATATTATAATGAGGAGAAGAAAAGTTGATCTAAAATAGTAATGTATCAGATAGATTAATAACCACAACTTTTGCATAAAAGATGAAATAAAATTCTCAAATTTCTAAGTTAAAAGTGACAATCATTGATTAGTGAACTTGGAGAAAATGCTAAAGGAAAGAACAATTGGCGACATTGCACATCTTTTCAAAGTGTGGGCTAATTTTATGCCTCTTATTAGATTTGGCGATATTACGCATCTTTTATTGAATGGCACACTTTATGTGTCTTTCTAGATTTGGTGACATTGCGCATCTTTTATTGTATGGCATATTTTGTACATCTTTTCAAGCTTTGCTTTTTTTATTTTCATTTAATAATATTCTTTCCAACAACACTATCTCTGGATCACAAATACAATAATGAACACTTTGATATAGAATGTAAGAGTAATATTAAGACATCAAATATAAATCAATTTAGGCTAAGTAATACATGTCTAAATAAGATAAAGTAAGATCTTCCAATCCACTCCAAATCATAACGAAATCTAAATATTTTGAGAATTTAAATTTATGCATAGAATTTTCTATTGTTATATAAACTCAATTAACATTTTAGAAATTTAATCAACTACAATTGAGTGTTTTAAGATTAGAAAATTTCGAGTCATACTCATTATCACAGAATAATATGCACATAAATATTGAACATCTTCATTTCAAAATATCAATGCAAACAACTAGCATAACAAGCTTTCACATTTTAACCACAAGTACATAACATAAAGCTTGCTACTCCCAATACAACAATCACTGAAAAAGCTAACAACCACAAGCACAATCTACTATAACTCAAAGTACAGCAAAATAACAAGTAAGCCAACTACTAAAAAGAACAACAAAAATAATCGCATCCAAAGCCAAGCCAAGCAAACACAAATCCTACTAGTAATCTAAGGGACCCTAATTAGGAGGAGGTGGTGGAGCACCGAACAGAGCAAAATAGCTATTAAGCGTTGTAATATTCGTATTCACAGACTTAAATTGGTCCCTTATCCACCCCCTATCTTCTTTGTACTGATCATCATATTGCTTCAGGTGCACCTCCATATGATTAAATCATTGATCCATCCTATTAAATCGCTAGACCATATCCTGGTAGAAGTCTTAGTTGGGTTCAGGTGCAGGTGCGAGAGCAGGTGCAGGTTCATCATCAGAACTAATTACATTTTCATCTCTCCTAAAAATGCTCTAAAAATGGCATCAGTGAAATAGAGTGGGAGTTCTGAAGGTCCATCAGGATGGATTATGTTGTACTTCTTCTCAAGGATAAAATAGATTACATGACCAAGAGCAATATTCTTCTTCCTCTTTACATTGGGATGGCCAATATCAGTAAGGTAAAAGATGTAGTCCAAAAGCAGTTGGGCTTCATCAATAGGTTGACCAGATATGATCAAGTAAGTGACTCAATAGAGAAGAGGGGTCATGTTTACTCTATCTCTGGCCTTAGGAATGATGGCGCTTCTAAGAACATGTTCAATTATTCAAGCATTTTGGTCTAAGGTGTCGACTCGAGGAACATGAGTTGGTTGTCTTACACCTCTAATGACCTAATTGACTTCATACCAGTCATAGTCAGATCGAGCAGTTAAAGTATTTGCCCGTATTCCCATAGTTCTTAGATGAAAATATGCTCCTAGATCCTCCTTGGTAATTTCTACTCTTTGTTTCAGGATATAAGATGAGACCCTAGTATGATCCTGACTAAAAGTCATGTTGGCTAGAAATACGTAAAAAAAGGTCTTTATTATATGAGTAGATCAGTGTGAGAAGGAAAGAAAACTGAGTAACATCAAATAGAGGCATTACCACAAAGTGGAGGTTTTCCTGCAGTAGAATGCGGGAAGGAGTGATTTTTGATGCGGCATATCTATAGTATGCCTCTTCATTTTATCCACTAAAAAAATTATCATCCCAGTCCCTCCTAGAATAAGTCCCTCTAGATTGACGCACTCTTTTTCCACTTCCTGACATCTATATACTATGCTCTAAAGGGTTTGAAGTGAAGGTGAAATGAAAGAAAATGACCCTCCTTTATATAGAAAATTAATTTAATCGTACTGTACGAAACCATTTCGTGCAAGATGAAATTTATTTCATTCGGGACGAACAAAAGCAGTCAAAATAAAATAATTTTTGGAAAATTGCTCGTTCCGATGCATCCTTTCATACAAGATTTTTGACTTCCTGATCGTATAGACGATGACGTGTTCGTCCGGGATGATCAAGATATTAAAGGATCGTTCAGCGACGGTTAAGTTTGTCCTTATCCAAATTATCACATGGATCGTATAGACAAAAATGTATTCATTCGGAATGATCAGGATATTAATAACTAACACTAACTGTGAAATCTCCCCATTCGTACAGACGAAAATTCCTACAATCGTACAATACGATGACGTCATCATATGGTACGAATAGTTATAGAAAATTATGTTTCGTCACTTCAACTCTACAGGTTTTCAACACTCAATTAAAGACTAACATAAGACAAGGGCATATATATATATATATATATATATATTAAAATTTTAAAGAAGACATACAAAATAACCATAAAAACACAATAGAATAGAAACAAATAAATGAACACTTACAAAATAAAATTTGCAGAAATTTTAATCAAGCATTAAGATCAATTACACCTAGCCTTATCCTTAGAAAGCTAAAAGTGTCAAAAGCTAAGGGTTTTGTGAAAATATCTACAAGTTGATCTTTAGTAGCGACATGATGTAGTTTAATTTCCCCTTTCGCTACATGATCTCGTATGAAATGATGCCTTATATCAATGTGCTTTATTCTAGAATGTTGTATAGGATTTTTAGAAATGCAAATAGCACTGGTGTTACCACAAAAGATTGGAATAGTACCAATAAAAAATCCTAAGTCAACCATTTGCTGTTTCAACCAAAGTACCTGTGCAACATAACTCCCTAAGGTAATATATTCTGCTTCAACTATATAAAGTGCTACTAAATTTTATTTCCTACTAGACCAAGATACTAAAGAATTTCTAATGAATTGACAAGTCCCAGAAGTACTCTTCCTATCAACCCTACAGCCTACAAAATCAGAATCTGAGTATCCAATGATTTTAAAAGAAGAACTATTCTTAGGATACCAAATCCTTAAATTTTGAGTTCCTAGAAGATATCTTAAAATCCTTTTCACTACTGTCAAATATGATTCCTTTGGATCAGTTTGAAATCTAGCGCATAAGCAAACACTAAACATAATGTAAGGTCTGCTAGCAGTCAAGTAAAGTAATGATCCAATTATCCTCTAAACTTCTTTTGATCAATAGATTTTTCCTTAGAATCCTTTTCTAATAATACTGAGGAACTCATGGGTGTAGTTACTGGTTTAGCATTATCCATTTCATACTTTTTGAGGATATCCTTAACATACTTAAATTGACATAGAAAAGTTCCTTCCTCATTTTGCTTTATGCTAAAACCAAGAAAATAACTCAAGTCACCCATTAAACTCATCTCAAATTCACTACACATTATTTTTTAAAATTCATCACAAAGACTTTTATCAGTTGATCCAAAAATAATGTCATCAATATATATTTGTACAATGAGTATTTCATTTCCAACTCTTTTTAAAAATAGAGTGGTGTCCACACTTCCTTTGACAAATAATCCTTTTAATAGGGAAGTGCTTAACCTCTCATATCATGCTCAAGGTGCCTGTTTTAGTCCATACAATACCTTTTTTAATTTAAAAACATGATTAGGGAATTTAGAATTTTCAAAACCTAGAGGTTGCTCAACATAAACATCCTCTTCTATCACCCCATTCAAAAAAGCACTTTTAACATCCATTTGATATAATTTAAAATCTTTAAAACAGACAAAGGCTAATAAAACTCTAATTGCTTCAAGTCTTGCTATAGGGGCAAATATCTCCTCAAAATCAATTCCTTCTATTTGATTATACCCCTTAGCAACCATTATAGCCTTATTCCTTATCACAACTCTTGAATCATTCATTTTGTTTTTGAACACCCACTTAGTCCCAACTACACTTTAATTTTTTAGCCTTTCAATTAACTCCCAAATATCATTTCTTTTAAATTGATTCAATTCTTCTTACATGGCCAAAATCCAAAATTCATCCATAAGTGCTTATTCAATATTAGTGGGTTCAATCATTGAAATAAATGCTGAATGATTTACCTCTTTTCTCAAACCATGCCTAGTCCTAACTCTTTCACTTGGGTCTCCTAAAATCAACTTTTTAGGATGACTCTTGAGACAATTCAAATCTCTAGGCAAAGGGTTTTCTTCTTCCTTTTAAACCATTTCTTCAACTTTTTTATTTTTAAGTTTTTGGGTTGTTTCTATAATATCATCTTCCTCTAATCTAAACCCTTCACTATTATCGGATTCATCAAAAATAACATGAGTGGTCTCTTTAACTACCAATGTCTTTCTATTGAAAACTCTATAGGATTTTCCAATACTTGAATATCCTAGAAAAATTCCTTCATTAGATTTAGGATCAAATTTTCCTAAGATAGTTTTTTCATTATTTTGGTATGAATACCTTACATCCAAAAACATGTAGGTGTGAGAGGTTGGGGATCCTACCTTTAAGAAGTTCATAGGGTGTCTTGTTTAATCTTTATCTAATGTTCACCCTGTTCAACACATAACATGCGGTGCTAACTACTTCAGCCCAAAAATATCTTGGAAGTGAATACTCTGCTAATATGGCTCTAGCAGTTTCAACCAATATCCTATTATTTCTCTCAACTACTCCATTCTGTTGAGGTGTCCTTGAAGCTGAGAAGTTATGATCTATTCCTTGAGATTTGCAAAAATTATCAAACAACTTAGTTTCAAATTCTTCCCCATGATCACTTTGGATTGTTACAATTTTTAGACCTAATTTTCTCTGAATCCAAGTGGAAAAATTTCTAAACTCCTCAAATGATTCACTTTTATGATATAAAAATCTAATCCATGTGAATCTTGAATAATCATCCACAATTACATACCCAAATCTCTTTCCTCCTAGACTTAAGGTACTAATAGGTCCAAATAGATCTATGTGTAAAATTTCTAAGGGCCTTCTTGTTCTAACCTCCTTGATTGAACTAAAAGAGGATCTCACTTATTTTCCTAATTGACATGCATCACACAAGTGGTCTTTTGTAAAGTCAAGTTTGGGTACACCTCGGACTAACTCTTTTTAGGTGATTTTCCTAAGATTTCTCATACTAGAGTGACAAAGCCTTCTATGCCATAACCAAGATTCATCTAATACAGTTTTCAAACACAAAGAAATAGAAGGTTTTACAGCATTCAAATCTAGTATGTAGATATTATTTATTTTATCACCATTCAATAGAATAAGTCTATTCTGACTGATAACACAACTAGTAAGTAAAAACTTGATATGATAACCTTTGTCACACAATTGACTTATGCTCAACATATTGTGTTTTAAACCTTCAACTAACAGAACATTTTCAATAAAAAAGTTTTTTAAGTTTCTACTCATACATGTACCTACCACTCTCTTGATACTATTATCTCCAAGTGTAACCTTGCCTCCATTCCTGGCTTCCAGCATTATAAATTATTTTGCATCTACAGTCATATGCTTAGAGTAGCCGCTGTCCAGGTACCAAATGCTCTCACGAGGTCTTATGTGAGAGTGTTTCTGCAAAAATATCAAACGTTAGACTTGGGAACCCAAACAAGTTTGGGTTCACCTCTAGACAATTTTAAAATAGATGCATGTGTGATATGCTGTGATTTATGCATCTTAGGTATCCACACTAGATGTGTTCTATGATGAATAGTACAGGTGTGTGAAATTCATAAAATCAAGTTTTTAAAAACTTTTGAATTCGATCCATGGCAAAAAAAACACTTGAAAGTTTGATAGGAATGTTAAACCCTGATGAACTAGTCCCGAGGCTAACCAAGAGGGGGGGTGAATTGGATATTTGAAACAAAACAAAAATCTTTTTATAACGTGCAGCAAAAACGAATTAAAACAATGATAAAAAGATCAATCACAGATATCACCCAAGTAGATAATTGCAATAAAATAAAGTGCGAAAAATAATAAGAAAGAACACACCGGGTTTATACTGGTTCGGTCCAACCTGACCTACGTCCACTCCTCAGAGGCACCCTTCAAGTATTGCACTAAACCAAATAGTGTCTCTCTTTCAGCCACCACAGTTAGGCGGAGAAGCCCTTACAAAATCACTTCCACCTTCCCCGGTGCGGCGGAGTAGCCGGGTCCTCTGACACCAAACAGATCTTCTTCTTCCCAAAACCTCCCTCGAGACGACCCTTGAATCCGATGGTACTTAGGTGCAAGCTTGCCGGAGCAACCGTGTGAACGCCCTCAAACTCCCTCGAGAATCCCCCTTCCCAGGCTCTTCTCCCTCTCAAACTCCACCCTTTCCTCTCTCCCTTTCAAGCTCTCTCTTCAAGTTTTCTTCAAATGAATGAAGCCTCAATGGCTGCCAAAGACACCTATCAAGTGCCTTGAGAAAGCTTAAATAAAGAGCTCTAAAAACCCTTCCAAATTAGTTCTGGTGGCAAAGATCATCCAGGACGATCGTCGGATCGTCCAGGACGATGTGCTCCAAAAGATGGCTTCGGAAAACCCTAAAAACTCAATTCTGCCGCCAAAGATTGTCCTGGACGATCGCAGGATCGTCCAGGATGATGTACTCCAAAACACGGCTTCAGAAAACCCTAAAAACTCAATTCTGCCGCCAAACATCATCCCGGACGATCGCAGGATCATCCTGGACGATGTGCAGAATTTGACCTGATAGCCCCGTACGATCCTGGGATAGTCCAGGACGATCAGTACAAATTTTGCACAAATCGTCCAGTACGATATACATATCGTCCAGGACGATTAGAACAAATTTTGACTCTTAAATCCTTGCCTAAATTATTATGGCGGCTAGGGTTTTGAGATCATATTGGATCATCCAGGATGATATAAATATCGTCGAGGATGATTAGTTCAATGAACAGATCGGCCTGGACGATCAGACATCATCCAGTACGATTTGTTCAAAAGTTGAACTACTGGTTTTGACAGGATCTCACTCCCCCTGAGTATGTGTACACATAGTCACAAATAAGCATACACCCTTACAGGACTTGACTCAAGAAATTAAAAAGTACATCAATGAGAAATACAATAAAGCCTATTCTACTCATTCTTGAGTCTTGAATCTTTCTTGGATTAATGCATGTTGTTCCTAAAATGTTAGTACACACAAATAAATATATATTCCAAATACTAGGAGATGAACCATAATATTTGTTATCATCAAAATAAGAACTCGTGAGCCCGAGTTCCAATAATCTCCCCCTTTTTTATGATGGCAAATATTTCTGGTTGGATTTGCAAAAAGATATTTTCTCATAATCTCCCCCTCACTAAGAAAAAGCCTTTTTAAAATAGGGAGAAATACTTTCTTCTCTTTATTTTTAGTGTTTTTTGTAATTTTTAAAATAACTATAATAACAATATGATGTAAAACAAACAACACAAAAACAAATATCACAAATACAACTGTAACAACAATACGTTCTCCCCCTTTGACATTATCAAAAAGAGGAGGAGCAACAATTTGAAAAGTCACCTCTTGAGGTTCTCCAAAACTTAGTAAGACATGAATTGACTTCTTTGAACCCAGAAAGGTTAGAGAATCAGAAAATGTAAATCTAAACTCAGGTTTTAAAAAGGCAAAAAAACTTTTTAAGCCAATATCTAAATCAAGGAACAAATTAGATAAGGAAATAAAAATCTTTCAAAACTCCTTTCATGAAATACATCTAATAGAAGATTAATGCAAAGTAATGAATCAAAAAATTTTGATTTTCAAACTCAAGTAACGAATTTATCAAAAAGTCATAAGAGTTTTCTAAACTTTAGAGATTTACAAGAATGGAAGGAGCTTTTATGGGCTAATTTTGTGCCTCTTTTTCAATTTATTTGGCGTTTTACGCATCTTGTAATTTTTGATACACTTTGTGTATTCAATCTGGCAATTTCGCATCTTTTCAGCTTTGGGTTCATTTTGTGCCTCTTTTCAATTTGTTTGGCGCACTGCGCATCTTTTAATTTTTATAAATTGCTTCCTTTCTAAATCTTTAAAATCAGCAAACCTTATTCTTATGATAAAGATGAACAACCTGAATAAGATAATCTTGAAGTTGGTTCAATAATTTGTAAAAGATTCCTACAAGATAGATAAAATGTTGGGAGATAAAAAAAGTTTTAATTTCAAAAACTAATTTATAATCTGAAACAGATTTTGAATCAAAAGTAAGATAGCCTTATTCAAAGAAATGAGATAGAGAGACAAAGTCATGAGTTTCCTTCCTTTACTTGATTTTAGAGAAATCAACCACAACTAACATAGCATTTAGAAAATACAGGAGGTAAATTTTCCATTTTTTAGAAAACAAGATCTTTAAAAAATGATTTTTAAAACAAGAGGTGTTATGTGTATGCTTGATCAGAGAAATAACAAAAAGCAACATAAAGAATTTTAAAAGGAAAAACAAAAATAAGAAAACACAGAAAACACAACGAATAAATAATAGTAACAAAAAAACAAAAAATATAAACACACAAAAAGAACATTAATTTACATCAGCTTGCTCCTGATCTGATGATTCAGAAGCTAGATCTACCAAGGATATTTTTCGTTTTGCATTATCAGCCCTTATTATAATTTGCTTAGCTTTACCCTTTTGCTTTTCAGGAAGAGTTCTTAAGTTCGGGCACTGATTTTTCATATGTCCAGGCTTCCTACATCCAAAACAAATAACATAAGAAGAAAACTTTACATTCTTACCATTTTTACCTTTATTCTACTTTTGATGTTGATGTTTGTGCCTTGGTAAATTTTTTAATTTGTTTGTTGCTGATGCTAACTCTTCACTTTCATCACTTTCTGAGTTATTTTTTCCAATGTCTTCAGTTTTCAGCAATATCATTTTATCTGCATCTAAAAGCTTTTAACCCAAACCTTGCTCGTAGACAATGAGTGAGCCAATCAAATTATCAATAGAATATTCGTTCAAATTTTTTGATTCAAAAATTGTAATTACTTTGGCATCAAATTTAGTAAGTAGAGAACATAGGATTTTATTAACTTTTTCAAAATTTGAAAGTTCTTTTCCTAAAGCATGTAATGATGTCACAATTTGAGAAAACTTAGTAAACATGTCAAAGATCGTTTCATAAGGTTTCATGCTAAAAAGATCATAATCATGCATTAACTTATTTAGTCTAGATTGCTTGATTTCACAAGTACCTTCATATCTAGTGCATAATTTATCCCAAATTTCTTTGCCAGAAGTGCATGCAAATATTAATATACAATCATCAGAATTCAAAGCATAGAAAAAATAATTTAAACATTTAGTATTTAATTGAGCATTGATCTGATCTGTTCTACTCCATTCAGAAAAGTGAATATCAATTTTAATTTCATTTACAATATGTGACGGTGCAGAATAACCAATTTGAATCATATGCCACATGCGATAATCAATAGATTGCAAGAAAGTAGACATACAAATTTTTCAAAAATCAAAAGTAATATTTTCAAAAAGTGTTGGCCGGGTGATTGAATAACCTTCCGTAATATTACGATTACAAAAATTAGCCATGGATCGATTTCAAAAGTTTTTAAACTTAAATTTTGAATCCCGCTCCGATACCACTAGAAAGTTTGATAGGGATGTTAAGCCCTAATGAACTAGTCCCGAGGCTAACCAAGAGGGGGGTGAATTAGATATTTGAAATAAAACAAAAATCTTTTTATAACGTGTAGTGAAAATGAATTAAAATAACGATAAAAAGATCAATCACAGATATCACCCAAGCGGATAATCGTAATAAAATAAAGTGTGGAAAATAATAAGAAAGAACACACCGGATTTATAGTGGTTCGGTCCAACCTGACCTACATCCACTCCTCGGAGGCACCCTCCAAGTATTACACTAAACCAAATAGTGTCTCTCCTTCAGCCCCCACAGCTATGCCGAGAAGCCCTTACAAAATCACTTCCACCTTCCCCGGTGCGGCGAAGTAGCCGGGTCCTCTAACACCAAAGAGATCTTCTTCTTCCCAAAACCTCCCTCGAGACGACCCTTGAATCTGATGGTACTTAGGTGCAAGCTTGTCGGAGCAACCGTGTGAACCCCCTCACACTCCCTCGAGAATCCCCCTTCCCAGGCTCTTCTCCCTCTCAAACTCCACCCTTTCCTCTCTCTCCCTTTCAAGCTCTCTCTTCAAGTTTTCTTCAAAAGAATGAAGCCTCAATGGCTGCCAAAGATACCTATCAAGTGCCTTGAGAAAGCTTAAATAAAGAGCTCCAAAAACCCTTCCAAATTAGTTCTGGCAGCAAAGATCATCCAGGATGATCGCCGGATCATCCAGGATGATGTGCTCCAAAAGACAGCTTCAAAAAACCCTAAAAACTCAATTCTACCGCCAAAGATAATCCAAGATGATCGCAGGATCGTCCAAGATGATGTGCTCCAAAATACGGCTTCAGAAAACCCTAAAAACTCAATTCTGCCGCCAAACATCATCCCGGACCATCGCAGGATCATCTTGGACGATGTACAGAATTTGACCTGATAATCCCGTACGATCCTGGGATAGTCCAGGATGATCAGTACAAATTTTGCACAAATCATCCAGTACGATATACATATCGTCCAGGATGATTAGAACAAATTTTGACTCTTAAATTCTTGCCTAAATTATCATGGCGGCTAGGGTTTTGAGATCATATTGGATCGTCCAGGACGATATAAATATCGTCCAGGATGATTAGTTCAATGAACAGATTGGCCTAGATGATCAGACATCATCTAGTACGATTTGTTCAAAAGTTAAACTACTGGTTTTGACAGGATCTCACTCCCCCTGAGTATGTGTATACATAGTCACAAATAAGCATACACCCTTACAGGACTTGACTCAAGAAATTAAAAAGTACATCAATGAGAAATACAACAAAGCCTATTCTACTCATTCTTGAGTCTTGAATCTTTCTTGGATTGATGTATGTTGTTCCTGAAATGTTAGTACACACAAATAAATATATATTCCAAATACTAGGAGATGAACCATATTATTTGTTATCATCAAAATAAGAACTCGTAAGCCCGAGTTGCAACATGAAATATGTCCTAACATACTACAAGAAAAATATTTTATTCTAGGAAAACGATTCACCAATTTATTTATCCTAAAAAATTTCTTCTTAGACTTTGAACCAGTGGTCTTAAAGTAGGATTCGTGAAAATCTTCAAGTTTGGGTGGATTCCTATTTTCTTTAAGTACTTTTAACTGAACTTTAAGATAAGCATTAGCACTTTCTAGAATCAAATTATCAATCTTCAAATTATGCTCTGTAGTATCCGATTCATCCATATAAGTTTTAAAAATATTTTCAAGTTCAGTGTGAGATGATTTTAAAAGATTATGCTGTTTGTTTAAATCATCAAACTCATCAAACAAGTTCATGTGGTTTCTATCAATCAATGCATGATCTTTCCTAAGGATCTCATATTCTTTCTGAAGCTCTAAATAATCCAAATTCAACTTAGCATGCAATTTTTTTAATTTCCTATATGATGCATGTATGCGTTCAAAAACTTCAAACAATTTTTCATAACTTAAGTCACATACCTCTTCTTGATCTGATTGATCAGGATTGTCAGTCATCAAGCATAAATTTATGACTTCCTCTTCTGGTACAGTTTCTGAGGAATTTAAAGTTGAGTCATCCCAAAATGCTCATTGAAGTCTCTTGTTAACCCTTCTTTTCTTTGGTTTCTCCTCGACCTTCTCCTTGCTAGGATTTCCCTTGAGATTAGGATAATCAGTCTTTATATGACCTGGCTTCCTGCATTCATAACAAATAACATTGTTAGAAGCCTTTGCATTTCTATGGAACTTACCCTTGTTCCATTGTTGGCGTCTTCTCTACTTCCTCTTTAGGAAACTCCTAAATTGCCTTGTTATCAAGGCAATGTCCTCTTCATCCTCAGGTGGTGACTGATCACTATCTGAATCATCCACCTTCAAAGCTATATTCTTTTCCTTCTGCTTGTCTCATACATCAATCTGTCTTTGAGTCATAGATTGCTCATAAGCAATCATGAGCAATCTGTGATCCAAAAAGATTGTCAATAGAATATACATTTAAATTTTTTGATTCACTTATAACAGTTATCTTTACATCATAAGCAGTAGGTAAGCAACGAAGTATCTTATTTACTTTTTCTTTATTCGTTAATTCCCTACCTAAGGCATGCATTGAAGTAGCAATATGTGTAAAGCGTGTATACATGTCAGAGATTGATTCATTCAATTTCATGCGAAATAGTTCATAGTCGTGCAAAAGAATATTTAACCTAGTTTGCTTCGCTTCATTTGTACCTTCATAAGTAATGCAAAGCCTATCCCAAATTTTTTTTCCTGATTTAGACGTAGAAACACGCATGTAATCCTCTAATTTTAAAGCACAAAAGAAGCTATTCAAACACTTTGTATTTAATTGAGCTAGCTCATATTCTTCTACAGTCCATTCGGTAAAAGGTGTTTGAACTCTAATTCCTTCTACAATTCTAGTGGATTCAATATAACCTTCCTGTACTAACATCCACATGTGATAATCAAGAGATTGTAGAAATGTAGACATGCGAGTTTTCTAAAAATCAAATGGGATATTGTCAAACAAAGGTGGTATAGTCATTGAGTAACCTTCTAAAGTGCTTCAGTTTCCAAAATTAGCCATGATCGAATTTCAAAAAGTAGTTTAAACAGTAATTTTCAAAATAGGCTTTGATACCACTTGAAAGTTCGAATAGTTTATTAGACCTATTGCTTACGTCCCTAGGCTAACTAAGAGGGGGGTGAATTGGTCCTTTTAAAAATTTCTCTTGGAAATTTGAAAATTTTATATTTAAAAACTTATGCAGATCGTACAGTATGATTTACCTTCGTACAATATGAACAGAGTGATTTTTTAAAGCTTTTTCAATCTTAGAAATTCAACCATAGAAAAAAAAAATGCATAAAAAAATAGTGTGGAAAAATAAAAAGTAAGAGCAGAAAACACTAGAATTTATAGTTGTTCGATCAAATACGACCTACATCCACTCCTTAGAGACTCCTTCTCTAGGTATTGCACTAAACTCAAGTGACTCTCCTTTTGCCCCCACAGCAAGGTGGAGAA
This sequence comes from Dendrobium chrysotoxum, assembly GCA_019925795.1. Taxonomy (NCBI): domain Eukaryota; kingdom Viridiplantae; phylum Streptophyta; class Magnoliopsida; order Asparagales; family Orchidaceae; genus Dendrobium; species Dendrobium chrysotoxum. The sequence continues at coordinate 7,433,533 of CM034304.1, read as the reverse complement.
GCCTTTACAAACTCTCTTTCACCAACCCGGTGCGGTAGAGAACCATCATCCTTTTTCACTCTCCAAGTGACGGTAAAGAACCCATCGTCCTTTTTCACCCTCATGGTGATGGAAGAGAACCAGTCGTCCCTTCTCACCCTCCTGGTGACGGTAGAGAACTGGACCTTCTTCAAAGATCTTCTCTCAAGAGTCTTCAAGGAGATAGAGAAGTGACTTGAAGTACAAAATAATGAAATCCTCACTCTTGAATAACCTTGTGAATCCCCTCACAATTTTTACTCCAAGGATCTCACTCAACTCACACCCAAACACTCTCCCTTATCACTCTCCCTTCCTCTCTCAAGAATAAATTCGTAGAAGCATCATCCTACAAGTCAGTTTGAAGGTCCTTAAATACTAAGGACAAGAAAAACCATCCAAAAATTGAATTTTTCAAGTCTCTCACGTCCCGATCGTCCAGTACGATCGATCTTCGTACTGTATGAATAGTTTAAATTATTGAATGATTCATCCCGTATAATCCTATAAGAACCCAATCAGAGCCCTTCGTACCACAAAATATCATGTACGAAATCTACTTTATACTGTATGAATGTTCAAAAACTGAACAATTTGCCTCGTATGATCCTGTACGAACCCAATTCAGAGCCCTTCGTACCACAAAATATCATGTACGAAATCTATTTCGTACCATACAAATAGTTCAAAAATGAACGATTCGTCCTGTATGATCCAGTACGAACCCAATTCAGAGCATTTCATACCTCAAAATCTCATGTACGAATTATATTTCATACTGTATGAAATGAACTTAGAAGAAATTTCAAGACAGATAGGTTCATTATGGATGACATATATACAGATCATCCCGTTCGATTGTATATCGTACTGTACGATCAGTTTAAAAAATTAAGTTTTTCACTCCCCCTTTGTGTGTGTGCACAGTTATCCAACTTACAATCACAGTCTCTCAGACTCAAGAAAATAAAAAATAAAAAATACAGACTTCACCTACAATAAACATTAACACATGAACTTGATGTCTTCAAAAATCTGTAGTGTGAATATCCTGAAAAATATGTTAGTACACACAAAAAAAACTCCAATGTATATTAGGAGAAGAATAAAACAAATAAAAAGCTTTTGTAATCATCAAAAATAATTTGTATCAGAATTTTCTTGAACTAATGAATTTGCACAAATCATAACATAAAATGCCATGTATCAGACAAGAAGTCATTTATCATTGGCTCAATGTTCAAAAGGGAGCTCATGCCATCAAATAGAAGATCAAAAAGACTAGTTCTTTAGTCATCAAGTGTATCCAAGAGGGTTCAAGTGATAACTATTGATTTAATGGAAAAGGTCTCAAAAGAATTGGTGCTTGAGTCATGGATGATTTAGATTAGACTTTTCAATATTGTGCATATATTAAAATGCGGAACAATTACTGAGCATATCTTATGGAAGTTATTCCATCAGAAGGGAGTGATAATCTAGAAGTAATCGTGTATCAATGATGGTATAGATCATGGGCCTCCTGTTATTTATTGAAGTCATAGACCCAGTCACCAAAAATGATCTACCATAGATCACGAGATAAGGATTGGTTGTAGGTACAATGAGTTATATGAATTAATTAATCAATTTTTATTTTATTTTTATTATTTAAATTAAAAAGTTAATGACTTTATTTTCCTCTTATATGAGGTGGACTGCACATAAATAATAGTAAAATCGTGCAACCATTGGCGAGAGCTTCTGGTGAGAATGTAAGCTCCATACAGTAGTCTATAAATAATATCACAAAGTTATGTAGTAGGTTGAGTAGGATAGTTTACATTGATTATAATGCCTTTGATACTACTATGGATCAGTAAGCCCAGATTGAAGGAGCATGAAGAGGGCCAAAATATTATCGGGGATCTAGAAGGTCAACATCAAATCCATCATTGAGCTATTACCTAGGTGCACCCTTATGATATAGAAGCCTGCCAACCACCCCCCCCCCCCCCCCCCCCCCTGCGCAAAAGAAAAAAAAAATCCATATGTATGGGTTTTGGTGCTTATATCATAACATCCATATATGATGCAGGCAAGCACTCGATGGTATGGGGTACAAACCCGTCAGCCATAGGACCTTCATTGCAACACTTAAGCCCCCATGATGTACAGGTTAGAGGTACTTCATATTACGACCACATCAAACACTCCCAACAACCACCTTTATATTTCATCCTATAGTGTGTGCATACCATTTTAGATAACACCATGAAGCTTACCATCATTCCCAATAAAACAGGATATGCTCCAATAAGGAGGACTTCCAGTCCATGACAACCCATATGATCATGGGAAAGAACTGTTATATCATCATGCATTGTTGCAAAGGAGAACTCAGCGAGCACCTACTCGATACACCCCACGGACTAGTGTTATACCCTAGCATTGATGAACTTAGCTTCTTTTTTTGTACCACATTTGTAATGGTGTACGTTGTATACCTATCTTGGTTTGAAATATAATTAGTTTTTTTATCTTTATGTTGTGTGAGAAAATGTACTCAACGGGATCCTCTTATGATTTAAATGTCTTTGATATGTAAATGACTAATCTTTTCAACATAAGAAAAGATCAACTACACACATATAACATAATGAGGACTACAAAGTATTACTTATCATTAAGAATTATATGTAGGCGACTTTGGAGTTGGGTTTGTGTTGGATAACAACTAAAGTAAAATGCAAACTCATACTGAAGGTCTTACTAGTCCACTCCATTTAAAACAAATCTCTTACCTCTAAACAATAACTTCTTCATATGATTCTTATATATGTACAAATTAAATCCTTTCTAACCAGAAATCCATGGTTCGTATAAAATAGCATGCTTAAGATCAAGTGGAGGCCTCTAAACATCAGTAGACTTACCATCTTCTCTTTCATGTCACAGCTTATGATATTACTTCTGAAGAAAGTGAGCTCCAACTAGATGTCGATCTTTTTCCAATAACTTTTATTCAACGTTTTTCTAACTGGAACCATTTAGGAAATCTTCTGTCTTATTTTTGTTTACCCTCATAACTTCATGATGCAAAGCAAAAGTAAAGAATCCCTATTGTTTGTCAAGATATGCATGCAACACTTAAAAAGTTCATTTGCCTTCGCCTTTAGCTCAAGCAAATTGTCAAATGACCTTTCCATACAGGCATGCATTTGTGTGATTTCAATATCCAACAATTCTTTAGTGAGGATGTCTCAAGGCTCCTCGAAACTCGGTCAATGTATTATGAAGAAAAAAATATAAAATTGAAGAACTGAAGATTTTACAAAAAGAAAAAAAAATTATACAAACAATGCTCTCATTATTCAACTTTACTTGTAGATGCACCATTTATATATCAGAGCATAAATAAATAAAACATTTATACTAAAATTGAAAATTCAATTATGCAAAAATATTAATGGTATAAAGCTCAAATAATGTGATAAATTTGGACAATTGATTGGACATTATTATTATAGAGCTAACATAATGTGACATGTTTTTGCCAACAATAACATCAAATAAAGTAAATTCATTAAACTATCATACAACAACTAGAGGATCTTATGCTACAAATAATAATTTTGCTAATAGTAGCAGTACATTTACATGATATATTACTAAAGATGGAACTCCAAATAAATTTAAACTTACTATGGCAATGTTCATCTTTTAATTATGCTGATTAATAAACAAATGCACATTCTATAACTAATTTTCAATTCTTTCCCTAATCATCGAAATTGTTATTTTATTTAAAACAAGATAAATTCAAGCAAAAAGTAAGATTAATTATTTATAAAAAAACTCAATACATATCTCACTTATATTTCATAAAACTATTCTAAAATTAAAAAATGTAGTAAGTTAATATAACATTTTAATTAGATTACACTAAATTAATGCTTTTAAGTATTATCATTATGAATAATTAAGTTAATAATGTAGAAATTTATTTAATTTTGATATTTAATTAAATAATTTAATTTTTAATAGTACCTATTATTAAAATTTACCCTTCTTAATTCAAATAATATAAAAGCTTTGAATAAATATATAATAACATTCTTCAAATTCTTTGAAATATCAAAAATATTAATAAATTATTTTTTAAAAAATTAATCATGATGTAAATAACTTTCAATTTATTTTAAGATATTTTTCCTTAATTTACAAATTAATAATACTAATTTTTTTACTAGAATTGAAATTATAACATTAATTTAAACATTATAATACTATATTGTATTTCATATGTGCAAGTAAATCTCATTTATTATTATATCATTAATGTTCGTATATAGTTCATCTACTAATTCTAAATTAATTTAAAAAAATTATCCATAAATTAATTTAAAATTAATATAATTAGCTATACATTAATCTAACAAATATGATTATTCATAAATTAATTTACATTAATATATTACTTAAGTTATTTACGCCCTAAATTAACTGTTAGCTTAATTTAAAATAATAATTTATAATTTAATTTCAGATTAATATAATTAATTATGAATTATACTATCTAATATAATTATTTAAAAATATTTAAAATTAATATATTACTTAATTTATTACGGGACCAAAATTACTGAACTTATTATCGGCGCATTCCGAACTCGTCGGACTCCCAACTCGCTAAATGCGCTGAATTGGTTTCGTTCGGCGCGTTTCTTACATTTGGTGACTTTACTCATTTTTAAATCTAATCATGTTGATGCTCCTGCTAATCAAAGGGGTGTTTGGTATTGGATTAGATTCAATTTTAGTAGGATTTACTAAATCCTGTAAATCCGGATTTAGTAAATCCTAGGCTGATAAATCCTGAAATATGTTTGGTATGATAATTTCTAAATCCTGTTAAATCCAGAGAAGATGTTTGGCAATAGATTACATGATTTAAAACAGTTGAAGATTTAAAATTCAAAGAGTAATATTCAGTTACTTCAATACACATGTTTTAACATTCAGATAACTCTAAGCCAAATAATTAACCAAATATAACCAAATCAGCTTGAACAGTAAAAAGAAATTTTCTCATGTGTGTAAGCACTTGAAAACGTTCTTTCCAAATCCCGAAGGTCCTCTCCACACAACAGCCTTAAAGAGCCCAATGGGAGTCTTACTAACACATGAAAATTAAGAATTCAATTTTTTAGATTATGATCATAAAATAAAATTTATCATTTCTAATTATGTTCACAAAATTAAAATTAATAAAAAGACTAATATAATTACTAATTAATATAAATTTAAGATGACCCTATGCTTAATTAATTTGCTTAATTACTAATATTTTAAATTATATTAATTAAGACGATATAGGGTTTGCTTTTCATCTTCTGTTTTTCGTCGTTGCTGTTAGGATTAGTTGCTTCCAGAGGTGTAGAGATAGCACGAGTCGCGCTTCTTGGTTGCTGCTCGACTTCGATCCTTCGACGATGTTCCCTTCATGTCGGATCGAAAGTTAGAACATTTCGATCGGAAGCAACGACAGGAGCTCGCTCGCTGTGAAGGTAACTTTCTTCCTTTTGCGTGCTTCTTCGCCCAAATCCCGTAAATCCGCCGAAGAATGGGATTAGGATTTACCCGAATTTACCGGGATTTATGTCGTAAATCCATAAATCCCGGATTTACAGATTCGCAGAATTTACAGACACGAAGAATGCATTTGGCTGAATTTATGTTAAATCCTACTTAAAACTATAGACAAATCCGATACCAAACAACCCCCTAAGATTTCAACACTCTCCATAAAATTTCACCTATGTTCTTCCGATAGCTTTAGGGCTGTCAAGGGTTTGCTTTTTCCCTGTTCGACTTCGCAGAGTTTTGAACGAGTCGCTTCTTCGCCTTCTCGACTACGTTCCCTGCTGTCGGATCGGAAATCACGACAGTTCGACGACCTTCTTTCTGCTGGATTGGAAGCAACGACGGGAGCTTGCTCGCTGCGAAGGTAACCGTCTTACTCCGCTTTCGCACGCTTCTTTGGCTTAATCCTGTAAATCCGAAGGCGAGAAGAGGGAAACGGAGGATTTAATTTTTCGTGAGATTGAAGATGTCCATTTTTTGCGTTTGGCAGGATTTAGCACAAAACCTGCTCAAATTAAATCTTGCTACCGAACAGCCTCTAATTGTCTTCTTCGCTGAGGAATGTCTTACTTGCTGCCACATCTGCACTCAGGATGGGCAGTGGACCAGGCAATCCTGACTGAGGAGGAACGCCTCGTCATCATTCGATTTGGCCATGATTGGGATGAAACTTGCATGCAGGTTCTTTATCTTTCCTTTCAATTTTTCTTCTTTCTTTGATTTATGTTGGATCTACTTAAATTTTATCTTGTGTACAATGCTTTTCTTGGAGATTCGTTCTTCATCTCGTTCCTTCTGATTTATCTTATTCCTTGACGTCCGATTAGGTTTTCGGTGATAGTCAGGTTTATATATGGTTTTCTTTCTGATGGCTCCATCTCCATCATCAGCTACACGAGTGAAGGTTGTCCGCTCAATGAATTTTGTTAGAAACCTGCTCCTTGATGCGTTTAAATTGTTGTAATTTTGTTTGAATGCTAATATTAAAAACTAAGTAAAGTATCGTGTCTGCTGGTTAGTCAGTCATACTGGACTGTGATAATAATATGATTTTAAGGCTTTCCTATTTTCGGACAATTTGTGTCAGCCATTATCGTTTAGTTCTTTCTGATCCTAGGTCATGTTAAGGTTCTTCTAAGTATTTATGTTTTTTATTATTGGTAGGAAAGTCTTTCTAAGTATTTATTGATGCATTCATCCACATTTTATTCACGAAAACCCTTTATATATTGCATTATGCAGTCAAATTCGTAAACATGACTTTCAGTTATTAATGATGTATATGTAGAACTAGTGAATGATGCATTTTCCTTATTCTCATTTAGTTTGAAGATATTCATTACATCAAACTTAGTGTATTGAGTGAGATATGTTGTCAAGTAAATAATGGTTATTGAAGCTTAGCTACGTTCTACATAAATCATGTGGTATTGGACAATTCATGTGAATAACTTTCATGTTTCTTAAAGTTTTATTTAGGATAAACATCCACAATATAGTTAGGATTGTACATGAATTTAAGCTATACTATTTAGGCAATTAGGTACATTGTGTAAGCTTGAAAATGATTCAACAGTCATCCACCTGCATCCTAATGATTGGTGCTTGGTCCTCCGTTCTAGAGGTGCTTTGTGCTCAATGTTTTTTTTTTAACCTGTAATAGAGATCTATTAATTTATAAAAAAGACTAACCCCTAGAAACAACTCTTATCCAAATCACAATATTTTTGTATCCATGTTCATAAAAGAAGGAAAATAACATGATATGCATGGGAGTAACAATCAACAATCCCAATGACTATAGTATCGACGAAAAACAACCCTCTCATAATGAATTGTTTGAAGCCCACCATAGAAAAATTGGGTGGCTAAGGATAAACATGTGGGAAATAGGATAAGGTAGAGAGTTATCACATCAGGAACACACTAGGAACCTCCACATCAATTTGCCTAGCTTCGAAAAATTTGCCTCCAATGAATTGAGCATTTGATAGTTGTAAAGAAAATTTGGAACATAATTATTACTCTTCCTATTACGTAACTATGATTCATCATATATAGCTCCATTGCACCAACACACAAGATACTTATGGAATCTTTTGGTAGAAGCGTAAAAGGTTTCTTCACCATGTAAAGGTTTGCAAACAAGTTGTATAGATTCTTTTTGGCTGCATGTTGAATGTGAATTTCAAGGAGATGGAATGATAGAAGAATCCTAAGAATTGGCAGCATACTCATGAAATAAGATTAATTCAAACATATTGAAGACTTGATTATTTCAAAAAAAAATTAAGTTATAGATTTTTTTTCTATTATTATGTAGAACTTTAAAATGTACTGCCTTTCCTGCATTTAATTTCTTAAAGGTTTTTGAAGGTAGCCTTTATGAATCAAACACACCATTATTGTCTTAACTTTTTTAAGCTTCGCATACGTTTTGTTCACATTTACAGAAGTGTTTACAATTTCCTTAAGCCATAGTTTGTGTCTTGTTATTTTATTCATGCACGTTTGATAAATCATGAAAATGACTAATATGATATGAAACAAGTAATGAAACTGCCAAAATGCTAATATAAATCAGGATGAAATAATAATAAAGATCCATATTTAATTCCCTAATAAAGATATGATAAAGAACCTAAAGGAAAACAATCCATGCAGATATGATATGCTTATTGGATGAGCAATCTCTTAAAAAAAAAAAAAAAAAAAACCAAACAGTTTAGATATGAAATTTGATGAATTATACACCTTTAAAGTTAATCAATTGGATAAAGTTTAAAAATCTAAGTTTCTTTCAGAGCATTCTTCTTCAACAAATTGCTAGAAGTACTGTTGTCATTCATCATTCTGCATAATGTTTTACTAGGAATTGGAATATCCTTCATAAATCCTTACTCAGTATTGGTATATCCTGTAACTAAGAACCAAAAACAAAGTCAGCATTAGTTAATCATTTATTTAGTAATAATATCTTTGGATAATTCATCAAGAATTATATTTTCATATTACTTATTTGATTCATCAACTGAAATAGACATGTTTAATTTAATTTCACTGGCATGTGTTTAATCTCCCTTAGAAGTGTATGATCTCATGCCCAGCTTTTTTTTAATAAACTATAGTTCTGATTATTTTTCAAATATGAATTTAGGTTCATTAATAGGTTGTACAGTAGGTGTAGCCTTAACAACATCATGCATCCTATATATTTTCGAAAAAATATTCATGAATTATAGTTCCTTCAATGTAATTCATATTTAGTCATACATGATTCTTTTGTTGATGTGTTTTCAATTAGGTTTAGATGACATACTATTGATCTTTTATTAGGAGTAAGCATGTGTGCAAGAGTATGTGTAATTTTCCTCAATTTCTCAAATTATGTACAAAGCCTGAAATAAAAGTTTTGGTTATTTGTAGCTTTGTTCATCCATGATTTGACCCTTTAGTGAAACAAGTAATATTTATAATTGTTGATAAAATCATAACAAAGGCTGCAAATGTGGAACTTGAGATGTTTTTCATGCATATCTGAAAATGTAGAGTTTGGTAGTATCTTAAAGCTTTTGCATAAAGTGCATCGATGTTTTTATTTCTTGACCCGTTTTCACAGCCTACTGTAGCATTTATCTCGATGAGGTTAGCTGTGATAACCTAATTAATTCTAGTTGTGTCATCATAAGCCTTATCTCTCCTGTTTTGGGCTAACTTAACGTAAGAAACAGTGAAAACAGAAGGAATTTAGGACATTCTGAATTTAGACAGCTGTTAGAAAACTGGGATGGGTATAACTCTTGTTGGACCATGATGTGTTATGCCACTAGAAGTCAGTTGGATTTTTATAGTCTGTCATAGTAAATTTTTGTGAATGTACCATAGTGACTATTAAGGTCGAAAATATACCCTTTGTCTAATCATATTCCCCACAGAAGAGCTTGAATACATTTTTTAGGTGTGAGAAAGACCTATATCAATCAAGAGCGGCCAGAGCTAAAAAATGGTAATCAAGTCATTTACTGATTTATAGCGTTAAGGATGTGCAGAAATTATGGATAATAAATCCTTTATGTATATTTTACTAGTAATTTGATAAATACTAGTGAATTGGCAGTAAAGATCTTTTGGGACTCTTTAGGTGAGGTATTTTTTAGAAAATGATGTGTTGCCCAAAAAAGTCTCCAACTCATTGGATGTATGTTTTCGGACATGCATATATAACGTTTCATCCATTCAATAGCATTGGAGACACTTCTTTTTGGTAACGGGGCATTACTTTCTTTCTTTTCTCCGAGCAGCAGTATTTTTGGTTGCTCTGGATTCATTGCTGCCATATTTGAGTCCGACAAATTGAAGGAAAACGTTATATCATTTCATATAGATCTGCAGTTTTGGGATTTCTTTCAAGCTTTTCTCATAGCTGAGAGCCTATGGCGAGTATACATTGTAAGCAAGATTAAAATCGTCTTCCTGGTTTAACATTTTTAGTGTGTTATTGTTTTTAAGAAAATTTGAACACACTTTCAATTTTTTTCTTTCTTACCTTAGACTTGGATTTTGTGATGGCTCAGATGGACGAAGTTTTAGCCTCAGTTGCTGAAACTATAAAAAACTTTGCAGTGATATACCTGGTAGATATCACAGAGGTGCCTGATTTCAATACAATGTATGAATTGTATGATCCGTCCACAATTATGTTTTTCTTTCGTAACAAGCATATTATGATTGATCTTGGCACTGGTAACAACAACAAGATCAACTGGGCGATGAAGGACAAGCAGGAGTTTATAGACATTGTTGAAACCATCTTTAGAGGTGCCAGAAAAGGTCGTGGCCTGGTCATTGCTCCTAAAGACTACTCCACAAAGTATCGCTATTAAGTTCACTAGTTCAACTATCATGTAACAGGTGTTGGAGTACACACCTATTAAGCTATCTTGACATGTTGATGTCGTAATACCTTTCTTTGTTCTGTATTATTTAAATTTCTTTGTCGATGCTGCCTTAAAATGAGCATGCCTAAGCTCTTTGTAGTTATTAATGACAGTGTTGCAGTTTTAGTAGTACTATTATTCCAGTCCCATATTTGATAATCATGAAATGAAGTAATTTTCTGATCTGGAATCTATTTAGAAAATAAGACTTGCTTGCATTGCATCACTTCATGTTCTCGGAAGTTGTGTAATTGTAGTGTGAGATTTTGATCTACAGTACCTTGGTTCAACTCTAAAGTTCTGTGGCCAGTTAAGAGCTCCAAGATAAACACCAAATGCATTTACATCTTTCTGCAATGTCATCTTCCCTCTGTACCGGGGAAATGTTCCTGTTAGGTTTGGTCATATAATAATAATATATATATGGGGTGATGTTTGCCATATATCAGGTGTGTGCATTTTATTTTTTGTGCTTCACCGATGGATGCCACTTTAGTATTATCCTAGGTGATCAATAATACAGAGTAAAGTTTGATTGGAAAGCATAATTCGTTATTCCGATATATTTTGCGTGCAATAGAGATTCATATATCTTATCTCCTTAAAACTTGGATGAGTCTTTTAATGAGCTAGAAGATGATGAAGAGGTTCCACACCCACATGATGGCCAAAGTTTCATGGCCACGTTGGATGAGGAATGGCCATTACGACTATTATGGCAGTTTAAAAAAAACAAGTCTTAGGGCTTAACTTTGGGTGCATAGTGTTAGTTGCCATAATACTAATGCAAAAGGTAGAATCTGTTAGAACGGTCCACGCGGGACCGGCCTAGGCGCCAATGAGGCGGACAATCTCCGCCTCCTGCTACAGCTGTACGAGCCGCAAGTTTTGTGGAGCCGAATGGGAAGGATTTTTCAGGGATTTGAGAGGGAAATTTGAATGTAGGGATTGTTTAGGGATTTCCTTTTGATTTGTATGCATTAAATACTTTGTTTTTTTAAGGTTAGGGCATGTTTAATTTGGCTGATTTTGGGATCTCTTAGGTTCAGGTTTTGGGCTCTAGATTCATCTAGAGATTGGGAGAGATCGATCCTCCTTTGGAATAGCGGATCACTTGTATCTCGTTGCTTTCTTTCTATCTATTAGATTTTTGCAATAAAATCTACTGTATTTTCATTGGAGTTTGGAAGAGTTTTCTCACTGTTTTTTAAAGATTGATAGGAAATACTTGAGATCTACAAGTGTTTCCTATCAAATTGGTATCAGAGCAAGTCTTGGGACCGGTGGAGGGCTGTTTTCGACAAATTTCAGCAGTAATTTTTGTTCCGTAAAAGAGGGAAGGTGCTGATTTTGAAGTCCGAAATTTAGATTTTGTGAATCTACAAACTCCGGATTATGATGCGGCCAAGAAGGTGAATGCTTTGGAAGAAAGGCTCGAAGGAGAGATGAATCAAATCAAGACAATGGTAGAGGAAAGGATTTTCTCCATGGAAGGATAAGTAGACGATCTCCGGGACATGACGAAGAAGATGTTGGAAATCCAAAATCAAACGGCGGCTTCCATGGCAAAAGGGGTGGAATGGAAAAGCATGAATTCTGAAATTCATAGGGAGGAAGATGAGATGGAAATCATGGAAGGAGAAAGGAGAAGGCCTCATCTAGAGCCGGTCTAGAGGGAAGAAAGCGGTGGATATGTGGAATGCTAGGAGGGATACTATGGCCGTCGAGGTACTGATTTTGAAGAAAGAAGGGGGGAATTCGAAGGGGGTTTGGGCTATGGCAGGGCAAGGGAAGACTGGGAGACGTGGGGAGGGCCTAGCGCTTGGGAGAGGGGAAACTATGGAAGAATAAGGGGGAATGGTGGCGATTAGAAGGTGAGGAAGCTGAAGATACCCATTTTAAAGGGGAGGATGCGTATGGGTGGATTTATAAGTTGGAGAGGTACTTCACCATCAATGGGCTAACGGAGGAGGAGAAGCTAGCAGCAATAGGCCTGTGCTTGGAAGGGAAGGCATTATCCTGGTACCGGTGGAGAGACCAGAGGAGACCTATCAGGAGTTGGAGGGAATTTAAGGACTGCGTAATAGAATGTTTCCAAACCGATCGGGAAGGGGACTTCAATGAGCAGTTCTTTGCTCTGGTTCAGGAGCGATCAGTATCAGACTATTGGGAGCAATTTGAGCACCTAGCCAGTAGAGTGGAGTGACTATTAGAGACTGTATTGGAGGGGAACTTCATGAAGGGGTTGAAGGCAGAGATTCGAGCGGCAGTGAAGGTTCTGATGTCTCGTGTCTTGGGGGAGGCTATGAGATTGGCCCAGCTAGTTGAATATCAGAAGAATCTAGAGAAGGGAGCCAGGAGCAACAGCTTAAGAGGCTCTTATAGGACGATGATCACTCTTCTTCCACCCAAGGGGCCTGCATCAGGCAATATTAATGAGACCACCAGGGAGAAGTCAGTAGGAGGAGGGAGTGGGAAAATTTTCAAGAGGCTGATAGAGAAGGAGATACAAGAGAAGAGGGCAAAGGGGTTATGTTTCCGGTGTGATGAGAAGTATACTCCAGGGCACATGTGTAGGGATCGAACTCTTCAGGTTCTCACCATCTGTGATGACGAGGAAACTGAGGAGGGAGGTGTGAGAGAGATGGATGGCAAGTTGCATCTGGATGTGGCGGAGGTCTCCTTGAATTCAGTAGTATGATTCACATCGAATCATACGATGAAGGTGAAGGGGGAAATAGCAGGCATGGAGGTGGTAGTTTTGATTCACAGTGGGGCTACCCATAATTTCATTTCCACTCAGGTCGTCAATCAACTGGGAGTGAAATTGGTGGACACTGGTTATTATGGGGTGATGATGGGTACAGGGAAGGTGGAGAAAAGCCAGGGGATCTGTAGAGGAGTGGTGTTAACCATCCAGGGGATTCAGGTAAGGGAGGATTTTCTCCCACTAGAGTTAGGGAGTACTGATGTCATCCTGGGGATGAAGTGGTTGCAAACCTTGGGGGAAACCAAGGAGAATTGGGGAGCACTCATGATGGAATTAAGGGTGGATGGGAGAAAGGTGGTTATAAGGGGAGATGCAGAGCTATCCAAAGCCATGGTATCTCTCAAGACCATGGTTAGGAGCATACAAGAGGTGGGGGAAGATTATCAGGTGGGACTACATAAGCTGGATGTGATCTAGATGGAGGAGGGATGGGATGTTTCTCTTTCAGTGCAGCCCTTGATTCAGCAATTTGGTATGGTTTTTCAGCCACCTCAAGGATGGCCACCTCCACGGGAACACGAGCATATCTCCACCTTGAGGACTAGGTGGATCTTTAGGAGGGGAGTATTGTTAGACCGGTCCACGCAGGACCAGCCCAGGCGAGAGCGAGGCGAACAATCTCCACCTCCTTCTACAGTCGCACGAGCCGCAAGTTTTGCGGGAGCCAAATAGGAAGGATTTTTGAGGGATTTGGGAGGGAAATTTGAATGTAGGGATTGTTTAGGGATTTCCTTTTGATTTGTATGCATTAAATATTTTGTTTTTCTAGGGTTAGGGCATATTTAATTTGGCTGATTTTGGGATCTCTTAGGTTCAGGTTTTGGGCTCTAGATTCATCTAGAGATTGGGAAAAATCCATCCTCCTCTCGAATAGAGGATCACTTGTATCTTGTTGCTTTCTTCCGATCTATTAGATTTTTGCTCTAAAATCTACTATTTTCCTTGATTTTCATTGGAGTTTAGAAGAGTTTTTTCGTTGTTTTCTGAAGATTGATAGGACATACTTGAGATCTACAAGTGTTTCCTATCAGAATCATAGGGACTCCACCTATGTTATGTATATATTTATTTATATTCAAGGGGGTTACAGCAACTATCGACGTTCCTTGAACTCCTCTTAGTTTGCTAACAACCAATCCTCTTCTAAGCATAGGGTATCCCCTTTTATAGAGCTTAGAGGAGAATGCGAAAACCTTGCAGTAGCCCCATTAGTATAAGCACAATAATGGCTTAGCATATTCGACAAGACACCTTTAATGGGAGTTCTTGTGGCATTGCAGGAAAAGATATGATGGTATGTGGATTGATAGGCCTCTCATTTAAGTTTAACATAATATTCTATGGTAGTTTGAAAGTAATTGCGTGGTTGCTTGCATGGATGACTTTCACAAGTGTTGTTGGCTTTCATAATTGTTGGTGGATGCGACTCAATGAGGCAGCATAAGGTGACGAGTGGTGCAGCAAGGTGGCACACTTCTTTTGAATTGAACATGATTCTAAGTGGCAAAATGGTATTACATTCCAAGGCCAACAATTTGTGCTTTGGCTTGAAATTTTAGGTTTTTTTAATAGATTTTTCTTGCATGGATACTCCACTTTGCATGAGTATTGATGTGAGTAAAGTTTGAAGCTTATGTTTTTGAGGCATTGGTTGGGGAATGTCTAATAGAGATTAAGAATGTGTTGGGTTATCATACATTGGCCAAGTAGGCCTTGATATAATTGTATTTTAGCAAGAACCTATAATATCTCTTATTATATAATCATTTTTTGTTAAAATTTATATAGATGTAAATCTCTCAATGATCATTTTGAGGCTATCAAGAAGGGATTAAACTAAACAAAAGACAAGCAATATATATAAACCTAAGAAGATATAAGTTAAGCTAAAGGTAATTCAATTAGTTTTTTATTAACCATGAAAATGCATTATTCTTGTTAAAAATACGGTTATGTTATATTGTTACTAGAATGTTAATTCATGACATCAGAGAAAGAAATTATATCTTTCATAAACCTTTTGATTTGTCCTCAAGAAGTCTCAAGAAGGTGGACTTTTTTGTGATCTAATTTCATATTTGAGGTTGATAACCCTTATGAAGCATTGCAAGTGGCATGATAACATAATTGTTGGGTCCAAATGTGTGCATGGATGACACAAAATCTTACTAGCAAGTAACCTCAAAAGGCAAGAACAAAGGAATTTAGAGTGAGTATGAAAATGAGAGGAGAGGGCTTAGAGAATCTTGTAAAAAGATGAAAAACATTCTTAAGAATGCTATAGTAGATGAATAATCATCCAAAAGATTATAAATGTGTATCTTTACCTTTTATTTATAAAAATTTGAGAACCAGTGGAAAAGTAAAAAAACACATCATTAATTATGGTCCTTTATGAACGATACATGGGCCTAATAAGTGCCCATGTATCTTTTCATTTCTAGCGTGGTCCTCAGTTTCAAGGCGAGTCTCCTTAGGCTAATTTTCGTTGATGAGTTGGTATGGTAACTCTTTTGGACGAGCTAATGAGTCAGTATGGCGAGTCTTTTAGGTGCACTAGCGAATTCTTAGGTACAAACCTTAGGCCATTATAAATGAATGGCTTGTTCCTTTTTGTCATTATATCCGCATGCTAAAAATTGGCCATGTTTAAAGGATCAAGCCCTTTGCTCCTTAGGATGCTCCTTCCTTATAGCTATGTTGGAGTGCTAGTAGTTTCTCAATTTAAATGATGGTGAGTAGCTTTGGGGAGCTACCGCACTAAAGAGGAAAACCCTTAGGACCATATATGAATCTATACAAGCAACTCTTTGTAGTTTTAGCTAGGGACCACTCTTTGACTTCTCTGACCCTAATGAATCACTTCCCTTGGTTAGCGAGTGCTTGTGGAGGGAAAAGTGACCATTTTGGCGAACTCTTATCATTATAACTTATTAGGTTCAAGTTCTTCTATTTAAACCTGTTAGGCACATGTGAAAGTTATATCCTAGTTAATGGGAGAAAGATGGACCAGATAAAAGCCAAGGGTGTGTTCAGACAGGGATGTCCGCTGTCTCTATACCTTTTTATAATTTGCTTTGAACTTTTATCAAAAGCTTCTCATCAAGCAGAGAGCAATTGGGTATAAAGATTGCTCCTAATGCTTCAATCATTTCACCCCTATCATATGTAGATGATGTAGTATTGTTTGATGTAGCTTCATCTCGATCTATTAGAATCATTGAGTCCATTCTGAAGGATTACTATGCTTGGATAGGCTTGAAAATAAATAAAATAATTCTATGGTGATTTGCTTAAAGGCTCTATCTCAAAGAAGGATGAAAAGGTTAGCTAAGAAGCTCGAGTACAAGTCAGTTAAAGAAGTTATTTATTTGGAGTGAAAATTGTGTTAAAATGGTATGTAGCTAGAGACTTCCAACCCATTATTCAGCATGCTTTAGAAAAGCTGAGTACTTAGGGCAATAAGGCATTAGCTCTAACAGGAAGAACAACTCTCATTAATTCATCAGTTCTTTCTCTTCCTACATTTCTAATGGCTCATTCATTAGTTCCGAAAGGGATTTTGAATGATTTAGACCAGCTGTGCAGGAAATTTATGTTGCATAAGGAGAAAGGATGGCAAGGGTGCATTATGTGGCATGGGAGGTGTTGACTTCATTTTTGTATGAGGTCATCGGGAACCACCCAATATTCTGATTTTTAATATGATGGTTGACAATTACCTAGTTGTTAATCATCTATTCATTTTTAATCATCATCAATCATATAAACAAACATATATTTTTCAATCTAGCATCAAAGCACCAATCAGTGATTTTATAATCACTTGATTAGCAGCCATTTTTGGATGTTCAATTACCTTAAGCAATTAGCATTCATGGACTCTAATCAATCATCAGTCATAATAAGCATTCAGTCAAATCATATATCAATCTATATACAATCTCTAGCCAAGTTTTCAATCAAATCTACAAGCTTGCATTTCCAATAATCAATTATCCAGCCTATAGTATACAACCAACAGTCACCTAATCAACTATCCAGCACAACATGTACTCAACCAATAATTCAATGCTTCAATCATCCACTCTTCCAATAATCAATCATCCAATAGATGTTGACCTATAAATACCTAAGCAATTACTTCCTCACACTATAATCACCAAGCTCAATGCATTGCCTAGCACAGTGTACTGGCCACGCCTAACCTTAGTCGGGGTCCAAATCATCTCACTAGGAACCCTATACATCTGACTATTCATCACTGGCTCTTGAGCTAGTAATTGACCCAATCTAACCAAGCTAAGCAAGCTCAGGCTATCTCAACTAATCATATATATCAGTTAGCTCCAATTTAACTCCAGCTGAACATTGATCTTAACTAAACTTCTTTAAACATCTCTCCTAGTGACATAAACCTGACTGGTCAACAGGTCTTTAGATGGGTTCATTCATTGCATATACTTGAACCAAGCCATCCAAATCCTCTCAAACATCCAAACTCATTACACTATATGGCTTAATAACATCTAAACTAATCATGAGTCTAACTTTGATTAGCATGACTTGGTCAAATTATCATATTTGGTCAAACCTAAACTTATGCCTAATCCTCCATTCAAATGGCCATATAACTCTCTCAAAACCCTTGGCATTGACCTTAATAATATACCAATTCCTTCATAAGTCCACATTTGCCACCTTGACTAGTTGATTGGTCAAACCAATCAACAATGGACAAAACATCCTTGAGTGGTCAACAAACTTGGCTTGAGCACTCCGTCCCATGCCAGCTCATCCAAACAGCTCAGGACACTTCTAGAATCCTCCTAGAGTCCAGCCCAACCCAACTCAACTCTTGTTTTAGCCCAAATAAGAAGTGGTCCCCTCCCTATGTGAAAATAACCTCAGGTCATTTTCCCCTATTGCAGTGCGTTCCTCTAATGTCTAATGGCCTGGGCCAAATGTCATTCATTAAAGAAATAAGCCTGAGTGATCCCAACCATCCACGATACTCCCAACGTTTGAATTGGACCAAAGAACAAGAGAGCTTCATTCAACCCTAACTTTTACTTCACTCACTCTCCATCGACGCTCTCATTTATTTTGCATTCCTATAAGTTCTTCTTCATCTTACGGATGATTTTCTGGCATTTGAACCTCACCGGTGATAAGGCTGACGAAGGATCATACAACTCTTCGTCCCAATTCATCTATCTCTGTGTCCAGTCCTTGTCTGAACTTGAAGTCTTCTACAAATTTCTAGAGAAGCTCCATACGAAGAAAAGAACCCTTTTTCATCTTGTAAGATTATTTTTGCAGAGGAAAACTTCAAACCCTAGGTGATTACTTTTAAGGTCGAATTGGTTGTTAGACCTAGTAGTTATGTCCCAAGGCTAACCAAGAGAGGGTGAATTGATAATTTAAAAAATCTTAATAATTTAAAAAATTGATTTAAGATTTTACTCACAATGATAAATTTTCTCAAAACAAAATTTTTAATCAAAATAGTAAAAGTGTAGAAAAATAAAAATACAATAAAAATAAAAACAGAAGAACACATAATTTTATAGTGGTTCGGTCCAACTAGACCTACGTCCACTCCCTGAAGACTCCCTCTTCAGGTATTACACTGTACCAAAGTGACTCTCATTTTACTCCCACAGTAAGGTGGAGAAGCCCTTACAATAACCTCTCTTCCACCAACCCTGGTGCGACAAAGTACTATCATCCTTTCTCACCCTCCTCATGACAGTAGAGAACCAGCATCCTTTCACACTCTCCTGGTGTCGATAGAGTACCATCATCCTTTCTCATCCTCTTGGTGATGGCAGAGAACCAGCATCCTTTCACACTCTCCTGGTATCAGCAGAGTACCGGCATCCTTTCAAACTCTCCTGGTGTCGGCAGAGTATCAGCTCCTTTGAAAATCTTTTTTCAAGAGTCTTCAAGAAAGTAGGGAAAAATTTAAAGAACAAGCAAGAGATCCTCACTGTTAGGCAACCTTGTGAATCCCCTCACTAATCCCTCTTAAGAGATCTTTCACTCTCCAATCACAAGACACTCTCCCGAATACTCTCCAAGTGCACTATCAAAAGAAATTCGTAGTAGGAGTTACTTGACAGTCAATTTTAAGAACTCATATATAAAAGACACGAAAAACCATCCAGAAAACTAAAAATTTCAAGTTTGATGGACTTGGATCGTACAGAACGATCGTACTTCGTACCTATGAATAGTTCAAAAATCCCTGTGCGATCCTGTACGAATCTATTTTCGTACTCTATTAGTTGTCTGTACGAATTGACATCGTACTGTATAAAAAGTTTAAAAATGAACCATTCATCCAATACAATCTTGTACGAACTGCATTTTGTACTCTGTAAATGATATGTACGAACTTACATCATATTGTACAAAAAATTGAAAAATAAACCATTCGTTCGGTACGATCATGTATGAACCTCATTTCATACTATAGACGTTGTATGTACGAACCTATGATTGTACAATATGAATAGTACTTAGAAAAGTTTTTCTGGCATGATTCAATCAACTCTATTCTGGAGGAACACTCAGGATAAATCATCCTGTATGATCTATGATCGTACAGTACAATTTGTTTTAAACATACAAGTTTTTTTACACTCCCCTAGTGTGTGTGTGCGATTATCCAATTAAAATCACACTCTCTCAAACTCAAGCAAAATATAAAAAGTACAGACTTCAATTACAATAAACCCCAATCTAATCTATCTAGAAGTCTTTAGCAGTTTGGAGTATGATTTTCCTAAAATGTTAGTACACACAAATAACACAAATAATATTTTCAATATATTTTAGGAGAAACAGTAATCAACACAATAAGATTTTGGAATCATAAAAAATACACATGATATAAAAACATAGTTATGAAAACTAGGTTGTAACAATCTCCCCCTTTTTGATGATGGAAAAATAATTATTATTTGAGTTAACTATTAAAGAAAATTTTCTCCTTAGCTCCCCCTAAATGAATGGCTAATTTAAAACAAGGGGTTCCCATGAAAATAAAAACATAAACTTAAACCATGAATCTTAAAATAAAAAAGAAATAAATCATAAAAACTTTTAAAACAAAAATAGCTCGAATAGAACCACGAACATGAACAAAAAAACATATAAAAATATACACACATTTACAATACAACACATACATACACACAACACACAAACATCTAACAATCAATCAAAAACATCTATCTTCAAATAATATTATAACTGCCCCTTTTGACTATAAGAAAAATGGAAGTATACCTTTTTTTTTTTTGAAGAAATGCATAGAGCAAATTTTATTAAAAAACCAAACAAAAAGGTTCTAATAAGAAGAACCCCTATCACATTCCTCCTTTAACAAAGAAATAAAGTTAGGAGGAATGTACTTATTACCAATACAATCCCAAATAAAATTAGAAGAACTAGCATAGTTAGCACAGCAATGAGCTAACTTATTAAAACTCCTATCCACAAATCGAAAAATAATTTGATGAAAATCTTTAAGAAAAGAAAAATCTTGTTGGTCCACTAATTCTCCCGCCAAGCCTTCGTTCTTCATTATCTTTTGAACATACTTAATCACATTGGAATTATCTCCTTCAATAATAATCCCTTTAACGTCAAACATCCAATCTTGTAGAGCTTCTTTAAGAGCAAGAACTGATTTCAATTCCAAAAAAGATGAATCCCATTGCAAACAAGAGAATCCAAAAGTATAGATAAACCGACCTTTAGAATATCTAATAACTCAACCCACACCAGCCTTATAAGAACTCTGTAGGGAAGCATCTACATTGAGCTTGATCCACTCGAGTGATAATCTTCCAAGTAGTTGAAGCAGTACTCCTAGCATTTGAATCCCAAATGTCACCTCCATACTTTGCCCTCAAATTCCTGTTAAGAAGAGTTGAAGGCTTGGTGATAAAGTTCCAAGCAAACTTGGCTCTCAACGGACCCACTTTGGCAGAGGCAGATGTCAACCCTTGGCCTCCCAAACTCCTTGGTCTACATAACATCTCCCAAGCTACATAATGAAGACCTTTTGTTCTATCACCTTTTTGCCAAAAGAAATCCCTACACATCTTATCCAAATCATTTAGTACTCCAATAGGGGCAAGAGAATGTGTAGATAAAAAAGTAGGGAGAGATAGAAAAGAATACTTGATTAAAGTTAGCTTTCCTGAAAAAGAAATATAGCGATTACCCCAAGTGGAAATTCTGCCATGAGCCATTTCCAACAGGCTTTGGAAATCTGAAAATACAAGTCTTCTAAGAGCCAATTTGATGCCGAGGTAGTTTAGTTCAGTGACTACCTTAAAACCCAACAGTCTAGCAAGAGCCAACGATTTCCTTCTACTAACCGCTTTTCCAGAAATAACAGCAGATTTTTGCACATTAATTCTTTGCCCCGTCTACCCTCTGTAATTTTCAATATCTTATTAATCTTCTTCACATGATTTTGTTTTGCTTCAGAGAAAATAAGAAGATCATCAGCAAATTGAAGATGTGAAATCCTCTCAGCTTGAGTGGCCATTTTGATACCTAGCTTTCTCCCTCTTTGGGCAAACACGTCTGTAAGCAATTGTGAGCATAAAATGAATAGGTAGGGAGACAAGGGACAACCTTGCCTAAAACCACTTTTACCCTCTATCCATGAAGAGTTATTGCCATTTATTAATAAACAAAATTTCGGGTTAAGAACATATTGTAACAACAAATTAGAAAATTTCTCAGGAAAGCCATAATGATCTAAGGCTTGCTTCAAAGTGGACCACCCCATGCTATCGTATGCATGTTCCATGTCCACTTTTATTGCCATCAAGCCTTTCTTAGATTTGGAATAGCGAAACTTGTGAAACAATTCCTGCGTAATCAAAATGTGCTCCGATAAAGAACGACCCCAAATAAATGCAGCTTGTTCTTCAGAAACAATTTTTGGAATAATTCCCAACATTCTACTTAATAACATTTGGGCTACAATTTTATAAATGGAACAACATAGGCTGATAGGTGTGAAATTAGAGGGAAGAGAAGGAGTTTTAACCTTAGAAGTTAAAACAACTAAGGTTTCTTTCCATTCCTTGCACATCCTACCATTCTTGAGAAACGAATGCACAGCCATCCACACATCCTCCTTAATAATATGCCAATAAAACTTAAAGAAAGAATAGGAGATACCATCCAAACCAGGAGAGATGTTAGGTTCAAGTTGCCGGATCACCTCTTCGAGCTCCTTCCTAGTAAACTCTGCCAGCAGAAATTTTTTATCCTCATCACTTAACAGGTATGAAGGAGCAGGCCAACGCGAGAGCACACAATTTTGAGCTTTCCACTTGTCCTTATAGAAGTCCAAGAACACCTCCTCTATAAGCTTTTGCTCCTCCACCAAGATGCCCATAGGATTCCTGATTTGATGAATCCTGTTGCTGTTACGCCGAGCAGAAGCAAAAGAATGAAAGTAATTTTAGTTTGTGTCACCATTCTCCAACCATTTGACCTTTGCCCGCTGCTTCCACCAAGAATCCAGCCTCCCAAGGGTAGAGTTAAGTTCCAAAACTTTAGATTTCAACAAACAAAGTTTTACCTTAGATAGATTTCCAATTTCAGCTTCTTCTTGTTGTAAGTCAAGAACTTCCTTCTTAAGTTTTTCTTTCAGTTTATTGAGGTCTGCAAGCTTTGATCTACTCCAAAAGAACAGCGCTTTCAACGTGCATTTGAACTTAACGTTAAGGGAATGAGCAGCATCTCCTTTTACACTCCTTTCCCAAGTTCTAGAAACAATTCCAACAGAGGCTGGATAAGAAGTCCAAACCTCTTCGAATTTAAGAAACCGGTTTCTATTAAATCCATATGACTTGATATTGATTAAGATGGGGCAATGGTTAGAAGCAATCCTTGCTAGGTGACGAACCACAGCCGGTTGTATAGCCTCAAAAGCCAATGAGTTTAGAAGAATACGATCCAACCTCTCAAGAATCCTAGCACCTCCTTTTTTGTTATTACACCAAGTGTACTTGGGTCCAACAATTCCAGTGTCATGGAAATCACAGCTAGACATAAATAACTTCATGTCTTGCGGACCTTGAGAGAACACAAATTTCTTCCCTCCCCTCTTGTCCTCTTGAGATAAGATACAATTGAAATCTCAACCAATCAAAAAAGGGAGACTACAGCTCGAAAAAGCTTCAAGATTGTTCCATAAAGATCTCCTCCTGCATACATCCCTACTGCCATAAACAATTGCAATTAGCCATCTCCCTTTATTAGGAATGCATAGTTCTCCCACCACAACTTGTTCATTAGCCTCCTTGACACAAAAAGTAACCAAATCAGCTCTCCAACTAATCATCGTTCCCCCAGATAGTCCAGCAGTCGGTAGAAGAAAGTAATCCCATGACGATCCAAACATTTTGCTAAACTCCATCTTGTTGCCAGAGCAGATTTTAGTTTCAATTAGACCAACAAAGATGATATTAAAATCGTTTACCAACTCCTTCAAGTAGCGGGAAGCCTCCTTTTTCCTAGCTTCCCGATAATTCCAGAATGCTAAAGAAGACATTTAGTGTAGTGAATTGGGATTGCTCCCAACCTTACTACCTCTCAACGCTCCTCCTTTCCTTCTATGCAAAAAAGGATTAGAATCCCCCAAAGATCTTAATTCTTTTTGAAGTTTTAATTTGCTTCTACCAGACTCCCCATTAACTACTGCCGATATTCTTATGTCTTCTTCCAAGGAACCAGCCACCAATTCTCCTTCCTAATTAGAATTGGAAATTTGCTTCTACCAGACTCCCCATTAACTACTGCCGATATTCTTATGTCTTCTTCCAAGGAACCAGCCATCAATTCTCCTTCCTAATTAGAATTGGGCTTCTTCAAATCAACAAAGGGGATTTTCTTACATTCTCCAGCTCAATCCCCAATTTTACCACAATCAAAACAAAAAGAGGATATCTTTTCATACTCTATTTTTTGAAAAAATCGACCACAAGACCCCTCCACCCAAACACATGTGGGAAATTGTTTGTCAAGGGCCATATGAATACAAACTCTAGCGTATTCTCTTTTGTTCCACTGAAACATATTCCCATCAATCCATAATGGGGTTCCGATCATCGAAGCAATCCTTTCCACATTCACTTCATCCCAACAAAGCAAAGGAAGTTGCAGCATCCTTACCCAAATGGGGGAAGATAATGCCTTGAATGATGAAGGAGAGAATTCTGGAGTCCACCTTTCCATACCTACAATATGCCCGTTAACATACCACGGACCTCCTTCCAAAACCTTTTCTACAGCCTCCACATTGTTGAAAGAACAGAGTACCCATCCTAAACCGAGGATGGTTAGCTGAAATTTCCCAAAATGCATCCATTGGCGACGCAATTCAGCTGCAATCAGGTGATTGGGGATTTCCTTCCGAAATACTTTAATTACCATAGAAAATTGGAGTTTATCTGAATTGGCTTTCACATTATCTTCATTTAACTTGATTGCCTTTTTGCATCCGAAAGACAAGATTCATCCAAACAAAAGTTAACTTTAATATGAGATCTTTTAACCCAGGGATTATGAGCAGGCTGACCTTCTAAGAATGTTTGTGTCTCCTGATTTTGATGAATGAAGCCCTCTTTAGCAATAACATAAGCATCCAAAGGGAGAACATCAGAATTCTTCGATCCTACAGGTTGAGGTTAAGCAACGTTGCCGTTGAACCTATTCATAAATAATTTCATACCAGACGAGGAAGAAGCCTCGAAATCATTATGGCCTCTAGCAGTAGAAACTCCTACAGGAGATTTAAATGGTTTGCTGATCATAATATCAACAAATCCTTTGCCCTTGCCAGCAATAGGAGGAGAAGAAGGCTTTGACATCGAATCAGGTTTGGAGATCTTCAAAGCCCCTACCTTTGGAGATTTACCAAGACCATCAGGTTTACTCATCGAGCAAGAGGAGAACTGGCAAAATGGCAGAATGGTTCAAAATTTTGAAAAATGTCAAGAATCTCTCTCTAATTTCCCTAAAGCTTCTCTCTCTAACTTCTCTCTCTAACTTCTCTCTCAACTAAAGTTTCTATAGAGAAATCAAAGTAGTTGGAGAAAAAAAAATTTTGGAAGTATACCTTGAAATGAAAACTTTCTATAGAGAAATCAAAGTAGTTGGAGAAAAAAAAATTTAAACTAATTGCAAATACAAAGTTAACCTCCAAATGTTAAAAAGAAAAAAAAAATTTTAAATTAAAGGATTACTAAGATAAGAAAAGTCAATCATGCTCACTATTTATGTTAGAGAAAATATATATAAAAATAAGTATTGCAAAAAGGTTGAAATAAAAATTAAGTAGTTTCTAATTCAATAGTGAAGATGATTGTCAATTAAATGGATTTGGATTAGAGATATAATGATAACGAAAAGAACAATACTAATTTTTTAATTGCGTATCTTTTCAAATGTTAGTGGCACACTTTATGCATCTTTTTTATTTTGGCGAGAGTAGTACTATGATGGGTGACCTCCTGGGAAGTCCTCATGTTGTACCCCTTTTTAACCAACATTCTCTTTTTTTGTCAGCTCTTCATGACGGCCTAAAAAATGCCTTGTAATGTAGGGTCACTATGTCTCGAGTGACGAAATCAACATCACGGGATCCATGAAGGCCACCAATAAGCCCTGGGGTGCGGTTACATGGGAACAATAATAAATTCTCACACAGGAGTCCTATTCAACATTATGACCCCATTCTGGAAAGCTTTTTTGGAGCTAGAGGGAGCGCCGATGTGCCTTTAGCCCATTGGTCAGGCATACGTGGCAGAATAATGCATTTTTAATCTCTTATGGTTTGCTGGAATTAAGATGCTCCAAAATCACCACTCTACCAGAGTATACTTAACATGGATTATAGACCATAATACTATGAGTGCGACCATACCAACACTAGTGCACCGGATCCCATCAGAACTTCGTAGTTAAACGTGCTTGGGCAAAAGTAGTACTATAATGGCTGACCTTTTGGGAAGTCCTCTTGTTGCACCCCTTTTTTAACCAACCTTCTCTTTTTTTTAGCTCCTTATGACGGTATAAAAAACCCCTTGATAAGTAGGTTCGTCATGCCTCGAGCAAAGAAATCAGCATCGTGGGACCCATCAAGGCCATCGATGGGCCGCAGGGTACGGTCACATGACAAAAATAATTACTTTACACCTAAGAGTCTGATTTAATATCATGATCGCATTCTAGATAGCTTTTTTGGAGTCAAAGAGAGAGCCAAAGTGCCATAGGCTTATCGGCTGGGCATGTGTAGCCGAATAACTCATTTTAGATCCCCTACAATCCGTCAAAATTAAGATGCGCCAAACTTACTGCTCCATTATATTGAGATTATTGCAAATTAGTTTCTCAATACTTTATCTTTATAATCATATGAGTTTTTGATGATAATAAAATCTTATTGTTTGATTATTATTTCTCCTAATATATGCTGGAAAAGTTTATTTTTGTGTGTACTAATATTTCAGGAAAATCACATTCCAGACAGTAGAAGACTTCAAATTAATTTGATCAGAGTTTATTAGTTTTAGAGTCTGTACTTTTTATTCTTTTCTTGAGTCTAAGAGAGTATGATTGTAAATTGGGTAACCGTGCACACACATACTGGGGAGTGAGACAAAAGATTAAATTTTAAATTAATCGTACAGTACAATGTGAAATCGTATGGGATGATTTGTGTAGTTTCTCCTCTGAAATGAACCTGCCTGATTACGAGTAAAATTTTTTCTAAGTGTAAATGGTACAGTACGAATGGTTTTCGTACATCCTCTCCAGAGTATGAAAATTAGGGTTCACAAGTTCGTATAGGATCGTATGGGACAAACTATTTAATTTTTTGAGCTGTTCGTACAGTACGAAATGGTTTTCATACATCATCTCCAGAGTATGAAAATTGGGGTTCACAGGTTTGTACACGATAGTATGGGACAAACAGTTCAATTTTTTGAACTATTCGTATATTACAAAATGGTTTTGTACATTATTTCCAGAGTATGAAATTTGGGTCTTATAGGTTCGTACAACATCGTATGGGACTATCCTTTTATATTTTGAACTATTCATACAGGATGATATGCGATCATACGGGATGATCCGACTTCAATAAACTTGAAATTTTTAGTTTTTGGACGATTTTTCTTGTCCTTTGTATATAAGGGTGCTAAAAACTGACTGTCCAACTAATCTTCTACAAATTTCTTCTTGAAAGTGGAAGGAAGAGTGATTTAGGAGAGTATTTGGGAGTGAGTGTTGGTGAGATCTTTGAAGAAGAAATTGTGAGGGGATTCACAAGGTTGCCCAAAGGTGAGGATCTCATTGTTTGTACTTCAAGTCTCTGCCCTATCTCTTTGAAGTCTATTGAGAGAAGATCTTTGAAGGAGAGTCTAGTTCTCTGCCATCACCAGGAGGGTGAAAAATGATGATTGGTTCTGTGCCATCACCAGGAGGGTGAGAAAGGATGCTGGACTCTCTGCCTTCACCAAGAGGGTGAAAAAGGATGACGGTTCTCTGTCGCACTGTAGTTTGGTGGAAGAGAAGGAAATTATAAAGGCTTCTCTGCCTTACTGTGGGAGTAAAAGAAGAGTCACTTGAGTTTAGTGAAATACCTGAAGGAGTCTCTAGGGAGTGGACGTAGGTCATGTTGGACCGAACCACTAGAAAATTCGGTGTTCTTCATTTTTTTTACTATTTACCATATTTTTATTTTATGCACTTTTAATTTTTTATGATTGAAAAATTATTTTCTAAAAATCAATTTTATTAAATCCAAGAGATTTTTTAAAGTATCAATTCACCCCCCCTCTTGGTTAGTCTAGGGACATAATTAATATGTCTAACAACCTATTAACAATTACAAGTGGTATCAGAGCCTTAGTTCAAAAATTAAAGTTTAGATTATTTCTTGAAAATGATCATGGCTACATTTGGAAATCGTAACACACCAGAAGGATATTCGATCACTAGACCCCCATTGTTTGATAACATCCCTTTTAATTTTTGGAAAACACGAATGTCTACTTTTCTTTAATTGCTTGATTATCGCATGTAAAATTTCGTATAGGAAGGTTATACTAGACCCACTAGAATTATTGAAGGAGTTAGGGTTGACACACCATTTACTGATGGACATTAGAAGAGAAAGAACTTGCATAGTTGAATGCTAAATATTTAAACAGTTTTTTCTATGCACTTAAATCTGAAGACTATATGTGTGTATCAACTTGTAAATATGGTAAAAAAATATGGGATAGACTTTGCATCACTTATGAAGGAACGAATGAAGTGAAACAATCTAGATTAAATATTTTATTACATGATTACAAACTTTTTTGCATGAAATCTATCAAGTCAATCAGTGACATGTATACTCAATTTACATAGATAGTCACCTCATTGCATGCTTTAGGTAGGCAATTATTGAATGCTAAAAAAGTGAATAAAATACTTCATTATTTACTTATTGCTAATGATGCAAAGATAACTGCTATAACAAAATTAAAAGACTTAAATGTCTATTCTATTATTAATCTTCTTGGATTATTAATTGCTTACGAGCAATCTGTGACTCAAAGATAGATTGATGCAGGTGACAAGTGAAAGGAGAAAAATATTGCTTTGAAGGTGGATGACTCTATGAGTGATCAATTTCAACTGAGGAAGAAGAAGATATTGCTTTAATGATAAGGCAATTCAGAAGTTTTCTAAGGAGAAAGCAGAGGAGATGTCAGCAGTGGAATTAGGGTAAGTTCCATAAATCTCAAAGCTAATCCTAGCAAGGAGAAGGTTGAGGAGAAGCCAGGACATATTAAGACAGATTGCCTAAATCTCAAAGCTAATCTTAGCAAGGAGAAGGTTGAGGAGAAAACCAATGTGAAGAAGGGCAAGAAGAGATTTCAGAAAGCATTTTGGGCGGACTCTGTATCCGACTCATCAGAAATAGTACCTGAAGAGGAAGTCACAAACTTGTGCTAATGGCTGATAATCTTGATCATTTGGATTAAGAGGAGATATGTGACTTAAGTTTTGATGAATTTTTTAAAGTTTTTGAGCGCGTTCATTCTGCATATAGAAGACTAAAGAAACTACATGTAAAGTTGAATTTGGATTACTTAGAATTGCAAAAAGAATTTAAAATCCTTAAAAAAGATCATACATTAATTGATAGCAACCACATGACTTTGTTGGATGAATATAATGATTTGAATAAACAGCATGAACTTTTAAAATCATCTCATACAGAACTTGAAAATAATTTTAAAGTCTTTCTGGAAGAAACTGAACGTAGAAAAATTGACTTGAGAATGGATATTTTTATATTGGAGAATAGAAACTCATATGTTGAATTGGAGTTAAAATATATTAAAGAAAATAGACCAACACCCACACTTGAATAATTCTATAGGTCCAAACAAAATAATATGAGTACAACACCTAAGAGGAAAAATAATAACTGATATAGATTATGAAATCCCTTCCAGGTGTAAGATGTTTTACATGTGGAATGTTAGGACACATCGCCCACACTTGCAACATTCATAATAAAACACATCTAGTGTGGAGATCAAAGATACATAAATCACAGCATATCACTCATGCATCTGGTTTTCCATTACTAAGAGGAGAACCCAAACTTGTTTGGGTTCCCAAGTCTAACATTTAATGATTTTGTAGGGATGCTCTCACACAAGATCTCATGAGAGCATTTGGTACCTAGACAACAGATGTTCTAAGCACATGACTGGAGATACAACTCAGTTCATATCGCTGGAAGCCAGGAATGGAGGCAAGGTTACACTTGGAGATAATACCACTAAGAGAGTGGTAGGTACATGTATGATAAAAAATTTAAAGAATTTTTTGGTAGAAAATATTATGTTAGTAGACAATTTGAAATATAATCTACTGAGCATTAGTCAATTGTGCGATAAAGGATATCATATAAAATTTTTGCCTACAAGCTGTGTGATTAGACAAAATGATGTTATATGGTAATAGAGTAAATAATGTGTACATGCTTGATTTAAATTCTATAAAATATTCTACAACTTTTTATTTAAAAAAACTATTTCTGATGAATCTTAGTTATGGCATAGAAGACTTTGTCACGCAAGCATGAGAAATCTTAGAAAAATCACACAAAAGGATTTAATTAGAGGGATACCCAAATTAGCCTTCACTAAGGATCACTTGTGTGATGTATGCCAACTAGGAAAATAAGTCAAATCCTCCTTCCATTCAGTTAAGGATCTTAGAAATAACAAACCCTTAGAAATTCTTCACGTGGATCTCTTTGGACTTATTAGTACTGTAAGTCTAGAAGGAGAAAGATTTGTGTATGTAATTATGGATGATTACTCAAGATTCATATGGATTAGATTTTTAAATCATAAGAGTGAATTATTTGAGGAGTTTAGAGACTTTGCCACCTGGATTCAGAGAAAACTAGGATTTGAAATTATTACAATTCAAAGTGATCATAAGGGAGAATTTAAAAATGAATTATTTGATGAGTTTTGCAAAACCCATGGAATAGATCATAATTTCTCAGCTTCTATGACACCTCTGCAGAATAGAGTAGTTGAGAGAGAATATGACATTGATTGAAGCTGCTAGAGCTATATTGGCAGAATATTCACTTCCAAGATATTTTTCAGCACAATTAGTTAGTACTGCATGCTATGTATTGAATAGGGTAAACATTAGATCAAAATTAAATAATACATCCTATGAACTTCTTAAAGGTAGATTTTTCAACCTCTCACACCTGCATATTTTTGTATGTAAAGTGTTCATACATTATAACGGAAAAACTCTCTTAGGAAAATTTGATCCTAAATCTGATGAACGAATTTTTCTAGGATACTCATGTGTTGGAAAATCCTATAGAGTTTTTAATAAAAGGATATTTGTAGTTGAGAAGAGCACTCATGTTATTTTTGATGAATCAGATAATTATGGAGGGTCTAGGTTGGATGAAGATGAAGTTGAGAAAATCGCCCAAGGACTTGAAAATAAAAAAGTTGAAGAGAGGATTAAAAATGAGGAAGAAAACCAATTGCCTAAGGAATGGAATTTTGCTAAGAGTCATCCTATGGAGTTAATTTTAGGAGACCCAAGTGAAGGAGTTAGCACTAGGTATGATTTGAGATAAGAAGTAAATTACTCTGCTTTTACTTCAATGATTGAACCCACTACTCTAAATCAAGCACTTTCAAATGAGTTTTGGATTCTAGCTATGTATAAGGAGTTGAATCAATTTGCTAGAAATAATATATGGGAATTGGTAGAAAGACCAAAAGATCAAAGTACTATTGGAACCAAGCGGGTATTTAAAAATAAAATGAATGATTCTGAAGTGATTGTTAGAAATAAAGCGAGGTTAGTGGCTAAGAGGTATAATTAGATTGAGAGAATTAATTTTGAGAAGACTTTTGCCCTGGTAGCCAGACTTGAGGCAGTTAGAGTGCTATTAGCCTATGTCTAATTTAAAGATTTTAAGTTATTTCAAATGGACATAAAGAGTGCCTTTCTAAATGAGATGATAAAAAAGGATGTTTATGTTGAGCAACATCCAGGTATTAAAAATATACAATTTTTTAATTATATTTTTAAATTGAAAAAGGTATTATATGGATTAAAAAAGGTACCTAGAGTGTGGTATGAAATGCTAAGTACATACCTACTTGATTGATCTTTTGTAAAAGGGAGTGTGGACACGACTCTATTTATAAAAAATATAGGAAATGAAATACTCATTATTCAAATCTATGTGGATGATATCTTATTTGGATCTACTGATAAAAATTTATGTGATGACTTTTCAAAAATAATGAGTAAGGAATTTGAGATGAGCCTGATTGGGGATTTGAGTTACTTTTTAGGGTTTAGCATTAAGCAGGATGAGGATGTAACATTTATTAGTCAATCAAAATATAGTAAAGACATTCTCAAGAAGTATGAAATGGATAAGGCTAAACTAGTGAATCTCCCATGAGTTCATCAGTGCAGTTAGATAAGGCCCTCAAGAGAGAATCAATTGATCAAAAGAGGTTTAGAGGAATGACTGGATCTTTTCTTTACTTGACAACTAGCAGACTCGATATCATATTTAATATTTATTTATGTGCTAGATTTTAAGCTTATCTAAAGGAGTCACATCTGACTGCAGTTAAAAGAATAACGAGATATCTTTTAGGGACTCAAAATTTAAGAATTTGGCATCCTAAGAATAGCACTGTATTTAAAATTGTTGGATACTTTGATTCAAAATTCGCTGGTTGTCAGGTTGATCATAAAAGCACTTTTAGAACTTGTCAATTCATAGGAAACTCCTTAGTTCCTTGGTCTAGTAGAAAATAGAACTTAGTAGCCCTTTCAAATGCATAAGCTGAATACATTGCCTCAGAAAGTTGTGTTGCATAAGTGCTTTGGTTAAAATAGTAATTGTTTGATTTGGGATTTTCTTTTGGCATAATTATAATCTTTTATGATAACACTAGTGCCATATGCATTTTAAAGAATCCTATTCAGCATTCTAGAACCAAGTATATTGATATAAGATATTATTTTATTAGGGATGTTGTCGCAAGAGGAGAAATTAAATTATATCATGTCGCTACTAAAGATCAATTTGTAAATATTTTCACAGAACTACTAACTTTTGACACATTTAGTATTTTAAGAATAAGGCTAGGTGTGATTGATCTTAATGTATGATTGAAAATTCTACAAACTTGTTTATGTGTGATTGCGTGTTTGTTTATGTCAAGTGTATGTGTAGTATAGGTTGTATGTTTTATTTTATATTATTTTTATTTAGTTGCTTTATCTTTTTATTTAAAAAAAATGAATGATTGGATTTGAAAGGTTTTTGGGTTTACCATGCACTATTTTTTTATTCTATTCATACAGTACGAAATTATTTCGTACAATACGAATTCTATAACTTGTACATATTATTTTCTAGATTGTGAAGACAAAACATAGTTTTTATGATTTTTCATACTGTACAGTGATGTAATCATACTGTACGATATATATTTTTGTCTGTATGCATGGGGATGGATTTACAGTTTTTTGGCAGTTATTATTGCTGATCGTACTTACAAAAATGTCGTTCGTTTGTACGATCCATGTTATCAATTTTGGATAAGAACGAAGCCAACCGCCTGCAAAATGATCATTTATATTTTGATCGTCCCGGATGAATACGTGATCGTCTATATGATCGTTAGTCTAAAAGCTTGTACGAAAGGATGCCTTGGGAAGGGCAGTTTACGAAAAGCTATTTCATTTTTGGTCATTTTCTTTTGTATGTATGAAATAAATTTCATCCCGTATGAATTCGTACATACGAAGCATTTTTTGTACTGTAAGATAGATCATTTTCTTTAAATTGAAGGGCCTTTGGAGAAGTTTTTCATCACTTTCTTATCCATTTCCAAACTCTCTTGAGATCTTGATCAAGTATGGATAGTACCAGCAAGCGACCATGTTCCAAAGCCTCTTCCTCTAGGACTTTTATAGATGAGAATTTTCTATCCAAAGAAAATGAGGAAGCTTTTTATGGGTTTTTGCTTCCCAAGATCACTCCTTCTCATCTTCTCATACAAAATGATATTCACTTTGCTGTAATGCCCTTACTAGCCTTTACCCAATTTTCTTTCATCCTCACTCTCATCTATGACTACAATAAAGAAATCTTTTATTTTTTCTTAGCCAATATGAGAGTCAATTAGGATCACTCAAGGATCTCTTCATATGTTTTAAAGCAAAGAGTTGAAATCACCAAGGAAGATTTAGGCACCTTCCTCCCCTTAAGAACTAAAGGAACTAGAGCCCATACACTATCTTCTAGGGCAGACTTTGACTGGTTCGAAGTCAATAAGGTTGTTAGAGGAGTAGCCCAGGTGACTCATTTGCCTCGTGTTTACACACTGAACCAAAATGCATGGATAATTCAACATGTGCTACGAACTTTAATTATTCCAAAAGCTGGTGATCATATCAACATGACTCCTCTTTTATCCATAACCACTTATTTGATCCTAACAAATCAACCTATAGATGAAGCCCAACTGATTTTGGACTATATTCATAACCTGTCTGATATTGGACATCCAAATTATAAAAGAAAGAAAAATGTGGCTTTAGGAAATCTAGTGGCCTCCCGATGACCCGGTTAGGAAAGTAGAGGTCTTAGATTTGACTTATGTTAAGAAAGGTAGAGGTAGACCTAAAAAGACTTGGTTAGAAAATATTAGAAATGATCTTTCTTTATTAGATTTAAACGAGAATTTGACTTTTAATAGGACACAATGGAGAAAAAGGATTCATGTAGCCGACCCCACGTAGTGGGATAAAGGCTTGATGTTGTTGTTGTTGTTGTAGGAAATCTAGTGGCCTATATCCTTGAAAATAAATATAGTCTTGTACATCCTGAAGGTCCAACTAAACTCCCTATTTATTTTACTGATGCCTCTTTTCGGTGACTTTTTGGGAAGGATAGTTCTGGAGATGATTCAGAGGAAGAAGGAGCACCTACACCTCCTCCTGAACCTGGACTTGACCAGAATGTTTATCAAGATATGGTCCAGTATTTTGATCATCTTGATCAAAGGTTTGATGATGTGGAGGCTCACTTAAAGATGCAGGATGATAGGTATAATGAAGATAAGGGTGGATCCGAGAACAATTTGATTCAGTAAACACTAATATTGCTACAATCACAAGTTATTTTGCTATGTTCACTAATCTTCCACCTCCTCCAGGTCAAGGTCTTTCGGATTACTAGTGATGATCTTTTATTTTTGGTTTTTATTTTGGTGGTATCGATGTTGTTCTCTTGTGATGCTGTTGTTATGTTTTTCTTTTAGGTTTTGATGTATGTGTTTTTCCTTAGAAGGTTAATATGTGAGTGAATGTTCTTGGATGTTATTTGGATGGTTTTTGATGATGTACTTGTATGAGTGAAAATGGAATATAAGGCTATTGTATATCTATGAATTAAAAGAAAAATATTTTGATTACTTAGTGACTGGGTGTAGATTAAAAGATCAATTTTATATTCTTTATATAGACATATATTACTTAGCTGTAATTGTTGTAAATTTGATGTCATTTCTTTTACTCTTATTTCTATTTCAAAGTGTTCTATAATGAATTTGTGTAAAGAGTTCACGATTTTGGAAAGACAAAAATTTAAAAAGAGGCACAAAATTAGCCCAAAACAAAAAGATGCACAAAGTGTGCCACGTATATGAAAAAATGCGCAATATTCGCCAAATTATAAAGAGACATAAAATTAACCCAAATTGATAAGATGCACAAAGTGTGCCATGAAAATTTAAAAGATGAGCAATGTTGCTAATTGCACTTTCCTTTATCAGTTTCCCGATCACATAAATACTATTGAATTAGAAAATGATTATTTCTATTTTATCATTTCTATAATATTTGTGGTTATATAATTTGTCTATTTTAATACTGACATAGATCAACTTTTCTTGTCCTTGTCATTTTGTGATTTAATTTTTGAGTCTTTATCCTTTGTATCTAATTTTAATATTATAATTATAATTTATTTAATATATTATTCATCATCAACTATTTTTGATTGGTATTCCTCCCTATTTATTGCTGTCAAAAGGGGAGTTTATCTGAGGTGTAGATTGGAATATTG
Source organism: Dendrobium chrysotoxum (assembly GCA_019925795.1). NCBI lineage: Eukaryota > Viridiplantae > Streptophyta > Magnoliopsida > Asparagales > Orchidaceae > Dendrobium > Dendrobium chrysotoxum. The sequence goes on along the minus strand of CM034304.1, from coordinate 7,397,418 downwards.
CTTTATGTTTTATATGATTTTTGGTTGGTTTGATGCTTTGTGAATTATATGAATGTGTGTGTGTATGTTTTATCTGTGTATATTTGTTTCTGATTTTTATAAGAACCCCTTGTTGTAAATTGAATTGATCATTCATTTAGGGGGAGCTTACATTTAGGCATTTAAGGGGAGCTAAGGAGAAAATTTGTGTTTATTTGTTAACTCAAACAATAATTATTTTTCCATCATAAAAAGGGGGAGATTGTTGAGATTATTGCAAATTAGTTTTTCAAGACTTTATCTTTATAATCATGTGAGTTTTTGATGATAACAAAATCTTATTATTTGATTATTATTTCTCCTAACATATGCTGGAAAAGTTTATTTTTGTGTGTACTAATATTTTAGGGAAATCACATTCCAGATAGTGGAAGACTTCAAATTAATTAGATTAGAGTTTATTAGTTTTAGAGTTTATACTTTTTATTCTTTTCTTGAGTCTGATAGAGTGTGATTGTAAATTAGATAATCATGCACACACACACTGGGGGAGTGAGACAAAAGATTAATTTTTTAAACTAATCATGCTGTACGATGTGAAATCATATGAGACAATTTGTGCAGTTTCTCTTCTGAAACGAACCTGCCTGGTTACGAGTAAAACTTTTTCTAAGTGTAAATTATACAGTACGAATGGTTTTCATACATCAGCTCTGGAGTACAAAAACTGGGGTTTACAGGATAGGTTCGTATAGGATCGTACGGGACAAACTGTTCAATTTTTTGAACTATTCGTATCGTACATCATCTCCAGAGTATGAAAATTGGGGTTCACAGGTTCGTACAGGATCGTACGGGCTGCAATATTTAATTTTTTAAACTGTTCATATAGTACGAAATATTTTCGTACATCATCTCCAGAGCATAAAAACTTGGGTTTACAGGTTCATACATGATAGTACAGGATGAATCGTTCAATTTTTTGAACTATTCATACAATACAAAATGATTTCGTACATTATTTCCAAAGTTTGAAATTTGGGTCTTATGGGTTCGTACAACATCGTATGGGATGAACCGTTCATATTTTAAACTATTCGTATAGGATGATATGCGATCATACGGGACGATCCAACTTCGTCAAACTTGAAATTTTCAGTTTTTAGACAGTTTTTCTTATCTTTTATATATAAGGGTCATAAAAACTGACTGTCCAACTAATCTTCTATGAATTTCTTCTTGAAAGTGGAAGGAAAAGTGATTTGGGAGAGTGTTTGGGAGTGAGTGTTGGTGAGATCTTCGAAGAGAAAATTATGAGGGGATTCACAAGGTTGCCCAAAAGTGAGGATCTCATTATTTATACTTCAAGTCTTTACCCTATCTCTTTGAAGTCTCTTGAGAGAAGATCTTTGAAGGAGAGTCTCATTCTCTGCCATCACCAGGAGGGTGAAAAATGATGATTGGTTCTCTACCATCACTAGGAGGTTCAGAAAAGATGCTGGGTTCTCTGCCTTCTCCAGGAGGGTGAAAAAGGATGACGGTTCTCTCTGCTACACTAGGATTTTATTGAAGAGAAGGAAATTATAAAGCTTCTTTGCCTTACTGTGGGGGCAAAAGAAGAGTCACTTGAGTATAGTGCAATACCTAGAGAAGGAGTCTCCAGGGAGTGGACGTAGGTCTTGTTAGACCGAACCACTATAAAATCCGGTGTTCTTCATTTCTTTTACTGTTTATCCTATTTTTATTTTCTGCACTTTTAATTTTTTTGTGGTTGAAAAATTATTTTCTAAAAATTCATTTTTTTATGAAATCGATTTCATTAAATCCAAGAGATTTTTTAAATTACCAATTCACCCCCCCTCTTGGTTAGTCTAGGGATATAATTAATAGGTCTAACAACCTATTCGCACTTACACACTGGAGTCTAGTTAACATTATTTTGAGGCTATAATGTTATGTGTGTGACCATACCTAAACCAGTGCACTGGATCCCATCAAAACTCCGTAAGTTAAGTGTGCTTGGGTGAGGGTGGTATTAAGATGGGTGACCTTCTAAAAATTCCTCGTATTGCACCTCTTTTTTAACCAACCTTCTCTTTTTTTACCAGCTCTTTGCGATTCCCTAAAAACCCTTCACAATGTAGGTTCTCCATGCCTCAAGAAACGAAATCAGTATGGTGGGACTCGTGAAAGCCACCGTCAAGCCCCGTGAGGTGGTCGCACCGTTTAACTATTAGTTCTCACCCAGGAGTCTGATTTAGCATTATAACCACATTCCAGAAAAATGTTTTGGAGCCGAAGGGAGCACCGAAGCACTATAAGCCCATCTTCTGGGCATGCGCAGCCAAATAATGCATTCTTGATCTCCTACGGTCTGCCAAAATGAAGATGTGCCAAAATCACCGCTACACGGAGTCTCCTTGCTGTGGGGGTAAAAGGAGAGTCACTAGTGTTTAGTACAATACATAAAGAAGGAGTCTCCAGGGAGTAGACATAGGTCTTATTGGATCGAACCACTATAGAATTTGGTGTTCTTCTATGCTTTTACTTTTACTGCATTTTTATTTTTTGCACTTTAAATTATTATGGTTGAAAAATATTTTTTTATGAAAAATTTATCATTGTATCAAATACCTTAAATTGTTTTTTAAAATCCAAGAGAATTTTTAAATTACCAATTCACCCCCCTTCTTGGTTAGCCTTGGGATAATTATATTAGGTCTAACAACCTACTTAAACTTTTAACCGGGTACCAGTAACAACAGTCCAGATTTTATTCCTAAGACTTAAGTGAATTTGAGAATGAGATTCTTCTCGATCTGCACTTCTTCATCCTTTTGTGAACTTCTTGGATCCGGATATCCAAATGAAAAGAAAGTCCCCCTCGAATGGGGTATTTTCTTTTTCCTTTGGATATGTGAAATTATCCTAACTTAGTCTTTCAAATATAGAACTCTTCCCTAAGGGAGGTTCTCTTCTCTTTGGAATCTAAGTTGAATACCTATATATCCCGTCTCAATTATCACTTTGATTTACAACTCAATAAATTTGAATTATATTGAACGAAAATTGAAAATCTAGACTTGAATAACCTGCAGGGTTATCCTAAGAAATTATATTTAAATCATCCCAACAGTTAATATAATGAAATTTAAAATGCTGAAATCAGCCACACTTGGTTATGCTCTTTTGATTTTTAAAGGGGGACTTAGCATTCTGGAGCACCTTTAGAAATTTGATTAATTTAAATTTAATTTTACCCCCATTTAAGTGTGTGTGTAGAAGGTTGTGTGATTTGGATATGTCCTATATCGAGTAATTGATTTAAGTTGTCTAAGGTTTAGATTTGTTGATGTTTAGAGGGGAAATTTGTTTAGAGTTCGAATATTAATATGTTAAGGTTTATTTTAAAATATATTTCTATTCTTGATTAATTAAATGAATTTAAGTAGTTAGAAATTAAAGAATCAACATATTTTAATAATTATATTAGTTGTTAATTTTAAAAGTTTGAATTAATTTAAGTTTGCTTGCTATTAACTAGTTCGTGCCGTTGTGCCACTAAGCTCGAGGAACAAAGCCTCGTTAGGATACATAGCCCCCCAGCCCGGAGTAGTCCATCCTAAAAACTTGGTTGATATAATTATATTAATTGTTTTAAGTTTGAATAAATAATTAATAATTAATTAATTTTAAGTTTTAATACTCCATTGAATCCATTCGTGGCGTTGTGCCACTAGGCTCGAGGAATAAAGCCTCCTTAGGACACGTAGCCCCGTTATCTAGAGTAGTCCATCCTAAAAACTTCATCTATGGATTAATTTTTATATATTAAGGGGTTTGTTGAGTAATTTAAACATTAACTTAATATTTTTTGAAATTTAAAATTTATTATCAAATTTTGAAATTTTCTGAATTATTTTTAATATATTAATTATGGGGACAAAATTAGACTTTTATAATCAAAGAGATTTCTAAAGTTTTGATATTTTTGTTAAATATTAGATCTTTCAATGAGTAATTAGTCTTTGAGTTTGCTGGATTTAGAATTTTGAATGAAATGTTATTAATTTTTTAAGTTTCAAGTTAAATTTGAACTAAAGTTGACCAAAAAGTTGACTTTTTGATTTTAAGTGATTTTTGATAATTAGATATTTTTAATAATTATTAAACCTTACATGAGTACCATGTGTTTGAGTTTGCTCAATTTGGAATTTTTTACAATTAGTTATGATTTTTCAAAGTTTTTATATTTATTTTAATTATTTATTTTGTTTAATTAAGGGCCTTTTGTGATTTTGCTCCAAATAAACTCCTAACTCGTTGAAATCAGCTCCAAAGTTCAGGAATGACTTAAGGAGAGATTCATAAGTGTTTGAGAATTTTATGGAATTTAATTATTTTTAATTAATTTATTTAATTAAATATTAAATTTTACTTAAAATTAAATTATTCTCAAAATTAAAGGCAATTTAAAGTGATTTTAATTTTTTTATTAAGAATTGTATTCAGATTAATTTGATATATTATTTAAAATTTTTGGATTTAATTTGAATTAATTATGATTTTTTAAAGTTTGATTAATTAATGGATTTTTTAAATTACTTAATTGTGGTGGTTTTGATTATTTTGATCAAAAGTTATTCTAAATTACATAGAATCACTCCCAAAAGTCAGAGATGACCTATATGAATGTTTCAGGAGTTTAGAGTTTATTTGGGATTTTTTAATATATTTTAATTATTTTATTTAATTATTTATTAATTTATAGTAAAAGTTAAATTAAAGTTAAACTAAAAGTCCAGTGATAGGGCTTTTAGTTTTTCTAGACAAAGGATCAAATTATGGTCAATTTTAGATATTTTATAATTTTTGGATTTAATTTTGATTTATTATATTTTTTTTGAAGTTTCTGGGTCCTAAAAAGGACATTTTAACTTGCTTAATTTTTTGACCTAATGAACTCTAAATCCAATGAAATTTGGACATAAGGTATAAATGTCACTAAGTTCATTATTTTGAAATTTCATTCCTATTGGATGTGTGTATAATTTTCTATAATTTTTCTAATTTAACTAGACCCTTTCCTTAATTATTTTCCCTAGATGTCTCTACTATTCAAACAGGCTTGAAATTTTGGTCACTTAATCCTGGGACATATGCAAGCATACTACAACAATCAGATAATTTAATTATATCAGTTTGGAGAGTTGTGAATTTTTAATGTTTTGGGACCAAAATGAACCCATTACCTTAAAAATTCACATCACGGCAATTCTTTGAGCATCTGGACCTAAGAAAAATGCAGGGAATGCCTAAGATGCTAAAAAATATTTCACCAAAATTTGGGCTCAATTTAACCACAGGATTACAAGAAAATTGTTAAAAATGGATTTTAAATAATCTCAAATAACTCACAATCCAGTCATCAAAATACTTTGATTTTGGTTTTAATAAATATTAGAGCTCAAGCCTTTCCAATCAGACTAAGCACATCAAATTTGGTAAAAAATTGGTTTTTTTAAAGAATTTTTATAGTTCTGGGTATTTAAATTGAATTTTTAATTTAATTTTATCATTTTCAGTCGCCGGCGCCGCCAATCCAATCATTAGCAATGATTGGCGGAGCGATGCCGCATCCCAGGATATGTGTCAACACCTCGGCGCTCACTGATCAAATCGGGCGAAACGGATGGCCAAGATGCAGCCACATCATCTATCACAGTCTCTGATCAACCCTTGTTTAAACTCTGAGGATGTCACGCTGTTCCGCTGGGTGACGTGGCAGAAGCGAAGCCATTTGATGTCGCTTAAGAAAGGATCATACGGCTTTGATTCGTTCAAAGAGAATTAGTTCAAATTGAACAAGGAAATTTAAACACCCATAACTTTCAAAATACTCATCTATATGGAATGAAATTTGAGACATTGGTTTATGGCAACCTAATCTTCCAACACCTAAAGTTTGGAGGCTTCATGTGTTATAGATTTTTTGTAGTTTCAAATTGAAGTTTGAGAGAAAATTTGGAATATCTTACATTCCTGTGAGTGGATTTGGGTGTTCTTGGGCTTGTTGGAAAGGTGTTTGAATCATCTACAACTTTCTTCAATGGTCCAAGAGCTGTTGGTGGTTGGTTTAGATTTTACTACACAATTATCCTTTTTCTCTCCTTCTCTCTCTCTTCTCAAATTTGGATCCTTAGGCTTACAACAACCATTTCAATGGTTGGGAGGGCTTTATTTCTAGATGGAGAAGTTGGGGGAGAGCTGGTGTGGGATAGATTTTGTTGGGATTAAAGATTTTGGAAGTTGGGAATAATGCCAAGCTACTTGAGTTAAATGGGAATAATTCTCCCATTCTAATCATTACAAGCTCTTGATTGAGAGAGAGATGAAGCTTAGGGTATTGCCAAGTATCTATTCCAGCCACCAAAAGGCATGAAATCTTGGATTTATTAGGATGATTTGGCTTGCCAAGGTGGCAAAGTGACATAAGCATGAAATTTAACTTGGTTGACTACTTTGACTAGTCAACTATGCCTTTGACTGATGAGGTGGCAGTCAAATGTTCATGTTAATTGATTGGAGTAGTCTTGAAAGTTTGAATATATACACATGCATTAAAAGAAGTTTGACCAAATCTAGCTGACTTGACTTGGTGATTTAGTCAAGCTAGCTAGGCTTTACTCCAAAATAATATTTGGGAATATTTGGACCTTGATTAGGATAGCCTTTAGAATGAGTTTGAGGCTTCAAATTATTTGATTTGGTTATAGAAGTTGATTTGGTTCTTTTAACCCTTAAAGGGTTATTTGGTCAACCTAGATTAACTTGGTTAACATGGTTGACCTAGGGCTAAGGTTTGGTCTTGAAAGATTTAATTTGATATTTGGAGACTAATGGAGGTGGTCCTAAGGTCTGGGAAAGTTATTTCAGTCAAAAATGACTATTTGGGTCCTTAAAGGGCATTTGGGTCAACAAAGTTGACCCAGGGGCTATGATTAGGTCCAATAGGTTTGTTTTAGTATTTGAAGTTGAATGGAAGTGGTTCCATCCAAAGATAGGGTCATTTAATTCAAAATGACTATTTATACTCCTAAGGGTATTTTAATCATTTTGACCCCTGGTTAAGTAAGGGTCAAAATGAGTCCACCAAATTATTATTTAATATTCAACATATGATAGTCAAGGGTTTGGATATAATCAGAGGGTTTGGAGAAGGCTTTAAGGTCAAAATCCACAAGGTAGCAGGTCTAGTGGTATAAGCCATAAATATTTAAAGATTAGAGATCTCAAAATGAGCTCAAATTTGGAGGGTAGACCCTAGGTACATACCTAATAAATATTCTATTGATAGATCATGAATTAGGGGTCATTTGATTGACGTTTAAAGTATTTGAAAAATCACTGGAAAAGGTATTCAGGACAGAGCCTTTTACCCTTGGATTTTGATTTTGGAAATTTGGGTTTAATTTGGATTGATCTAAGAACTGGGTAGATCCTAAATTTTTGATTGGTCCTAGTGACCTAAAACAATAATGAGGTCATTGAATGGACCCCAATATATATAATTTAATGAAGTTCTATTGCACATATTGGCGTTGACCGAATTGAAAGGTCACATCTGAAATTTGATTATAAAGGAAAGTAGAAAGTTATTCCTAAAGAATCATGGTTTGGATTAATACTAGAGTAGTGTCACAAGGGGCATACTCTATCACTAGTGGGTCTAATCCTAAAGAAAGGGAAAACTTATCCTTAAGGGGAAAAAATTTATAGATTTTGTGGGATGGAAGTATTACTTTCCATAAAGGATTAAATCAAGATTTTAAAATTAGGATGGTGCCATAGAGGGTGTACTCTATCACTAATGGAGGATTATGTGGGGCAAAAACTTGCTCCTCATAGCAGATCGAATCAAGATTTTGAAATTAGGATGGTACCATAGGGGGTGTACTCCATTACTAGTAGATGATCATGTGGGGAGGAAACTTGCTCCACGCAGATGATAAAATCAAGATTTTAAAACTAGGATGGTGCCATAGAGGGTGTACTCCTTCACTAGTAGATGATCATATGGGGAGAAAACTTTCTCCACACAGAGGATCGAATTAAGATTTTAAAACTATGATGATACCAAAGAGGGTGTACTCCATCACTAGTAGATAATCATATGGGGAGGAAACTTGCTCCACCTAGAAGATTGAATCAAAATTTTGAAACTAGGATGACACCACAGAGGGTGTACTCCATCACTAGTAGATGTTGGAATCCAGGATCCCGAGCACTTAATTTTGATGGTGACAACTAATATTTACTGAGTAAATATAGACTTCAGTTAGATTACAAATGGTTAATCTTTGTATATGAGAACTAACATTTCAGGTCAGATGCACACTGCTAAAGATTGCTGGAGACTCAAATTGGGTAGAATAGGATGTTGAAGAGTATGTAATTTTTATTTCTTTATTTTTTTTTCTTTTTGAGTCTGCCACAGAAGCATGCATGTGAAAGGAGCAACAATGCACACACACAGGGGGAGATTTTTTCTTTTAAAATGATTAATTTTTTAAAAACAGATCGTACTGTACGATCATTGATCGTACTGTACGATTAATTGAAAATAATCAGGCAACGGCTAATTCTCTATTGATTAAATTTACAAACTTATCGTACTGTACGATATAGATCGTACTGTACGATGATTTGTAATTGTGAAACCCTAGCCGCCAGAATAAGTTTGGTAAGTTTTCGAATTTGATTTTATGAACTATTCGTACTGTACGATATGTATCGTACTGTACGATTAATTAATAACTTGCCAAAATTATCTCCCTAATCAGGAAATAAAATGTTGGTTTCTAATTATATATCGATCGTACTGTACGATGTTAAATCGTACTGTACGATTGACAGAGACGATTTTAGTCGTCCCAGAGATCGTACCAGACGAAACCAATGTTTTTTGTTCTGATCGTCCTGGACGATATTCATATCGTACAGGACGATATCAAGAAATGAACTAATCGTACTGTACGACTGGTGGAGTGCTGGACGATTGACAGAGACGATTTTCTTCGTCCCAGAGATCGTACCAGACGATCCCAAGAAATTTTGAACTGATCGTACTGGACGATAGTCCTATCGTACAGGACGATATCATGAAAAACACTATTCGTACTGTACGATTAAATGAGTGCTGGACGACTGACAGAGACGAGTTCTTTCGTCCCGAGGTTCGTCCCACAGTTCGTCCCGTACGAACAGTACGAATCAATAGTATCGTACTGTACGATATACATATCATACGGTACGATATGAATAAAATTCGATACCTATTCGTCTGCACTCGTACTGGACGGAGCTGTAATTGAACTGATCGTACTGTACGATTACAAATCGTACTGTACGAACAGAAACGCAAAAGTTGAATTTTTTAGGGTTTTCTGAAGCCTGATATAAAAAAGAACTTATTATTTTTCTAAGGGAGTTGTTGATCAATCCTTTGCTGTGAGAAGCTTAGAGGAAGAAGGAGATTCGTAGAGAGAAGCTTTTTTGGAGAGATCTAGGGCTTGAGAGAGGAAGGTGAAGGTGAGCTTGAGCGTGAGGGAGAAGTAGTGTGAGGGGATCACACGGTGGCTCCAAGCTAGCTGCATGCTTTGCTCCTCTTGTGGCTTTAGAAGCTTCAAGAAAGTTCTCGAAGGAAGAATCACTTCAAGATCAACATCGCCAAGGTACTCTGCCATCTCCAGGAGGGAGAAAAAGGAGAAGGTCCGCTGCCGTCACCAGGAGGGTGACATAGCGTTTGGTATTCCGCCGCACCGAGGGAGGTGAAAGTGAGTATTGTAAAGGCTTCTCCGCCTTGCTGTGGGGGCAAAAGGAGAGTCAACTTTTACTAGTGCAAATCCCGGAGTAGAGGACTCCGGGGAGTGGACGTAGGTCAAGTGACCGAACCACTATAAAAATTTCTGGTGTGTTTTTTCCTGTTTACCGCACTTTACTTTTCATGCTTTTCAATTTGTGCGTTTTAATTGCTTGGTGAAAAATCAATTTTTAAATCTCGTAGTGTTATCAATTTTATCGTTGTGATCGTTGTAATTGCTTCCGCACATTGGTTGTTAAATTATATTTCGAAAATACAAAAAAAATTAGAACTCTTGTGTAGGGTCAAATTTTTAAAATACCAATTCACCCCCCCTCTTGGCGCATCTCGTACTTTCAAGTGGTATCAAAGCGGGGTTTCAAAATAGTGTTTTAGAAAACCTAGAAACGTAAGATCCATGGCTCAATTTGGTAACCGTAACACTGCGGAGGGTTATTCCATAACTCGTCCACCTTTATTTGACAACATACCGTTTGATTTTTGGAAAATACGCATGTCTACATTTTTACAGTCTTTAGATTACCGCATGTGGATGTTAGTCCAAGAAGGTTATTCTGCACCGTTTCGTATGTTGAATGGAGTGAAAACTGAACTGTCATTTAATGAATGGAGCATTGAGGATAGAGAATTTGCACAACTGAATGCTAAATGTCTAAACTGTTTCTTTTGCGCATTAAAATCAGAAGACTATATGCGAGTATCAACGTGTACTACTGGTAAACAAATTTGGGACAAACTGTGTATCACGTACGAAGGAACTAGTGAGGTCAAACAATCTAGGTTGAACATACTGTTACATGATTACGAACTGTTCCGCATGAAACCTAGTGAAACTATAACTGACATGTACACTCGATTCACCCAGATTGTAACATCACTGCATGCTTTAGGAAGAGAGTTGTCTAACTCAGAAAAAGTAAACAAAATACTGCGATGTTTGCCTAGCTCATACGATGCTAAAATCACTGCAATAACTGAGTCAAAAGATCTAAATGTCTATTCTATTGATAATTTGCTTGGGTCACTCATTGCCTACGAGCAAGGAGTGAGTCAACGACAAAGTGATGCAGGTGAAAAGAAAAAGGAGCGAGCAGTGGCTTTAAAAGCAAACAATTCTGAAAGTGACAGCTCAGCAGCGGAGGAAGATGACGACATAGCTTTGATGACTCGTCAGTTCAAAAATTTTCTGAAAAGAAAGCAGCGCCATCATCAAAGCAATTGGAACAAAGGTAAGAACTCAAAGTATACTAAGGTTGCATCTGAAACAATTTGCTTTGAGTGCAGGAAACCCGGTCATCTCCGAGCTGATTGCCCCAACATCAAAACTCATCAAACCAAGGAGAAGGGTGAGGAAAGATCTAAGTTCAAGAAGGGCAAGTTTAAGACTCAGAAAGCTTTTTGGGCCGACTCTGCCTCAGACTCATCGGAAGAAGAAGCAGAGGAGGAGGTAACAAATCTGTGTCTTATGACTAATGATAATCTTGATCAATCAGATCAAGATGAGGTATGTCAACTGTCTTACGATGAACTGCTTGTTATTTCTGAAAAAATCCATGACTCGTATAGAAAATTGAAGAAAAAGCATGCTAGTCTTAATACTGAGTTTAGTACTTTACAAAAGGAACATGCTAGTGTAGTAAAAAATTTTTCTGACTTAGATAGAGATCATATGTCGTTGCTTGATGAATACGATGCATTAAACAAGAAGCATATTGAGTTAACCACTGCACATGAAACCTTGAAATCATCACATGTTGAATTAGATAATGCATTTAAGGAACTAGAAGAACTATTAGGGGAACTTAGTAGTAGTGAGCATGCATTGAGATTCGAATATGCTAGTCTTAACCAAGAGAACAAATTCTTAAATGAAAAACTTCATGCATACGAGAATAACAAAAAACCTCCCACGTTTGCTGAATTCTTTCATCCTCCACCATGTGAATCATCTCACTCAAAACCAGTACGGCATGCATCATTCAAACCCAGAAATAGGCTCTACCACCCTCGTAGATTAGTGAACCCATTTCCAGGTGTTAGATGTTATTCTTGTGGCATGCTAGGTCACATAGCTCGCACGTGCTCAATTCACTATAGGACACATCTAGTGTGGAGACCAAAATCGCAATCATCACAGCATAACATGCATACATTTCATTCATATAAGCATGATGTGGAACCCAAACTCACTTGGGTTCCCAAAGCTAATCCATGATTGACATTGTAGGGATGCTCTCACAAAAGACCTAGTGAGAGCATGTGGTACCTGGACAGTGGCTGCTCGAGACACATGACTGGAGACATGAAGCAGTTCGTGACACTGGAGGCCAGGTCAGGAGGCAAGGTAACTTTGGGAGACAACACCACCAGAAAAGTGGTGGGCTCAGGTATCATTGGAAATACTAAAAATTTAATTATTGAGAATGTACTTTTAGTGGATGGTTTAAAGCACAATCTTTTAAGTATAAGTCAATTATGTGACAAGGGCTTTGATATAAAATTTCTGTCTAACAAATGCATGATTAGTTTAAATGATTCACTTGTGTTAGAGGGAAAACGTATAAACAATGTTTACATGATAGACTTGAACTGCATTGAAACCTCAAACTCTTTGTGTCTGAAAACAATAGCAGATGACTCTTGGCTATGGCATAGGAGACTATGCCATGCTAGTATGAAAACACTTAGGAACATCACACAGAAAGACTTAGTTAGAGGCATACCAAAGTTAGACTTTACTAAGGACCATCTTTGTGATGCTTGCCAGTTAAGAAAATAGGTTAAATCTTCTTTTCATGCAATCAAGGATATCAGCACCACTAGGCCATTAGAAACTCTCCACATGGACCTGTTCGGACCTGTTAGCACAGCCAGCCTAGGAGGGAAGTTGTATGGGTTTGTAATAGTAGATGACTACTCTAGGTTTACTTGGGTGAAATTCCTAGCTCATAAGAGTGAGTCATTTGAAGAATTTAGAATTTTCTCCACATGGATTCAAAGGAAATTAGGATGTGTAATTTCAACAATTCATAGTGATCACGGTGGGGAATTTGAGAATGATAAATTTTAATCTTTTTGTAAAGAGGTTGGAATAGAACATAATTTCTCTGCCCCTAGAACTCCTCAGCAAAATGGAATAGCAGAAATGAAGAATAGAACGTTAGTTGAAGCTGCTAGGGCTATGTTAGCTGAATACACTCTCCCTAGATACTTTTGGGCAGAAGCAGTAAATACCGCATGCTATGTATTAAACAGGGTAAATGTTAGATCCAAACTTAATAAGACACCCTATGAGTTGCTTAAGGGTAGGACACCCAATCTTTCCCACTTACACGTTTTCGGGTGCAAATGCTTCATCCTAATCAATGGCAAGTCACCCTTAGGAAAGTTCGATCCTAAATCAGATGAAGGGGTTTTCCTAGGCTACTCATCTGTAGGTAAAGCTTATAGAATATTCAATAAGAGAACCCTAGTAGTAGAAGAGTCCACTCATGTAGTATTTGATGAATCCAATAAGACATCTGAACCTAATCATGAAGAAGAAGAAGTTGAGGTTATACGGGGAGTAGAAACCATTACCATAGAGACTAGAGCGGAACCTCAGGAACATCTGCCTAAAGATTGGAAATTTTCTTCTAGTCATCCTAGAGAGCTGATCTTAGGAGACCCATCAGAAGGGGTAAAAACTAGGCATGGACTTAGGAAAGAGGTTAGCCATTCTGCATTCATATCTATGATTGAACCCATGAGTATAGATCAAGCCTTAGGAGATGAATTTTGGATCCTAGCAATGCAAGAAGAGTTGAACCAATTCGTTAGGAATGATGTATGGGAATTAGTCAAAAGGCCTAAAGAGCAAAGTGTGGTTGGAACTAAGTGGGTCTTTAAAAATAAGATGAATGACTCAGGCATAGTAGTAAGAAATAAGGCTAGGCTAGTAGCGAAGGGTTATAACCAAATTGAAGGAATAGATTTTGAAGAAACCTTTGCTCCGGTAGCTAGACTAGAAGCCATCAGGGTACTGTTAGCTTTTGCTTGTTTTAGGGATTTTAAGCTGTATCAAATGGATGTAAAGAGTGCCTTCCTGAATGGAGTAATCAAGGAAGATGTGTATGTGGAGCAACCTCCGGGGTTTGAAAACTCACAATTTCCAAACCACGTGTTTAAACTGAAAAAGGCACTGTACGGGTTAAAACAAGCACCTAGAGCCTGGTATGAAAGACTTAGTACGTTCCTACTAGATAGAGGCTTTGTAAAGGGTAGTGTGGACACCACCTTATTTTTGAAGAAGGTAGGAATTGAAGTACTCATTGTTCAGATTTATGTAGATGACATATTGTTCGGATCGACGGAGAAAAACCTATGTAATGAATTTTCAAAAACAATGAGCGACGAGTTTGAAATGAGCATGATGGGTGAACTTAGTTACTTCCTTGGATTTAGTGTAAAACAAACGGAAGGTGGAACGTTTCTTAGCCAGTCTAAGTACGTCAACGATATTTTGAAAAAATATGAAATGGACAATGCTAAGGCTATGAATACACCCATGAGCTCTAATATTCAATTGGATAAAGATCCCAGTGGGAAGTCTGTAGATCAAAAGAGGTATAGGGAAATAATTGGATCGCTTCTCTATCTGACTGCCAGTAGACCAGACATAATGTTTAGTGTGTGCCTCTGTGCCCGTTTTCAAGCTGACCCGAAAGAATCTCACATGACTGCTGTCAAAAGAATTCTCAGATATCTTCTAGGCACCCCGAACTTAGGAATTTGGTATCCTAGACACAGCACCTCGTTTGAAATCTTAGGATACTCCGATTCAGACTTTGCAGGTTGTAAGGTAGATAGAAAAAGCACTTCTGGCACTTGTCAATTCATTGGACAATCATTAGTTTCATGGTCCAGTAGGAAGCAAAATTCAGTAGCCCTATCCACCGCCGAAGCGGAATATATAGCGGTAGGTAGCTGTGTTGCACAAGTGTTGTGGTTAAAACAACAGCTTGTAGATCTAGGACTACCTGTAGGAACGATTCCGATCATGTGTGACAACACTAGCGCAATTTGCATATCCAAAAATCCAATTCAACACTCACGAACCAAACATATAGACATTAGACATCATTTCATTAGAGATCATGTAGCCAAAGGCGATATTGAACTACACCACGTTGCTACTGAAGATCAATTGGCGGACATCTTCACAAAACCATTAGGCTATGACACTTTTAGCACTATACGCACCAAATTAGGTGTCATAGACATTCACGCCTAATGTAACAAAACAAAAAAAAAAACAAAAAAAAAAAAAAAAACAAAACAAAAAAAATTTTTGTGGTTGATTTGTATTTGTTGTTAAAACAAAAAAAAAAAAAAAAAAAACAAACAAAAAATTGGATTCCTGATCCTCTTCCCATGTTGCTCACAAACCTTGATCTTCTCTGACAATCGTACTGTACGATACACTATCGTACTGTACGATCAGGTTCCAATCCCTCAAATCTCAGCCGTTCATTCCCTACACGATCCAGATCTTTCATGTCTTATACACATCGTACGGTACGATTCACTACTCGTACTGTACGATAGTAATTATTGGTCATCGTACTGTACGAACATCCCGATCGTACGGTACGATCCACGTGGCAAACAGATTAGGACGAATTTAAATCGGCCGGTACGAAAATTATTGCCCATCGTACTGTACGAATACCTGTTCGTACTGTACGAACACTTTTGGTCAAAAGTCGTTCAGACGACTCATTGGGACGAACGCCTCACACTCACATTCGTACTGTACGATACCGATCGTACTGTACGATTTGACTCACTTTTCTGAAAAGTCGTCCAGACGACATTATTGCGCATATCGTACTGTACGATTATCGATCGTACTGTACGATATACCCCAAATTCTATAAAACGAGAGGAACTCTTAGCCATTTCTCCTCACCTTCAATCAATCTGATTTTCTCTCATTCTTCCAATCCCCTCGTCCACAATGTCTGGGTCCAGTAAGCGCGGTCGTATGATCGTCGGGAGCTCTTCCTCCACTCGGCGTTTCGATGATCGCTTTCTCTCCGCCGCGGACGATAAAGCGTATAACAAAATCAAGGAAGCTAAGTTCACTCCCTCCCGCATGTTAAATCAAGCCGCCCTTAGTTTTGAGGTGATGCCTCTGTTCGCTTCCACGACCCTTCAATTTCTTCTGACTCTCGCCTTTCCGTTTCACTCTGAACTTATGTTTGAGTTTTTTGCAAATATCCGCATTAACCTTGAAAACACCACTTTCACCTCGTATGTCTGTAAACAGAATGTCGTCATCACCGTCGACGACATTGCTGAGCACATAGGGCTGTCCTCTGAAGGCCCTCGACCCCAATCCATGATCTCCCACGATTATGATTGGACGTCCGTCAATATGACCCTTAGAGGTGTCCCCTCAAATCAACACCTACCACTGGTCCAAACCTTAAATCAAAATGCCCGCGTTATCCAGCATGTCCTACGCACATCTATTATACCTAAGGCTGGAGATCGCATCCATATCACTCCCCTACTGTCTGTCGTCACCTATCTCATTATGTCGGGCACAAAATTCAATGAAGCCCAAATGGTATTCGACTACATTCATACCTTGTCTGCCTTCCGCTATCCAGGTGCCCGTCGTAAATTGAACCTTGCTTTAGGGCATGTCATTGGCTATATCCTAGATGCAAAATACCAACTTCATTATCCGCTCCCTCTTGATCACCTTCCCATCTTCTACTCGGATGCCTCCTTTCGTATCCTGTTCCATCGGGGGGCCGCTCCCGCCGATCCCGAGTTTGATGACGAGGAGGCTGATGCTCCTGCTGACGCACCTCCGCCACCACCACTCCAACCACCTGGCCTTGCACCTCCCGACTACCCTCAC
This sequence comes from Dendrobium chrysotoxum, assembly GCA_019925795.1. Taxonomy (NCBI): domain Eukaryota; kingdom Viridiplantae; phylum Streptophyta; class Magnoliopsida; order Asparagales; family Orchidaceae; genus Dendrobium; species Dendrobium chrysotoxum. The sequence continues at coordinate 7,380,643 of CM034304.1, read as the reverse complement.
GATGACATTATTCGACGACTTGATCGTCTGGAGACTCGGTTGGATGCTCACATTACTCAGCAGCATCAGGAGCATGACACGGATATGAAATGGTTTAGGGAGCGCTTCCAATCGATCGATCACCAGTTCGCCTCCCTTCATCAGTACCACCAGCTGTTTCCCGACCCTCCACCGCCACCTCCGGATCAGGATCCAGATTTTTAGGTTGTTGTAGATGTTTCTGTTTTCTGTTTTTGCTGTACTTATTTTTTCTTTTTCTTCCCTTTTTGGTGTTGTCAAAAGGGGGAGACTTTTCTGTGTGTTGTATTATGTTTTTTGCCTACTATTAAATGCTAATTGGTTGTTTTTGTTCTCAGTTTTTTTTATCTTGTTGTTGTATTTTTTTTATAATAAAAAAAAAAAAAAAAAAAAAAAACTGTTTCTTCTCCTCCTATTTGAAAATTTATAAGCTACTCTTCTGAGGGGGAGCTAAAGAAGTCAGAACATCTGTACATCAGAAAATATTATTTGACACCATCAAAAAGGGGGAGATTGTTGGAATCCAGGATCCCGAGCACTTAATTTTGATGGTGACAACTAATATTTACTGAGTAAATATAGACTTCAGTTAGATTACAAATGGTTAATCTTTGTATATGAGAACTAACATTTCAGGTCAGATGCACACTGCTAAAGATTGCTGGAGACTCAAATTGGGTAGAATAGGATGTTGAAGAGTCTGTAATTTTTATTTCTTTAATTTTTTTTCTTTTTGAGTCTGCCACAGAAGCATGCATGTGAAAGGAGCAACAATGCACACACACAGGGGGATATTTTTTCTTTTAAAATGATTAATTTTTTAAAAACAGATCGTACTGTACGATCATTGATCGTACTGTACGATTAATTGAAAATAATCAGGCAACGGCTAATTCTCTATTGATTAAATTTACAAACTTATCGTACTGTACGATATAGATCGTACTGTACGATGATTTGTAATTGTGAAACCCTAGCCGCCAGAATAAGTTTGGTAAGTTTTCGAATTTGATTTTATGAACTATTCGTACTGTACGATATGTATCGTACTGTACGATTAATTAATAACTTGCCAAAATTATCTCCCTAATCAGGAAATAAAACGTTGGTTTCTAATTATATATCGATCGTACTGTACGATGTTAAATCGTACTGTACGACTGACAGAGATGATTTTTAGTCGTCCCAGAGATCGTACCAGATGAAACCAATGTTTTTTGTTCTGATCGTCCTGGACGATATTCATATCGTACAGGACGATATCAAGAAATGAACTAATCGTACTGTACGACTGGTGGAGTGCTGGACGATTGACAGAGACGATTTTCTTCGTCCTAGAGATCGTACCAGACGATCCCAAGAAATTTTGAACTGATCGTACTGGACGATAGTCCTTTCGTACAGGACGATATCATGAAAAACACTATTCGTACTGTACGATTAAATGAGTGCTGGACGACTGACAGAGACGAGTTCTTTCGTCCCGAGGTTCGTCCCACAGTTCGTCCCGTACGAACAGTACGAATCAATAGTATCGTACTATACGATATACATATCGTACGGTACGATATGAATAAAATTCGATACCTATTCGTCTGCACTCGTACTGGACGGAGCTGTAATTGAACTGATCGTACTGTACGATTACAAATCGTACTGTACGAACAGAAACGCAAAAGTTGAATTTTTTAGGGTTTTCTGAAGCCTGATATAAAAAAGAACTTATTATTTTTCTAAGGGAGTTGTTGATCAATCCTTTGCTGTGAGAAGCTTAGAGGAAGAAGGAGATTCGTAGAGAGAAGCTTTTTTGGAGAGATCTAGGGCTTGAGAGAGGAAGGTGAAGGTGAGCTTGAGCGTGAGGGAGAAGTAGTGTGAGGGGATCACACGGTGGCTCCAAGCTAGCTGCATGCTTTGCTCCTCTTGTGGCTTTAGAAGCTTCAAGAAAGTTCTCAAAGGAAGAATCACTTCAAGATCAACATCGCCAAGGTACTCTGCCATCTCCAGGAGGGAGAAAAAGGAGAAGGTCCGCTGCCGTCACCGGGAGGGTGACATAGCGTTTGGTATTCCGCCGCACCGAGGGAGGTGAAAGTGAGTATTGTAAAGGCTTCTCCGCCTTGCTGTGGGGGCAAAAGGAGAGTCAACTTTTACTAGTGCAAATCCCGGAGTAGAGGACTCCGGGGAGTGGACATAGGTCAAGTGACCGAACCACTATAAAAATTTTTGGTGTGTTTTTTCCTGTTTACCGCACTTTACTTTTCATGCTTTTCAATTTGTGCGTTTTAATTGCTTGGTGAAAAATCAATTTTTAAATCTCGTAGTGTTATCAATTTTATCGTTGTGATCGTTGTAATTGCTTCCGCACATTGGTTGTTAAATTATATTTCGAAAATACAAAAAAAATTAGAACTCTTGTGTAGGGTCAAATTTTTAAAATACCAATTCACCCCCCCTCTTGGCGCATCTCGTACTTTCAGTAGATGCTCATATGGGTAGAAAACTTACTCCATATAGAGAATCGAATCACAATTTTGAAACTAGGATGGTATCATAGAGGGTGTACTTTATCACTAGTAGATGATCATATGGGGAAGAAACTTGCTCCATATAGAGGATCGAATCAATATTTTAAAACTAGGATGGTACCAGAAAGGGTGTACTCCATCACGAGTAGATGATCACATGGGGAGGAAACTTACTCCACATAGTGGATCGAATTAAGATTTTAAAACTAGGACGGTACCATAGAGGGTGTACTCCATCACTAGTATATGATCTTGTGGGGAGAAAACTTGCTCCATATAGAGGATTGAATCAAGATTTTGAAATTAGGATGGTAGCACAGAGGGTGTACTCTATCACTATTAGGTTTAAAATCTTAAAGAAAGAAAGTACGGGGACTCACACATATCCTTAAAAACTAGAGGGTAACTAATTATGATGGGGCCAACAGGCTTAAATCCACCATTAGTTAGTCAAGATCCTAGGAGGTAGGAAGCACGGGGACTCATGCCTACTCCTAAAAGATCAAATTTCTTTTAGGTTTTCATTGATTAACCTAGCTAGAAAGAATAGGGACTCACATCTAACTAGGGGGACAAGCCAAAGAGACAGTCTACCTAAAACTCTAAGGATTTTGGAAAGAACTATATAAAACAAATTTGATTTTGGATGCTAGGATGGTGCCACGAGAGGCTTGGTCCACCACTCGTGGATCTAATCCTAAGGAAAGGAAGTATGGGGACTCACACTTATCATTAGGAAAAGGAGAACATGATTCTAAAATTTAAATGAAATTGAGTCAACTTGATTAAAAATTTAAATATTTTATTGATTGAAAGATCAAGCTACATTAGGCATATTATTTATTAAGGAATCGTCCATTTACAAGTAACAACGGGTGATTTCCCTTAAAATCCACTACTTGATACGAGCCTCCTTCGTAGACTATTTCTACAATGAAGGGTCCTTCCCAGGTTGGTTTGATCTTTCCATCGATCTTTCAATAAGCTAAGATAGGCCTCCGAAGAACCAAGACTAGGTCTCCTACTTGGAAGGTTCTAGGTCTCACTAACTTATGATGAGCATGAATAATTTAGGCTTCATATAGTTCTAAGTTTTGTTGAGCATGGAGATGGCTTTCTTCAAGGCCTTCAAGTTCTTCTAACCGGAGTTGATCATTTTGTTATATTATTATTTGGTTCTGGATCTCAATCCTAGTGAAGGGATTTAAAGTTCCAGAGGGAGTACGGAGGACCCATGCACTAATACAAACGGTGTGGATTGTGTCGGGGTCTTGTAAGTGGTCCAATAGGCCCATAAGGCTTCCACCAACCTCTCATCTCAATGACGTTTATTATTATAAAGGGTCTTTTTAATGATTTGCACCAAAGTTTTGTTAAGACCTCAACCAATCTATTAGCTCAGGGATAATAAATTATTGAGTATCTCTAATTAATACTATGGCATCTTATAAAATTGTTAATCTTTATAGACTTGAAAGCATACCTATTATAAAATATAATTCTGTAGGGCACGTCAAATCGATATACAATATAGTCATTGAAGAATTTCATAATATGGTGTGTTGTTATATTTTATAGGGGAACTGCTTCCGCCCATGTTGAAAAGTAATCAATCACTGCTAAAATGAAGCAATGACCATTTGAAGAAGGAGGGTCAATAGGCCTGATAACATCTGTGCCCCAGCTTTCAAAGGGCCATGAAGTTATCATGTGATGCAAACATGTTAGGCGACTGATATAAAACTATACCATATATCTGGCATTGTTGAGAATATTTTATAATTTTTATATAATCATCAATCATCATAGGCTAGTAGTAACCAAGTCTTTTGATTTTCAATTTTATCTTAGGACTCGATTGATGAGCACCGCATAGTCCAACATTGACTTTATTAATGATCTTCAGGGCCTCTCAATTGTCTAAACAATAGAGCCACATCAGATCGAATGATCGATGGTACAACATATTATTTACTAGTGCATATAATAGGGCACATTTTTTGACTTGATTGGCAAGTGATTTATCATAGGGAAGCTTGTCTTCTTGAAGGTAATTAATCAGTGGTTATCTCCAATTTCTTTCTTCATCAATTACTGAAGAAGCTGAAAGGACCTGGGGTGATTGTTTATTGATGTACAATAAATCTATAGGAGACAGAGTCTTTCGACCTTGAACTTCTATAGGAATAGAGTCTTCTTTTGGACATGAAAAATTCCTTTGCAAGCTTTACTAGGGCATCCACTAAAGAATTACTTCCATGGGGAATCCTATACATAGTTACAATAAGAATTTATTTAAGTAAGTGCGTGGTGTATTGGTAATATTTTTGGAATTTAGGATTCAAAACCTTATAGGTCCCTACAATCTGGTTAATCATTAATTGAGAATCACCAAAGATTTTTATCTCTTTAATCTCCATTAAAATTACAAGTTCTAGACCAGTTATCAGAGCTTCGTACTTAGCCTCATTATTCGTGCAAGGCTCTGATAAGTGATAAGAAAACTGTAACATTTTCTTATCTGGTGTTATAAAAATCAAGCCAATTCCAGCTTTTCTGGGAATAGTAGTTTGATGTGTATTACTTCACTTGAAGAAAGCTGCACTACCAAGATAGATTTCCCAGACTTGATTATTGGATTCCTCAAAACTCATGATTTATTCATCAGGTATATCATCATTTAGAGGAGATTCCACCGGCAACTGGTGTTCTACAATGAAGTTTGCAACAACCTATCTTTTCAAACAAGCAGGAGAATGAAAGTGATTACAAATTGAAGTAATATCATGTTGTAAATCTTGGCCCATGTATAGTATTTTTAATGATAACAAATATTACTGGTTCCTTACTATTACTATTCTTACTTAACTATTTTGTTTGCCCTGCTCACTAACATTTCAGGATCACAAGCTCACTTAAAAGCCAGCTCAAGATTGGGTAGATTAAGACTGAGTCAGTCTGTAAGTTTAATTCTAATACATTTTTTACCTTTTCTTGAGTCAATTGAATTATGATGGATCCTGAAGCTCAGTAACCTTACACATACACAATCAGGGGGAGAAATTTGGCGAGTTAGAGAGTTCTTCTATTTTTGATCATATCATACTAGACGATCCTAAATCATCCTAGACGATCAGTTCAAAATGAAAGCCCTAATTAGGGCTTATATGTCTAATAAGCTTGTTTAAACTAATCATCTTTAACAATACTATCATCATACTAGACGATATACATCAATCAAAAAATCCAGCCAGCAAACATAATTTAGGCAAGATTTGATAATTAAAATTTTATTCTAATCATACAGAACGATTCTTATTATCCTGGGTGATGTGTAGCAATCATACCTAAAATAATCCTATGATTAGGGATCTAAGTATGGTTAGATTGAACGATCATATCATATGGGACAATCAGTATATTTTTCTTCTAATCATTATGGACGTCCCAAACGATGTATCAGATGATAAACCATGGTTTGAACTAATCGTACAGAACAATCGCAAGATCATCTGGGATGATCACTACATTTTTCTGCTAATCATCCTAGATGTCCAGAACGATCTGTCGGATGATAAACCATATTTTGAACTGATTATACAGGATGATTATAGGATCATACATGATAATCTGTACATTTTTCTTCTAATCATTTTGGATGTCCTGAACGATCTACCGGATGATAAATCTAGTTTTGAAATAATCGTATAGGATGATCATAATATCATCCGTTAAAATTAATACAAATTTGTTGCTCTGATCGTATAGTAACTAAGATCATCTTGACTGGACGGGCTGATTTATACTGATCATATAGGATGATCGACAGATCATCCTAGATGATCTTTGACGGCAAGTTAAAAATCAAGGAACTTTTTGAGGCCTAATATTTGAGCTCTCTTAATTACTGATGAGTAAGTCTTTTATTACTGCTCTAACCTGAGAGAGCTTAGAGAAGGAGAAGGAGGGTTTGGGGGAGAGAGAGGTTCTTGTGAGGGGGAGTTTATGAGAGGATTCACAAAGGTTGCTCCAAGTAAGGATTCAATCATCTTCTTCCTTCTTCGTCCTTAGTTCCATGGTGGCTCTAGGGAGACGATCATTAGCATCAGATCCAAGTCCTACTCCAGGAGGGAGAAAAAGGATTTTTAGGTTCTCTGCCTACTCTAGGAGGGAGTAAAAGGATTTTGTGGTTCTCTACCAACTCAAGGTGGGAGTAAAAGGATTCTAGGTTCTCTATCTTCACTAAGAGGGTGAAAAAGGATTCAAGGTTCTCTACCTCATCGAGTCGTGAAAAGATTTTCTAAGAGCTTCTCCACCTTGCTGTGAGAGAAAAAGGAAAGACACTAACTAATTAGTATAATACCTGAAATGGGAGGTTCTGGGGAGTGGACGCAGGTCAGATTTGATCGAACCACTATACAATTATATGTACTTTTTCTAATTACCTTTTTTGTATTTTATTTTTGCACTTTTATTTGATTTATTTTGTGATTGAAATCTTTGGTTTTGATATCTACTACCGCTTAATATTGTTTAGTTTTTAAAATATTTAAAAAGATAAAAAGATTTTTCATTTTTATTTATGAATTTTTAAAAACATAAATTCACCCCCCTCTTAGTTAGCCTCAAGCTAGTTCTATAGGGGTTTAACGACCCTCACAAACTTTTAAGTGGTATCAGAGCGGGATTCATTAAATTAAGTTTTAGAAAATTTTTGAATTTCGATCATTGGCTAGCTTTGGTAATCATAATACTACGGAAGGTTATTCAATAACAAGACCACCTCTATTTGATAATATACCTATTAATTTTTCAAAAACTTGCATGTCCATCTTTTTATAATCAATTGATTATCGCTTGTGGATGCTAGTTATGAAAGGTTATTCTGCACCTTTTAAATTAATCGATGACGTTAAAACTAAATTATCTTTTGCTAAATGGACTTTAGATGATAGAGATTTAGCAGAACTGAATGCCATATGTCTGAACTATTTCTTTTGTGCATTAAAATTTAAAGATTACGTACGTATCTCTACTTATTTTACTGGAAAAGAAATTTGGGATAGATTATGCATAACTTATGAAGGAGCAACTGAAGTTAAACAATCTAGACTGAACATTTTGCTTCATGACTACGAACTCTTTTGCATGAAACCTAGTGAATAATTTCTGAAATGTATACTAGGTTTATACAAATTATTACATCCCTACATGCCTTAGGAAGAGAACTATGAAAAAGTGAACAAGATTCTGAGATGTTTACATTTTTTCTATGATGCTAAAATTACTGCCACTACTGAATCTAAGGATTTAAATGTTTATTCAATCGATAACTTGGATCACTAATTGCTTACGAGCAAGGAGGGAACCAAAGGCAGCTTGATGCAGGTGAAAAGAAGAAGGATAAAACTGTAACCTTGAAGGATAAGGATTCTAACATTGAAGCTTCTGGTTCTGAAGATGATAATATTACTTTAATAACTAGATAATTCAAAAGCTTTTTGAGGAAAAAGAGAAAGCATCAATAAAAGTGAAATAAAGGTAAGAATAATAAAAAAATTAAAGCTTCATCTGATGTTATTTGTTTTGAATGCAGGAAGTCAGGGCATCTGAAGTCTGATTGCCCAACTCTGAAAACTCACCCAAGCAAGGAGAAGGGTGAAGAAAAACCTAAGTTCAAAAAGGCCAAGCAAAGGACCCAAAAGGCTTTCTGGGTGGACTCAGCAGCAGACTCCTCTAAAACTGAAGCAGAAGAGGAGGTAACAAACTTGTGTTTAATGGTTGATGATCATCTTGATCACTTCAATTAAGAAGAGGTATGTAAGCTTATATATGATAATTTATTTAAAGATTTGAAAAAAATTATTCTTCATATTGGAAGCTCAAGAAAGCACATGCCAGCCTCAAAGTTGAATTTTTAAATCTACAGAAAGAGCATGAAGTTCTAAGGAAAGATCATTCCATGTTGGATAGCAATCATATAGCTTTATTAGATGAATTTGATTCTTTAAACAAAAATCATCTTGATTTAACTACTGAGAATAATTTCTTGAAAATATCACATATTGATTTTAAAAAAGCTTTTAAAGAATTAAAAATTATTGCATGGAATTTAGAGAAAGTGAGCATAAATTGAAACTGGAAGTGTCAAGCTATGAAAAGGAAAATGAGTTTTTAAGATAAAAAAGCATTGTACTAGAACAAAATAAAATACCACTTTTACTTGAAGAGTTTTATAAACCATCTACAAAGCATGCATCATTCAAACTTAAGAAGAGGCATTATAACCCAAATAGATTAGTAAACCCTTTTCCTGGTGTTAGAGGTTTTTCTTGTGGCATGCTAGGACATATCTCCCACACTTGCACCATTCGCTGTAGAACATATTTGGTGTGTAGATCAAAATTATAAAATTCACATCATAGCATGCATGTATCTCACTCCTCTTTCTATAAGATGGGATCCAAACCTGTTTGGGTTTCCAAATCTAACATCTGATAATTTTGTCGGGTTGCTATCACAAAAGGCCTCATGAGGGCATGTGGTACCTGGATAGTAGATATTCAAGGTATATGATAAGAGATGCAAATCAATTGATTTTATTGGAGGCCAGGATAAGAGGTAAGGTAACACTTGGAGATAACACCACCAGGAGGGTGGTGGGATCAGGTATAATTGGTGATTTAAAAATTTTTATCATTGAAAATATTTTACTTGTAGATGGACTGAAACATAACCTGCTCAGTATCACTCAGCTCTATGATAAAGGCTTCAGCATAAAATTTTTGCCAACCAGCTACATTATAAGGTTAAATGACAAAATTATTTTTTAATAAAAAGAATCAACAATGTTTATATGCTGGATCTAAATTGATTTAAAGTTGATATTGCTCTTTGCTTAAAAATAATTACTGATGAATTATGGTTGTGGCATAGGATATTATGTCATACAAGCATGAAAATCCATAGGAAGATCACCCAAAAAGACTTAGTGAGAGGTGTCCCCAAACTAGAGTTTATTAAGGACCACATGTGTGATGCTTGTTAGTTAGGGAAGTAAGTTAAATCTTCCTTCCACACAATCAAAGATAGTAACACTAGCAACCCCTTAGAAGTCGTTCACATGGATCTCTTTGGATATATCAGTACTTCAAGCCTAGGAAGGAAAGTCTTTGGGTATGTGATAGTCGATGATAATTTGAGGTTTACTTGGGTTAGATTCCTATCTCATAAAAGTGAATCATTTGAGGAGTTTAGATCTTTTTTTACTTAAATTCAGAAAAAACTAGGTTGTGAGATATTAACCATTCAAAGTGATCATGGTGGAGAATTTGAGAATAAAAAATTTGAATCTTTTTGTAAGGAGCAAGGGATAGATCACAATATTTTAGCTCCTAGAAACCCTTAGAAGAACGGGATAGCTGAAAGGATAAATAAGACCCTGGTAGAAGCCGCTAGATCCATCTTAGCTAAATACTTCCTAAATATTTTTGGGCAGAAGCGGTGAATATAGCCTAATATGTTCTGAATAGGGTAAATCTTAGATCTGAGCTCAACACCACACCCTATAAAATTCTTAAGGGTAGGACACCATACCTCTATCACCTTCATGTCTTTGGATTAAAGTATTTATTTTGAATAATGGAAAGTTTAACTAGAAAAGCTTGACCCAAAATCTGATGAAGGAGTGTTCCTAAGTTACTCAAGTATTGGAAAATCCTATAGAGTCTTCAATAAAAGAACCCTGGTAGTTAAGGAGACCAATCATATTATATTTGATGAATTTGATAATTTTGAGGGCCTAGGGTAGAAGAAGAAGAGGTTGTAGAAGTCACCCAAGGTTTAAATATTATAAATCTGGAGGAAAGGAAAGAATCTGATGTTTCACTGCCTAGAGAATGTAGATATTCTTCAAGTCATCCTAAAGAACTGATCTTAAGAGACCCATCTAAAGGTATTAGAACTAGGCATAGACTTAGAAAAGAAGTAAACCACTCTCCCTTCATTTTAATGACTGAACCCACCAACCTAAATTAAGCTTTATCGAATGAATTCCAGATCCTAGCCATGTAGAAAGAATTGAATCAATTTGTAAGAAATGATGTTTGGGAGTTAGTTGGAAAACCTAAGGACCAGAGTGTGGTTGGAACTAAATGGGTTTTCAAAAATAAAATGAATGACTCTTGTGTAGTGGTGAGGAATAAGGTAAGATTGGTGACTAAGGGGTATAATTAGATAGGAGGAATTGACTATAAGGAGACTTTTGCCCTTATAGCCAGATTAGAAGCCCTTAGGGTGCTACTAGCCTTTGCCTATTTTAAGGGATTCAAACTATTTCAAATGTATGCTAAGAGTGCCTTCCTAAATTGGGTGATAAAAGAAGATGTGCATGTTGAACAACTCCTAGGCTTTAAAAATTCATAATTTCTTAATCATATGTTCAAATTAAAAAAATGCTTTATATAGACTAAAACAAGCATCCAAGGCATGGTATGAAAGACTTAGCACATTCATATTAGAAAGAACCTTTATTAAGGGGAGCATAGACACCACCCTATTTTTGAAAAAGGCATAAGATCAATTATTGATTATCTAAATCTATATTGATGATATTCTATTTAAATCTTTTGATGAAAAACTGTGTGATAAATTTTCAAAAATAATGAGTAAGGGGTTTGAAATGAGTATAATGGGAGAATTGACTTACTTTTTGGGACTTAGCATAAGGCAGAAGGATGATGGAACTTTTCTTAGTCAATCAAAATACATTAAGGACATACTTAAGAAATATGAGATGGATAAAGCTAAGTCAATCAACACTCCCCTAAGTTCCAGTGTTCAGTTAGATAAGGATTCAAATGGAAAATCTATTGATCAAAAGAAATACAGTGGAATAATTGGATCACTTCTTTACTTGACTACTAGCAGACCAAATATTATATTTAGTATTTATCTCTGTACTAGATTTCAAGCTAATCCAAAGGAGTCCCACCTGACTACTATTAAGAGAGTCCTTAGATATCTCTTAAGGACTCAAGACATAGGAATTTGGTATCCTAGGAATAATACCTCTTTTGAAATCATAGGATATTCTGATTCAAATTTTATAGGATGCCGAGTTGATAAGAAAAGCACCTCTGGATGATGTCAATTCATAGGACAATCATTAGTCTCATGGTCCAGTAAAAAGAAAAATTCAGTTAACATATCCACTGTTGAAGCTGAATACATTATCTTACAAAGTTGTGTGGCCCAAGTCCTTTGGTTAAAGCAATAGATTTAGGATTTAGGATTACCTGTAGGCATAATTTCAATCTTATGTGATAACACTAGTGCCATCTACATTTCAAAGAATCCAATCCAATACTCTAGGACTAAACACATTGACATAAGGCACCATTTTATTAGAGACCATGTAACTAAGGGAGATATAGAGCTACAACATGTAGCCATTGAAAATTAGCTTACAGATATCTTCACAAAACCACTATCCTTTGAAACCTTTAACACCTTAAGAACCAGATTAGGTGTGATAGATATTCATACTTGAAAATGATACTTTCGGTCTATATTTTTATTCTTCTTATTTTTTTTTTGTTTATTTCTTCATGTATGTTTAATTTTGTGTGTCTTTCTTGCTAGATTTTATTTGTATGTTAATTTCCTTTTTAAATTTTTTACTTTATGTTTTTTATTTCCTTTTATTATTTTTAATTTTGTTTTAAAAATTAGATCACTAGTTACTTCTACTGATGAACTTGCCTTTTAAATAAGATTTTTGCCTTATTTTTTGTTTAAAAAACTTGTAAGCAGTGATTGACTCCTCTAAAATAGTTAAAGGAAGAAATATTGATGATTATTTCTCTTCCTCTAACTCTTTTAATGGGATATTTTTCTTTTTGAATCAAAATCTATTTCAAAATTTAAATGTTAAACTTTGAAATAGAGATATGTTTTATCTTCCTACAGTAGTCTATCTCATAGGAATAGTGTTCCAAATCATTAAATCACTTTCAGATTTTCTTAATCAGGTGGTTGTATTTATCATATGAGTATGATTCTATTTTGTAATTTATTCTTTCTTATATCAGAGAGTTAGTTTCTTCCTCTCTTATATATGGAAGATAATTTCACAACTAAGAGTCCTTAAAGGTTATGAAAGGAAGCAAGCTCCCAAAAGAAATGAAAAGAGGCACAAAATGAGCACAATGCTAAAAAGATGCGCAATATTCACCAATTAATTGCAAGATACACAAAGTGTATCAAAAATCAAAAGATGCACAAAGTGTGCTAAATAATTGAAGAAATAGGCACACAATGAGCGCACAAAGAAATAAGCTTCCTTCTCTTTCAAACCTTTAAAAATCTTAGAAGAATCTATGTGCCACTTAATATTTTAAAATACTTGAGATTGAAAATCATGATTCAAGATTCTTTACTTTGCAATACTATTTTATCAGATTTTTTTTAGAACGAAGTTTGAAAGGATTACTTTTCTTATCTAATTTCTTCCTTTTCGAATTAGATTTTTATTTAAAAAGAACTTTAACCTATAAGGTGTTCGAGGTAGGGTTTACAAAATAGAGTTTCTAACCTTTCTAGACTTCAGCATTGTCGATTTATTTATTTCAAGTTTTTAAGTTCAAAATTGAGATAAATTTATCATTTACTGAAGGTGATTGATTAAAAAAAAACTTTGAGTTTATTTTTTTTATGATTATTTTTATAATATTTTTTTATTTTATTTGTCATTATTTTCTAGTATTTTGAGATTGACTTTTTTTTATTTTTATTTGGATCCTCTTTGATCATCCCTCTCCATCATTCAATTCTTTCAAGTTTTATTTACTTCATCCTGGATGATATCCCATCACCCTAAATGATATCATCATATCATTATTCAATCCAAATCTAACGGTTAATCTTAATCTATTATTGGTAATCATCTTGGATAATCCACCTGTTCATCCTGGATGATCCACCTGTTCGTCCTAGATGATCCATGTGGTTAAAATGGGTGGATGATTTGAATAATGGTTGGTACGATCCTTAATGACTCATTATCCTGGACGATCCATATGTTCGGCTGGATGATCAAGCCAGTTAATGATTATATGGACTGACTCCTCGGGATGATCATCTGTGTCTAATCATTTTGGATGATACCTGATCATCTTGGATGATACAACCGCCTTTTTGACCAATCATTCTAGATGAATTATTACTCCTAATCATCCTTGACGATATCTCTATCATCCTAGATAATTTGGTCGACACTATATAAATAAATGATTTCAATTATTTTCTTTATTCCAAAATACTTTAATTCCTCCTCTCCTTCACTCTAACTCTCAAATCTTTATTATGGCTGGTGGAAAATATTCTAGAATGCAGATAGAAAATGTTCCTTCATGGGAACTGTTGACCCCCGCTTTATTGAAGCAGCGGATCAAACTGCTTATGCTCGTTACAAGTCTATAGGGATTACTCCTTCCAAAGTGGTCAATCCAAATATTCTGACCAATAGGGTACTTGACCGCTTCGCCCATATAAGTCTTGCTTTCATTCTGACCCTTACTTTCCCCTTCAATTTTGAACATCTATTTGAATTTTTTGCCTGTCGTAGAATTAACTCCACGTATACTTCACTTCAATCTTATGTGAACAAATGACCCATTGAATTATATATCAGGACCTACATGAACTTCTTTACCTTTCCAATACTGGAGATAAGAGTCATATTGTGCTCGCTAATCCTAACTTTAATTGGAGTCATATTAATAAAAGTTTGATAGGGATGTTAAGCCCTTATGAATTAGTCCTGAGGCTAACCAAGAGGGGGGGTGTTAATCCCTTATGAATTGGTAGTTTTTTAAAAATTTATGAGCAAATAGCAATTTAGGAAATCTTTTTGAATGTTTTAAAAATATTTACAGTTATGTGATGATTTGTAGATGTTCATTGATAACAGACTAGTAATCACAATCACACAATCATCAATAGAAAAGTAAGTATAAAAAATAATCAGAAAGAACACACCAGATTTTATAGTGGTTTGGTCAACTTGACCTACGTCCACTCCCCAGAGCCTCTCCTCTGGGTATTGCACTAACACTAAGTGACTCTCCTACTGCTTCCACAGCAAGGTGGAGAAGCCTGTATAAAAACTCCTTTCCACCAACCCGGTGAGGCAGAGAACCTGAACTCCTTTCACTTCCTTCTGAAGCAGGCAGAGAACCTAGACTCCTTTCGCTTCCTCCTGAAGTAGGCAGAGAACTTGGACTCCTTTTGCTTCCTCCTGAAGCAGGCAGAGAACCCGGATCTTCTTGCTAACGATCCTCCCATAGAGACACCGACAAGACAAGCGATGAAGAACAAAGAAGATGACTCAGATCCTTGTTTGGAGAAACCTTTGTGAATCCCTCACAAACTCCCCCTCGTAAGATCCTCTCTCTCTCTCTCCCAAGCTCTCTCTCTCTCTCTCTCTCAAGGTTTTCTCTGGAAAGGAAAGTGGCAAAAGATTTTTCTTGTTGGAAGAAAAAGATCTTAAAAAGGAGGGCTCAAAAATTGCCCTAAATTTCAACTAGTCGTCAAATATTATCCAAGATGATCGACGGATCTGTATGATCAGTATAAAATCTCATATATCAGCATGAATGATCTGGTTTCTCTGGATGATTAGTAGATAAAATTTGTTCAGATTGTCAAGTACGATTCTGCGATCGTCCAGGATAATTAGTATAAATCAAGAATTTCATCCAGAAGATAGTTTAGATCATCCAAGGAAACTTATGCTGGAGGATCTTAAAACTACTGGATCATTCGGGATAATATTTATATCATCCTGTACGATTAGATCAAAACACCCAAAATATAGTTTGGATCGGCCTGCATAGAATGTTCTGTACGATTGAAAATGACTTGATCGTCCAGGATGATATCTCTATCGTCCTGTATGATTAGTTCAAATTTGGGCATATCATCCAGAAGATAGTTTGGTTCATCCAGGTGAAATGCTCTAGATGGTCAGGTTTTGTATGTATCATCCTGTACGATCTTGCGATCGTCCAGGATGATATGATCGTATCAATTAAATATTTATTGCTTTTCTTAATCACAAGAATAATTTAGGCATGATTATAATAGATCATCTAGGATGATACACGTATCATTCAGGATGATCAGACTAAATTTCTAAAAATAAAAACTTGCCTAACTTAATCTGGCGGCTAAGAATTTTTGATTTGAGCCTTTCGTCCTGTACGATGGGTGTATCATCCAGGATAATTTGCTTAATCAAACTGACTTAACATGGTCACCTTAATTAGGGTTTCTATTTTTATTGGATCATTCAGGATGATATTAATATCATCCAGGATGATATGAATAAAAATTAAAAATAGAAGATCTAATTCACTAAAACTCTCCTCCTAAGTGTGTGTGTGCAAGGTTACTTAGCTAGGGGATCAATTACATTACATTAGAATCAAGAAAGAGAAAAATTATATTTAAACACACGCGGACCCAATCTTGAGTTGGCTTGAATTACATTTGATCTTTTGTGCCTGAAATGTTAGACAATCAAAAATAAAATACAGACATGTTTGTTATCATTAAAACTATACTCTTTGAATCCAGATTTACGATAATCTCCCCCTTTTTGATGATGGTAAACATTTATTTAGAAATGCAGGTTCAGTAAATAAATATTGATATTTCAAAAAAAATATTTGAATATTGATAAGACAAGGAATTACAATGATCCAGAAATACAATAATTAGAACACAACAACAACAAGACACAAAAACAACAACTACTCCCCCTTTTGACATCTCAAAAAGGGAAAAATAACAGAAAAACACATAAAAATAATAATACAAAACAAATATAAGGAAAATAACATAAGCAAAATAGACTAGTATGAAGGTGGGTCCAAAATTAAATCTAGTAAAAAAATAGAAACGAAAAAAACAACAGTAAAAATAATGATTTTGATTATTTTTTTTGATCAGCTTCAATAAAATAGAATTTTCCTTGATTTTTAATTCAAAAGCCAACAAGAAAAAATCGAAAATACTGAAATCTAGAAAAGTTGAAAAATCGACTTACGGAACTCCTACCTCGGACACCTTACTGGTTTAAATTCCTTTCAAACAAAAGCCTAATTCAGAAGAAAAAAAATTAGATTTGAAAAGAGATCCTTTCAAACCTCGTTCCAAAAAAATATCTGATCTAATAGTATTATAAATTAAGGAATCAGAAATCATGATTTTTCATCTCAAGCTTTTGAAAATATTAAGTGGCGCATGAATTTTTCTAAGATATTTAAGGATCTAAAAGGGAAGAAAGCTTATTTCTTTGTGGCCTCATTTTGTGCCTATTTTTTAATTTATTAGGTGCTTTGCGCATCTTTTTATTTTTTTTACACCTTGTGTATCTTTCCAATTTGACGGCATTACACATCTTTTAGCTTTGGGCTTATTTTGTGCCTCTTTTGTATTTTGTTTGGCACTTTGCATATCTTTTGTAAGCTTGCTTCCTTTCATAATCGTTGAAGAATCTCAGTTGTGAAATTACCTTTCAGACATAAGACACAATAAAACTCACTCTCTATAGTAAGGAAGAGTAATTCACAAAATAAAACCATACATCATATGATAAGTGCAATCACTTGATTAAGAAAAATATAATAATAATTTAATGCTTTAAAAATACTATTTATATGAGGTAGATTACTGTAGGAAGATAAAATAGATCTCTATTTCAAAAACCAACTTTTTAATTTTGAATAAGATTTTTATCCAAAAGATACAATACACCATTAAAGGAGTTAGAGGAAGAGAAACAATAATCAACGTTTCTTCCCTTTAACAGATCCAGAGGAGTCAATCACTGCTTATGAGCTTCCAAATAAAAATCAGGCAAAACTCTCAGTCAAAAATCCAGTCTATTAGCAGTAATGAGCAGTGATTTGATAAAAAAAGTAAATCAAGAATAGGTAAGAAATCGCATCAAAATAAATACTCAAATCAGAGAAATAGCAATAATAAAAAGAAATAACATAGACTAAAAAATAAACAGGAAGCAGATAATCAAATCAAACAAAAAATAAGAGAAACAAAAAAAATAGAAAACATAAAAAATTAGCAGTCATCAAATTCATGCATGTATGTCAATCACACCAAATCTGGTCCTCAAAATGCTGAATGTGTCAAAGGCCTGTGGTTTAGTAAAGATGTCAGCCAGTTGGTTTTCAGTTGCTACATGATATAGATCAATGTCCCCTTTTATAACAAGGTCCTTAATGAAGTGATGCCTTATGTTAATGTGTTTGGTTCTAGAATGTTGGATTGGATTCTTAAAAATGCAGATAGCACTGGTGTTATCACATAGAACTGAAATTGTGCCAACAGGTATTCCTAAATACATAACTTGTTGCTTCAACTAAAGGACTTAGGCCACATAACTTCATAAGACAATGTACTCAGCTTGAGGAGTAAAAAGTGCAACTGAGTTCTATTTTCTACTGGACCAGAAGACTAAAGACTGTCGTATGAATTGGCAAGTTCCAAAAGTGCTCTTTCTATCAACTCTACACTTTGTAAAGTCAGAATCAGATTATCCAATATTCTCAAAAGAAGTGTTGTGTCTAGGGTACTAGATTCCTAGGTTTGGAGTCCCTAAAAGATATCTAAGAATTCTCTTAATAGCAGATAGGTGGGACTCTTTAGGATCAGCTTGAATCCTAGCATAAAGACAAACACTAAACATAATATCAGGTCGACTAGCAGTCAGGTAAAGCAGTGATCCAATTATTCTCCTAAATAACTTCTGATTAACAAATTTTCCATTTGAATCTTTATCTAACTGAACAGTGGAACTCATGGGAGTGTTGATTAGCTTAGCTTTGTCCATTACATATTTCTTCAAGATGTCCTTAGTGTATTTTGATTGTTTCAGAAGGGTTCCATCATTTATTTTTCTTATGCTAATTCCAAAAAAGTAGGACAATTCTCCCATCATACTCATCTCAAACTCCTTGCTCATTATCTTGGAAAAATTAACACATAAATGTTTATTAGAAGATCCAAAAAGTATATCATCAACATAGATCTGGACAATGAGTAGATCATCTCCTACTTTCCTAAGGAAAAAGGTGGTGTCAATGCTCCCCTTAACAAACTCTCTTTCTAGTAGGAATGTGCTAAGCCTCTCATACCAAGCTCTGGGTGTCTATTTCAATTCATATAAGATCTTTTTTAATTTGTAGACATGATTTGGATATTGAGAACTCTCAAAACCTGGGGGTTGCTCTACGAAGACATCCTCTTTTATTACTCCATTTAAAAAGGAACTCTTGACATCCATTTGAAACAGCTTTAATCCCTTATAACAGGTAAAGGCTAGTAGCACCCTAATGGCTTCCAATCTAGCTACAGGGGCAAGGTCTCCTCAAAATCAATTCCTTCAATTTGATTGTACCCCTTAGCCACCAATCTTGCCTTATTCCTAACCACCACACTAGAATCATTCATCTTATTCTTAAAGACCCACTTAGTTCCCATTACACTTTGATTCCTAAGTCTTTCTACTAACTGCCAAACATCATTCTTTATAAATTAATTTAATTCCTCTTGCATAATTAAGATTCAAAACTCATCAGAAAGGGCTTGATTGATGTTGGTGGCTTCAGTCATTGAGATAAAAGCAGAATGGTTTACTTCCTTCCTAAGTCTATGCCTAGTTCTAACACCTTCAGAAGGGTCTCCTAAGATCAGTTCTTTAGAATGACTTGAAGAATATCTCCATTCTCTAGGCAAAGTATTTTGAGGCTCTACCCTTTCCTCCAGATTTACATTTTCAACTCCTTGGGTAATCTCTCCTATATATTCTTCTTCTTCTTCTTCCTCAACTCTAGTCTCCTTAAGATCAGATTCATCAAACACCACATGAGTTATCTCCTCCACCACCAAAGTCCTCTTATTAAATGCCCTAAAGGATTTCCCCACACTAGAATAGCCTAAGAATACTCCTTCATCAGATTTGGGGTCAAATTTTCCTAAGGATGATTTCCATTGTTCAGAATGAAAACCTTACAGCCAAAGACATGGAGGTGGGACAGGTTTGGAGTTCTACCCTTAATGATCTCATAAGGTGTCTTATTTAGATTTGATCTAACATTCACCCTATTCAGCACATTACAGGCAGTGTTCACCGCTTCAGCCTAAAAGTATTTTGGAAGTGAATACTTAGCAATCATGGCTCTAGCGGCTTCCACCAAGGTTCTGTTCTTTCTTTTAACTACCCCATTTTGCTGAGGGGTCCTAGGAGCTAAAACATTATGGCTAATCCCTTGATCCTCACAAAAAGTTTGAAATTTCTTATTTTCAAACTCCCCACCGTGATCACTATAGATGGTCATAATCTCACAGCTTAATTTCTTCTGAATCCAAGTGGAGAAAGATTTAAATTCATTAAATGACTCATATTTATGTGACATAAATCTAATCTAAGTGAACCTCGAGTAATCATCAATAATCATAAATCCATAGACTTTCCCCGTTAAGCTGGCAGTGCTAATATGTCCAAAGAGATCCATGTGAAGGATTTCTAAAGGTCTAGAGGTGCTGATATCCTTAATGGAGTGGAAGGAGGACTAGATATGCTTCCCTAATTGATAGGCATCACACAGGTAGTCCTTAGTGAACTTAAGCTTGGGGACACCTCTAATTAAGTCCTTTTGGGTGACTCTCCTAAGGGTTTTCATACTGGCTTGATATAATCTCCTGTGCCACAACCAAGACTCATCAGCAGCAGTTTTTAAATAAATTGAAATATTAGTTTTAAAGGAGTTTATATCCAGCATGTAGACATTATTGATCCTTTATCCCTACAAAATAATTTTGTCATTTAAACTTATAATACAGTAAGTGGGCAAGAACTTGATGTTATATCCTTTGTCACAGAGTTGACTGATGCTCAGCAAGTTATGTTTCAATCCATCTACAAGTAAAATATTATAATTAATGAAAATTTTTGAATCACCAATTATTCCTGCTCCTACCACCCTCCTGGTGGTGTTATCTCCAAGTGTAACCTTGCCTCCAGCCCTGGCCTCCAATGAAATGAATTAATTTGCATCTCCAGTCATATGTCTTGAGCATCCACTTTCTAGGTACCACATGCTCTCACGAGATCTTATGTGAGAGCACACCTATAAAATCATCAAACATCAGATTTAGGAACCTAAACAGGTTTGGGTTCCTTCTTATGAAAAAAAAAATATAATGCATGTGTGCTGTGTTATGAAACATGCAATTTGGGTCTCCACACCCAATGTATACTATGGTGAATAGTGCAGGTGTGGAAGATGTGTCCTAACATGCCACAAAAAAGCATCTAACACCAGGAAAAGGGTTAACAAATCTACGTGGGTGATTGTGCCTCTTCCTAGATTTGAATGAAACATACTTTGATGATTTTAAAATAGATTCTTCAAAAGGTAGAGGTGCATAAAATTGTGTAAAAGTAGGACGTATTTCATTTTTCTCAAATGTACAAATTTTTACTCTTAGAAATTCATTCTCCTTTTTAAGACTTACAATTTTAAACTTCAATGCACCCTTACTACTCTCTAAGTCACATACCATGGTATTTAATTCTTTAAAAGCTCTTTCTAAATCAACATGCGAGGTTTTCAATGAATCATGCTTTTTGTTCACTTCATCGAATTCATCAAGTAAAGTTATGTGATTTCTATCAAGTATAGAAAGATCCTTAATCATAACATCATGCTCTTTTTGTAAGTTTAAGAAATCCAATTTTAGGTTGGCATGGGTTTTCTTAAGTTTCCTATACGATGAATGAATTTTCTCAGAAACATCTAGCAATTGATCATAGGTTATCTCACATACCTCTTCTTGATCAGACTGACCAGGATGATCACTAGCCATCAAACACAAGTTAGTAGTCTCCTCTTCAGCTTCAGTCTTAGAGGAGTCGGATGCAGAATCTGCCCAGAAAGCCTTCTGAATATGCTTCTTGTCCTTCCTAAATTTAGGTTTCTCCTAATCCTTCTCCTTGCTTACGTGAGCATTAAGTATAGGATAATCAACATTTATATGTCCAGGCTTCCTGCATTCAAAACAAACAGTATCAGATGAACCTTTAAAATTTTTGCTACTCTTACCTTTGTTCCACTTCTGAAAGTTCTTGTGCTTGTTCCTTAGAAAACTTTTGAATTACCTAGTAATTAAGGCAATATCATCACTATCAGACTCGAAAGAATCAGTGTCAGTATCGTTGGTCTTCAGTGCCACAGTTTTCTCTTTCTTCTTCTCACCTGCATCAATTTATCGTTGGTTCACTCCTTGCTCGTAAGCAATGAGTGACCCAAGTAAGTTATTAATAGAATAAATGTTCAAATCTTTGGATTCAGTAATTACAGTTATATTGGCATCAAAAGAAGAAGGAAAATATCTCAAAATTTTGTTTACTTTTTTATAGTTTGTAAGTTCTCTTCCTAAAGCATGTAAAGAAGTGAGAATTTGTGTGAACCTAGTATATATTTCAGAAATTGATTCACTAGATTTCATGTCAAAGAGTTTATAGTCGTGAAGTAAGATGTTCAATCTAAATTGCTTAACCTCAGATGTAACTTCATAAGTAATACATAATCTATCACAGATTTCATGCATAATCTATCAATTGATTGTAAAAAGGTGAAGATGCGAGTTTTCTAAAAATCAAAAGGTATGTTATCAAATAAAGGTGATCGTGTAATTAAATAACCTTCAACAGTATTACGATTACCAAAGTTAGCCATGGATTAAAATTTAAAAGTTTTTAAACTTAATTTTTGAATCCCGCTCTAATACCACTTGAAAGTTCAATAGGAATGTTAAGCCCTTATGAACTAGTCCCGAGGCTAACTAAGAGGGGGGGTGAATTAGTAATTTTTTAAAATTTTATGAGCAAACAGTGATTTAGGAAATCTTTTTGAATGTTTTAAAAATATTTACAGTTATGTGATGATTTGTAGATGATCAATGATAACATAATAATAATCACAATCACACAATCATCAACAGAAAAGTAAGTGCAAAAAATAATAAAAAATAACACACCAAATTTTATAGTGGTTTGATCAACTTGACCTACGTCCACTCCTCGGAGCCTCCCCTCTAGGTATTGCACTAAAAATAAGTGACTCTCCTTCTGCTCCCACAGCAAGGTGGAGAAGCCTGTATAAAAACTCCTTTCCACCAACCAGGTGAGGCAAAGAACTTGAACTCCTTTCGCTTTCTCCTAAAGCAGGCAGAGAACCTAGACTCCTTTTCCTTCCACCTGAAATAGGCAGAAAACCTGGACTCCTTTCGCTTCCTCCAAAAGCAGGCAAAGAATCCAGATCTTCTTGCGAATGATCCTCCCACAGAGAAACCAACAAGATAAGAGACGACGAACAGAGAAGATGACTCAGATTCTTGCTTGGAGCAACCTTTGTGAATCCCTCATAAACTCCCCCTCATAAGATCCTCTCTCTCTCTCCTAGGCTCTCTCTCTCTCTCCCTCCTAAGCTCTCTCTCTCTCTCTCAAGGTCTTTTCTAGAAAGGAAAGTGGAAAAAGATTTTTCTTGTTGGAAGAAAAAGATCTTAAAAAAGAGGGCTAAAAAATTGCCCTAAATTTCAACTGGTCGTCAAATATCATCCAGGAAGATCGATGGATCGTCCTGTACAATCAGTGCAAAATCTCATATATCAACCTGAACGATCTAGTTTGTCTGGATGATTAGTAGACAAAATGTTTTCAGATCGTCCCATATGATTCTGCGATCGTCCAGGATGATTAGTGTAAATTAGGAATTTTGTCCAGAAGATTGTTCAGATCATCCAGGGAAACTTATGATGGACGATCTTAAAAAGACTTGATCGTCCAGGATGATATTTATATCATCCTGTATGATTAGTTCAAAAAACATAAAATTATCCTGAATAAAGTTCAGATCGGCCTGCATAAAATGTTCTGTACAATTGAAAAGGACTTGATCGTCCAGGATGATATCTCTATCATCCTGTATGATTAGTTTAAATTCAGGCATATCATCCAGAAGATAGTAAGGTTCATCCAGGTGAAATGCTCTGGACGATCAGGATTTTGCATGTATCGTCCTATACGATCTTACGATCGTCCATGATGATATGATCGTATCAATCAAACATTAATTACTTTCCTTAATTACCAGACTAATTTAGGCATGATTATAACGGATTGTCCAGGATGATTCACGTATCGTCCGTGACGATTAGACCAAATTTCTAAAAATAAAAACTTGCTTAACTTAATCTGACTACTGAGCATTTTTATTTGAGCCTATCGTCCTGTACGATGGGTGTATCATCCAGGATGATTTGCTTAATCAAATCAACTTAACATGGTCACCTTAATTAGGGTTTCTATTTTCATTGGATCGTCCATGATGATATTAATATCATCCAGGATGATATGAATAAAAATTAAAAACAGAAGCTCTAATTCACTAAAACTCTCCTCCTAAGTGTATGTGTGTGTAAGGTTACTTAGCTAGGGGATCAATTACATTACATTTGACTCAAAAAAGGGAAAAAATATATTTAAACACATGCATACCCGTTCTTGAGTTAGCTTGAATTGTATTTGATCTTTTGTACCTGAAATGTTAGCCAATCAAAAATAGAACACAGACATGTTTGTTATCATCAAAATTATACTCCTTGAATCCAGATTTGCAACAATTAATACCCTTCTTAGGAACTAATGCCCCTTTTTATAACTCTGTAGCCAGTTCATAAGTAAAAGATGCCCAGACCATCCAGCATATTCTTAGAATTTCTATTATTCCTAAAGATGGGGATCGCATCCACATTCCTTTCATCCTTTCCCTCACCACTTACTATATAATGGCTCATAGAGATTTTAATGTCGCCGATCTCCTAATCAGATATATTGAACACCTCATTAGCATTAGGGATCCCAACCACAAGAGAAAACCAAATCTAGCTTTAGGACACATCTTAACTTTATGTTCTTGAAACCAAGTATAACCTTCAACATCCTAATCCACCTGACTACCAACTTACTTTCTATTCTAATAATTCCTTCATCATCCTCCACAATACTCATCTTCATCCAGAGCATGGGGAGGCTATTGGAGAAGAGGAAGAACATATTCCTTCTCCTGTTCTTATTCACCAGCAATCCCAGCTAGATCAGCTAGAACACAGATTTGACCGGTGGGAAGCACGTTTTGATGAATACGTTATTACACAACAGCACGAGCAAGACATGACCTAGTTTAGAGACTAGCTTGCCTCCATTACTCGCCTATTTTAGCTATGCCACCGCCACTACCTCCTTCTACTTAGGATCCCTTTAATTTCTAGTTTGTTTTCTTTCTTTTCTTGTATTGTAGTGTTTAGTTTCTTTTTATTTTCCTGTTTCTTCCTTTTTGTGATGTCAAAAGGGAGAGTAGTTGTTGTCTATTCGTTTGCTTATGTTTTAATGGAATTTATTTTGTTTCTGTCTTTTATGTCTTTTGTTTTTTTTTATATCACTTTTAATACATAAAAATAAGAACAACTTTTTTTCCTGGCTTTAAAATTCTTTCAGTAATATTTTTCATCACCAAAAAGGGGGAGATTATTATAAATCTTGGCCCAAGTATAATGTTTTTGATGACAACAAATATTATTGGTTCCTTACTAGTACTATTCCTACTTATCTATTTTGTTTTCCCTGCTCACTAATATTTCAGGATCAAAACCTCACTTACAAGCCAGCTCAAGATTGGGTAAATTTGGACTAAGCCAGCCGGTAAGTTTAGTTCTAATATATTTTTTACCTTTTCTTGAGTCAAATGTATTGTGATGGATCCTGAAGCTAAGTAACCTTACACACACACACTCAGGGGGAGAGATTTGATAAGTTTGAGAGTTCTTTTATTTTTGATCATATCGTACAGGATAATCTTGAATCTTTTTGGACGATCAGTTCAAAATAAAAACCCTAATTAGGGCTTATGTGTCAACTAAGCTTGAATAAACCAATCGTCCTAGATGATATGCATCAGTTAAAAAATCCAGCCATCAGACATGATTTAGGCAAGATTTGATAATTGAAATTTTATTCTAATAGTATAGGATGATTCTGATCATCCTGGATGATGTGTAGCAATCATGCCTAAAATAATACTGTAATTAGGGATCTAAGTATAGTTAGATTGAACGATCATATCATATATGATGATCGTCTATGATCGTATGGGATGATCAGTACATTTTTCTTCTAATCATCCTGGACATCTCGAATAATCTATCGGATGATAAATTATGTTTTGAACTAATCGTACAGGACAATTGCAATATCCTCCAGGATGATCAGTACATTTCTCATCTAATTATCTTGGACGTCTCAAAGGATCTATCGTTTGATAAACCATAAATCTTTAAACTTGCTCTTACTCCAAAAGAAAAGGTTTTTGAGAGACCTTTTTAACTTCCTTTGGAGGATGTCAGACGGGTTACCAAAATCATTTTTACTCCAAGCATTGATTACTACACCCCTTGAGGCTTCATAGGAGCACCAAGCATTCTCAAATTTAAAGGTTTTTTGATTAGCCATAGTCAAATTGAAGAGGTTAAGAAGAAGAGGAAAGAGATCAGAGGCTACTCTAGGCAAATGCTTAGTAACAATAAATGAAATCTGACATAAAGCTTTTATGTTAAGACAAATTCTGTCCAACCTCTCCCAAATCCTAGCAAGCCCCTCTTTATTATTACACTAGGTAAATTTTGGACCAACAGTCCCAATATCATGAAAGTCATTATTTGAAAGAAATTCCTTCATCTCTTGAGGTCCTTGAGTGAACATGAACCTCTTTCCTCCCTTTTTTTCTCTTTTGGATAGAATGTAATTAAAATCACCTCCTATGATACATGGCATATCCTTAGGAGTATAACCTTCAATTAACTCCCATAATTTCTTCCTCTCATATTTATCCTTATTACCATATACAATTGAAATGTTCCACAAAACACCATTTGAACTTTTTAGACAGCTAATAACACATTAAGGAGAGGAGTTTAAGATAGTAAAGGAAGAAATCTTACTTCTCCACAACACCAAAATGCCGCCTGAAGTACCTCTTGCATTGACATGAAAAAAATCCCACTCACTACCAATGATTCTCTTCTCCTTAGTAGTATCCAGTGAGCTTAAGTTAAAAGGCCAATGAAAAAAATACCATAATCACCAACTAAACCATGTAGGTAATGGGAAGCCTCTTTTTTCTTCGCTCCCCTGCAATTCCAAAATAAAATAGAAGACATTAAGGCACCAATGGGGATGAGCCCCAAGAACTATCCACCTTGTCATCTCCTCTCTTGCCTCTAAGACTTCCTTTAATAAGACCAATGAACCTCCATCTTTTTTAATTCTTCTCTTGGGATTGATAGAGTTTGATGGTCCTAAAATTTTCTGAACACCTTTAGTTGTGCTTGTAGTATCTCAAGCATCTGCAAATGATTGGGTATACATCTTACCTGAGCAAACATCACCCTCACGCTTGGATAACAACTGCAATATCGCCTTTCTTGATTCACTTCCTCCATCTAGTAGTAACTAGGAGGACACCTCTTTAGACCCCAGCTTGTGTCCCTCTAGAATTTTTACAGCATCATCAGGGAGAAATTCACCATCCTCTCTAGTGCCCTCCTCCACATTTGCGACATCATTATCTGAAGTCATGTTCTTTGTATTCACCACATTTTGGTTGGCATAGAAATCAGCCTTCAGGCCTAGAAAATCGCAAACTACATCCTTTGCAGTAAAAGATAATTTATCTTCTTTTACAGGCAAAGCAATAGCTGCATCACCATCCATCTCCCTTTTTTTATCTGTTCCTAGTTATTTTAAGTTGATGTTCTAATTTTCTAAACATGCAGGAACCTTATCTTCAGTCATACAGCCAGGATTCTGAGCAACAGTAGCTGGCTTATACACAGTTGATCTTGCTCTACTACCAACATTACCTGCTAAGGGGACAACAACATTTCTAGGCTTAACACCATTGTAATATTTCTTCCTTCCATATCTAACGTGAATCCATGGACCATATCCTTCAGGATCCTTGCTATTAAGAGTTTCATTCATATCATCTATATTAGTTAATCTTCCATTAGTAATCGCAAGTGATGCACCAGAATGACCACTACTTGAGAGTTTGCCGTGTTGCATAGGAGGGCATTAGCAGACCATGTAACCACATTTTCCCTTTTATTACACTTTGTTTGATCATGACCAGTCATAACAAATTTATAACGGAATGAAGAAATTTTTTTATACTGGATTTTTTGAAATAATCTCCTCGTACTACCTTCCACCCAAATGCCTAAAGGTAGTTTTTCATCAAGCTTCATACGAATACACATCCTTGCAAACTCTCTTCTTCCCCAATTGAACATATTGCCATCCAGGTATAATGGTGTGCCTACCATTGATGCTATTCTAGAGATATTAATCTCATCCCAACAAAAAGTGGAAGGTGTGGAAATCTGAGCCAAATCGGTGAGAAGACATTCTTCATGGTTAATGGAGAGAACTCAGGGCTCCATATTTCTATACCAATAATATGCCCTCCAACATACCACGGGCCTCTACTAAGTATTGCTTCCTTAACTTCATCTGAATAAAAAGAACACATCAACCAATCCATTCCTAGATTAGTTAAATGAAATGCACCATATTGACTCCATTGCTTATGTAGATCATTGCTAATCACTAAGAGAGGAATTGAATTTTCAAAGATTTTCACCACCAACGAATTGTGGAGCCTATGAATATTATCTTTTTTCATTTTCTTTGTGAAGCTTAATTGCAACACCATCATCCGACATTTGAATGGTATTTACAGAATCAACAATCTTGATAATTCATGGAATTCTCCCGGAATTTCTTTCTCTTTGAAGATGCACATTTGATTTACCTACATCAAAAATGTTGTCTAGTCTAGAAACTTTCAATGGAGAGTTAAGAATCAAATTCTTATCAGAAGTCAAAACGCCATGATTTTGAATTTCATTTGATGAACCACGAACAACCTGAGCGTAAGAACCAGGACCTGAAATCTCATTCCTTAAAGGTTCTGAAAACCTATTAACAAATAGCTTGGCACTAGAGGAAGACGACACTTCAGAGTTATTATTGTGGATAATTCTATCATCAGAAACAATCATTTTCAGAGGAATCACATTCTCTTCAAAGAAAAGTCCTTTCCCCTTTCCAATAAATTCATTTGATTGTCACGATGACAATGAAGGTTCAGCAACATCTTTGATAATCAATGGCGATCCACCCCAAGATTTACGAGATGGAATAGACGAAGGTGGTGGGGATATCGCCGGTGAAAGCCTGCGATCAACTCCCACCGTAATCGGGAAGAATAGAATTTCAAACTTAATGGGAGTTTCTCTCACTAGAAATGGGAGTTTCTCAGCTAAACGAGAGTTTCAATTTTGATGTTCTTAGGCTTGTTGGAAAGCTGGAGAAGTCCTCTACAACTTTACTGAAGACCTTAAAAATGTTTGATGGCTGGATTTCAATTTGATGTTAAATTTCTCCTTTCTCTTAGTATCTCTCTCTCTCTCTCTCTTCCCTAAAAGGGGTTTTTTGGAGATAGTGGGGGAAAGCTTGGGAAAGCCTTAGAACTAGTTGGAGAAGTTGAGTTATGGCTAGAAATGGGATAGAAGTTGCTAAAATTGGAAATTTTGGAACAGAGGGGATAAAGCCAAAACTAAGTGAAACAAGCTTTTATCTTTTCATTCCAATGATTACATTACTTAATTATGAGAGAAAGGAGTCTTAAGATGTTGCTAAGTGTTCCTTCCAGCAACCTAAATGCATGAGAGTATGGATTTTTTTGGGGAAGTTTGGCTTGCCAAGGTGGAAAAGCCACTTAAGCTTATAAGTTGGACTTTATTAACTATTTTGACTAGTCAAACTAGTCAAAAGGATGATGTGGCATGGAGGAAGATTTGATGAGTTGATTTGGGAAGATTATCAAGCTATGGAATTAGAGTTCAATTTTAAAAATGGTTTTAAGTCGATTTGACCAAGTCAAAATGAACTGACTTAGTCAAATGAACCAAGATTTGATTTCAAAAATGGTTTTCTATATGTTTGAAGCATAGCTTGGAATGAGAATGACGGTTTGAAGTTATTAGTTTTATTAAATAGGTTGGATAGGTTGAATAGATTGAAATGACCCATTTAATCCTTAAAGGGTTAAACCTATGTTTAACTTAGTCAACTAAGTTGACTTTGTCAACCAGGTTGACCTAGAGCTTGGGTTTAAACTCAATGGGTTTAATTCAATATTTTTATTTTGTTGGAGGTGATCCCAAGATTTGGGAAGGTCATTTGGGTCAAAATGACCAATTTGACACTTAAATGGCATTTGGGTCAACCAGGTTGACCCAGGGACTGGGATTAGGTTCAACAAGTTTGTTTTGATATTTAGAGTTGAATGGAAGTGGTTCCATCCAAAGATTGGGTCATTTGGTTTGAAATGATTATCTACACCCTTAAGGGATATTTTAGTCATTTGAGTTAACCTGGTCAACTAGGCTTGACCAGGGTCTGGGATTGAGTCCTACACACTCCTAATGCTGATTAGGAGGCATTGGAAGAGGTTCTGTGATTAAATTTCAAAATGCTACGTTGGAGTTTCAAAAAAAACTCCAAAATTGCCCTTAAGGGTCATTTTGGTCATTTTGATCCTTGGTTAACTATGGGTCAAAATGGGTCCACCAAAATATAGTTTAACGTTCAACATAAGATAATCAAGGATCTGAATATGATTGACTCCAAGGTCAAAATTCACTGGGTAGCGGGTCCTGTGGCATAAGCCATAAATATTTAAAAGTTTTACAACCTTTAGATTTCAATCCAATTTCTGGGGTTACAAACCTCATATTGAGCTCAAACATGGAGGGTAGATCCTAGAGACATACCTAATTAATATGCATTTGATAGATCACAAATTTAACTTTATTTTCAAGTGTATGAAAAAATCACTGGAAAAGTCTTTCATGGCATAGCCTTTAAACCTTGTATTTTTATTTAAATTTTTGTATTTGATATGGATTGATCTAAGATCTGGGTAGATCTTAGGGTTTGGATTGTCCCTAGTGATCTCATATGAAAATAAGATCAACACACTGGAGTGTAAGTAACATTAATTTGAGACTATAATACTACTGGTGCAACCATAACAGCACTAGTGCACCGGATCCAATCAGAACTCCACAGTTAAGAATGCTTGGGCGAGAGTAGTACTAGCGTGGGTGATCTCCTGGGAAGTCCTCACATTGTACCCCTTTTTTAACCAACCTTCTCTTTTTTTGTCAGCTCTTTATGGAGACCTAAAAAACCCTTTGCAATGTAGGGTTGTCGCACCTTAAATGATGGAATCGGCATCATGGGACCCGTGAAGGCCACCGACGGGCCCTAGGGTGCCGTCGCAAGGGAATAACAATAACTTCTCGCCCAGGAGTGATATTCAGCATAATGACCCCATTCAAGAAAGCTTTCTTGGAGCCGCAGCGAGCGCCTACTTGTCTGTTAGAATTAAGATGCTCCAAAATCATTGCCCCACCAGAGTCTACTTAACATTAATTTGAGAACATAATACTACATGTGCGACCATACCAGCACCCGTGCATCGGATCCTATTAAAACTCTATTAAGCATGGTAGGAGCAATTATACGCCTGCTGTTATGGCAGCGAATATTATTGAAGCTCTCAATCAGGATTATTTTTCATCCCACCTGCAGTAATGGGACACTACCCAATCCTTTGAATTGTTCACTCCTTCTTCGTATTGTCCTCCCCCTACAGGTTGGTTGAAGATAAACATGGATGGAGCTCTACATAGATTGAATGTTGGATGGAGTATTACTCACTGGGATAGTACACTGGTGGAGTTGATGGATCCATTCTATATAGACAAGCTTGTTCTTGACTGGATGTTTGAATTGAATGGTGTTATCATTGAGAGAGACAATGCTAGTGTTATATAATACATGAAGAATTTCAAATAGAAGGAGTTGTGGAACCTGCAGCCGAAGGATAGTGCTAAACTGAATTGGATAAAGTTGTTCCACAAGGTCTTCTTTATTCATACTTATAAGAGGTTCAACATAGCAGCCCATTTTTGTGCCAAAAGGGCCATAGATAGTTCTTTCTTTTGGCATATAGAAGACAAAAATAATTATTGTATTCCTCAAGAATTTTTTGATATTCTTGAGGATGATAGTATCTCTTCTTTTTTAGTTTGGTGGCCGGTTGGCCCTTTCTTTTTACATACATGATTGTAATAGCCTTTTTTAGTTGAATGTAATATATGCAAACTTTCAAGGATCCCAACAAAACTTTGCAGTTAAGTGTGCTTGGGCGAGACTAGTATTAGGATGGGTTATCATCTAGGAAGTGCTCGTGTTGCACTCCCTTTTTAACCAACCTTCTCTTCTTTTTTTTTAGCTCTTTGCGACAACCTAAAAAATGCCTCATAATGTTTGGTCGCCATGCCTTAAGCAAATAAATTAGCATCATGGGACCTATGAAGGCCACTGGTGGGCCCCTAGGTGCGGTCACACAAGACAACATTAACATATCGCCCAGGAGTCTGATTCAACATTTTGATCACATTCTAGAAAGCTTTTTTGGAGCCGAAGGGAGCACCGATGTCCCATAAGCCCATCGACTAGGTATGCACAACAAAATAACATATTTTTGATCCCCTACGATTAGCCGAAATTAAGATGTACCAATATCACCACTCCATCGGAGTCTACTTAACATTATTTTGAGAACATAATATTATGGGTGCAATCATACCAGCACCCATGCACCAGATCCCATCAAAACTACGTATTTAAGTATGCATGGGAAAGACTAGTACTAGGATGGTTAACCTCCCGAGAAGTCCTCATGTTGCACCCCTTTTTTAATCAACCTTCTCTTTTTTTTTTTTAGCTCTTCACGATGGCCAAAAAAAACCTTAGCAATGTAGTTTCGCCACACCTCAAGTGAGGAAATCGACATCGTAGGACCCGTGATGTCCACCAACAGGCCCCTCGGTGCGGTCACACGGGAGTAACAACAACTTTTCACCCAGGAGTCTGATTCAACATTTTGACCCCATTTTGGAAAGCTTTTTTGGAGCTAGAGGGAGCACTGATTTGCCATTGGCCCATCAATTGGGCATACACATCTAAATAATGCATTTTTTATTCCCTAAGTTACACCAAAATTAAGATGCGCCAACATCACTACTCCACCGGAGTCTACTTAATATTAATTTGAGACCATAGTATTATGGGTGCGATGATACCAGCACTGGTGCACCAGATCCCATCAAAATTCTGTAGTTAAACATGCTTGGGCTAGAGTAGTACTAGGACGCATGACCTCTTGGGAAGTCCTCAAGTTGCACCCCTTTTTAACCAAACTTCTCTTTTTTGTCAGCTCTGTATGACAGCCAAAAAAACCCCTCGCAATGTAGGGTTGCCATGCCTCAAGCAAGGAAATTTACATCGTGGGACCCGTGTTGGCCAACGGCGGGAAGTAGGGTACACTCGCACAGGAACAATAATAACTTCTCACCAAGGATTCTCGTTCAACATTATGACCCCAATTCGAAAAGCTTTCCCGGAGCTAGATGGTGTGCCGATGCACCTTGGGGCCATCTGCTAGGAATGCACGATCGAATAATGGATTTTTGAACCCCTACGATCTGCCAGAATTAAGATGTGCCAAAATCACGGCTCCACCGGAGTCTAGTTAACATTAATATGAGATAATAATACTATAAATGCGACCATACCAGCACCAGTGCACCAGATCCCATCAAAACTACACAGTTAAGCGTGTTTAGGTGAGAGAAGTACTAGGATGGGTGACCTATTGGGAAGTCCTCATATTGCACCCCTTTTTTATCCAACCTTAACTTTTTTTATCAGCTTTCCATGACGGCCTAAAAAACCCCCCGCAATGTAGGGTTGCCGTGCCTCGAGCAAAGAAATTGGCATCATGGGACCCGTGAAGGCCAACGGCAGGCCCTGGGGTGTGCTCGTTTAGAAATAATAATAACTTCTCAGCCAGGAGTCTAATTCAACATTATGACCCCATTCCAGGAAGCTCTTTTGGAACTAGAGAGAGCGTTGATGTGCCTTTGGCCCATCGGCCAGGCATGCATGACTGAATAATGCATTTTCGATCCCTTATGGTCCGTCAGAATTAAGATACACCAAAATCACCACTCCACCAGAGTATACTTGACATTAATTTGAGACCATAATACTTTTGGCGTGACCATACCAGCACCAATGCACTGGATCCCATCAAAACTTCATAGTTAAGCATTCTTGGGCAACAATAATACTATGATGGTTGACCTCCAGGGAAGTCCTCGTGTTCCACCCCTTTTTTAACCAACCTTCCCTTTTTTATCAATTTTTCTTAATGACCTAATAAACCCTTTGCAATGTAGGGTTGCCGTGCTCGAGCAAAGAAATCGACATCATGGGACCAGTGAAGGCCACCAGCAGGCACCCAGGTGCGCTTGCACAGGAATAAAAATAACTTCTAGCTCAGGAGTCCAATTCAGTATAATGACCCCATTCTGGAAAGTTTTTTCGAAGCCACAGCGAGCACCGATTACCTTAAGCACATCAGTCGGGCATTCATGCCCGAAAAACACATTTTTGATCCCTTACAGTCCGTATTATTAAGATTGGTGTAAATCTGTTTCTTCAAGTGAAGTTCTTCATGTGAGTTTTTGATGATTATAAAATCTTATTATTTATTTATTATTTCTCCAAACAAATGTTAAAAAATTCTATTTTACATGTATTAGCACTTCATTCCAGGAAAATCACATTCTAGATAGTGGAAGATTTCAAATTTATTGAATTAGAGGTTATTAGTCTTGGAGTCTATTTTTTTTCTTTTCTTGAGTCTGAGTGATATGATTATAATGGGTAATCATGCATACACACACTAGGGGAGTGAGATAAAATGTAATTTTTTTTAAAACTAATCATACTGTAAGATGTTGAATCGTACAAGATGATTTGTACTATTTCTCCTCAGATACGAACCTGCCTGGTTTAAAATTTTTCTAAGCATAATTCTTACAGTACAAAATATTTTCATATATCATTTTTTAGAGTACAAAATGGGAGCTTACATGGTTCGTACTGGATCATACGGGACGAACTGTTTAATTTTTGAACTGATTGTACAATTTGAATAAGCTTCGTATATCATTTTCCAGAGTACAAAATGAGAGCTTACATGGTTCATATTGAATCGTATGGGAAGAACTGTTCAATCTTTTGAACTATTCATATGGTATGAATGGGTTTCATATATCATTTTCTGAGTACAAAAATTGGATTTCATTGGTTCATATAGGATCGTACGGGATGAACTGTTCATTTTTTAACTATTCATACAGTATGA
Organism: Dendrobium chrysotoxum; assembly: GCA_019925795.1. Lineage (NCBI taxonomy): Eukaryota > Viridiplantae > Streptophyta > Magnoliopsida > Asparagales > Orchidaceae > Dendrobium > Dendrobium chrysotoxum. The sequence goes on along the minus strand of CM034304.1, from coordinate 7,345,545 downwards.
TTTGAATTTGTATATCATTTTCCAGAGTACAAAAATTGGGGTTCATTGGTTCGTACAAGATTGTACAGGATGAACTGTCAATAATTTGAACTATTCGTATGTACAAATGTCGATCGTATAGGATGATCTGACTGCATCAAACTTGAGATTTCTAGTTTTTGGACTATTTTTCCTGTCCTTTGTATAAAAGGTTCCTAAAAATTGATTATCCTACTAATCTTCTATGAATTTCTTCTTGAGAGTGGAAGGGAGAGTGATTAGGGAGAGTGTTTAGGAGTGAGTGTGGTGAGATCTTTGAAGAGGAAATTGTGAGGGAATTCATAAGGTTGCCCAAAGGTGAGGATATCTTTATTTATACTTCAAGTCTCTTCCCTATCTCTTTGAGTACTCTTGAGAGAAGATATTTGAAGAAGAGTTCAGTTCTCTGCCGTTATCAGGAGGGTGAAAAAGGATAATTGGTACTCTGCCATCATCAGGAGGGTGAGAAAAGATGGTGGGTTCTATACCTTCACTAGGAGGGGGAAAAAGGATGACGATTCTCTGCTTTCACTAGGAGGGTGAAAAAGGATGACGGTTCTCTGCCTTCACCAGGAGGGTGAAAAAGGAAGATGGTTCTCTGACACACCGAGCTTTGGTGGAAGAGAGTTTGTTAGAGCTTCTCTACCTTGCTGTGGGAGCAAAAGGAAAGTCACTTTGATTTAGTGCAATAACTAGAGAAGGAGTCTCTAGGGAGTGGATGTAGGTTGTGTTTGACTGAACCACTATAAAATCTGGTGTTCTCTGTTCTTATATTTATTTATTGCATTTTTAATTTCTGCATTACACTTTATTTTTTTGTGGTAAAAAAAGTAAAATTTTTATACCTATTCGTACGTACAAACATAATCATACTATATGATATATATAAAGTTTTTATTAAAAAGGGTTTTCAAAATATCTAAGAGAATTTTTAAAAGTATCAATTCCCCCCCCCCCCCCCCCCCCCCCTCTTAGTTAGCCCAAGGATATAATCAATAAGCCTAACAACCTATTCGTACTTTTAAGTGGTATAAGAGACTATTTTAAAAATTACTATTTAAATTATTTTATAAAATTTGAATATAGCTAATTTTTGAAACTGAAACACACCTGAGGGTTATTCGACCACTAGACCTCTATTATTTGATAATATCCTATTTGACTTTTAGAAAACTCGTATGTCTACTTTTCTGTAATCGCTTGACATGAGTATAGGAAGGTTACACTGTACCTACTAGTCTTATAGATGGAATTAGAATTAAAACACTTATTACTGATTGGACTATAGAAGAACATAAATTAGCTTAATTAAATGCTAAATGTTTGAATAGTTTCTTTTATGCACTAAAATTGAAAGACTACATGCGTGTTTCTACTTATAAATCTGGAAAAGAAATTTGGGATATGCTTTGCATTACATATAAAGGAACCAATGAAGTGAAACAATCTAGATTGAATATTCTACTGCATGACTATAAACTTTTTTGCATGAAATTGAATGAGTTAATCTTTGAAATGTATACTCATTTTACACAGATAGTAACTTCATTGCATGCTTTAGGTAGGGAACTAAAATTTTTTGAAAAAGTAAAGAAGATATTATGTTGTTTGCCTACTACTTATGATGTAAAGATTACTGCTATAACGGAGTCAAAAGACTGAAATATTTACTCTATTGACAATCTACTTGGATCACTGATTGCTTATGAGCAAGGAGTGACTCAACGACAGATTGATGCAGGTGATAGACAGAAAGAAAAGAATATTGTGCTAAAAGTGGATGACTTGGAGAGTGATCAGTCTTAGTCTGAGGATGAAGAGGATATTGCCTTAATGACAAGGCAGTTCAAAAGTTTCCTAAGGAGGAAGTAGAGGAGATGCCAATAATAAAACAAGGGTAAGTTCCATAAAAATACTAAGGCTTCTAATAATGTAATTTATTATGAGTGCGGGAAGCCAGGACACATAAAGGCTGATTGCCCTAATCTCAAAGTCAATCCTAGCAAGGAGAAAGTTGAGGAGAAACCTAATGATAGAAGGGGCAAGAAGAGACTACAGTGAGCATTTTGCGTAGACACAACTTCAGATTCCTCAGAAATTGCTCTTGAAGAAGAAGTCACAAATTTATGCTTGATGGCTAACAATCTTGATTATTCAGATTAAGAGGAGGTATGTGACTTAAGTTATGATGAACTATTTAAAGTTTCTGAGCGCATATATTCTACATATAGGAGACTAAAGAAACTGCATGAAAATTGAATTTAGATTATTTAGAATTGCAAAAAGAATTTGAAATCTTTAGGAAAGACCATGTATTAATATATAGTAACCACATGACTCTGTTGGATGAATATAATGATTTGAACAAACAACATGAACTTCTAAAATCATCACACACTGAACTTGAAAATGATTTCAAAACTTTTATGGATGAATCGGGCAGTAGAGAGCATAACTTGAAGATTAAAAATTTGATTCTAGAAAGTACTAACTCATATCTTGAAGTTAACTTGAAAGTACTTAAGGAAAATAGGATTCCACCCAAACTTGAAGATTTTCACAAATCTTACCACAAGTCCACTAGTTTAAAATCTTGGAAAAGATCTTATAGTGCACATAGATTGGTAAATCCTTTTACTGGAGTTAAATATTTTTCTTCTGGTATGATTGGGCATATTTCCCACACTTGTACTATTCATCATAAAACACATTTAATGTGGAGACCTAAGATGCATAAATCACAGCATATCACATATACATCTGGTTTAAAATTACCAAGAGGTGAACCCAAACTTATTTAGGTTTCCAGGACTAACCCTAAATTTTTTGTAGAAATACTCTCACATAAGACCTCATGAGAGTATTTGGTATCTAGACAGTGGCTATTCAAAACATATGACTGGAGATGCTAATCAATTCATATCGCTGGAAGCCAGGAATAGAGGTAAGGTTATACTTGGAGATAATACCACCAAGAGAGTGGTAGGTACAGGTATGATTAGAAATTTTAAGAATTTTGTGATTGAAAATATTATGTTAGTAGAAGGCTTAAAACACAATCTATTGAGCATAAGTCAATTGTGCGATAAAGGTTATCATATAAAATGTTTGCCTACTAGCTGTGTTATTAGTCAAAATGGAATCATTATATTGAATGGTGATAGAGTAAATAATGTATACATGCTAGATTTGAATTCTGTAAAATCTTCTACTGCTTTTTGTTTGAAAACTATATCTGATGAATGATGGTTATGGCGTAGAATACTTTGTCATGCTAGTATGAAAAATCTTAGGAAATTTACCCAAAAGGATTTAGTCAGAGGAATACTTAAATTAGACTTCACTAAAGATCACTTATGTGATGCATGTCAACTAGGAAAATAAGTCAAATCCTCCTTCAATTCAATCAAGGAAGTTAGAACTAGCAAGCCCTTAGAAATTCTTCACATAGATCTCTATAGACCCATTAATACTTTAAGTCTAGGAGGAAAAAGGTTTAGGTATATAGTTGTGGATGATTACTCAAGATTCACATGGATTACATTTTAAAATCATAAGAGTGAATCATTTGAGGAGTTTAGAGACTTTGCCACTTGGATTCAGAGAAAACTAGGGTTTGAAATTATTACAATCCAAAGTGATCAGGTGGGAGAATTTGAAAATGAATTATTTGATAATTTTTGTAAATCCCATGGAATAAACTATAACTTCTCAGCTTCTAGGACACCTCAGCAGAATAGAGTAGTTGAGAGAAAGAATAGGACATTGATTGAAGCTGCTCGTGACATGTTGGCAGAATATTCACTTCCAAGATATTTTTGGGCAGAAGTAGTTAGTACTGCATGCTATGTATTAAATAGGATGAACATTAGGTCTAAATTACATAAGACACCTTATGAACTTCTTAAAGTTAGAAATCCCAACCTCTCACACCTATATATTTTTGGATGTAAAGTATTCATACATAATGGGAAAACTCTCTTAGAAAAATTTGATCCTAAATCTGATGAAGGTATTTTTCTAGGATATTCAAGTGTTGGAAAATCCTATAGAGTTTTTAATAAAAGAACATTTGTAGTTGAGAAGACCACTCATGTTGTTTTTGATAAATCGTATAATAAAGAAGGGTCTAGGTTGGAAGAAGATGAAGTTGAGGAAATCTCCCAAGGACTTGAAAAAAAAAGAAGTTGAAGAGAGGGATGAAAATGAGGAATAAAACCAATTGCCTAAGGAATGGAAATTTGCTAAGAGTCATCCTAAAGAGTTGATTTTAGGTGACCCAAGTGAAGGAGTTAGGACTAAGAATGATTTGAGAAAAGAAGTAAATCACTCCGCTTTTATTTCAATAATTGAACCCACTGCTATAAATCAGACACTTTCAGATGAATTTTTGAATTCAAACTATGCATGAGGAGTTGAATCAATTTGCTCTAAATGATGTTTAGGAATTGGTAGAAAGATCAAAGTGTTATTGGAACCAAGTGGGTATTTAAAAATAAGATGAATGATTTTGGAGGGATTGTTAGAAATAAAATAAGGTTAGTGGCTAAAGGGTATAATCAGATTGAGGGAATTAATTTTGAGGAGACCTTTGCCCTGGTAGTCAAACTTGAAGCAGTTAGAGTGCTTTTAGCCTATGCCTGTTTTAAAGGTTTTAAGTTATATCAAATGGATGTAAAGAGTATCTTTCTAAATGGGATGATAAAGTAGGATATTTATATTGAGCAACCTCCAGGTTATGAAAATACAGTATTTCTTAATCATGTTTTAAAATAGAAAAAGGTATTATATGGACTTAAACAGGCACCTAGAGCTTGGTATGAAAGGCTAAGCACTTTCCTACTTGAACGATCATTTGTAAAAGGGAGTGTGGACACCACTCTCTTTATAAAAATAGTAGGAGATGAAATACTCATTGTTCAAATTTATGTGGATGACATCTTGTTTGAATCTACCGATAGAAATCTTTGTAATGAAATTTCAAAAATAATAAGTAAGGAATTTGAGATAAGCTTAATTAGAGATTTGAGTTACTTTTTGGGGTTTAGCATTAAGAAGGATTAGGATGGAACCTTTCTAAGCCAGTCAAAATATGTTAAAGACATCCTTAAGAAGTATGAAATGGATAAGGATAAACCAGTGAATACACCCATGAGTTCCTCAGTGTAGTTAGATAAGGATCCTAAAAAAAAATCAGTTGATCAAAAGAAGTTTTGAGGGATGATTGGATCTTTGCTTTACTTGACAGCTAGCAGATCGAATATCACATCTGACTGCAGTTAAGAGAATTATGATATATCTTTTGGGAACTCAAAACCTAGGAATTTGATATCCCAAGAATAACACTGCATTTGAAATTATTGGATACTCTGATTCAAATTTTATCAGTTGTAGGGTTAATCAAAAAATCACTTCTGGAACTTGTTAATTTATTGGAAACTCCTTAGTTTCTTGGTCTGGTAGAAAACAGAACTTATTTGCCCTTTCAACTGCAGAAGCTAAATATATTACCGTAGGAAGCTGTGTTGCACAAGTGCTATGGTTAAAATAACTGTTAATTGACTTAGGATTTTCTTTTGGCATAATTCCAAACTTTTGTGATAACACTAGTACCATATGCATTTTAAAGAATCCTATTTAGTACTCTATAACCAATCACATTAATTTAAGGCATAATTTTAATAGAGATCATGTAGCAAAAGGGAAAATTGAATTGCATCATGTTGCTACTAAGGATCAAGTTGTAAATATTTTCACAAAACCACTAGCTTTTGACACATTTAGCATTTTAAGGACAAGGCTAGGTGTGATTGATCTTAATGCATAATTAAAAATTCTGCAAACTTCTTTTGTGTGTGATTGTGTGTTTGTTTATGTCAAGTGTATGTGTAGTATATGTTATTTATTTTATTTGTTTGAATATAGTCGCTTTATCCTTTTATTATTTTAAAAATAAAAAAAAAAAATAAAAAATAAAATAATATGTGTGTGTGATTGGCTATTAAAAGGTTTTTGAGGTTACCATGCACTATTTTTTTATATGTTTTATTCATACTATATGAAATTATTTTGTACAATACGAATTCTATAGCGTGTGAATGAAAATTTGTAGAGGTGAGTAGATGAAATAATATGTTTATAGTCATTCGTATGGTATGATGACATCATCATATTGTACGATATATATAGGTTCATCTGTACGAGTGAGGACAGTTTATACTATTTAGGCAGTTATTACTAATCATACGTAGAAACGTATCGTTTATCTGTATGATCCATGTTGTCATATTTTGATAAGGATGAAGCCAACCATCATCAAAATGATCTTTAATATTCTGATCATCCTAGATGAACACGTGATTGTCTGTATGATCGGGTAGTCCAAAAGTTTGTACGAAAGGATGCCTCGGGAAGGGTAGTTTCTGAAAAGCCATTTCATTTTTGGCCATTTTCGTTCGTACGTATGAAATTTATTTCGTCCCGTACGAAATTTATTTTGTCCAGTATGAAAGTTTTTCATACTGTACGATTGATCTATTTTTTGTTAAATAGAAGAGTAGTTTTCATTCTTTTCACTTCCATTTCAAACTCTTCAAAGCCACAAATTAGAGATGTTAGGTAGCGGCAAACGATCACAACATGCTAGAGGATCATCCTCCAGACAGGATTGGGATGACAACTTTTTTGTCTCAACAAAATAAGGATGCATACCTCAGGTTTAGTTCATCCAAGATCATGCCCTCGCGTCTCCTAATGCAAGAGAGCATCCACTTTACTGTAATGCCAATTTTTGACTCTACCCAATTTTCGTTCATCCTAACCTTCATTCAAGCCTACAATAAAGATGCTTTTAATGTTTTCCTCGCAAACAAGAAGATAAACCAGGATCACATAAGGATCACATCCTATGTTATGAAATAGAGAGTTGAGATTACTAAGGAGGATTTAGGAACTTGCCTTCACCTTAGAACCCTATGGATTAGAGCGCACACCCTGACCTCCAAAGCCAATTATGATCTGTCAGAAGTTAATCAGGTTCTTAGAGGAGTAAGCCAACCAACTCATTTACCTAGATTCTACACCCTGAATCAAAATACAAGGATCATCCAGCACATTCTTAGAACCTCCATTATCCCAAAAGCTAGAGATCAAGTAAGTATGACATCTCTCCTTTCAATTGTCACCTATTTAATTATGACTGGTAAACCTATAGATGAAGCCCAATTGATCATGGAATACTTGTATTCTTTTACTGACATTAGGCATCGTAGCATCAAGAGGAAGAAAAATATTACACTGGGCCATTTAATTTCATATATCTTAGAGAAGAAGTATAACTTAGTTCACCCTAACAGACCTACTGAGTTTCCTGTGTACTTTACTGATGCCTCTTTTAGAACACTTTTTGGGAGAGAGGGTTCTAGAGATGATTCTGAGGAAGAAGGAGCACTAGCACCTACCCCTGCACCTGGACTCAATCATGATTTTTATCAAAATATGGTCCAGTGCTTTGATCGTCTTGATCAAAGATTTGATAATATTGAGGCACATTTAAAGTAGCAGGATGACAGGTATAATGAAGACAGAGGGTGGATCTAAGATCAGTTTGAATTAGTGAACACTAATATTTCCACGATCAATAGTTATTTTGCTATGTTCACTGCTCCACCACCACCTCCAGATGAGGGTCCTTCAAATTTCTAGTTGTGATTCTGTTGTTCTACTGTTGCTCTGTATGGGTGTTATGTTTGATGTTATTGTGTTGTTCTTTATTTTGTTAGGCCGTTTGGTATTTGGTTGTATGTGGGAGATTTGATGTGTGAATGGTAGTTCTTTGTGTTGGAAGAGGTATATGAAGTATGCTTGTAAGAAAATTGCATGTTAAATGGAATGAACAACTAATATTTGACTGCATATTACATTGTGATTGATCTAGTAACATGTGTATATTAAATATAGTTGATTCCTAATTTAAATTGTTAAATGAGTTTGCTCTTAAAAATTAATTATCTTATAAAAAATATTCTCTCAAAATTTTTGAGTTACATTGTCACTTGATATAGAATAGAAGATCTATTTTTTGTTTTCAATAGTCAAGCATTATGTAGCTAAAATTGTTGCAAAATTTGATGTTAAATCTTTATTTTTATTTCTATTTCAAAGTGATAATCTTTGTTAATTATTGCAATTTATGCTAAGAGTGAGTGATTTTGAAAAGACATAGATTCCAAAGAGGCACAAAATTAGCCTAAAATAAAAAAGCACAAAGTGTGCCATTCCTATGAAAAGATGCGCAATGTTCGCCAAATTGAAAAAGGGTATAAAATTTGTTAAAAGTGACAAGATGCGCAAAGTGTGCCACAAATAATTGAAAGAATGTGCAATGTCACCAATTGATATTTCCTTTATCAGTTTCTCTATCCCACAAATCTATATAATAAATATTGATCTTCACTATTGGATTAGAAAAATTAGTAATTTTATTCCATCTTTTCTGCAATAGTTATTGTTACATAATCTGTCTATTTCAAACACTGAAATAGATCAACTTTTTCATATCCTAGTTATTCTATAATTTAAATATTGAGTTTTTATCTTTTGCATATGATCTTAATATTGTTATTAGCAATTTATTTAACATTGTCTTAATGATCAACTACCTTGATAGTCCCTTTTGTTTGTTGTCAAAAGGGGGAGTTATTTGTTAGTTGTTTAAGTTTGTTTGAGGTATACATTTGTAAAATGGATTGTTCACATTGGACTGTTCTTTGATGTTTCTGTGTGGTTGGTAAACTAGTTGAATGTGTGCATGATGTGATTTGTATGATTGTGTGTCTGTATGTGTATGTTTTTGATCTTTATATCATACCCCTTGTTGAAAATTGATCATTCTTTGGGGGGAGCTTACTTTTAGGGGGAGCTTAGGAGAAAATTTATATTTATTTGTTAACTCAAAAAATAATTATTTTGCCATCATCAAAAAGGAGGAGATTATTAAGATTGGTGTAAATCTATTTCTTCAAGTGAAGTTTTTTATGTGAGTTTTTGATGATTACAAAATCTTATTATTTGTTTATTATTTCTCCTAACAAATAATAGAAAATTCTATTTTGTGTGTACTAACATTTCATTTGAAGAAAATGACATTCCAAATAGTGGAAGACTTCAAATTTATTGAATTAGAGGCTATTAGTCTTGGAGTCTGTATTTTTTCTTTTCTTGAGTCTGAGTGATGTGAATGTAATTGAGTAATCATGCATACACATTGGGCGAGTGAGACAAAATGTAATTTTCTTTTGAAATTAATCATATTGTACGATGTCGAATCTACGGGACGATTTGTGCTATTTCTCCTTTGATACGAACCTGCCTGGTTTACAATTTTTCTATGTATAATTTGTACAGTACGAAATATTTTCGTATATTATTTTCCAGAGTATGAAATGAGAACTTACATGATTCATACTGGATCGTACGGGATGAAATGTTTAATTTTTGATTTGATCGTATAATACAAATAGGCTTCGTATATCATTTTCCAGAGTACGAAATGGGAGCTTACATGGCTCATACTTGATCATACGGGACGAACTGTTCAATTTTTTGAATTGTTCGTATGGTACGAATGGGTTTAGTATATCATTTTCTAGAGTCTGAAAACTAGGTTTTATTGGTTTGTACAGGATCGTATGAGATGAAATGTTCATTTTTGAACTGTTCATACAGTATGATTTGAATTTGTATATTATTTTCTAGAGTACGAAACTGGGGTTCTCTGGTTCATATGGGATCGTACAGGATGAACCATTCAATAATTTAAACTATTTATACATATGAATGTCGATCGTACAGGACGATTTGACATGAGATTTTTAATTTTTGGATGATTTTTTTGTCCTTTGTATAAAAGGTTCCTAAAAAGTGACTGACCTACTAATTTTCTACGAATTTCTTCTTGAGAGTGGAAGGGAGAGTGATTAGGGTGAGTGTTTTGGAGTGAGTGTGGTGAGATCTTTGAAAAGAAAATTGTGAGGGAATTCACAAGGTTGCCAAAAGGTGAGGATCTCATTATTTATACTTCAAGTCTCTTCCCTATCTCTTTGAAGACTCTTGAGAGAAGATCTTTGAAGAAGAGTCCAGTTCTCTGCCGTCACAAGGAGGGTGAAAAAGGATGATTGGTACTCTGCCATCACCAGGAAGGTGAGAAAGGATGGTGGATTCTCTGCCTTCACTAGGAGGGTGAAAAAGGATGACGGTTCTCTTCTTTCACCAGGAGGGTGAAAAAGGATGACAGTTCTCTTCCTTCACCAAGAGGGTGAAAAAGGATGACTGTTCTCTGCCGGACCAGGGTTTGATGGAAGAAAGTTTGTAAGGGCTTCTCTGCCTTGCTGTGGTGGTAAAAGGAGAGTCACTTTGATTTAGTATAATACCTAGAGAAGAAGTCTTTAGGGAGTGGAAGTAGGTCGTGTTTGGCTAAACCACTATAAAATCTGGTGTTCTCTATTCTTATGTTTATTTACTATTTTTTTAATTTCTGTATTGCACTTTACTTTTCTGTGGTTGAAAAAGTAAAATTTTTATACTTGTTCGTACTGTATGAACATAATCATACTGTACGATATATATAAAGTTTTTATTAAAAATAGTTTTAAAAACATAAAAGAGAATTTTTAAAAGTACGAATTCCCCCCCTCTCTTGGTTAGCCCAGGGATATAATCAATAGGTCTAACAACCTATTCGCACATTCACGCAAGAATTAAGAAGCACCAAAATCACCGCTCAATCGGATCCTACTTAACATTAATTTTAGAAAATAATACTATGGGTGCAACCATTCCAGAACTCGTGCTCCAGATCCCATCAGAACTCCACAGTTAAGCTTGCTTGGGTGAGAGTAAAACTAAGATGGGTGACCTCCTGAGAAGTCCTCGTGTTGCACCCCTTTTTTAACCAACCTTCTCTTTTTTGTTAGCTTTTTGCGATAGCCTAAATAACCCATGTAGGGTTGTCACACCTCGTGAGAAGAAATTGGCATCATGGGACTCGTGAAGGCCAGCAGCGGGCCCAGGGGTGCGCTCGCATGGGAATAACAATAACTTCTCGCCCAGGAGTCTTATTCAACATTATGACACCATTACAGAAAGCTTTTTCGGAGCCGGACGGAGCAACGATGTGCATTTGGCCCATCAACCAAAAATTCAAGGGCAAACAACATATTTTAGATCCCCTACGGTGTGCCAGAATTAAGATACGCCAAAATCACCGCTCCACTAAAGTCTACTTTGCATTAATTTGAAAAAATAATACTACGGATGCGACCATACCATCAACCGTACACTGGATCCCATCAGAACTCCACAGTTAAGCATGCATGGGTGAGAGTAGTACTAGGATAAGTGACCTCCTGGGAAGTCCTCGTATTGTACCCCTTTTTTTAACAACCATCTCTTTTTTTGTCAGCCCTTCACGACGTCTTAAAAAACCCGTCGTAATATAGGGTCGCCGTGCCTCAAGCAAGAAAATCGACATCATGGGACCCGTGGAGGCCACCGGTGACCCCATGGTGCGCTTGTACAGGAAAAATAATATCTTCTCGCCCAGGAGTTTGATTCAACACTATGACCCCATTCTAGAAAGTTTTTTCAGAGCCAAAGGGAGCGCTAATGGGCCAAAGGCCCATTGGCAGAGCATGTGCGGCCAAATAATGCATTTTTGATCCCCTACAGTCCACCAGAATTATGATGCGATAGAATCACTGCTCCATCAGAGTCTACTTAATATTAATTTGAGACCATAATACTGCTGGTGCAACCATACCAGCACCAGTGCATCAAATCCCATTAGAACTTTATATTTAAGTGTGCTTGGGTGAGAGTAGTATTAAAATGGGTGACCTCCTGGGAAGTCCTTGTGTTGCACCCCTTTTTTAACCAACCTTCTCTTTTTTTGTCTACTCTTTACGACGACCTAAAAAACCCCTCGCAATGTTGGGTTGTTGTGACACGAGTGAAGAAATCAGCATTGTGGAACCCATAAAGGCCACCAGCGGGCCCCAGAGTGCGGTCGCACCAGAACAGTAATATCTTCTCCCCAGGAGATCGATGCAGCATTATGACCCCATTCCGAAAAGCTTTTTTGGAGCCGAAGGGAGCACCGATGCGCATTTGGCCCATTAGCCAAAAATGCATGACCGAATAACGCATTTTTGATCACCTATGGTCTGTCGAATTTTAGAAGCGCCAAAATCACCGCTCCACCGGAGTCTACTTAACATTAATTTGAGAAAATAATACTACAGGTGCAACCATACCAGCACTCGTGCATCGGATCCCATCAGAACTCTGCAATTAAGCATGCTTGGGCAAGAGTAATACTAGGATGGGTGACCTCCTAGGAAGTCCTCATATAGCATCCCTTTTTTTAACCAACCTTTACTTTTTTGTCAGTTCTTTGCAAAGGCCTAAAAAACCCCACACAAGGTAGGTCGCTGTGCCTCAAGCAAAGAAATCAGCATTACGGGTCCTGTGAAGGCCACCTGTGGGCCCCAGGGTGCACTCACACATGAATAATAATAACTTCTCACTTAGGATCCTGATTCAATATTATGACCCCATTCCAAAAGCCTTTTTAGAACCGGAGGGAGCACCGATGTGCCTTTGGCCCATCAGTCGGGCATGCGTGGCTGAATAATGCATTTTCGATCCCCTACGATCAGCCAGAGTTAAGATAAGACAAAACCACCTCTCCACCGGAGTCTACTAAACATTAATTTGAGACCATAATACTAATGGTGTGACCATACAAGTACCAATACACCGGATCCCCTCAGACCTCCGTTGTTAAGTGTGCTTGGGCGATAGTAGTACTTGGATGGGTGACCTTCTAGGAAGTCCTCGTGCTGCACCGCTTTTTTAACCAACCTTATCTTTTATTCTCAGATCTTTGTGACGACCTAAAACACCCTTAGCAATATTGGTTTGCCACGCCTCAAGCGAAAAAATTGGCATCATGGGACCCGAGAAGGCCACCGGCGTGCCCCAGGGTGCCCTCGCACCAGAAAAATAATAACTTCTCATCCAGGAGTCTCATTCAATATTATGACCCCATTCTGAAAAGCTTTATTGGAGTCGAAGGAAGCACCGATGTACTTTTAGCCCATTGGCCGTGCATGCGCAGCCAAATAATGCATTTTTGATCATTTACAGTCCGATAGAATTAAGATGTGCCAAAATCACCGCTCCACCATAGTCTACTGAACAGAAATTTGAGACTATAATACTGCTGGTGTGACCATACCAGCACGAGTGCACCAGATCCCATTAGAAAATTACGGTAAAGCGTGCTTGGGTGAGAGTAGTACTAGGATGGATGACCTCCTGGGAAGTCCTCGTATTGCACCCCTTTTTTAACCAACATTCTCTTTTTTGTCAGCTCTTCATGACATCCTTAAAAACCCCTTGTAATGTAGGTTCTTCGTGCCTCGAGCAAAGGAATCGGCATCATAGGACCCGTGAAGGCAACCGGTGGGCCTTGAGTGCGCTCGCACGGGAACATTAATAACTTTTGCCTAGGAGCGTGATTCTACATAATGACCCCATTCTAGAAAGCTTTCTTGGAGCCACAGTGAATGTCGATGCTCCTTTGGCCCATCTGCCGGGCATTCGCGGCTGAATAATGCATTTTCGATGCCTTACAGTCTGTCAGAATTAAGATGCGCCAAAATCACTACCCCACCGAATTCTACTTAACATTAATTTGAGAACATAATACTACGTGTGCGACCATACCAGCACCCGTGCACCAGATCCCATCAGAACTCTACTAAGCATGGTAAGAGCAATTATACGCTTGCTATTATGGCAGTGAATATTATTTAAGCTCTCAATAAGGATTAAATTTTCATCCCACCTGTAGTAATGGGACACTATCCAATCCTTTGGATTGTTCACTCATTCTTCTTAGTGTCCTCCTCGTATAGGTTAGTTGAAGATAAATGTGGATGGAGCTCTGCATAGATCGAATGCTGGGGGCATTGGTATAGTTATTCGAGATAGAATTAGAACATTGATTGCTGCAGCTGGATGGAGTATTACTCACTGGGATAGTACACAAGTGGAGTTGATGGCTCTATTCTATATAGACAAGGTTGTTCTTGACTGGATATTTGAATTGAATGGATTTATTATAAAGGGAGATAATGCTAATGTTATACAATACATGAAGAATATCAAACAAAAGGAGTTGTGGAACCTATAGCCGAAGGATAGTGCTAAACTGAATTGGATAAAGTAGTTCCACAAGTTCTTATTTGTTCATACTTATGAGAGGTTCAACATAGCAGCCCATTTTTGTGCCAAAAGGGACATAAATAGTTCTTTCTTTTGGCATATAGAAGACAAAAATAATTAATGTATTCCTCAATAATTTTTTGACATTCTTGAGGATGATAGTAGCTCTTCTTTTTAAGTTTAGTGGCCAATTGGCCCTTTCTTTTTACATACATGATTGTAATAGCCTTTTTTAGTTGAATGTAATATATGCAAACTTTCAAGGATCCCAACAGAACTCTACAGTTAAGCGTGCTTGGGCGAGTAGTACTAGGATGGGTGACCTCCTAGGAAGCCCTCGTGTTGCAGTCATTTTTCAACCAACCTTCTCTTTTTTTTTAGATCTTCGCGATGGCCTAAAAAATGCCTCACAATGTTTGGTCACCATGCCTCGAGCGAAGAAATCTGCATCGTGGGACCTTTGAAGGCCACCGGTGGCCCTCGTGGTGCGGTCGCACCGGACAACATTAACATCTCACCCAGGAGTCCGATTTAGCATTTTGATCGCATTCTAGAAAGCTTTTTTAGAGCCGGAGGAAGCACCAATGTCCCATAAGCCCATCAGCCAGGCATGCACTTCAAAATAACGCATTTTTGACCCCCTACGATTTGCCAGAATTAAGATGTGCCAATATCGCAACTCCATCGGAGTCTACTTAACATTAATTTAAGAACATAATATTATGGGTGCGACCATACCAGCACCACTGCACTGGATCCCATCAGAAGTCTGTATTTAAGTGTGCTTGGGCTGGAGTAGTATTAGGATGGATGACCTCCTGGGAAGTCCTCGTGTTGCACCCCTTTTTTAACCTACCTTCTCTTTTTTATCAACTCTTCATGATGGCCTAAAAAATCCCTTGCAATGTTGGGTTGCAGCGACTCGAGTTAAGAAATCAGCATCATGGGACCCATGAAGGCCACCAGTGGGCCCCCAAGTGCGGTCGCATGGGAACAACATTAATTTCTCGCCCAGGAGTCTGATGCAGCCTTATAACCCCATTCCAGACAGCTTTTTTAGAGCAGAAGGGAGCACCGATGTTTATTTGGCCCATCAGCCAAAAATGCATGACCGAATAATGCACTTTTGATCCCTTACGGTCCACCGAAATTAAGATGTGACAAAATCACCACTCCAACGGAGTCTACTTAATATTAATTTGAGAAAATAATACTACGGGTGCAACCACACCAGCATCGGTGCACTGGATCTCATCAGAACATCATAGTTAAGCGTGCTTAGGCGAGAGTAGTACTAGGATGGATGACCTCCTGGGAAGTCCTCGTGTAACACCCCTTTTATAACCAATCTTCTCATTTTTTTTTAGCTCTTTGTGATAACCTAAAAAATCCCACGCAATGTTGGGTTGTCGAGCCTCGAGCAAAGAAATCGGCATCATGGGAGTCGTGAAGGCCACCGACGGTCCCCGGGATGCACTTGCATGGGAACAACAATAACTTCTTGCCTAGGAGCCTGATTTAGCAATATAACCCCATTCCGAAAAGCTTTCTTGGAGCCAGAGGGAGCATCAATATGCCTTTGGCCCATCGGCTGTGTATGTGCTGCCGAATAATGCATTTTCAATCCCTTACGCTTTGTTAAAATTAAGATGTGCCAAAATCACCAGTCAACTGGAGTCTGCTAAATATTAATTTGTGACCATAATACTACTAGTGCAACCATACAAACACCAAAGCACTAGATCCCATCAAAACTTCGTAGTTAAGTGTGCTTGGGGAAGAGTTGTACTAGGATGGGTGACATCATGGGAGGTCCTCATGTTACACCCCTTTTTTAACCGACCATCTTTTTTTTGTCAACTCTTCGTGACAGCCTAATAAACCCATCGCATTATAGGGTTACCATGATTCGAGCAAAGAAATCAGCATGATGGGATTTGTGAAGGCCACCGAAAGTCTCACAAGTGCGCTTGCATCGGAACAACAATAGCTTCTCACCTAGAAGTCTGATTTAGCATTATGACCCTATTTCAAAAATCTTTTTTGAAAATGGAGGGAGCGCTATTGTGCCTTTGGCCCATCGACAGGCATGCACGGCCGAATAATGAATTTTTGATCTCCTATGGTCTACCAAAATTAAGATACGCCAAAATCACCACTCCACCGGAGTCTATCTAACATTAATTAGAGACAATAATACTACTGGTGTGACCATACCAGCACAAGCGCATAAGATTTTATCAAAACTCCGTAGTTAAGCGTGCTTGGTCGAGAGTAGCACTAAGATGGGTGACCTCCTGGGAAGTCCTCGTATTGCACCTCTTTTTTAACCAACCTTCAATTTTTTTGTTTGCTCTTCGTGATAGCCTAAAAAATCCCTCGCAGTATAGGGTTATCGCAACTCGAGTGAAACAATCGGCATCATGGGATCCAAGAAGGCCACCGGTGGGCCCCAAGGTGCGCTCGCATGGGAACAACAATAACTTCCTACCCAGGAGCCCAATTCAGCGTAATGACCCCATTACGAAAAGCTTTTTTGGAGCTGTAGTGAGCACCGACGCTCCATTGGCCCATCGACAGGGCATGCGCGGCCGAATAACGTATTATTTCGACCCACTACGATCCGTCGAAATTAAGATGCGTCAAAATCACTGCTCCATCGGAGTATACTTAACATTAATTTCAGACCATAATACTATGGGTGCGACCAAACCAGCACCCCATGCATCGGATCCCATCAAAACTACAGTTAAGAGTGCTCGTACGAGAGTAGTACTAGGATGGGTGATCTCCTAGGAAGTCCTTATGTTGCACCTCTTTTTCAACCAACCTTCTCTTTTTTTATCAACTCTTCCGACGGCCTAAAACACACCCCGCAATGTAGGGTTGTCATACCTCGAGCGACGAAATTGGCACCACGGGACCCATAAAGTCCAGTGGTGAGCCCCGAGGTGCGTTTGCATGGGAACAACAATAACTTCTCCCCCAAGAGTCCGATTCAGCATTATAAGCCCATTCCAGAAAGCTTTTTTCGAGCCAGAGGGAGCGCCGATGTGCCTTTGGTCCATCGGCCAGGAATGCAACTCGAATAATGAATTTTTGATCCCCTACGGTCCACTAAAATAAAAATGCACCAAAATCATTGCTCTAACGGAGTCTACTTAACATTAATTTGAGACCATAAAACTACTGGTGCGACCATACCAGCACCAGTACACCAGATCCCAATATAATTTCGTAGTTAAGCGTGCTTGGGCGTGACTAGTACTTGGATAGGCAACCTTCTGGGAAATCCTCGTGTTGCACCCTTTTTTCAACTAAATTTCTCTTTTTTTATCACCTCTTTCGACGTTACAAAAACCCCCAGCAACGTAGGTTGTCGTGCCTCGAGCTAAGAAATTGGCATCACAGAACCCTTGAAGGCCACCGGTAAGCCCCTGGGTGCGCTCGCATGGAAACAACAATAACTTCTAGCCCAGGAGTCTGATTCGGTAATATGAGCCCATTTCGGAAAGCTTTTTCAGAACTAGAGGGAGCGCCGATGCGCCTTTGGCCCATCGGCCGAGCAAATGCGACTGAATAACACATTTTTGATCCCCTACGATCTGCTAGAATTAAGATGTGCAAAAATCACCTCTCCACCGGGTTCTACTTAAAATTAATTTGACACGATAAAACTACTTGTACGACGATACGAGCACCAATGCACCAGATCCCATCAGAACTCTGAAGTTAAGTGTGCTTGGGCAAGTGTAATACTAGGATGGGTGACCTCCTAGGAAGTCCTCGTATTGCACCCCTTTTTCAACCAACCTTATATTTTTTATCAACTATTCCAACAACCTGAAAAGCCACCACAATGTAGGGTTGTCGCACCTCGAGCAAAGAAATCAGCATCACGGGACCCGAGAAGGCCAGCGGTGGGCCCCGAGGTGCTCTCGTACGGGAGCAACAATGACTTCTCGTGTTGCACCATTTTTTTAAACAACCTTCTCTTTTTTGCCAGCTCTACCGACGGCCTAAAAAACCTATCGCAATGTAGGGTTATCATGCCTCAAGTGAAGAAATCAGCATCACGGACCCGTGAAGGCCACCAGCGGGCCCCAGGGTGAGCTCGCACGGGAATAACAATAACTTCTTTCCCAGTAGTTTGATTCAGTATTATGACCCCATTCTGAAAAGCATTTTCAGAGCCGGAGGGAGCGCTGATGCGCCTTTGGCCGATCGACCGGGCATGCATGGACGAATAACGTATTTTTGATCCCTTACGGTCTGTAGAAATTGCGATGTGCCAAAATTACTTCTCCATCAGAGTCTACTTAACATTAATTTGAGATAATAATACTACTGGTGTGACCATACCAGCACCAGTGGACCAGATCCCATCAGAACTCTGCATTTAAGCATGCTTGGTCGAGAGTAGTACTAGGATGGGTGACCTCCTAGGAAGTCCTCATACTGCACACCTTTTTTAACCAACCTTCTCTTTTTTTATCAGCTCCTTCAACGGCCTAAAAAACCCCCCGTAATGTAGGGTTGTCGCACCTCGAGCAAAGAAATCGACATCACGGGAGCCGTGAAGGCCACCGATGGGCCCCGAGGTGCACACGCATGGGAACAATAATAACTTATCACCCAGGAGTCTGATTTAGCATTATAACCCCATTCTAGAAAGCTTTTTCGAAGCTGGAGGGAGCACTGATGCGCCTTTGGCCCATCAACCGGGCAAGCGCAGTCAAATAATGCCTTTTTGATCCCTAACGGACTACCTGAATTAAGATGTGCCAAAATCACCGCTCCACCGGAGTCTACTTAACATTAATTTGAGACCATAATACTACTGGTGCGACCATACCAGCACCAGTGCACCAGATCCCATCAGAACTCTACAGTTAAGTGTGCATGGGAGAGAGTAGGATAAGCATCAGTGACCTCTTGGGAAGTCCTCGTGTTGCACCACTTTTTCAACTAACCTTCTATTTTTTTATCAGCTATTTCGACGGCCTAAAACCCCCAAAATGTAGGGTTGCCCGTCTCGAGGGAAGAAATCAGCATCACAGGACCCGTAAAGGCCACCAGTGGGCCCCGGTGTGAGCTCGCACATAAATAATAATAACTTCTAGCTTAGTAGTCCTATTCAACATTATGACCACATTCCAGAAAGCTTTTTAAGAGCTATAGGGAGCGTCGATGTGCCTTTGGCTGATCGGTCTGGCATGTATGGCTGAATAACGCATTTTTGATCCCTTACGATCCATCAGAATTGAGATGTGCCAAAATCACTGCTCCACTAGAGTTTACTTAACAATAATTTGAGATAATAATACTACTATTGTGACTATACCAGCACTACTGCACCGGATCTCGTCAGAACTCTGCATTTAAGCGTGCTTGGGCGAGAGTAGTACTAGGATGGGTGACTTCCTAGGAAGTCCTCGTGTTGCACCCCTTTTTCAACTAACCTTCTCTTTTTTTTATCAGCTCTTTCAACGGCCTAAAAGACCCGCTACAATGTAGGGTTGTCGTACCTCGAGCTAAGAAATCAGCATCATGGGAGATGTGAAGGCCACTGGCGGGCCCTGAGGTCCGCTCGCACAGGAACAATAATAACTTCTTGCCCATGAGTCTGATTCAGCATTATGACCCCATTCCGAAAAGCTATTTTGGAGCTGGAGGGAGCACCGATGCGCCTTTGGCCCATTGGCCGCTTATGCACAGTCGAATAATGCATTTTTAATCATTTTCGATCCATTGGAATTAAGTTGTGCCAAAATCACCGCACCATTGGAGTCTACTAAATATTAATTTGAGACCATAATACTATTGGTGCGACTATACAAGCACCAGTGCACCGGATACCATCAGAACTCAGCAGTTTAGCATGCTTGGGTGAGAGTAGTACTAGGGTGGGTGACCTCCTATGAAGTCCTCGTGTTACGCTCCTTTTTTCTAACCAACCTTCTCTTTTTTTTGTCAGCTCTTCCGACCACCTAAAAAACCCACTGCAATGTAGGATTGTCGCACCTCAAGTGAAGAAATCAGCATCACGGGACCCGTAAAGGCCACAGACAAGCACCAGGGTGTGCTCGTGCGTGAACAATAATACCTTCTCGCCCAACAGTCTGATTGAGCATTATGAACCCATTTCGAATCAAAGGAAAAAGGTAAACATCTTAGAATTTTGTTCACTTTTCATAGTTTGTGAGTTCTCTTCGTATGGCATGAAGAGATGTAATTATTTGTGTAAACCTAGTATACATTTCAAAAATTGATTCAGTAGATTTCATGCAAATGAGTTTATAGTCATGAAGAAAAATAGTCTAGATTATTGTTCCTTCATACGTTATATGTAATCTGTCCCAAATTTCTTTTTTAGTAGTACAAGTAGAGACACGCATGTAATCTTCAGGTTTTAATGCACAAAAGAAATAGTTCAGACATTTGACATTCAATTATACTAAATCTATATCATCTAAATTCAATTCATCAAACGGTAACTCAGTTTTAATGCCATCAATTAATCTAAAAGGTGTAGAATAATCTTCCTTAACATGCATCCAAAATTGATAATCAATTGATTGTGGAATGGTGGACATGCAACTTTTCCAAAAATCAAAAGGAATATTATCAAATAGACGTGGTCAAATAATTGAATATCCTTCCGTGGTGTTGCGATTACCAATGTTAGCCTTGATCAAAATTCAAAAGTTTTCAAAAACTTAATTTTATGAATCCCTCTCTGATACCACATGAATGTTCGTTAGGGGTGTTAAACCTTAAAGAACAAGCCCTAGGCTAACCATGAGGGGGGGGGGGGGGGGGGGTGAATTGGAGTTTTAAAAATTCTTAAATAAAAAGAAAAATCTTTTTGATCTTTTTAAATATTTTGAAACTAAATATTCTTAAGTGGAAGCAGATTCCACAATCAGAGATTTCAACCACAGAACATATCACAGAAAAAATGTAGAAATAAAATTCAAAAAAAGTAATAAGAAAGAGCACACTGAATTTTATAGTGGTATGATCAAATCTGACCTATGTCCATTCCACAGAACCTCCCATTCCAGGTATTGCACTAATTAGTTAGTGTATCTCCTTTTTGCCCCACAACAAGGTGGAGAAGCCCATACAAAATCTTTCCACCAACCTGGTGAGGCAGAGAACCTTGAATCATTTTTCATCCTTCTGGTGAAGGCAGAGAACCCGAAATCCTTTTACTCCCTTCTGGAGTTGGTAGAGAACCATGAAATCCTTTTACTCCCTCTTGGAGTAGGTAGAGAACTTGAAAATCCTTTTACTCCCACCTGGAGTAGGCAGAGAACCTGGATGCTCATGATTGTCTCCCTAGAGCCACTAAGGAACCAATGATGAAGAAGGAAGAAGGCGATCGAATCCTTAGTTAGTGCAAACTTTGTGAATCCTTTCATAAACTTCCCCTCACAAGATCCTCTCTGTCTCTCACAAACTCCGCTTCTCCTTCTCTAAGCTCTCTTAGGATAGAATAGTAGCAAAAGATTTTCTCAAGAGTTAATACAATTACTTAAATAGTGGGCTTCAAAAAACCCTACACTGCACTTTAATCCTATGCAAACAAATGACCTATAGAAATCACTTATTAGGACTGCCATGGACTTCTTCAACTTTCCACCACTAGAGATAAGCTTCACATCTTTGTCTCAGATCATGATTTCAACTGGAGTTCTATTAAATAGTATTTAAGCAAAATAAATGTCACTTACCATGATGGTGCCTCTAGTTTATTGTTTAAAGATGCTAGGACCATCCAACATGTCCTTAGAACTTCTATAATTCCCAAAGCTAGTAGCCATATTCACATTACTCCTTTACTTTCCATCACCACCTATTATATCATGGCTTGAAAGGAATTGAATGATAATGATCTTCTCTTTTGGTATATTGAGCATTTGACTAGCATTAGGGATCCCGGACATAGGAGGAAACCAAATTTGGCCCTAGGACACCTTATTGCTTATGTCCTTGAATCTAAATACAATATTCAGTATCCTACCCCACCAAATTATTACCCTTCCTTCTACACAAACAACTTCTTCCATGTCCTTCACAGCACTCGCCTCCATCCGGAGCATGTGGAGGATGTGGGAGAAGAGGAAGAAGCTATTCATGTACCGGCTCATGGACCTATTCCTATTAGCCATTAGTCACCGCTGGATCAACTGGTGGAGAGGTTTGACCAGTGGAAGGCCAGGTTGACTCCTACATTGTTGCACAAGAGTAGCAACATGCAACAGATATCGATCATTTCAATGCCAATATAGCCCAACAACAGTAGCAGCACGAATAGGATCTGGCTTAGTTTGGGGAGTAGTTTGCTTCCTTTCAACATTTCTTTCAGCCACCTCCATCTCCTCCACCTGATCAAGGTCCATTATATATGTAGTTAGTTTTTTTTAGGGTGATATTTATATTATTGTTCTTTCATGTATGTGTTCTTGTTTGTACTTTTCCTCCTTTTTGTGATGTAAAAAGGGGGAATCATGTTAGTGCTGTATTATTTGCTTATAGTGTTAGTGCTATAACATTTGCTTATTTTAGTAAAATGTGCATTGCATTACTTATAGTGCTTTGCTTTACATAAATTTCATTTTTTATCTGTTTGATTTGGAATTATCTAACAAATATTTACCATCATCAAAAAGGGAGAGATTATTGCAAATTTGGATTCAAGGATCATAATTTTAATGATAATAAATATTTTTGTTTCTCTACTAATATTCCTACTACACATCTATTTATAGTTTCCCTTTCCTGCTAAGTTTTAAGTTCCATAAGATCAAGTGCAATTCAAGCTAGCTCAAGATTGGGTAGATTAAGACTAAGATATTTGTAATTTCAAATTCCAATGGTTTTTACTTTTTCTTGAGTCAAATGTAATAAAGTGAAACCTAATACTAAGTAACCTTACACATACACACTTAGGGGGAGAAATTTAATGAGTTAGAGTTTTTTTATATTTTTGATCATATCGTACAGGATGATCTGAATATCATCCTAGATGATCAGTTAAAAATAGAAACCCTAATTAGGGCATCTGGGATATGTTAACCTGATTAAGTAAATCATCCTGGATGATCCTCCCATCATTCTGGACGATATTCTTAAATCTAAAATACTCAACCGCCAAACTTATTTAGGTATGTTTTAAAAATTTAATTTATTTGTCTAATCATATAGGATGATCCCACATCATCCTGGGTGATTCGTACCAATCTTGCCTAAATTTGTCAGATGATTAAGGAGAGTAATTAAGGTTAGATTGATAGATCAAATTGTTCGGGATGATCGTAGGATCCTCCAGGATGATCAGTAAGAAAAACCTTAACATTCTCCTTAATCTACTTGACATCCCAAACTATCTGTTGGATGATATGTTCTTTTTTATACTAATCATACAGGTTGATATCAATAATGTCCTGGATGATCAGTTTTATTTCAAGTCATCCTGATTCATCTGTTAGACATCCCAAATAATCTATTGGATGATAATGTCTTATTTTGAACTAATCATACAGGATGATTGTAACATCAAATTGGACAATCAATTATATTTAATATCATCCTACTTTACCTTCTAGACGACCCAAACAATATTCTGGATGATTTAGTCAGTTTTGTACTAATTGTACAGGATGATAAGGTGATCATCCTGGATGATCAATTGCATAGAGTTAGAAAATTAGGGTTTTTGAAGCCTATTATTTAAGCAAATTGTTTTTACTTTTTAAAAAATATCTTTTACAATTTTCCACTCCAAGAGAGCTTAGAGGAGAAGGAGAGTTTAGGGGAGAGAGAGGATCTTGTGAGGGGGAGTTTGTGTGGGAATTCATAAAGGTTATTCCAAGTAAGAATTTTATCATCATCTTCCTTCTTCATCTTTGGTTTAGTGGTGGCTCTACGGATATGACTAACAGCATCAAATCTAGGTTCTGTTCCTGCTTCAGGATGAAGTAAAAGGAGTTAGGGTTCTCTGCCTACTTTAGGAGGAAGTAAAAGGATTTGGGGTTCTCTGTCCACTTTAGGAGGAAGCAAAAGGAGTTGGGGTTCACTGCCTCCTTCAAGAGAATGAAAAAGGAGTCAAGGTTCTCTGCCTCATCGGTATCGATGAAAAGATTTTTTAAGGGCTTCTCCACCTTCCTGTGGGAGCAAAATAAGAGTCACTATAGTTTTAATGTAATACCTAGAGGGGAGGCTCCGGGGAGTGGTCACATGTCAAGTTGACCGAACCACTATAAATCTGATGTGCTCTTTGAAAGTGCGAATAGGTTATTAGACCTATTGCTCACGTCCCTAGGCTAACCAAGAGGGGGGGGGGGGATATTTTGGAAAAATTTAAAGCTAATCGTACAGTATGATATAACTTCATATAGTACGAACAGAGATTTTTTTTTTTGCTCTTTCGTTCAACACAGAAATTCAACCACAAAGAAAATAAACTGTGGAAAAATAAAAAAATGTGGAAAATAAACAGTAAACAGAAAACACCAGAATTTATAGTGGTTCGGTCAAACACGACCTACATCCACTCCCTAGAGACTCCTTCTCTAGGTATTGCACTAAACTCAAGTGACTCTCCTTTTGCCCCCACAGTAAGGCGGAGAAGCCTTTACAAACTCTCTTCCACCAACCCCGGTGTAGTAGAGAACCGTCGTCCTTTTCACCCTCCAAGTGCGGCAGAGAACTGTCATCCTTTTCACCCTCCAAGTGCGGCAGAGAACCATCATCCTTTTCACCCTCCAAGTGCGGTAGAGAACTGGAATCCTCTCGAATAATGCTCTTGCAAAAGTCTCCAAGGAACTAGGAAGATGCTTGAAGGACAAGTAAAAGAAATTCTCTCAATTGGATAACCTTGTGAATCCCTTCACAATTCTCTCTTGAAAGATCTCTCAATACTCACTCCCAAACACTCTCCGAATCACTCTCCTTTCACTTCCCAAAAGAATTTTTGCAGAAGGATGATTCCTCCAGTCAGTTTTGAGTCATTTATATACTTGGGACTGGAAAAACCATCCAAAAATTGAATTTTCAAGTTTAGTCCGTACTGATCGTCCCGTACGATCGACAATCGTAATGTATGAATAGTTCAAAAATATTAAATAATCCATCCTGTACGAACAATGAGACGATTCAAACAGAGTGCTTCATACGAACATATCATCCCGTGTGAACCCCTGGACGAATCGAATAGAGCGCTTCGTCCGATCAGTTCGTCCCATACGAACACTTGAGATGATTCGAATAGAGAGCTTCGTATGAACATATCATCCCGTATGAACCCTTGGATGAATCGTACAGAGCGCTTCATCCGATCAGTTCGTCCCGTATGAACCCTTGGATGAATCGAACAGAGCGCTTCGTCCGATCAGTTCGTCCTGTACGAACCCTTGGATGAACCTAATTTTGAGCAGTTTGTATAGCGAAAACTCATGTACGAATAGTGTTCGTACTGTACGAACATGCCTTAGAAAACTTTTCTTGGCAGATGGGTTCTTTCTGGAGGACATATTCTACAGATCGTCATGTACGATATTAAATCGTACTGTACGATCAGTTTAAAAAATTTAACTTTTTACACCCCCATTGTGTGTGTGTGCACAGTTATCCAACTTACAATCACACTCTCTCAGACTCAAGAAAAATAAAATTTACAGACTTCATTTACAGTGGACAAGTGAACTTGAAGTCTTCAGCAATCTGGAGTGTGAATTTCCTGAAAAATACTTTAGTACACACAACAAAACTCAAATAATTATTAGGAGAAGAATAAACAAACAATAAATTTTTGTAATCATCAAAAACAAAACTTGAATTAGAATTTTCTTGAACAAACAAATGTACCCAAATCATAATAATCTCCCCTTTTTTGATGATGGCAAAATAATTATTGTTTGGTAAAAAAAAAATGTCTCCTAAGCTCTCACTTTCGTCCACAAATATACGCTCCCCCTAAAAAATAAATCTCCTAAGCTCCCCCTAAACCCTAAATGACACAAGGGAATAACAGGCTAGAGGATCTAACACGGAATACACAAGGGAAGAGTAGAAAATGTAAAAGCAAATACACACACAAGAAGCAAATGTACAAGCACACATACATGAAAAAACAAGAAAAAATAAAACAAAAAAAAAATAATACAACACAAATAATACAACACTCCCCCTTTTGACAACAACAAAAAGGGAAGATACTCAAAAGGGTTGAGGATTTAAAAAAATGTGAAAGAAATATTGACTACAGTTTAAAATTCACATGCAGCACGTAAAAACTCAAAAAGATTTAGATTACATACAATAATGAGGAGAAGAAAAGTTGATCTATGATATTAATGTATTAGATAGATTAAGTAACCACAATAATTGCACAGAAGATGAAATAAGATTACCAAAAATTCTAAATCAAAAGTGACAATCATTGATTGGTGAAGTTGGAGAAGATGTTAAAGGAAAGAACAATTGGCGACATTACGCATCTTTTTCATAATTTGGGCTAATTTTGTGCCACTTGTCAAATTTGGCGACATTGCGCATCTTTTATGGGATAACACACTTTGTGTGTTTCATTTGGCGACATTGCGCATCTTTTACAGTATGGCACATTTTGTGCATCTTTTCAAACTTTGCTTTGAATGTAAGATTCTTTCCAACAACACTATCTCTTGATCACTTTTACAATAATGAACACTTTGATATAAAAGTTTTAAGTAATATTAAGACATCAATAATACAATGATTTAGGCTAAGTAATACAAGTCTAAATTAGGATAAATTAAGATCTTCTAATCTAACACCAAATCATAATGAAATCTAAATATTTTGAGAATTTAATTTTATGCACAGAGTTTTTATTGTAATAAATTTTCTATTCACATTTTAGAAATCTGATCAACTACGATCAGGTGAGTTAGTGTAAGAAAAATTTCCAGTTAAAATACATAAAAGATATGCACAAAAACACTACAGCATTGTTCATTCAAAATGATTCAAGATACATCATAAACAACTGATACAATAGCAATAATAGCAAGTTTTCTAGTGCAGCACATAGGAAAAAGATAAACTTGCTAAAACCCTCATACAACTCATCAACAAACAAACACATAACAAAGAACAGCAAAGACAAACTTCAAACACATCCAACCAAGATAAACCAGAAGAAATACTAAAACTCAAAGGGACCCTTATCCAGAGGAGGTGGCTGATGGCCAAACAGTGCAAAATAGCTATTTAACGTAGCAATGTTAGGGTTTACAGCATCAAACTGATCCCTAACCCAGACTCTATCCACATTGTACTGATCATCTTATCTCTTCAGATGCGCCTCCATGTCATCAAACCTTTGATCCATTCTCTTAAAATGTTGGACCATATTTTGATAGAAATCCTTAGATGGTCTAGATGCAGTTGAGGGTGCAGCTGAAGGAGCTGAAGCAGAAGGAGGCTCATCATCTGAGCTGTCAGCAATACCTTCTTTCCCAAATAACGCTGGAAAGGATGCGTCAGTGAAGTACAGTGGGAGTTCAGAAGGACCAGAAGGATAAATCAGGTTGTATTTCTTCTCTAGGATGTACCACACAACATGTCCTAAAGCAATGTTTTTCTTCCTTTTCACACTAGCCATACCAATATCAAAAATGAAAGTTCGATAGGGATGTTAAGCCCTAGTGAACTAGTCCCGAGGCTAACCAAGAGGGGGGGTGAATTGGTTACCTAAAAATTTCACGATAACTATGAAAATCTTTTTATAACGTGCAGCGGAAACGAATTAAAACAATGATAAAAAGATCAACCACAGATATTCACCCAAATAGTTAATATCAGGAAAAATTAAAGTGCAGAATTGAATCAGAAAAGCAAACCAGATTTTATAGTGGTTCGGTCAACTTGACCTACGTCCACTCCCCGGAGCCTCCCCTCCGGGTATTGCACTAAACAGAAGTGTCTCTCCTTTTGCTCCCACAGCAAGGCGGAGAAGCCTGTATAAAAATCTCCTTTTCACCACACGGTGAGGCAGAGAACCCGACCTCCTTTCGCTTCCTCCTGAAGCAGGCAGAGAACCTTCGAACTCCTTTCGCTTCCTCCTGAAGCAGGCAGAGAACCTACGAACTCCTTTCACTTCCACCTGAAGCGGGCAGAGAACCCCGGATCTTCTTACGAACGATCCTCCCACGACGAACACTGACTAGACGAAAGACGACGAGCAGAGAAGACGACTCTGATCCGTGCTAGGAGTAACCTTAGTGAATCCCTCACTAACTCCCCCTCACAAGATCTTCTCTCTCTCTCCCAACCCTCTCTCTCTCTAGGGTTTCTCAGGGAAGGAAGGCAGCAAAAGATTTTTCCAAAAATTGGAAAAAGTTCTTTTAAAGGAGGGCTTAAAATTTGCCCTAAATCTCAACTGGTCGGCCAAGATCGTCCAGGACGATCGGTAGATTGTCCTGTACGATCAGTTCAAATTCAGCTGTTTTAGCCTGGACGATTTGGCTCTTCTGGACGATCAGTAGAAAAAGTTGTTCATATCGTCCCGTACGATCCTGCGATCGTCCGGGACGATTAGTACAAATTGATGGAAATCGTCCAGAAGACAGTTCGGGTCGTCCAGAGAAATCTGTGCTGGACGACCAAAAAATGACTTGATCGTTCCAGACGATAGGGTCATCATCCGGTACGATTAGTTCAAAAAGGCCCCAAATCGTCCTGTACATAGTTCTGGATGTACAGCTTAAATGCACTAGACGATCAAGATCGTCCAGGACGATATGATCGTATCAACCAAAAATAAATTGCTTTCCTTAATTACCAGATTAAATTAGGCATGATTGTACTGGATCGTTCGGGACGATACACGTATCGTCTGGGACGATCAGACCAAGTATCTAAAAATAAGAACTTGCCTAACTTGATCTGGCGGCTGAGAATTTCTGATTTGGGAATATCGTCCCGTACGATTCGTAGATCGTCCAGGACGATCGGCTCAATCAGACCCTCTTAACTTAGTCGCCCTAATTAGGGTTTTTGTTTTAACTGGATCGTCTAGGACGATGTGGATATCGTCCAGGACGATCTGAACAAATTTTTAACAGAAACTCTAATTCACTCAATCTCTCTCCCTGAGTGTGTGTGTGCAAGGTTACTTCGCTAGGGAATCAGTTACATTATAATTGACTTAATAAAAAGAAAAATCATACATTTGACACACTTGGACTCGATCTTGAGTTGGCTTGAGTGGCTCGCTGTCTTTTGTGCCTGAAACAGATTAGCCAAGCAAAACACACTGGAAATATGTTTGTCATCATCAAAACCAGATTTGCAACAATCTCCCCCTTTTTGATGATGGCAAACATTTGTAAAGTAGTCTGAAAATAAAAGTAAACTAGGAGATCCAACAAACAAACATTTTTTTTAAATTTTCATTTAACAGCTAAAACAATACATGAAACATGACTCAGAAAACAGAAACAGACACGACTACAGCTGACTCCCCCTTTTGACATCACAAAAAGGAGGAGCGAAAAACATAACACGGAAATAAAACATAAAATAAAACATACATAGAACAAACTACAAAACAAGAAAATCAAAAATTTTCCTTGATTTTAGATTCAAAAACCAATGACAGGATGATTGACAGCGCTAAAATCCAGAAAAGGTTGGAAATAATCAACTTTCGTAACTCTGACCCCGGGCACCTTATCGATGCAAACCTCTTTCAAAACAAAAATCCGATTCAGAATAAAAGACATTAGATTTGAAAAGAAATCCTTTCAAGCCTCGTTCGAAAAAAATATCTAATATAATAGTGTTACAAAGTAAAAAATCAGAAATCATGATCTTCAAAACTCAAGCTTTTGAAAATATTAAGTGGCGCACAGATTCCTCTAAGACATTTAACAATCTGAAAGGAAAGAAAGCTTGTTTTGGGCTCATTTTGTGCCTCTTTTTCAAATTGGTTGGCGCTTTGCGCATCTTTTGATTTTTGATACACTTTGTGTATCCAATTTGGCAATTTCGCATCTTTTCAGTTTTGGGCTCATTTTATTCCTCTTTTTCAAATTATCTGGCGCACTGCGCATCTTTTATAAGCCTTCTCCTTTTCATAATCATTAAAGAGTCTCAGCTGTGAGATTATCTTCCAAACATAGGAGATGACTCTCCGCAGTAAGGAAGAACGATTCACAAAACAAAATCCATACAACATATGATAAATGCAATCACTTGGTTTAGAAAATCAATCTAATGACTCAAGACTTTGAAAAACACTATTGATATGAGGCAGATTACTGTAGGAAGATAAAATAATCTCTATTTCAAAAACTAACATTTTAATTTTGAAAAGGATTTTTATTCAAAAGAAACTACACACCAGTAAAGGAGTTAGAGGAAGAGAAACAATTATCAATGTTTCTTCCCTTTAACAGATTCAGGGAAGTCAATCACTGCTTATCAGCTTCCAAACCAAAACAAGGTAAAAACTCCCAGTCAAAAATTCACATCACCGAAAGTAGTAAGCGGTGATCAGATCTTGAAAAGCATAACACAGTAAGTGCAAGATATGAACCCGTAAATAAATAAAAATAGGTAGGAAATCATAGCAAAGTAAATACTCAAACCAAACTAACAAAACGGGTAACACAGAAATCAGCAGAAGAAATAAAATCAACTGAAAGCAAATAATCAAACCAAAACTAACTAACAGAAATCAGAAATCAGAATACAAAAACTAACTAACAGAAATCAGAAAACAGAATACAAAAAACTAACTAACTGAAATCAGAATACCAATCATAACAATCATAAATCAGCAGTCATCAGAATCAAGCATTTATATCAATCACTCCTAATCTGGTTCTCAAAATGCTGAATGAGTCAAAGGCCAGTGGCTTAGTGAATATGTCGGCCAGCTGATTTTCAGTTGCTATGTGGTGTAGCTCAATGTCCCCTTTTATAACATGGTCCCTAATGAAGTGATGCCTAATGTCAATGTGTTTGGTCCTAGAATGTTGGATTAGATTCTTAGAGATACAGATGGCACTAGTATTATCACACAGAATAGAAATTGTGCTAACAGGTACTCCTAAATCCAAGACTTACTGCTTCAACCAAAGAACTTGGGCCACACAACTCCCTAAGGCAATGTACTCAGCTTCAGCAGTGGAAAGTGCAACTGAGTTCTGTTTTCTATTAGACCAGGAGACTAACGACTGTCCTATAAATTGACAAGTCCCAGAAGTACTCTTCCTATCCACCCTACACCCCGCAAAGTCAGAATCAGAATATCCAATGATCTCAAAAGAGGTGCTGTGCCTAGGGTACCAAATTCCTAGGTTTGGGGTTCCTAAAAGATATCTAAGAATTCTCTTAACAGCAGTCAAGTGGGACTCTTTAGGATCAGCCTGAAACCTAACACAAAGACAGACACTAAACATGATATCAGGTCGGCTAGCAGTCAGGTAAAGCAGTGAACCTATTATCCCTCTATACTTCTTCTGATCAACAGATTTTCCATTTGAATCCTTATCTAACTGAACTGAGGAGGGCATGGGAGTATTGATTGGCTTGGCTTTGTCCATTTAATATTTCTTCAAAATGTCCTTAGTGTATTTTGTTTCATTGAGAAAGGTTCCATCATCCGTTTGCCGTATGCTAAACCCCAAAAAGTAGGACAATTCTCCCATCATACTCATCTCAAACTCTTTACTCATTGTTTTAGAAAACTCTTCACATAAGTATTTATCAGAAGATCCAAAAATTATATCATCAACATAGATCTGGACAATGAGTAAGTCATCTCCTAATCTCCTCAGAAAAAGGGTGGTGTCTACGCTCCCCTTAACAAACTCTTTTTCTAACAGGAATGTGCTAAGCCTCTCATACCAAGCTCTGGGTGCCTGTTTCAATCCATATAAGGCCTTTTTTAATTTATAGACATGATTTGGATATTGGGAACTCTCAAAACCTGGGGGTTGTTCTACGAAAACATCTTCTTTAATTACCCCATTTAAAAAGGCACTCTTAACATCCATTAGAAACAGCTTAAATCCCTTATAACAGGCAAAGGCTAGTAGCACTCTAATGGCTTCCAATCTAGCTACAGGGGCAAAAGTCTCCTCAAAATCAATCCCTTCTATCTGATTATACCCCTTAGCCACCAATCTTGCCTTATTTCTCACCACCACACCAGAATCATTCATCTTATTCTTAAAGACCCACTTGGTTCCCACAATACTTTGATTTTTAGGTCTTTCTACTAACTCCCAAACATCATTCCTTACAAATTGATTCAATTCTTCCTGCATAGCTAAAATCTAAAATTCATCCGATAGGGCTTGATTGATGTTGGTGGGTTCAGTCATTGAGATAAAGGAAGAATGGTTTACTTCCTTCTTAAGTCCATGCCTAGTCCTAACACCTTCAGAAGGGTCTCCTAAGATCAGTTCTTTAGGATGACTCGAAGAATATCTCCAATCTCTAGGCAACTCTGTTTGAGGTTCTACCCTTTCCTCCAAATTTGTATTTCCAACTCCTTGGGTAACCTCAATAATCTCTTCATCTTCTACTTCAGATCTAGACTCCTTAGGTTCAGATTCATCGAACACTACATGGGTTGTTTCTTCCACCACCAAAGTCCTCCTATTGAACACCCTAAAGGATTTCCCCACACTTGAATATCCTAAGAACACTCCTTCATCAGATTTGGGGTCAAATTTTCCTAAGGGTGACTTCCCGTTGTTCAGAATGAAAACCTTACAGCCAAAGACATGGAGGTGGGACAGATTTGGAGTTCTACCCTTAATGATCTCATAAGGTGTCTTGCTCAGTTTGACTCTCACATTCACCCTATTCAGCACATAACAGGCAGTGTTCACCGCTTCAGCCCAAAAGTATTTTGGAAGTGAATACTCGACAAGCATGGCTCTAGCGGCTTCCACTAAGGTCCTGTTCTTCCTTTCAGCTACCCCGTTCTGCTGAGGGGTCCTAGGAGCTAAAAAATTGTGACTAATCCCATGATCCTCACAAAAACTTCCAAATCTTTCATTTTCAAACTCCCCTCCGTGATCACTAAGGATGGTAATAATCTCACATCCTAACTTCTTCTGAATCCAAGTAGAGAAGGATCTAAACTCATCAAATGACTCAGATTTATGTGACAAAAACTTAACCCAAGTGAACCTCGAATAATCATCTACAATCACAAAATCATAAACTCTCCCCCCTAAGCTGGCAGTGCTAATGGGTCCAAAGAGGTCCATGTGAAGAACTTCTAAAGGTCTAGAGGTGCTAATGTCCTTAACAGAGTGAAAAGAGGACTGTACTTGCTTCCCCAACTGACAGGCATCACATAGGTGATCCTTAGTGAACTTAAGCTTGGGCACACCTCTAACTAAGTCCTTTTGGGTGACTCTCCTAAGAGTTTTCATACTGGCATGACACAATCTCCTATGCCATAACCAAGACTCATCAGCAGCAGTTTTTAAGCAAATTGAATTATCAGATTTAATGCTACTTACATCCAGCTTGTAGACGTTATTGATCCTTTGCCCCTGCAAAACAACTTCATCATTTAAGCTTAAAATGCAGCCAGTGGGCAGGAATTTGATGCTGTATCCCTTGTCACAGAGTTGACTGATGCTCAGCAGGTTGTGTTTCAGTCCATCTACAAGCAAAACATTATCAATCATAAAGTTCTTTGAATCACCAATTTTACCTGTGCCTACCACCTTCCTGGTGGTGTTATCTCCAAGTGTAACCTTGCCTCCAGCTCTGGCCTCCAGCGAAATGAACTGATTTGCATCTCCAGTCATATGTCTAGAACATCCGCTGTCCAGGTACCACATGCTCTCACGAGGTCTTGTGTGAGAGCACACCTACAAAAGTATCAAACGTCAGTCTTAGGAACCCAAACATGTTTGGGTTCCTTCTTATGAAAAGAAGAATGCAATGCATGCGTGTTGTGCTGTGAAACAGGCAGTTTGGGTTTCCACACCCAATGTGTACTACGGTGAACAGTGCAGGTGTGAGAAATATGTCCTAACATGCCACATGAAAAACATCTAACACCAGGAAAAGGGTTAATTAATCTACGTGGATGATAATGCCTCTTCCTAGATGTATATGAAACATGCTTTGAAGAACTTGCAACAGATTTTTTAAAAAGTGGCGGTGCATAAAACTGTTCAAAAGTAGGCGGTGTTTTGTTCTTTTCAAAAGCACTGATCTTTACTTTCAAAAACTCATTTTCTTTCTTTAAACTTGCAATTTCAAATTTCAAGGTTCCCTTGCTACTTTCTACTTCACATGCCATTGTATCTAATTCTTTAAAAGCTTTATCTAAATCCACATGCATAGTTTTCAATGAATCATGCTCAGAAACTAAATTAGAATATTTTTTATTCAACTCATCGAATTCATCAAGCAAAGACATGTGATTTGAATCAAGTGTGGAATGATCTTTAACTACAGAATCATGCTCTTTTTGCAATGTTAAGTAATCTAATTTCAAACTAGCATGAGTTTTCTTAAGCTTCCTATACGATGTATGAATTCTTTCAGAAACTTCAAATAATTGATCGTAGGTAAGCTCACATACCTCTTCCTGATCCGACTGACCAGGGTGATCATCAGCCATAAGACACAAGTTTGTTTCCTCCTCTTCAGCTTCAGTCTCAGAAGAGTCGGATGCAGAGTCTGCCCAGAACGCCTTCTGAATCCGCTTCTTGTCCTTTCTGAACTTTGGTTTCTCTTCACCCTTCTCCTTGCTTGGGTGAGCTCTAAGTGTTGGACAATCAGCCTTTATGTGTCCAGGCTTCCTGCATTCAAAACAAACAGATTCAGATGAACTCTTAAAATTTTTATTGGACTTACCCTTGTTCCACTTCTGATAGTTCTTATGTATCTTCCTTAGACAGCTTTTAAATTGCCTTGTGATTAAGGCAACATCATAGCTATCAGACCCGAAAGAGCTAGCATCTGAATCCTTGGCCTTTAGTGCCACTGTCTTCTCTTTCTTGCGATTACCTGCATCAAGTTGCCTTTGGTTCACCCCTTGCTCGTAAGCAATAAGTGATCCAAGTAAGCTGTCAACAGAGTAAGTGTTTAAATCTTTAGATTCAGTAATAGCAGTAATCTTAGCATCATAAGAAGCAGGCAAACATCTTAGAATTTTGTTCACTCTTTCGTAGTTAGTAAGTTCTCTACCTAGAACATGCAGAGAGGTAACAATATGAGTGAACCTTGTGTACATTTCTGAAATAGTCTCACTAGGTTTCATGCGAAAAAGTTCGTAATCATGTAGCAAGATGTTTAACCTAGACTGTTTGACTTCAGTTGTACCTTCGTATGTTATGCATAATCTATCCCAGATTTCCTTTCCCATTGTACAAGTAGAAACACGCATATAGTCTTCGGATTTTAAAGCACAAAAGAAACAGTTCAAGCATTTTGCATTTAACTGTGCTAAATCACGATCATCAAACGTCCAATCAGTAAAAGGCAGTTCAGTTTTCACATTGTTAATCAGTCTAAAAGGTGGTTCGTATCCGTCCTTAACTAACATCCACATGCGATAATCAATAGACTGTAGAAAAGAAGACATGCGTGTTTTCCAAAAATCAAAAGGAATATTGTCAAACAACGGTGGTCTTGTAATAGAATATCCTTCAGCAGTATTACGATTATTACAGTTAGCCATGGATCAAATTCAAAAGTTTTTAAACTTAAATTTTTAATCCCTCTCTGATACCACTTGAAAGTTCGATAGGGATGTTAAGCCCTAGTGAACTAGTCCCGAGGCTAACCAAGAGGGGGGGTGAATTGGTTACTTAAAAATTTCACGATAACTATGAAAATCTTTTTATAACGTGCAGCGGAAATGAATTAAAACAACGATAAAAAGATCAACCACAGATATTCACCCAAGCAGTTAATATCAGGAAAAATTAAAGTGCAGAATTGAATCAGAAAAGCAAACCAGATTTTATAGTGGTTCGGTCAACTTGACCTACGTCCACTCCCCGGAGCCTCCCCTCCGGGTATTGCACTAAACAGAAGTGTCTCTCCTTTTGCTCCCACAGCAAGGCGGAGAAGCCTGTACAAAAATCTCCTTTTCACCACACGGTGAGGCAGAGAACCCGACCTCCTTTCCCTTCCTCCTGAAGCAGGCAGAGAACCTTCGAACTCCTTTCGCTTCCTCCTGAAGCAGGCAGAGAACCTATGAACTCTTATCACTTACACCTGAAGCGGGCAGAGAACCCCGGATCTTCTTGCAAATGATCCTCCCACGACGAACACTGACTAGACAAAAGACGACGAGCGGAGAAGACGACTCTGATCTGTGCTCGGAGCAACCTTAGTGAATCCCTCACTAACTCCCCCTCACAAGATCTTCTCTCTCTCTCCCAACTCTCTCTCTCTAGGGTTTCTCAGGGAAGGAAGGCAGCAAAAGATTTTTCCAAAAATTGGAAAAAGTTCTTTTAAAGGAGGGCTTAAAATTTGCCCTAAATCTCAACTGGTCGGCCAAGATCGTCCAGGACGATCGGTAGATCGTCCTGTACGATCAGTTCAAATTCAGCTATTTTAGTCTGGACGATTTGGCTCTTCTGGACGATCAGTAGAAAAAGTTGTTCATATCGTTTCGTATGATCCTGCGATCGTCCGGGACGATTAGTTCAAATTGAGGGAAATCGTCCAGAAGACAGTTCGGGTCGTCCAAAGAAATCTGTGCTGGACGACCAAAAAATGACTTGATCGTTCCGGACGATAGGGTCATCGTCCGGTACGATTAGTTCAAAAAGGCCCCAAATCATCCTGTACATAGTTCTGGACGTACATCTTAAATGCACTAGACGATCAAGATCGTCCGGGACGATCCTGCGATCGTCCAGGACGATATGATCGTATCAACCAAAAAAAAATTGCTTTCCTTAATTACCAGATTAAATTAGGCATGATTGTACTGGATCGTCCAGGATGATCATACCAAGTATCTAAAAATAAGAACTTGCCTAACTTGATCTGGCGGCTTAGAATTTCTGATTTGGGAATATCGTCCCGTACGATCCGTAGATCGTCCAGGACGATCGGCTCAATCAGACCCTCTTAACTTAGTCGCCCTAATTAGGGTTTCGGTTTTAACTGGATCGTCTAGGACGATGTGGATATCGTCCAGGACAATCTGAACAAATTTTTAACAGAAACTCTAATTCACTCAATCTCTCTCCCTGAGTGTGTGTGTGCTAGGTTACTTAGCTAGGGAATCAGTTACATTACAATTGACTCAATAAAAAGAAAAATCATACATTTGACACACTTGGACCCGATCTTGAGTTGGCTTGAGTGGCTCGCGGTCTTTTGTGCCTGAAACAGATTAGCCAAGCAAAACACACTGGAAACATGTTTGTCATCATCAAAACCAGATTTGCAACAAAAAAGATAGTAGATGTAGTCTAAGATTAATTGAGCTTCATCTATAGGTTGGCCAGTCATAATAAGAAAAGTGGTTGAAGAAAGAAGTGGGGTCATATTAATCCTATCTCCTGCTTTAGGAATGATAAATGTCCTAAGCACATGCTGAATGATTTGTACATTTTGGTTCAATGAATCTACCCGGGAAACATGGTTGGGTGTGGTTAAACTTCTAAGAACTTGGTTTACTTCCGATAAACCATTTTCTGGTCTAGTGGAGAAAGAGTGAGCCCTAGTCCCATAGGTTCTCAGATGAAGATATTCCCCTAGATCCTCCTTGGTTATTACTACTTTTTTCTTAAGGACAAATGAGAAAATGATAGAGTGATTTTCATTAAAAGTTATATTGGTGAGGAAGACATGAAACAGATCTTTGTTATAAGCATAGATTAAAGTCAGTAGAAAAGATAATTGGGTGGAGTCAAAAAGGGGCATAACAACAAAATGAATATTTTCCAGAAATAGTATGGGGGAAGGAGTAACCTTAGATGCAGCATACCTAAGGTATGCTTCCTCATTCTCCTCACTTAGAAAGTTCTCATCCCAATTCCTTCTAGACGCAGGACCCCTAGCAACACGTGCCCTTTTTCCACTGCCCGATGTCTTCTCTCAAGGCTCTAAAGGTTCTAGATAGAAAGTGAAATGAAAGAAAATGACCCGCCTTTATATAGAAAAAGCTTGAAATCATACAGTACGAATCCATTTCATACAATACGAAAATGTTTTCATCCGGGATGAATAAAAGTTCATCCGGGATGAACGAAAGTAGTCAAAATGAAATAGTTTTTCATAAACTGCTCATCCTGAGCCATCCTTTAGGACAGGCTTTTTGACTTCCTGATCGTATAGATGATGACGTGTTCGTCCGGGACCATCAGAAAATTAAAGATCGTTCAGACGACGGTTAGGCTCGTCCCTCATGCGAAACGACATGTGGATCATACAGACGAATGACATATTCGTATGTATGATCACCAATAATAACTCACACTAACCATGCTTCCTCCCAATTCATACAGACGAAGTATATATATGATGATGTAATCGTACAATATGATATGATATCATACAGTATGAATAGACACAATAAACTCTCATCTTTTCAATCTTACATGCTTTCAACATTCAATCAAGGAACAAAAACACAACAGAAATTTTTGATTTTTCCTTAATTTTTTTTTAAAATAACACAATAAAACAATAAAAACATAAAATACTAGAAAATAAAAACACATCCAATGAACAAACCAATAAATACAGATAAAAGTACATTTGCAGAATTTTCAATCAAGCATTAAGATCTATCACTCCTAGCCTTATCCTTAACTTGCTAAATGTGTCAAAGGCTAAGGGTTTTGTGAAAATACTTGCAAGCTGATCTTTAGTAACGACATGATGTAGTTCAATTTCCCCTTTCGCTACATGATCTCTTATAAAATGATGCCTTATGTCAATATGCTTGGTTCTAGAATGTTGAATAGGATTCTTTGAAATACAAATGGCACTAGTGTTGTCACAAAATATTGAAATGGTGCCAACTACAAATCCTAAGTCACTCAATTATTGTTTCAACCAAAGCACCTGTGCTACACAACTCCCTAAGGCAATGTATTCTGCTTCAGCTATAGAAAGTACTATTGAATTTTGTTTTCTATTGGACCAAGATACTAATGAATTTCTAATGAATTGACATGTTCAAGAAGTACTTTTTCTATCCACCCTACAACCTGTAAATCTGAGTATCTAATAATTTCAAAAAAAGAACTGTTCTTAGGATACCAAATTCCTAAATTTTGAGTTCCCAAAAGATATCTTAAGATCCTTTTCACTGCTGTCAAATGTGATTCTTTTGGATCAGCTTGAAATCTACCACATAAGCAAACACTAAACATGATGTCAGGTCTGCTAGCAGTCAAATAAAGCTAAGATCCAATTATTCCTCTAAACTTCTTTTGATCAACAGATTTTCCCTTAGGATCCTTATCTAATAGGACTGAGGAACTCATGGGGGTAGTTACTAGTTTAGCATTATCCATTTCATACTTTTTAAGGATTTTCTTAACATATTTAGATTGACAAAGAAAGGTTCCTTCCTCTTTTTGCTTTATGCTAAAGCCAAGAAAATAACTCAAATCACCCATTAAACTCATCTCAAATTCACTACTCATTATCTTTAAAAATTCATCACATAAAGCTTTATCAGTTGATCCAAAAATGATGTCATCCACATATATTTGAACAATGAGTTTATCTTTTCCAATTCTTTTCAAAAATAGAGTGGTATCCACACTTCCTTTAACAAATGATCCGTTTAATAAGAAAGTGCTCAACCTCTCATATCATGCTCTAGGTGCCTGTTTTAGTCCATATAATGCCTTTTTCAATTTGAAAACATGATTAGGGAATCTAGAATTTTTAAAGCCTGGAGGTTGCTCAACATAAACATCCTCTTCTATCACCCCATTTAAGAAGGCACTTTTAAAATCCATTTAGTACAATTTAAAATCTTTAAAATAGGCAAAGGCTAACAAAACTCTTATTGCTTCAAGTCTTGCTACAGGGGTAAAAGTCTCTTTAAAATCAATTCCTTCAATTTGATTATACCCCTTAGCTACTAATCTAGCCTTATTTCCCACAACTACTCCTGAAGCATTCATCTTGTTTTTGAACACCCACTTAGTCCCAACTACACTTTAATCTTTTGGCTTTTCAATTAACTCCCAAACATCATTCCTCTTGAACTGATTCAACTCCTCTTGCATAGCTAAAATCCAAAATTCATCCAAGAGTGCTTGTTGTATATTAGTGGGTTCAATCATTAAAATGAACGCTGAATGATTTACTTTTTTTCTCAAACCATGCCTAGTCCTTACTCCTTCACTTGGTTCTCCTAAAATTAACTCTTTAGGATGACTCCTTACAAATTTCCATTCTCTAGGCAATCAGTTTTTCTCTTCTTTTTCAACCCCTTCTTCAATTTTTTGATCTTCAAGTTTTTGGGTTATTACCTCAACCTCGTCTTCATCCAACTTAGACCCTTTACTATCATAAGATTCATCAAAAACTACATGTGTGGTCTCTTCAATTACCAATGTTCTCTTATTAAGAACTCTATAGGATTTTCCAACACTTGAATATCCTAGAAAGATTCCTTCATCTGATTTTGGATCAAATTTTCCTAGAAGAGTTTTACCATTATTATGAATGAACACTTTACATCCAAAAATATGTAGATGCGAGAGGTTGGGACTTCTACCTTTAAGAAGTTTAAAGGGTGTCTTTTTCAATTTAGACCTTATGTACACCCTATTCAACACATAGCATGCTGTACTAATTGCTTCAGCCCAAAAATATTTAAGAAGTGAATATTCTGCCAACATGGCCCTAGCAGTTTCAACTAATGTCCTGTTCTTTTTTTCTACAACTCCATTCTATTGAGGTGTCCTAGGAGCTGAGAAGTTGTGTTCAATTCCAAGAGATTTGTAAAAATCATTAAACATTTTATTTTCAAATTCTCCCCCATGATCACTTTGGATACTAACTATTTCAAAACCAAGTTTCCTTTGAATCCAAGTGGCAAAATCTCTAAACTCTTCAAATGATTCACTCTTATGATTCAAAAATCTAATCCAGGTGAATCTAGTATAGTCATCCACAATAACAAACCCAAATCTTTTTCCTCCTAAACTTTAGGCACTAATAGGTCCAAATAAATCCATGTGAAAAATTTCTAAGGGCTTGCTAGTCCTAATTTCCTTGATCGAATTGAAAGAGGATCTCACTTATTTTTTTAGTTGACATGCATCATATAGGTGATCTTTAGTGAAGTCTAATTTGGGTACTGCTCTAACTAGTTACTTTTGAGTAATTTTTTTAAGATTTTTCATGCTAGCATGACAAAGCCTTTTATGCCACAACCATGATTCATCATATACAGTTTTGAAACATAAGGCAATAGATGGTTTAATAGAATTAAAATCTAGCATGTAAACATTGTTAACCCTATCACCATTCAAAATAACAGTTCCATTTAGACTAATAACATAACTTGTAGGTAAAAACTTTATATGATAGCCATTGTCACATAATTGACTAATACTCAATAGATTGTGTTTCAAACCTTCAACCAACAGTACATTCTCAATCACAAAGTTTTTTGAATTTCTAATTATACCTGTACCTACCACTCTCTTGGTGGTATTATCTCTAATTGTCACCTTGCCTCCATTCCTGGCTTCCAATGATATAAATTAATTCATATCTCCAGTCATATGCTTTGAGCAGCCGCTGTCCAGGTACCAAATACTCTCACGAGGTCCTGTGTGAGAGTGTTCCTCATCCTCATCTGAATGGTTGAGATTATCACCCATTAAGCAAAAATTGGTAACTTCCTCTTCTGGTGCTGTTTCTGATGAATCTGAAGCTGAGTTCGCACAGAAAGCTCATTGTACTCTCTTTTTACCCCTTCTATCCTTTGGTTTCTCCTCTGTCTTCTCCTTACTAGGATTTCCTTTGAGATTAGGGCAATCTGTCTTGATGTGTCCTGGCTTCCTGCACTCATAGCAAATGACTTCATTAGAAATCTAAACATTTTTCTGGAACTTACCTTTGTTCCAATGCTGACATCTTCTATGCTTCCTTTTTAGGAAACTTCTAAATTGCCTCGTCATTAGGGCAATATCCTCTTCATCCTCAGGTAATGACTGATCACTTTCAGAGTTGTCCACCTTTAAAGCAATGTTCTTCTCCTTTCACTTCTCACCTATATCAATCTGTCTTTGAGTCACCGATTGCTCATAAGTAATTAGTGATCCAAGATGATTGTCAACAGAATAAACATTCAAATCTTTAGATTCTATTATTGCAGTTATCTTTGCATCATATGCATGAGGTAAACAACATAATATCTTATTAACTTTCTCTATATTCATCAACTCCCTACCTAAAGCATGCAATAAGGTGGCTATATGTGTAAAATGAGTGTACATGTCATAGATTAATTAATTCTGTTTCATGCAAAAAAGTTCATAGTCATGCAAGAGAATATTCAATCTAGTTTGTTTCACTTCATTCGTACCTTCATATGTGGTGCAAAGCCTATCCCAAATTTTCTTTCCTGATTTACAAGTAGACACACGCATGTAATCTTCTGACTTTAAAGCACAAAAGAAACTAATCAAACACTTAGCATTTAGTTGAGCTAATTCACGTTCTTCTGCAGTCCAGTTTGTAAAAGGTGTTTGAACTCTTATTCCTTCCACAATCCTAGTAGGTTCAGTATAACCATCCTGAACTAACATCCACATGCGATAGTTAAGTGATTGTAGAAAAGTAGACATGCGAGTTTTCTAAAAATCAAAAGGGATATTATCAAACAAAGGTAGTCTAGTGATCGAGGATCCTTCCATAGTATTTCTATTTCCAAAATAAGCCATGATCGAAATTTCAAAAAGTATTTAAAATAATTATTTTTAAAATTGGCTCTAATACTACTTGAAAGTGCGAATAGGTTATTAGACCTATTTCTTACATCCCTAGGCTAACCAAGAGGGGGGGTAAATTGGTCCTTCTAAAAATTACTCTTGATATTTTGGAAAAATTTAAAGCTAATCGTACAATACGATATAACTTCGTACAGTACGAACAGAGATAATTTTTTTTTGCTCTTTCGTTCAACACAGAAATTCAACCAAAAAGAAAATAAACTGTGGAAAAATAAAAAAATGTGGAAAATAAACAGTAAATAGAAAACATCAGAATTTATAGTGGTTCGGTCAAACACGACCTACATCCACTCCTTAGTGACTCCTTTTCTAGGTATTGCACTAAACTTAAGTGACTCTCCTTTTGCCCCCACAGCAAGGCAGAAAAGCCTTTACAAACTCTCTTCCACCAACCCCGGTGCGGCAG
This sequence comes from Dendrobium chrysotoxum, assembly GCA_019925795.1. NCBI lineage: Eukaryota > Viridiplantae > Streptophyta > Magnoliopsida > Asparagales > Orchidaceae > Dendrobium > Dendrobium chrysotoxum. The sequence continues at coordinate 7,301,835 of CM034304.1, read as the reverse complement.
AGAACCGTCATCCTTTTCACCCTCCAAGTGCGGCAGAGAACCGTCATCCTTTTCACCCTCCAAGTACAGCAGAGAACTGTCATCCTTTTCACCCTCCAAGTGCGGCAGAGAATTAGAATCCTCTCGATCAATGCTCTTGCAAAAGTCTCCAAGAAATTAGGAAGATGCTTCAAGAACAAGTAAAAGAAATCCTCTCAATTGGATAACCTTGTGAATCCCCTCACAATTCTCTCTTGAAAGATCTCTCAATACTCACTCCCAAACGCTCTCCCAATCACTCTCCTTTCACTTCCCAAAAGAATTTTCATAGAAGGATGATTCCTTAAGTCTATTTTGAGTCATTTATATACTTGGGACTGGAAAAACCATCCAAAAACTATATTTTCAAGTTTAGTTTGTGCCAATCATCCCGTACGATCGACGATCATAATGTACAAATAGTTCAAAAATAATGAACAATTCGTCCCGTATGAATAATGAGACGATTCAAACAGAGAGCTTTGTCCAAACATATCGTCCCGTACGAACCCCTGGACGAATCGAATAGAGCACTTCATCCGATCAGTTCGTCCCGTACGAGCACTTGAGATAATTCGAACAGAGAGCTTCGTACGAACATATCGTCCCGTATGAACCCCTGGATGAATCGTACAGAGTGCTTCGTCCCATGAGTTTGTCCCGTATGAACCATTGGATGAATCAAACAGAGCGCTTGGTTGGATCAGTTCATCCCGTACGAACCCTTGGATGAACCCAATTTTGAGCAGTTCATACAGCAAAAACTTATGTACGAATAGTGTTCATACTATACACACATGCCTTAGAAAAATTTTCTTGGTAGATGGGTTCTTTCTGGAGGATATATTCTATAGATCATCCCGTATGATATCAAATCGTACTGTATGATCAGTTTAAAAATTTAAACTTTTTACACCCCCATTGTGTGTGTGTGCACAGTTATCCAACTTACAATCACACTCTCTCAGACTCAAGAAAAAGAAAATTTATAGACTTCATTTACAGTGAATAAGTGAACTTGAAGTCTTTAGCAATCTGGAGTGTGAATTTCCTGAAAAATACTTTAGTACACACAGCAAAACTCAAATAATTGTTAGGAGAAGAATAAAACAAACAATAAACTTTTGTAATCATCAAAAACAAAACTTGGATTAGAATTTTCTTGAACAAATAAATGTACCTAAATGATAACACTCTTTTCATTTATTTTTTGACACTTTAATTTTCACATATTTCTGTGATCCGTTCTATGATTGAAAATATCTGATTTTGGTTATTTTCTTCCTCTTACATTATTTATGTTTTAAAATATTTTAAAAGATAAATTTTTTTTCTTTTTGTGTAAGAATTTTTAAAATACCAATTCACCCCCCTCTTGGTTAGCTTTGGGACTAGTTCATAAGGTCTTAACAACCCTAACAAAATTTCATAATCAACAACAAAAATATATTTTAAAATAAACCATAACACAATAATATTTGAAGTCTAATCGAATTTCCCCACCAAACTTCAACAAACCTAAATATTAGACAACTTAAATCAATTACCTGATATAGGATATATCTAATATTGGACAAGTTTATTTCAAATGGTGGCTGGAATGTGGATGAACTTCTCAGGTTTTTTGGAAATGACTTGGTTCAGGTCATTGTGCAAATTAATATCAACAAAGCAGCTAATGATGATTCGGTGGAGCTGTTATACCAGAATTCTGGCAGATCCATTACTTCCTTAGTTTATGAGGGAATGCAATTCCATCAGTCGGATCCAAGTTTCTGCAAATGGCTAAAAGAAGCAAAGCTGATGCCACGGGTTGAGTTGTTCTGTTGGAGGCTTCTTAGGAACGAAATTCCATCGTTCAAGTTCCTTACTGATAGAAGGCTGAATTGTAGTAGTCTTTGTCCTAAAGGATGTGCTGAGGTTGAAAATATAGAACACTTGCTTTGAAGTGTGCTAAAATCAGAGAAGTCTTCTTCCTTTTAAACAAGTGGGGATTTGGTATATCCTTGTTTGATAATATTGCAAGTTACTGTACTTGGATGGAAAACCTTGTTCTGCATAACCGTTTTATTCTTAATCTATTTTGCAATGTGGTATTTCTCTCATGGAAGGCAAGGAATAGGTTTATTCATGAAAAAGTGGAAGAGTCAGCTTCTTCGAATGTTGCTAATGCTGTGAGCTTCTCCTCCTCTTCGAAGCTGTTCGAATATTGCATATCGGCCCGTAGGGATACTAATCAGTTGTCAAAACTATCTAATTCCTGGTATCCCCCTCCACCCGATTAGTTGAAAATAAATGTCGATGCCTCACTTGTGTCCTCTTACAAAGCCGGAATAGGAGGTGTTTTTCGAGACTCTCATGGAAGATTTCTGCTGGCGTTTGGCTAATCTTGCATTCATTGGGACATTGGACAACTTAAAATGCTAGCTATACGAGCACTTAAGGAGACTATTAAAGATTGGATGTTTAAATTCAAAGGGGTCATTGTGGAGTCTGATAACTCCAATGTTATTATGGCTATTCAAAATGCATTTACTAATGGATTCAAGGGAATTGAGGACTTAGATTTCTTCAATAATTTTAATTTTGTTCTCTTCAAATGTATAGATAGAAGTTGTAATAAGTTAGCCGATATGTGTGCTAACTTTGCTATTAGCTCTAATTTTCTTTGGGATGACCTTTGCTCTAATAAGATTCCTCCTTCCTTTATTAGTTTGTTAAAGGAGGAATCATCTTTATAGTTTGTTGTTTAACTTTGATTTAATGAAGCTTTACTTCTTCATAAAAAAAAAAATAATAATACAACCAACTAAACACACTTAGATGATATGCTAAGGCACCATTTCTAGATCTAGGCTAGGTCGATGTTTTCTTTTCTACTGTGTGTTAGGATTTTTAAGCTTTCACTGCATACAGGTTATTAATATTACTATGATTATTTATTTAATTTCTATACTCTATGATGTGATTGATGGGTGTTAGATTTACCCTTAAGATAGGAGTGATTTAAATACTGATACAATCTTATGTAGGTGGCTATGCTCATAGAGGAAATTAAAATTAAATGGGACAAAGTTAAATTTAAATTAATCAAATTTCTACATATGCTCTAGAATACTAAGTCCCCCTTTAAAAATTATATGAGCATACCCAAGTGTGGCTTATTTGGGCATTTTAAATTTCATTATATTAAGTGCTTTGGATGATTTAAATATAATTGCTTAGGATAACCCTGTAGGGTGTTTTGAGTCTATATTTTTCTCTTTTATCAAACATAATTTGAGATATTTTTGAGTTATAAAAGTGATTTTAGATGGGATATGAACATATCCTACTTAGATTCCAAAAGAGGTGAGGGTATCCCTTAAGGGAGAGTCCTCCTCCATTTAGAAGCCAAAGTTTAGAACCTTTGTGTATCCAAGGAGAAAAGATAATACCCCTTTCGAAGAGGAGTTTCTTTTCACTTAGATATTCAGACTAGATGGAGCCAAGGAACCCGCAAAAGGATGAGTAAGTGAAGAATGAGAAGACCCATTCTCAAAGTCACTTATGTCTTAGGAGTAGAATCTGGGTTGTAGTCAGTGGTACCCGGCCACTTTATTTTTTCTGCAGACCCTAGGTTGTAATAATAAAAGGAACTTGCCTATAGAAGATTTATTTATTTATTTATTTAATGTAATTATTTAATTGATTCTTTGTTTTTTATTATGATATTAGGATTGCCTGCTTTTCATAATTTTTTGGTGATATGTTATGTCAATTTTATTTTAGCCTGGAATGATCAAAGGCTCGCGAGGGCATGAACAAACTTTTTCTACCTTAATTAAATTAAACCATTTTAAGATAACTTAGCAACTCTAGCATTTTAAGAAGTAAGCCTAGGTATGCCAGGAGTTCTCACAAAATATTTGCTACATTATTTTTTTTTTAATTGGCACCTTCCCACCTGCGGGTTTTGACAGACCACTTGACCTATGAGGGTGTAGATCTGTCAAGGGGAATCTATGCATTTTAGGATAAAAACTATTTTTAAGCCAGTTCAAAATTGCTTCATTTCAAATTTTAAGCATTTGAGTTGACTATCATATATTGCATTAGTTAAAAATTAAACTAAGTCTAAAAATTGATGCATTATTTTATTTAAGTTTTATAACACCCCATATAAGTCAAAGGGCCAATTAAGAACTGCTCTAGATGTCAGCCCTATTCTCAAAAGCTTATCTTAAGTAACATCCCTACCATTCCACATTAAATGACCAGACACATGGTTTTGAAGAGTTTTGGTGGTTAGCTGGTTCCTAATCCTGGTCGGGGTAAGTCCAGATTTGAACTTCATTAGCTAGGTTCGAGTCACTGATTTTTAGTAATTTTTACTTAAGTTTTGAGGCAGGCTCAAGCTATAAGATCTCAATTTCTAGGAATTGAATCCCAACCTTCTAATAAAATTGACAATTCAAATAAAAGAACTCTTCTAATCTAAATCCAATCCTAACACTTAGGATAGGCTAGGGTGTATCTGAAGTGATTCAGAATTTTAAAACACATCCCATCATTCTTTTTTTAGCCTCTTAAAATAACGGCTCACCTTGATCCAATCCCAATTAAATTTCTAAACCTTGCTCCCTTTGATACCAAACTTTAAAATTCAAAAAATAAAATTTTAACACTTATTTTAATCGAGAGTATTCATAAGAAATTTTGGTTTCTTATGATATAATTAACTATGAGGGCTTACACTTGTAGGTGATTTAGTAACCTAGATAACTTTCCAAAATTAATTTTTCAAAAAAAAAAATATATCTTTAGGAAAATTTGAGTCAAAATCAATGATCATTATGATTATTTTAAAAATCTCCAATAATAATTAATATCAATTATTGTTATAACTTTGATTATGAAATTAATAATAATTTATCCAAATTTTTATAGCTAAATACCTGAGTGAACAATCATTTTGACCTCCAAGGTCATATATAGTTCTTGGTTCAATTTGACTATGATAATTAAGATAAAAATTTAATTCTATAAATTGAAACCATTAAGGAAGGCTATGCATGTCTTCTGAGATGATATATTATTCATAATGATGAGTCCAATTTCAAAATTAAAATTCAAGAAATAAATCACCCAAAGATAATTGATCATAAAAAAAAAACTCAACACTTTTTAATCAAATAATTCCTACCCCATCATATGATCTCCCTATTTTGATCCTTTATGATGGGCAAACTACTACCTCATCATACGATCTCCCAATTTTAATCCTCTATAATGGGTATATTCGTACCCCATCCCATGATCTCCTAGTTTCAATCCTCTGTGATAGGCATATTCCTACCTCATTATATGATCTCCAAATTTTGATCCTCTATAATAGGCATATTCCTACCCCATTATGCGATCTCCCAATTTTCATCTCCTGTGACGGGCATATTCCTACCCCATTATTTGATCTGCCAATTTCGATCCTTATGATTGGCATATTCCTACCCTATCATATAATCTCCCAATATTTATCCTCTTTAATGGGTATATTCCTACCCCATCATATGATCTTCTAGTTTTGATCCTCTGTGATGGGATATTCCTACCCCATTATATGATCTTCCAATCTTGATCTTCTATGATAGGCATATTCCTACACCATCATAAGATCTTCCAATTTTAATCCTCTATGATAAGCATATTCCTACACCATCATATAATCTCCAAGTTTTGATCCCCTTTGATGGGAATATTCCTACCCCATCAAATGATTTCTCAGTTTTGATCCTCTATAATGGGCAATAATTTACCCCATCATATGATCTCCTAGTTTCGATGCTTTGTGATGGTCATATTCCTACCCCATCATATGATCTTCTAGTTTTGATCCTTTGCAATGGGCATATTCCTACCCCATCATACAATCTCCCATTTTTGATCCTCTATGATGGGCATATTTTTACCCCACCATATGATCTGCCAGTTTTGATCCCCTATGATGGGCAAATTCCTACCCTATCTTATGATCTCCCAATTTTGATCCTTTTTGATAAGTATTTTCCTACCCCATCATACGATCTCTCATTTTTGTTCCTTTGGGATGGGCATATTCCTACCCCATGATATGATCTCCCAATTTCATTCCTTTGTGATTGGCATATTCCTACACCATTATACGATCTCCTTGTTTTGATCCTCTATGATGGGCATATTTCTACCCCATCATATGATCAGCCAGTTTGGATCCTTTATGATGGGTGTATTCCTACCCTATCATAAGATCTCCTAGTTTTGATCCTCTATGATGGGCATATTCCCACCCGATCGTACGATCTCCTCATTTTGATCCTTTGTGATGGGTATATTCCTACTCCATCAAATGATCTTCTAATTTTGATCCTCTTTGATGGGCATATTCCAACCCCATCATTTGATCTCCCATTTTTGATCCTCTGTGATTTGTATATTCTAACCCCATCAGATAATCTCTCAATTTTGATCCTCTGTGATTGGCATATTCCTACCCCATCATATGATCTCGCTATTTTGATCCTCTGTAATGGTTATATTCTTACCCCATCAAATGTTATACCAGTTTGGAACCTTTGTGATGGGCATATTCTTACCCCATCATATGATCTCTCAGTATTGATCCTCTTTAATAGGCATATTCCTACCCCTTCATACGATCTTCTAATTTTGATCCTCTATGATGGGCATATTCCGAGGCCCACTACAAAAAATAATGGCTATTAGGGCACCTTAAAGTGCCATAATATGCATCTATTAGGGCACATGATATATTGGGGCATCAAACAATGATGTCATTTAGGTGGCCATTGGCATAGAGTTAAGGACATCTTTATGTGCCCTAAAAACTAAACTTTTATGACATATAATTTTGATGTCATAGTCTCCTTAACGACACTTATAAGGTGTCCTAATAGACAACCTTTTATGACACATTCATATGATGAAATTTGTGAATAAATACGACAAAATTAAGTGTCATATTAGGTAAGTTTTTCTAACACATTTATTTGGTGACACATGTTTAATAATAAGGCATATTTAAGTTGCCCTAAGATATATGATTTCCCTACACTTAAATTTAATGAAATAATTTTAATAAAATGACATTATTATGTGCCTTAATATATGCTATATCCAATATAAATTGCATTCAATTATCAATTAATTATGCTGACTCATATATTTCAATTGTAAATAATTAATCTCCAATCAAATTTCTAAAAATCTCACATACATATGAGAGCATACATAAGAAATTTTTCTTCAAATAAAAAATTTATTTCATAAATAAAAAATTACAAGATTTTTCTAGCTTAAATATAATATCAGTTCTACTTCACTTTTCATATTTGTACGTAATCAATCTATTACAATAAATACATTTACAAAACATTACACAAAAATCCAAAAAAATTGCCCTCATCACAAGGGCAATTTCTTTACACAATATCAACTAAATCTTGGGATCTTTGTTTCCAAACTTCAATGGCATCCACTCCAGCCTGCATTTGAAAAGGCAATTTGGAATTCGAAATCATGAAATCATAAATATGAATATATTGATTTTAATAAATGACATTAAAAAAATATTATTCTCTTTAAACCACTCGTCATTCGGTCCAACCGTTAAATGAGCTTTCACCAAAAATTGAGACTAAAGGTTTCATTTATGACAATTTTCTTTCTACTTTATAAAATAATTTATTAGTATAAACTTTTTTTTAAAGCTACCAAATAGTTGTCAAAAGCTGTCCCAAACGAAGCTTAATTTCCTCTCAAAGTCTATATACCAAGATATTGGTCTGTGCTGACTTCCTCTTGCCCAGCCTACTACAATCCCCTACTACCATCAACATATGAAGAAGGAAAAATGAAAAAAAAAAGGAGAAAGAAATGGAGACTAGAAAACATTTTAAAAGACTAGTATTATTTCATGTATTGACACTAATATAAGCTATTTACAAAGTTACCAGCATAAATACAACAAGGTCCATAACTTTATTAAGCAATCACAAGCATTTATATACCTCTAAAGTTAGGTGAATAAGGTGGCTTGTGTGAAGAAGGAACAAAAAAAAAAAAGCATGAATAACACTTAAAAGGTGAGTTTGAAACCAGTGAATACCTGCAAAGACAAGAGAGCCGTTGTTGCAATGATCAATGAACTTTACACTTGAGCTGGAGCTGATCAGGATTGGTCTGGATAGAGAAAGAATAAGAAGCCATATAGAGTTCAATAATGTCCCTTTATAATCCTCTCATATCCTTAAGATCCTATGATAGAAAAATATGTTCATTAAGATAAGCCAACCTCTCGAATAGCTCCACTAAAGAAAAAGCTGGTTTGATCAGATTCCAGTAGCAACTAGATCAGTTCAAGCAGGCAACACTAATGGAAATTATTGATTAATAATAAATAAAACGGGCATTAACATTCATGCTATTGAATTCTTGTGTATTTACATATCCATTATCTAAATTTTTATATTTGCTTATATAATATCTTAATCTCTTAATGATATTGAAAAATATCAAAAGATGAATTTCACTTTTTATCATTTAAAAATTATAGTGATTTATGAATAAATATAAAAATTTAGGTTGCTAAGAAATATATGCTGCAAGAAGGAAAGAATTGACATAAAATCCTTCCAAATTGACATGTATTAGAGCAATAAATCTATAGTCTTTGAGTTTTTTATCACGACAAAATAAATAGAGAATGCACTCACAATGAAAAATCAAGGGGATTGGTTTTCATCTGTTCTCCTGATTCTTAGATCCAGAGCTTAATCCAGATAAGTCTTCTACTCGAGGGTTGAAGGTTCCAGGATTCATCTTCTGGGCCTCTTCTTTAATGTATATATAAATCTTGCGAACAATGTTACAGAACTCCCTGAATATAAGATTAAAAATTTAAAATATGTTTTGCGTGTAAACAAGTGGTCAAATATTTTTTGAGTATTTGATATGATATTAAAGGCAACCAAAACCTTCCCAGATAAGTGTTCGTACAAGATTTTAATAGAAAGCTACGCTTTACTGAATGATATAGATTCTATCGAACGTATTGTACAAGAAATGGAAGGTAAAGAAGGTGCATGGCATTGGTCACTATATTGTCACCTGGCCGCTATTTACAATTCAGCGAAACTTTTTGAAAAAGCTAGGATTTCTCTAAAGAAAGCTGAACTTATGATGAATGGGCGAGATTCATCTCCATTCCCTTTTCTTATAAGCTTATATGCAGGTGCTGGTGATCTTCTGGAAGCGAAAAGAGTGTGGGCATCACTGAATGCCAGGATTCAAAAGTCTTGGTTGCCTACCAACAAGGAATACCTTGTCATGCTTCAGGCTCTTAAAAAATTGCATGACGTTGCTGCATTGAAGGTGTTATTTGAGGAGTGGGAGTCCAATTGTGTCAGTTATGATATGAAACTTATGAATGCGGTTATTGGAGCTTATTTGGAAAAGAATATGGTTGAAGAAGCTAGACAGCTTCTGGACAAGGCTATGGAGGAAGGAGCGCATTTGGTCCTCAAGTCATTTTGGTTGTTTATTGATCACTACATCAAAAAGGGTGAAAAGGATCAGGCGAGGTGGTGGTCGGTTGCAGCTTCTAGTTTAGTGAAGAGAGGTCATTCAGGTGGACTGGAATTATTACGAATGATTACGTAATTGAGTGTTACGAATGATTACGCAAATGAGCTAATAAACAAGTTTAAAAAATAGAACCAATGAAATTACAATTTAAAATTAAAACTTGTGAACCAAAAAAGTAATAAGGAAAACCTACTAAGCTGGACTCGGAATGCAAAAGATGCAAACTAAAAACCAAACAAAATTGCACATCAAAAAATATTTCTCAAAGTTGCCGATACTGCCTTCCTAGAAGTCAGGTTGCAGAAAACATGCCTTCCATGAAAGCTGGTTGCACAAAATTTACTGAAGCAGAACATAATCATAGGCCTAGAACTTCGAATAGAAAACCATTCACCAAAAATCACGGTTAACCACCTGGAATCTTCAGGGGAGATATACACTCATAAAATTTACTCAATCAAGATGGAAGAATGGTCGTCTCATGAGAGCTATATATCCCATTAACTATTCCATTTCAATCATATTTTTTCTGACATCGATGCAAGAATTGAGAATAATACTCTTCTTTCCACCATTAAAAAAAATATATGCTTAAACACAAACAAAGAAAAAAAGAAAGATAGTATCCACGTTCGCTGAAAAAATACCACGAAGAGATGAAATTTTTTTGCCACAACAAATACATCCATTTGATTCTGCAATATTCAAGACAAAGGCAATCAGAATATTCATTTAAAATTAGCATAGCAGAATCGGATGTAAAAGATGGAAGAGAGGCAATGACATGACTACACCAAAGACAGATGCAAGTAGCAAAGGATGCCAAAAGAAGACATTCCTGGTATGTCGCCTGTTCCTCACAATGTTTGCTGGAATGTTCTGTTCCACTGCATTTTCTGGTCTTATGGCTGCTTCATGTGTGGTCGATGGAGTGGGATTCATTTCCTCATTCTGAGTTGGTTGCTCTGAAAAGGACTATTCCAGAGCAAATTCAATCATCCAAAATCAAGATTTCTATTACACCTCCATTGACAAAATGGTACTTCACAACACTCACTTGCTTAGCATACCAAAAGAACCATTTCAATACTATCTTACTAAAACAATTTTGTTTCCTAGTTAAAGAAGAAATAGTAGAAACAATATTCCATAAAATGTCCAACAAGCAAATGAGAAAACTTCAAAAAAAAGATTATCAAAAAGCCCAGTCTTCATGCAATAGAAAGTAAATAACATAAAAAATAACCATTATGAACAACATGAATTAAATTTTTGGCAACATGTTTTAGTAAGAGTTCTTGTTTCATATCTTAACACTATATAAGAAAACAAAAAGAAGAAAGCGAATGAAGAAAGTGTAACCGTATAACCAAATTCTATCAATATATAAAGAAAAATTATAGCATATGTAAGACTGTTCAAATCCAAGTAGACTCTTCAGAAATTTATAATTCTTCTTGTATATCACTCGTCTTCACGAACAACCTGAATTAAATTAATTACATAATTATAAGTAATTTGATTACTTATTAAAAAATTTAATATTCAAAATTAAAAAATACTTACTAAAGCTTGAGGCCATGCAACATGAGTTCCAATTGCCTGTCCAATTGTTGTTAAAGTACTATACGGTCTAATCAAATGTTCTTCCCAGTTCACAGGAATGTTTATATGCACTGAACACCAATTTGGACCTAATGGATAGTTACCGATTCGATGTGTAGGATCCATACTTTGAATATATCCAATTGCCACAGTTTTAGTAGAATCAAGAACACTTCTGACTGCAACTTTAGTTCCAACCTATATATATGAAGTTTATAAGATCTAACAACAATTTGTCATAACATATGGAAGATAAAAATATGGATGTACAAGTTCATAAGTAAATAGTTTGCTTACTTGAATAAGATTACTGTTATTGAAAGAGTGTGCATCACCATTTTGAGAATATTGAGTAGCTCTTAATGGGGTGCTATTAGTAGCTTGTTGTGTACTTTGCATATCCAACTTCATTTTAGCAATTACCTCACCCTGTTCTTGAACTTGTTTTTCCATTTTTTTGAAAGCTTCCTTGTAACCTTCTATTAATCGATAAGCGCTACTTCGATTTGGGATTTCTCCCCATGCAACATAAGGAGTTACACCAAATCCATACATGCGAACTCTTCCGACCTTGTCATTTCCAAGAACTTTTGAGAAAATATCATCTCTTCCAACATCTTCTGTTTGAGATGTTTGACTTCTTATTTCTTTCATTTTTTCCTGCATATAATAAATATTAACTCTTTCATGTAATTTTCTGCATACTTTATAATTAATTTATGAAATAGTTTATTATCATTACTTACCAAAGCTTCACAAGCCTCAATACTATTAACAATTCCTTCTTTTGTGTAACACTTCTCAAACATTTCAACTCTCGTTGGTGAGTGACCTATGCTTTTCTCCTAAACAATTATATAAATAATGTAGAAGTTAATTAAAATAAAAGAAAATTTTACATTAAAATTTATGTATAAGACGCACTTACACAAACACGTATATACATATAAAATTTACCTGATCTTCACGCACTTGACCGAAACTCCTTTTTCCAGTTATGTGCATCAAACTTTTTTTTGACCTACTCTTTTTATTTCTTTCACTTATACACTGAACACAAATATGAATTAATAAAAAAAATAAAACATGGCTAGCACTTTAAAATTTAAAAGTTATGATAATATACCTTTGATTCTTCTGAATTCCAATAAGATAGAAGATTTTTCCATTGATCTTTGAGTATTCTTTTTGGCACATTACATAGTTGTAATTCTGTAGACATTTTTGGGTCATAATATCTAGATTTAACGTCTGCTTTCCAATTCCTCCATTTCTTCCCAATTGATTGAAGAACCCATACATCACAACCACATGGAATCTCAAATTTCTCCTAAAAAACAAAATATTTTTTTGTTATATACAAAGAAATTTGCTATTTTATGTATGCAACTAAAATCAAACAAAACAAGCATATTATGAATGTAAATACCTAAACAACTTCTAACATGTTTTTTTTAAAGACTTTGGCATTTTATCCCAACTTTTGATATCAATTGGTGCATGTTTCCCATTCCGAGCAATAGTTCCTAAAAACTCAACAAATAATGATTTATTTTGCCCAATAGGTTGACCATATTTATTAAAATTAACAACAAGTCGTTCTCCACCATGTTGAGGAGCATGATATCCCCAAATACTACACATATAGGTTGGACCTCTTTTTCTTTTTTGCTCCTCATTGCTTCTACCTACTATGAAAAAATATCTTAAAATTAAAATCTTGTAAGTAAGATAAATGTAAATGTAAAACAAGCATATTAAATTATGATAATATCTTAAATAAGAGGCAAACCTGAAACATAATTTTCAATGGTATTTGTTGGAACATCTATTCCAACTTCAGTTTGTTCTCTGCATCCTGTATTTCTAACATGTGTTCTGGTCTGTGGTGCCATTTCTTAAAAATCACTATAAAACATATACGTGAGTAGAGTTTAATAGAAGATAAAAAATGCAATTTGTCACCCATGTTGCTCACATAATCTATGAAGAAAAATAAAGTGTACAATATATTCAAAAAAATTGTAAGGTTAACTACATCAAAACTAAATGCAACCTTTAGATAAACACACATAAGAAACACATAAAATCATAAAATGTTACATAGTAATTAGATTGATATAAGGATCTAATGATATAAGTATAAAAAAATAGTTTAACATTACAAAAAGAAACAGAACACAAATCAATTACTCTAGTAGAATGCCATCAACTTCATCTCTAGTCCACTAAACTTCATCATCAATAAAATATTGTTGAGTAGAAGTCTCACTTTGCAAGTAGTCATCAACATCTCTGTCTCTGTGAATGTTATTAATATCATTTCTTGGTGATGTTGTAACAACAATATACCATGCAGGATCAATAGGATATTCCACATAAAAAACTTGTTGAACTTGAGAAGCAAGCACAAAAGGTTCTTGATGTCGTTTAATTTTATTGAAATTAGTCAAGATAAAGCCATCCTCGTCCTCCTTCAGTCTCTTTCCTTTAGAAACCCAATCACATTCAAATAAAACAACACTTCGCTCAGCTGTGTAGTCCAATTCAATTATATTTTTTAAGATCCCATAGTATGTCAAGTTACTTGAAATAGGGTTCTTATCTTTGATACTAGCAAAGCTTGAAGTTAGAGCTTTAACCATCACTCCATAATTTTGAGTTTTTTTTTTTTCTTCAAATCTACAACATGAAATCTAAAACCATTTATAAGGTATTTCTTGTATAGAGTGACAACATTGGATGGACCTCTAGCTAAGCGCCTCAAATCAGTAGAAATAGTATCATCCTTCAATGGATCAATTGAAGCAATCTATTAAAACAAAGTAGATGTAATCAGTAAAAATTCTCATGTAAATTACATTAGCATTATAACACTAACCTTATTAGCAAACCAAGAAACGAAATCCTCATTGTGCACTCTTTTAGCTTCATGCTCTCCATAGCGAGACCTTTTTTGTCTTATCGTTTCTTTAACTGTAGTGTAATGTTCATTGTATATAATCATAAATTTTATAAGAATACAATAATAGTAATTATATAAAAAAATGAAAATATGTACTTCAACTAAATTTTTTTACCTAACATATGGCTCTATTTCCTCACAATTGAAAAGGATATATCGATGTGCTTTTATGAGTGGGTCATCATTGAAGATCTTGACCTCCCTTTTACCAAGTGCCCGACCATTTGTTTCAAAGATATTAAGTCCTTCATTCAAAACATTCTCATCCAACTCATTTCTTCCAAGTTGATTATGCCTTGTTTCCACATGCTCAGCAAAATATAAAGAGCAAAATGTTAAACATTCCTCTGCAATATAGCCTTCTGCAATTGATCCCTCTGGATGACTTCTATTTCGAACATATGACTTTAACTTCCCCAAAAATCTAAAAAAAGGGTTGATAAATGATATAAATTTTTTTATTGAAGTTAGATATCATAAAAGAAATAATAATACATGAAATAATTTCTAACCTCTCAATAGGATACATCCAACGATAATATACAGGACCTCCAATCCTTGCCTCGGTGGCCAAGTGAATTGTCAAATGCACCATGATATCAAAAAAAGCAGGAGGAAATATCTTTTCAAGCTGACAAAGTGTAATTGCAATTTCTTTTTCCAATCTAAGAAGCTCAATTGGGAGAAGAACTTTAGAGCACAATCCTTGAAAAAAATGACTCAGATGAATTAGAGGAGAGTGAACCGACTTAGGCAAGACTCGTCTTAAGCATAATGGAAGCAATTGTTGCATTATTATGTGATGATCATGGCTCTTTAATCCAAGTATTTTCAGTGGTTTCAGTTGCACTCATCTTGAAATATTAGATGCATATCCATCTGGCACTTTAATATTTTTTAAGACTTTACAGAAAATTTCTTTTTCTTTTTTGTTCATTGTAAAGCATGCAGCAGGTAAATAAGTATGTCTAGATGAAGTACAAGTAGGGTGCAATGTAGGGCGTATTCCCATTTTTTCCATGTCTTTGCGTGCATTCAAATGATCTTTTGTCTTTCCATCAAGATCCAATAATGTACCCAAAAGCTTATCACATACATTCTTTTCAATATGCATAACATCTAAGTTATGACGTAAAAGATTTTTTTCCCAATATGGCAACTTGAAAAATATGCTTAACTTCTTCCAATTATAAGGCAAATTAGTATTAGCATGTGCTTTCTTTCCAAACTTCACATTTATACTTCTTAACATATCAACAATTTTGGATCCATTAATTGGTGGTGGTATTGTCCCATGTTCCTCACAACCATTAAAAGATCGACTATCATTTCTATCAGGATGATCGTGATCTAAGAACCTCCGATGTCCCATATAACATCTTTTACGACTGAAATTTAACCACTCAGAACATGTATTCTCCTGACAAATAGGGCATGCAAACTTCCCTTTTGTACTATAACCTGATAAGTTAGCATAACATGGAAAATCATTTATAGTCCATAATAATGCAGCTCGCATTTGAAAATTCTCCTTAGAACATGCATCGTAAGTCTGCACACCAACATTCCATAACTCTTTTAACTCAGCCACAAGTGGTTGTAAATAAACATCAATATCATTTCCAAGTTGAGTTGGCCCAGGAATAAGCAAAGAAAGCATCATGTATTGTGATTTCATACATAAGTTAGGTGGCAAATTATATGACATCAATACAACAGGCCAAGTACTATGAGTTGAAGTCATTGTCCCAAATGGATTAAATCCATCTGATGCTAAACCCAATCGTACATTTCTAGGATCTATAGCAAATTTTGTATCTTGGTAGTCTAAGTGCTGCCAAGCTGGAGTATCAGCGGGATGCCTCATGCAATCATCTTTTATACACTCTTCTTTATGCCATATCATATATGATGCAGTCTTAGATGACATGAATAATCTTTGCAATCTTGATGTTAATGGGAAGTGCCACATGACTTTTCCTGCATCCTTTTTATTTTTTTTACCTTATATATCTTTTGAAGTGCTATCCTCTGCAATCCATCTTGACTCATTACAAATATTACATTCATTCTTAAATTCATTAGGACCCCAATATAAAATGCAATCATTACGACATGCATCATATTTTTTATAACTTAAGCCCAAATCTTGAATTATCTTCTTTGTCTCATAATAAGACTTTGGTAGACGAATATCTTCAATTGCTTCCCTTAACAAGTCAAGCAACATAGTAAATGATTTTTGAGTCCAATTACCAAGGCATTTAAGTTGAAGTAGTCTGACAAGAAAATCAAGTTTTGAGAACTTTTTACATCCAGGAAATAATTCTTGTTATGAGTCACTTATCAACTTATAAAACTTTACAGCATCTGTATTTGGTTTATTAATTTCATCTTGCTCATCCGTAGTATTACTTTCAAACCCAAATGCATCATTTAATAGCCCTTCCATGTCATCATTAACATCATCAACAATGAGCGAATGTGATCCAATGTCATTTGCAAATGAAGTTTCTCCATGAGCAGTCCAATTGTAATATCCAGGTTTGAATCCTCTCCACAGCAAATGAGCTTCAACATCATCTCTTGTCCTACAAATGCCATTTCCACAATCTCTACATGGGCATAGAATCATTCCACTTGAACTTCCATTACTGAATGCAAAATTTAGAAAGCTTTTAACTCCTTCTTTAAAAACTGTATTAGTCCTTGAATAATACATCCAACTTCTATCCATTTCCATATTATAACCTTCACATAACAAAGGAAAAATGAATATTAGAAATCATAAGAGCTAGTGGATATTTATTTAAAGGATTTAAAGTAAACTCTTTGATTTGCATTTTAAATAAACAAGTTATTAAGAAAGGAGTAAAAAAACTCTTCATATAAAAATAAAATCTTATATAATAACATTGATAATAAATTTTGGCAAATCATAGTCTAGTATTTTAAACAGAGGATTGAAAATTATTAACAGGCGATCCTGAAAAATAATAAGCCACAAGCTTGAATATAAGTTGTTGTTTGAATATGCAAGTTCAAAATGCTATGGAAGGATTGGTTCTTTCCATGTAAGTGAAAAGACGGAAATGTTTATTTTTATGATAGAGTATTAAAAATCAGTTTCGATCCCATTTCTCACTAAAACTTATCAACTTGTTTATGATCCATCCACTGATTACATAGTGTCTTGGGAAGAAGAAGCTACTAACTTTGTGGTGTGGAGACCTCCAAAATTTATGAGAGATATCCTGCCCAATTACTTCAAACACTACATCTGAAGCTTTGTGAGGTAAATCAACACTTATGTAAATTTTGCATTGCAAACTTATTCTAATCTTTTAAAAAAATGTCTCCATACCTTTTGCTGTCAAACATAAAGCTTATTCAATTGCTATCTTAGGTGATACATGAAATGAATCCCTCAAGCATGACATTGTAGATTTAAGTAAAAAATTAGACATATGTTTCATGCTTGCAGATGAGAATGATAGACTTAGGAATGATTTATCTTCTTACATGCATGATTTGGAATAGTTGAATGATCAATCAAAATGAGGTTGTTTATTAGAAATTGAGAAAATGAAAACCTAGGAATGAGATTACTTATTTGAAGTGTGAACTTGATGGTTTATGACATTGATATCCATAATTTTAAAATTAAAGTCTTTAGAAGATGAAAATGCTAGTGTAAAAACTAGAATGAATAATTTATCTATTGCATGTATTAGCGCGACAACTTCTTGAAGCCTCTTTATCTAATACTTCCACATCTTTTATGCATTCGATGCCCAAAAAGCATTATAATTATTATAATAAATTCAAATGTGTTTCCTATATTTGAGCATTTAAGAAATCCATCAACACCATTACTTTATGATCACATGTTTGAATTTCAAAAGGCACATCTTTTGTTGATCACCATCGACACATATTTCTAGTGGACATGATACTAATGTTAGTTATGGATTTTGATTTTATATTTCTCAAGAAATTTAAAATGAGGTTATTGATATGTTTTGAAACACAATACGTTACAAAGCAAGGCCTAAGAATATGATCATGTTCGACAACATTGAATAGGATAATAGTGATATGAAGGAAGAAAATCCTGTAATAGTTATAACATTCACAACAAGCTTATCCCTTGAAATTCTTAATGTTCCTCAAGTTAAAAAGGTATGGTGAAACTTTAAAAGCAGATCATAACTCTATTTATTGCTGGTGGCATTAATTAGCCTTTCCCATTTACACAGAAAATGAACTAAAGGTCTCATAACTTCTTTATTCTCAGCTAGTTATGCAAGGTATCAATGATAACATAAACAGATGTGGAATTTGAAGGCGTGTAACTCAAATCATGCAAATGAAGGATTTGAAGTCGCAAAAATAATACAAAAAAATGTAAAAAAGAGCAGCTAAGCATAGCATGAGATTTAGCAAAGAGAGTAAGCAATATATCATTTCTCACAAGCAAGGAAGCCAGTGGATGTATCTGGTGTTAAAAACATTTGTGGTGTTTTTGTGTGCATTGCATGACCAATTAGGAACACTGTACTGGCAGCTATCATTTGAGGGAAATCTGTAAGCATGCTCATGAAATGGTTAACAAAAATACAAAATCTGTAAGCATGCTCTTCAATAAAGAAATGTTGTCACAATCATAGCTTGCATTAAATTGGTTCTGAAAGTACGAGATGCGCCAAGAGGGGGGGTGAATTGGTATTTTAAAAATTTGACCCTACACAAGAGTTCTAATTTTTTTTGTATTTTTGAAATATAATTTAACAACCAATGTGCGGAAGCAATTACAACGATCACAACGATAAAATTGATAACACTACGAGATTTAAAAATTGATTTTTCACCAAGCAATTAAAATGCACAAATTGAAAAGCATGAAAAGTAAAGTGCGGTAAACAGGAAAAAACACACCAGAAATTTTTATAGTGGTTCGGTCACTTGACCTACGTCCACTCCCCGGAGTCCTCTACTCCGGGATTTGCACTAGTAAAAGTTGACTCTCCTTTTGCCCCCACAGCAAGGCGGAGAAGCCTTTACAATACTCACTTTCACCTCCCTCGGTGCGGCGGAATACCAAACGCTATGTCACCCTCCCGGTGACGGCAGCGGACCTTCTCCTTTTTCTCCCTCCTGGAGATGGCAGAGTACCTTGGCGATGTTGATCTTGAAGTGATTCTTCCTTCGAGAACTTTCTTGAAGCTTCTAAAGCCACAAGAGGAGCAAAGCATGCAGCTAGCTTGGAGCCACCGTGTGATCCCCTCACACTACTTCTCCCTCACGCTCAAGCTCACCTTCACCTTCCTCTCTCAAGCCCTAGATCTCTCCAAAAAAGCTTCTCTCTACGAATCTCCTTCTTCCTCTAAGCTTCTCACAGCAAAGGATTGATCAACAACTCCCTTAGAAAAATAATAAGTTCCTTTTTTATATCAGGCTTCAGAAAATCCTAAAAAATTCAACTTTTGCATTTCTGTTCGTACAGTACGATTTGTAATCGTACAGTACGATCAGTTCAATTACAGCTCCGTCCAGTACGAGTGCAGACGAAAAGGTATCAAATTTTATTCATATCGTACCGTACGATATGTATATCGTATAGTACGATACTATTGATTCGTACTGTTCGTACGGGACGAACTGTGGGACGAACCTCGGGACGAAAGAACTCGTCTCTGTCAGTCGTCCAGCACTCATTTAATCGTACAGTACGAATAGTGTTTTTCATGATATCGTCCTGTACGATAGGACTATCGTCCAGTACGATCAGTTCAAAATTTCTTGGGATCGTCTGGTACGATCTCTGGGACGAAGAAAATCGTCTCTGTCAATCGTCCAGCACTCCACCAGTCGTACAGTACGATTAGTTCATTTCTTGATATCGTCCTGTACGATATGAATATCGTCCAGGACGATCAGAACAAAAAACATTGGTTTCGTCTGGTACGATCTCTGGGACGACTAAAATCGTCTCTGTCAGTCGTACAGTACGATTTAACATCGTACAGTACGATCGATATATAATTAGAAACCAACGTTTTATTTCTTGATTAGGGAGATAATTTTGGCAAGTTATTAATTAATCGTACAGTACGATACATATCGTACAGTACGAATAGTTCATAAAATCAAATTCGAAAACTTACCAAACTTATTCTGGCGGCTAGGGTTTCACAATTACAAATCATCGTACAGTACGATCTATATCGTACAGTACGATAAGTTTGTAAATTTAATCAATAGAGAATTAGCCGTTGCCTGATTATTTTCAATTAATCGTACAGTACGATCAATGATCGTACAGTACGATCTGTTTTTAAAAAATTAATCATTTTAAAAGAAAAAATCTCCCCCTGTGTGTGTGCATTGTTGCTCCTTTCACATGCATGCTTCTGTGGCAGACTCAAAAAGAAAAAAAAATTAAAGAAATAAAAATTACACTCTTCAACATCCTATTCTACCCAATTTGAGTCTCCAGCAATCTTTAGCAGTGTGCATCTGACCTGAAATGTTAGTTCTCATATACAAAGATTAACCATTTGTAATCTAACTGAAGTCTATATTTACTCAGTAAATATTAGTTGTCACCATCAAAATTAAGTGCTCGGGATCCTGGATTCCAACAATCTCCCCCTTTTTGATGGTGTCAAATAATATTTTCTGATGTACAGATGTTCTGACTTCTTTAGCTCCCCCTCAGAAGAGTAGCTTATAAATTTTCAAATAGGAGGAGAAGAAACAGTTTTTTTTTTTTTTTTTTTTTTTTATTATAAAAAAAATACAACAACAAGATAAAAAAAACTGAGAACAAAAACAACCAATTAGCATTTAATAGTAGGCAAAAAACATAATACAACACACAGAAAAGTCTCCCCCTTTTGACAACACCAAAAAGGGAAGAAAAAGAAAAAATAAGTACAGCAAAAATAGAAAACAGAAACATCTACAACAACCTAAAAATCTGGATCCTGATCCGGAGGTGGCGGTGGAGGGTCGGGAAACAGCTGGTGGTACTGATGAAGGGAGGTGAACTGGTGATCGATCGATTGGAAGCGCTCCCTAAACCATTTCATATCCGTGTCATGCTCCTGATGCTGCTGAGTAATGTGAGCATCCAACCGAGTCTCCAGACGATCAAGTCGTCGAATAATGTCATCGTGAGGGTAGTCGGGAGGTGCAAGGCCAGGTGGTTGGAGTGGTGGTGGCGGAGGTGCGTCAGCAGGAGCATCAGCCTCCTCGTCATCAAACTCGGGATCGGCGGGAGCGGCCCCCCGATGGAACAGGATACGAAAGGAGGCATCCGAGTAGAAGATGGGAAGGTGATCAGGAGGGAGCGGATAATGAAGTTGGTATTTTGCATCTAGGATATAACCAATGACATGCCCTAAAGCAAGGTTCAATTTACGACGGGCACCTGGATAGCGGAAGGCAGACAAGGTATGAATGTAGTCGAATACCATTTGGGCTTCATTAAATTTTGTGCCCGACATAATGAGATAGGTGACGATAGACAGTAGGGGAGTGATATGGATGCGATCTCCAGCCTTAGGTATAATAGATGTGCGTAGGACATGCTGGATAACGTGGGCATTTTGATTTAAGGTTTGGACCAGTGGTAGGTGTTGATTTGAGGGGACACCTCTAAGGGTCATATTGACGGACGTCCAATCATAATCGTGGGAGATCATGGATTGGGGTCGAGGGCCTTCAGAGGACAGCCCTATGTGCTCAGCAATGTCGTCGACGGTGATGACGACATTCTGTTTACAGACATACGAGGTGAAAGTGGTGTTTTCAAGGTTAATGCGGATATTTGCAAAAAACTCAAACATAAGTTCAGAGTGAAACGGAAAGGCGAGAGTCAGAAGAAATTGAAGGGTCGTGGAAGCGAACAGAGGCATCACCTCAAAACTAAGGGCGGCTTGATTTAACATGCGGGAGGGAGTGAACTTAGCTTCCTTGATTTTGTTATACGCTTTCTCGTCCGCGGCGGAGAGAAAGCGATCATCGAAACGCCGAGTGGAGGAAGAGCTCCCGACGATCATACGACCGCGCTTACTGGACCCAGACATTGTGGATGAGGGGATTGGAAGAATGAGAGAAAATCAGATTGATTGAAGGTGAGGAGAAATGGCTAAGAGTTCCTCTCGTTTTATAGAATTTGGGGTATATCGTACAGTACGATCGATAATCGTACAGTACGATATGCGCAATAATGTCGTCTGGACGACTTTTCAGAAAAGTGAGTCAAATCGTACAGTACGATCGGTATCGTACAGTACGAATGTGAGTGTGAGGCGTTCGTCCCAATGAGTCGTCTGAACGACTTTTGACCAAAAGTGTTCGTACAGTACGAACAGGTATTCGTACAGTACGATGGGCAATAATTTTCGTACCGGCCAATTTAAATTCATCCTAATCCGTTTGCCACGTGGATCGTACCGTACGATCGGGATGTTCGTACAGTACGATGACCAATAATTACTATCGTACAGTACGAGTAGTGAATCGTACCGTACGATGTGTATAAGACATGAAAGATCTGGATCGTGTAGGGAATGAACGGCTGAGATTTGAGGGATTGGAACCTGATCGTACAGTACGATAGTGTATCGTACAGTACGATTGTCAGAGAAGATCAAGGTTTGTGAGCAACATGGGAAGAGGATCAGGAATCCAATTTTTTGTTTGTTTTTTTTTTTTTTTTTTTGTTTTAACAACAAATACAAATCAACCACAAAAATTTTTTTTGTTTTGTTTTTTTTTTTTTGTTTTGTTACATTAGGCGTGAATGTCTATGACACCTAATTTGGTGCGTAGAGTGCTAAAAGTGTCATAGCCTAATGGTTTTGTGAAGATGTCCGCCAATTGATCTTCAGTAGCAACGTGGTGTAGTTCAATATCGCCTTTGGCTACATGATCTCTAATGAAATGATGTCTAATGTCTATATGTTTGGTTCGTGAGTGTTGAATTGGATTTTTGGATATGCAAATTGCGCTAGTGTTGTCACACATGATCGGAATCGTTCCTACAGGTAGTCCTAGATCTACAAGCTGTTGTTTTAACCACAACACTTGTGCAACACAGCTACCTACCGCTATATATTCCGCTTCGGCGGTGGATAGGGCTACTGAATTTTGCTTCCTACTGGACCATGAAACTAATGATTGTCCAATGAATTGACAAGTGCCAGAAGTGCTTTTTCTATCTACCTTACAACCTGCAAAGTCTGAATCGGAGTATCCTAAGATTTAAAACGAGGTGCTGTGTCTAGGATACCAAATTCCTAAGTTCGGGGTGCCTAGAAGATATCTGAGAATTCTTTTGACAGCAGTCATGTGAGATTCTTTCGGGTCAGCTTGAAAACGGGCACAGAGGCACACACTAAACATTATGTCTGGTCTACTGGCAGTCAGATAGAGAAGCGATCCAATTATTCCCCTATACCTCTTTTGATCTACAGACTTCCCACTGGGATCTTTATCCAATTGAATATTAGAGCTCATGGGTGTATTCATAGCCTTAGCATTGTCCATTTCATATTTTTTCAAAATATCGTTGACGTACTTAGACTGGCTAAAAAACGTTCCACCTTCCGTTTGTTTTACACTAAATCCAAGGAAGTAACTAAGTTCACCCATCATGCTCATTTCAAACTCATCGCTCATTGTTTTTGAAAATTCATTACATAGGTTTTTCTCCGTCGATCCGAACAATATGTCATCTACATAAATCTGAACAATGAGTACTTCAATTCCTACCTTCTTCAAAAATAAGGTGGTGTCCACACTACCCTTTACAAAGCCTCTATCTAGTAGGAACGTACTAAGTCTTTCATACCAGGCTCTAGGTGCTTGTTTTAACCCGTACAGTGCCTTTTTCAGTTTAAACACGTGGTTTGGAAATTGTGAGTTTTCAAACCCCGGAGGTTGCTCCACATACACATCTTCCTTGATTACTCCATTCAGGAAGGCACTCTTTACATCCATTTGATACAGCTTAAAATCCCTAAAACAAGCAAAAGCTAACAGTACCCTGATGGCTTCTAGTCTAGCTACCGGAGCAAAGGTTTCTTCAAAATCTATTCCTTCAATTTGGTTATAACCCTTCGCTACTAGCCTAGCCTTATTTCTTACTACTATGCCTGAGTCATTCATCTTATTTTTAAAGACCCACTTAGTTCCAACCACACTTTGCTCTTTAGGCCTTTTGACTAATTCCCATACATCATTCCTAACGAATTGGTTCAACTCTTCTTGCATTGCTAGGATCCAAAATTCATCTCCTAAGGCTTGATCTATACTCGTGGGTTCAATCATAGATATGAATGCAGAATGGCTAACCTCTTTCCTAAGTCCATGCCTAGTTTTTACCCCTTCTGATGGGTCTCCTAAGATCAGCTCTCTAGGATGACTAGAAGAAAATTTCCAATCTTTAGGCAGATGTTCCTGAGGTTCCGCTCTAGTCTCTATGGTAATGGTTTCTACTCCCCGTATAACCTCAACTTCTTCTTCTTCATGATTAGGTTCAGATGTCTTATTGGATTCATCAAATACTACATGAGTGGACTCTTCTACTACTAGGGTTCTCTTATTGAATATTCTATAAGCTTTACCTACAGATGAGTAGCCTAGGAAAACCCCTTCATCTGATTTAGGATCGAACTTTCCTAAGGGTGACTTGCCATTGATTAGGATGAAGCATTTGCACCCGAAAACGTGTAAGTGGGAAAGATTGGGTGTCCTACCCTTAAGCAACTCATAGGGTGTCTTATTAAGTTTGGATCTAACATTTACCCTGTTTAATACATAGCATGCGGTATTTACTGCTTCTGCCCAAAAGTATCTAGGGAGAGTGTATTCAGCTAACATAGCCCTAGCAGCTTCAACTAACGTTCTATTCTTCCTTTCTGCTATTCCATTTTGCTGAGGAGTTCTAGGGGCAGAGAAATTATGTTCTATTCCAACCTCTTTACAAAAAGATTCAAATTTATCATTCTCAAATTCCCCACCGTGATCACTATGAATTGTTGAAATTACACATCCTAATTTCCTTTGAATCCATGTGGAGAAAATTCTAAATTCTTCAAATGACTCACTCTTATGAGCTAGGAATTTCACCCAAGTAAACCTAGAGTAGTCATCTACTATTATAAACCCATACAACTTCCCTCCTAGGCTGGCTGTGCTAACAGGTCCGAACAGGTCCATGTGGAGAGTTTCTAATGGCCTAGTGGTGCTGATATCCTTGATTGCATGAAAAGAAGATTTAACCTGTTTTCCTAACTGGCAAGCATCACAAAGATGGTCCTTAGTAAAGTCTAACTTTGGTATGCCTCTAACTAAGTCTTTCTGTGTGATGTTCCTAAGTGTTTTCATACTAGCATGGCATAGTCTCCTATGCCATAGCCAAGAGTCATCTGCTATTGTTTTCAGACACAAAGAGTTTGAGGTTTCAATGCAGTTCAAGTCTATCATGTAAACATTGTTTATACGTTTTCCCTCTAACACAAGTGAATCATTTAAACTAATCATGCATTTGTTAGACAGAAATTTTATATCAAAGCCCTTGTCACATAATTGACTTATACTTAAAAGATTGTGCTTTAAACCATCCACTAAAAGTACATTCTCAATAATTAAATTTTTAGTATTTCCAATGATACCTGAGCCCACCACTTTTCTGGTGGTGTTGTCTCCCAAAGTTACCTTGCCTCCTGACCTGGCCTCCAGTGTCACGAACTGCTTCATGTCTCCAGTCATGTGTCTCGAGCAGCCACTGTCCAGGTACCACATGCTCTCACTAGGTCTTTTGTGAGAGCATCCTTACAATGTCAATCATGGATTAGCTTTGGGAACCCAAGTGAGTTTGGGTTCCACATCATGCTTATATGAATGAAATGTATGCATGTTATGCTGTGATGATTGCGATTTTGGTCTCCACACTAGATGTGTCCTATAGTGAATTGAGCACGTGCGAGCTATGTGACCTAGCATGCCACAAGAATAACATCTAACACCTGGAAATGGGTTCACTAATCTACGAGGGTGGTAGAGCCTATTTCTGGGTTTGAATGATGCATGCCGTGCTGGTTTTGAGTGAGATGATTCACATGGTGGAGGATGAAAGAATTCAGCAAACGTGGGAGGTTTTTTGTTATTCTCGTATGCATGAAGTTTTTCATTTAAGAATTTGTTCTCTTGGTTAAGACTAGCATATTCGAATCTCAATGCATGCTCACTACTACTAAGTTCCCCTGATAGTTCTTCTAGTTCCTTAAATGCATTATCTAATTCAACATGTGATGATTTCAAGGTTTCATGTGCAGTGGTTAACTCAATATGCTTCTTATTTAATGCATCGTATTCATCAAGCAACGACATATGATCTCTATCTAAGTCAGAAAAATTTTTTACTACACTAGCATGTTCCTTTTGTAAAGTACTAAACTCAGTATTAAGACTAGCATGCTTTTTCTTCAATTTTCTATACGAGTCATGGATTTTTTCAGAAATAACAAGCAGTTCATCGTAAGACAGTTGACATACCTCATCTTGATCTGATTGATCAAGATTATCATTAGTCATAAGACACAGATTTGTTACCTCCTCCTCTGCTTCTTCTTCCGATGAGTCTGAGGCAGAGTCGGCCCAAAAAGCTTTCTGAGTCTTAAACTTGCCCTTCTTGAACTTAGATCTTTCCTCACCCTTCTCCTTGGTTTGATGAGTTTTGATGTTGGGGCAATCAGCTCGGAGATGACCGGGTTTCCTGCACTCAAAGCAAATTGTTTCAGATGCAACCTTAGTATACTTTGAGTTCTTACCTTTGTTCCAATTGCTTTGATGATGGCGTTGCTTTCTTTTCAGAAAATTTTTGAACTGACGAGTCATCAAAGCTATGTCGTCATCTTCCTCCGCTGCTGAGCTGTCACTTTCAGAATTGTTTGCTTTTAAAGCCACTGCTCGCTCCTTTTTCTTTTCACCTGCATCACTTTGTCGTTGACTCACTCCTTTCTCGTAGGCAATGAGTGACCCAAGCAAATTATCAATAGAATAGACATTTAGATCTTTTGACTCAGTTATTACAGTGATTTTAGCATCGTATGAGCTAGGCAAACATCGCAGTATTTTGTTTACTTTTTCTGAGTTAGACAACTCTCTTCCTAAAGCATGCAGTGATGTTACAATCTGGGTGAATCGAGTGTACATGTCAGTTATAGTTTCACTAGGTTTCATGCGGAACAGTTCGTAATCATGTAACAGTATGTTCAACCTAGATTGTTTGACCTCACTAGTTCCTTCGTACGTGATACACAGTTTGTCCCAAATTTGTTTACCAGTAGTACACGTTGATACTCGCATATAGTCTTCTGATTTTAATGCGCAAAAGAAACAGTTTAGACATTTAGCATTCAGTTGTGCAAATTCTCTATCCTCAATGCTCCATTCATTAAATGACAGTTCAGTTTTCACTCCATTCAACATACGAAACGGTGCAGAATAACCTTCTTGGACTAACATCCACATGCGGTAATCTAAAGACTGTAAAAATGTAGACATGCGTATTTTCCAAAAATCAAACGGTATGTTGTCAAATAAAGGTGGACGAGTTATGGAATAACCCTCCGCAGTGTTACGGTTACCAAATTGAGCCATGGATCTTACGTTTCTAGGTTTTCTAAAACACTATTTTGAAACCCCGCTCTGATACCACTTGAAAGTACGAGATGCGCCAAGAGGGGGGGTGAATTGGTACTTTAAAAATTTGACCCTACACAAGAGTTCTAATTTTTTTTGTATTTTTGAAATATAATTTAACAACCAATGTGCGGAAGCAATTACAACGATCACAATGATAAAATTGATAACACTACGAGATTTAAAAATTGATTTTTCACCAAGCAATTAAAACACACAAATTGAAAAGCATGAAAAGTAAAGTGCGGTAAACAGGAAAAAACACACCAGAAATTTTTATAGTGGTTCGGTCACTTGACCTACGTCCACTCCCCGGAGTCCTCTACTCCGGGATTTGCACTAGTAAAAGTTGACTCTCCTTTTGCCCCCACAGCAAGGCGGAGAAGCCTTTACAATACTCACTTTCACCTCCCTCGGTGCGGCGGAATACCAAACGCTATGTCACCCTCCCGGTGACGGCAGCGGACCTTCTCCTTTTTCTCCCTCCTGGAGATGGCAGAGTACCTTGGCGATGTTGATCTTGAAGTGATTCTTCCTTCGAGAACTTTCTTGAAGCTTCTAAAGCCACAAGAGGAGCAAAGCATGCAGCTAGCTTGGAGCCACCGTGTGATCCCCTCACACTACTTCTCCCTCACGCTCAAGCTCACCTTCACCTTCCTCTCTCAAGCCCTAGATCTCTCCAAAAAAGCTTCTCTCTACGAATCTCCTTCTTCCTCTAAGCTTCTCACAGCAAAGGATTGATCAACAACTCCCTTAGAAAAATAATAAGTTCCTTTTTTATATCAGGCTTCAGAAAATCCTAAAAAATTCAACTTTTGCGTTTCTGTTCGTACAGTACGATTTGTAATCGTACAGTACGATCAGTTCAATTACAGCTCCGTCCAGTACGAGTGCAGACGAATAGGTATCAAATTTTATTCATATCGTACCGTACGATATGTATATCGTATAGTACGATACTATTGATTCGTACTGTTCGTACGGGACGAACTGTGGGACGAACCTCGGGACGAAAGAACTCGTCTCTGTCAGTCGTCCAGCACTCATTTAATCGTACAGTATGAATAGTGTTTTTCATGATATCATCCTGTACGATAGGACTATCGTCCAGTACGATCAGTTCAAAATTTCTTGGGATCGTCTGGTACGATCTCTGGGACGAAGAAAATCGTCTCTGTCAATCGTCCAGCACTCCACCAGTCATACAGTACGATTAGTTCATTTCTTGATATCGTCCTGTACGATATGAATATCGTCCAGGACGATCAGAATAAAAAACATTGGTTTCGTCTGGTACGATCTCTGGGACGACTAAAATCGTCTCTGTCAGTCGTACAGTACGATTTAACATCGTACAGTACGATCGATATATAATTAGAAACCAACGTTTTATTTCCTGATTAGGGAGATAATTTTGGCAAGTTATTATTTAATCGTACAGTACGATACATATCGTACAGTACGAATAGTTCATAAAATCAAATTCGAAAACTTACCAAACTTACTCTGGCGGCTAGGGTTTCACAATTACAAATCATCGTACAGTACGATCTATATTGTACAGTACGATAAGTTTATAAATTTAATCAATAGAGAATTAGCCGTTGCCTGATTATTTTCAATTAATCGTACAGTACGATCAATGATCGTACAGTACGATCTGTTTTTAAAAAATTAATCATTTTAAAAGAAAAAATCTCCCCCTGTGTGTGTGCATTGTTGCTCCTTTCACATGCATGCTTCTGTGGCAGACTCAAAAAGAAAAAAAAATTAAAGAAATAAAAATTACAGACTCTTCAACATCCTATTCTACCCAATTTGAGTCTCCAGCAATCTTTAGCAGTGTGCATCTGACCTGAAATATTAGTTCTCATATACAAAGATTAACCATTTGTAATCTAACTGAAGTCTATATTTACTCAGTAAATATTAGTTGTCACCATCAAAATTAAGTGCTCGGGATCCTGGATTCCAACAGGTTCCAAGTGAGCTTTTATGACAAATAGAAAAGGATGTAAGCTAGTCTTTTTTCTTTTTGCATTCAGTGTATTAGCACAAAATGAGATTATATTTAAATATCAAGTTTTAGTCAAAATTCTCAAAATTGGACTTTTAAACTATTATATGGCCGGGGGTCCAAGGGGGCAGCGCCCCCTGGCGAGGATCGACCTGCCCGGAACAAATTTTTAATTGTAAGAGTATTTTTAGTTCATCAATCTCTTTTGTCGTGAATGTATTTTAAATGCATAGACTTGTTAATATCAAAACATAAGGAAAAAAAGTAATGTAATGTTATCATGAAACTGTAATCGACTCAACTAAGCAAACTAAATGCATAGACTTGTTAATATCAAAACATAAGGACAAAAAGTAATGTAATGTTATCATGAAACTGTAATCGACTCAACTAAGCAAACTATAAACTCTAAAGTAATAGGTAGTCTTTTCGATAAGCAATCAATCGAACAAGAAAATAAAGAGAACTCAAACTAGACCAACGTTGGGATGAACATCAAGATCGGCGGAATATTAACCTTTCAGCAATGTACAAACAACCGCCTTTTATTCGATCATTCAAAAACTGTGAGAATCTCAAGAACCGTAGAAATCAAAAGAAGAGAATCTCAAGAACCCTAGAAATCAAAAGAAGAAAGAATTTTTTTTTGAACCCTAGATAGTGGCATTCAACATTCAAAGGAATAAAGCTAGTGATTAAAAGCATTTTACCTGATGCGGCCGTCGCGATTGGAGGAGGCGAACAAGAATAAGTGGGCTAGCGAACCTAGAAGAAGAGAAAGAGGGGAACAGTTGAAGGAGGCGAACAAGAAGAAGCGGGCACGATCGACATTCAAAGGAATAAAGAGTGTTTACAAGCATTTTACCTGATGTTGCGATTGGAGGAGGCGAACAAGAAGAAGCGAAAGTAGCGAGCTAGCGAACCTAGAAGAGAAGCGAAAGAAGAGAAGGAGGCGAACAAGAAGAACCGGCCAGGCACGATAAGAATAACTTATGCACGATCTCCTCTTTGCACCGAATCACATTTAATTAGCGCCAAAAAAATGTGCCTCAATAAATATTTCTTAAGGCACTTAAATAAAAGTGTCATAATATATATGTCTTTAAAAGTAATTTTTTTTATAGTGGCCACCGTATGATCTTCTAATTTTAATCCTCAATAATGGGCATATTCCTAACACATCATAAGATATCCCAGTTTCGATCCTCTATGATGGGCAAATTCCTGCCCCATTATATGATTTCCCAATTTTGATCCTCTATGATGGATAAATTCCTTCCCCATCATACAATCTCCAGTTTTGAACCTCTATGATTGGTATATTCTTACTTTATCATATGGTTTCCTAGTTTTGAACCTCTATGTTAGGTATATTCCTACCCCATCATATGATCTCCCAGTTTTAATCCTCTATAATGGGTATATTCCTACCCCTTCATACGATCTCTTAGTTTTAATCCTCTATGATGGGCATATTCCTTCCCCATCTTATGAACTGCTTATTTTTATCCTCAGTGATGGGAATATCCCTATCCCATCGTATGATCAACCATATTCTATCCTCTATGATGGGTATATTCCTACCCCATCATATAATCTCCTAGTTTTGATCCTCTTTGATGGGTATATTCCTGCCCCATCATACGATCTCCTAGTTTTGATCCTTGTTGATGGGCATATTCCTACCCCATCATATAATCTCCCTATTTTGATCCTCTTTGATGGTTATGTTCCTGCCCCATCGTAGGATATCCAAGTTTTGATCATTTGTGATTGGCATATTCATACCCCATCATATAATCTCCTAGTTTTGATCCTTTATGATAGGCATATTCCTACCCTATACTACGATCAACTAATTTTTATTCTATGTGATGGGCATATTCCAACCCCATCATATGATCTTCTAGTTTTAATCCTCTATGATGTGCATTTTCCTACCCCAAAATGCAATCTCCCAATTTTATTCCTCTATGATACGCATATTCCTACCCCATCATATGATCTCTTAGTTTTGATCCTCTGTGATGGGCATATTATTAGCCAATTATATGATCTCTCAATTTTGATCCTCTATGATGGGCTTATTCCTATCCCATTTTATGATCTTCAAGTTTTGATCTCTATGATGGGCATATTCCTACCCCATCATATGATCCACTAGTTTTGATCCTCTGTGATCAGCATAATCCTGCCTCATCATAAGATCTCCCAGTTTTAATCCCATATGATGGGTATATTCCTACCCCATCATATGATCTACCAGTTTGGATCCTTTGTGATGGGCATATTCCTACCCTATCAATTGATCTCCCAATTTTTATCCTCTTTGATGGGCATATTCCTACCCCATCATATGATCTCCTAATTTTGATCCTCTATGATTGGAATATTTCTTCCCCATCACAAGATCTCCTAGTGATCTCCTAATTTTTATCCTCTATGATTGGCATATTACTATCTGATCATATGATCTTTTAGTTTTGATCCTCTATGATGGGCATATTACTACCCCATCGTATGATCTTCCTATTTTGATCCTCTGTGATAGGTATATTCCTACCCCATCATACGATCTCCTAGATTCGATCCTTAGTAATAGGCATATTCCTACCCCATCATATGATCTACCAGTTTTGATCTTCTTTGATGGGCATATTCCTACCCCATTATATGATCTCCCTATTTTGATCCTCTATGGTGGGTATATTCCTACACCATCATACAATCTCCTAGTTTTAATCCTCTATGATGGGCATATTCCGACCCCAACATATGATCTGCTAGTTTGAATCCTCTATTATATGCATCTTCTGGCCCCTTTATAAGACCTCCCAGTTTTATTCCTTTATGATGGGTATATTCTTACACCATCATATGATATTCCTTTTTTGATCCTCTATGAAGGGTATATTCCTACCCCCTCAAATGATCTTTTTATCATGATCTTCTATGATGGGCATATTCCTAGTTTCATCCTCTATGATGGGCATATTCCTACTCCATTATATGATTTTATAGTCTCGATCCTCTGTGATGGGCATATTCCTACCCAATCATATAATATCCCATTTCTATTCCTCTAAGATGGAAATATTCCTACCCAATCATACAGTCTCCCAGTTTTGATCCTCTATGATAGATACATTCCTACCCCATCAGATAATCTATAAATTTTAATCCTCTGAGACGGACATATTCCTACCCCATTATATGGTCTCCCAATTTTGATACTCTATGATGGGCATAGTCCTACCCCATCATATGATCTACCAGTTTGGATTCTTTGTGATGGGCATATTCCTATCCTATCAAACAATCTCTCAATTTTGATCCTTTTTGATGGGCATATTGCTACCCCATCTTACAACCTTAAGTTTCGATCTTCTGTGATGGGCATTATCCTACCCCATCATAGGATCTCCTAATTTTTGTCCTCTATAATGGTTATATTCCTACCCGATCTCATGATCTCCAATAATGTTCCTCTGTGATGGGCAAATTCCTACCCAACAAATGATATTACAATTTTGATCCCCTATGATAGGTATGTTTCTACCCCATCATATGATCTCCAAGTTTTGATCCACTGTAATGGGTATATTCCTACCCCATCATTAGATCTCATATTTGTGATCCTCTCTGATAAGCATATTCCTACCCCATCATACTATCTCTTAGTTTTGATCTTTTATAATGGGTATATTCCTACCCCATTATATGATCTTCAAGATTCGATCCTCTGTGATAGGTATATTCCTACCCAATCAAGTGATCTTCAAGTCTTAATCCTCTTTGATGGGCATATTCCTACCCCATCATATAATCTGCCAATTTTAATCCTCTATGATGGACATATTCCTACCCCATTATATGTTCTCCCAATTTTGATAAAGTATGATGGGCATATCCCTACCCCATCATATAATCTCCTAGTTTCTAACCTCTATAATATGCATATTCCTACCCCATTAAATAATCTTCTAGTTTTGTTTCTCTGTGATGGGCATATTCCTACTCCATCATATGATCTTCCAATTTTGATCCTCTATGATGTCTATATTCCTACCCCATCATATAATCTTCTAGTTTTCATCCTCGATGATGGGCATATTCCTACCCCTTCACACAATCTCCCAATTTGATCCTATGAGATATGCATATTCCTAGCCCATCATATGATCACATAGTCTCGATCCTCTATGATGGGCATATTCCTACCCATCATATGATCTCCCATTTTTCTCCTCTAAGATGGGCATATTCCTACCACAGCATATGATCTCTTTTTTTTGATCCTCTGTGATGGATACATTCTTACCGCTTCACACAATCTCCCAATTTTGATTCACTATGTAGGCAAATTCCTACACCATCCAATGATCTCCTAATTTTCACCCTCTATGATTGGAATATTCCCACCCCATCAAACAATCTCCCAGTTTGGATCCTTTGTGATGGGCATATTCCTACCCTATCAAACGATCTCCAAATTTTGATCCTGTTTAATGGGCATATTTCTACCCCATCATTCAACCTCCTAGATTTGATCCTCCGTAATGGACATATTCCTACCCCATCACATAATCTCCTAGTTTTGATCCTTTGTGATGGGCATATTCCTATACAATCATATGTTCTCCTAGTTTTAATCCTCTGCGATGGGTATATTCTAACCTATTCATATGATCTCCTAGTTTTGTTCCCCTATAATGGGCGTATTCCTACCCCATTATATGATCGTCTTGTCCTGATCTTCTATGATGGGCATATTCCTACCCCATCAAATAATCTACAAGTTTAGATCCTCTATGATGGGCTTATTCCTACCCCATCAAACGAAATCCTAGTTTTGATCCTTTATGATGGGCTTATTCTGAATCATTATATGAACTCCTAGTTTTGATCATCTGTGATGGGCATATTCCAAATAAATTATGCAATCTCCTATTTTTGTTCCTATATGATGGGTATATTCCTATCCCATTATATGATCTCCCAATTTCGATCCTCAATTATGGGCATATTCCTACCCGTTCATACGATCTTCCTATTTTGATAATCTATGATGGGAATATTTCTATATTATCTAATGATCTACCAATTTTAATCCTCAGTAATTTTAATATTCCTACCCCATCTAACAATCACCAAGTTTTGATCCTCTGTGGTGGGCATATTCCTACCCCATCATACGATCTCCCAATTTTGATCCTCTATTAATGGTATATTCCTATCCCAATATATAATCTCCAAGTTTTGATCCTCTATGATGGACATATTCCTACCCCATCATAAGATCTCCAAGTCTTGATTCTCTATGATAAGCATATTCGCACCCCATCATATAATCTCCCAATTTTGTTCCTCTGTAATGGGTATATTCCTACCCCATCATACGATCTCCCAGTTTCAATCCTATATGATGGGTATATTCTTACCCCATTATAGATCTACCAGTTTGATGCTCCATGATGGGTATATTCCTACCCCATCAGACGACCTCCCAATTTTGATCCTCTATGATAGACACATACCTACCCCATTAAGCGATCTTCAAGTTTCGATCCTCTGTGATGGGAATATTCCTATCCCATCATATAATCTTCTAGTCTTAATCCTTTATGATGGGTAAATTACTACCCCATCATACGATCTCCCAATTTTAATCCACTATGATGGGCATATTCCTTCCCGATCATATAATCTCCTTGTTTCAATCCTTTGATATGCATATTCCTACCCCATCATCTGATCTCCCAAATTTATTCCTCTATGATGGGGAAATTCCTACCCCGTCATCTGATCTTCCTATTTTGATCCTCTACAATAGGTATATTCCTACCCCAATATATAATCTTCTAGTCTTCATCCTCTGTGACGGGCATATTCATAACCTATTTCATGATCTCCCAATTTTGATTATCTGTGATGGGCTTATTCCTACACCATTATATGATCTCATAGTTATGATCCTCTGTGATTGGCATACTCCCACCGCATCATACGATCTCTCATTTTTGTTCCTCTAAGATGGGTAAATTCCTCCTCATCATATAAACTCCTAGTTTCGATCCTCTATGATGGGCATATTCCTACCCGAACTCACGATCTCCTAATAATGTTCCTTTATGATGGGAATATTCCTACCCCATCATATGATCTCCCAATTTTGATCCTATGTGATGGGAATATTCTTACCCCATCATATGATCTACTACTTTGGTTCCTTTGTGATGGGCATATTCCTACCCTATCAAATAATCTCCTAATTTTGATGTTCTTTGATGGGCATATTTTTACCATATCATTCGATCTCCCAGTTTTGAGCCTCTATGATGGGTATTTTCCTTCTCCATCACATAATATCCTAGTTTTGATCCTCTATAATGGGCATATTCTTACCAAATCATATGATCTCCTAGTTTTAATCCTCTATGTTGGGCATATTCCTACCCCATCATATAATCTACCAGTTTTATTCCCCAATAATGGGTATATTCCTACTCCATTATGCGATCTCCCAGTTTTGATCCTTTGTGATGGGTATATTCTAACCCCATCGTATGATCTCCCAGCTTTGATCCTTTGTGATGGGCATATTATAACCCCATCATATGATCTTTCAGTCCTCATTCTCTATAATGGGCATATTCTAACCCCATCAAATAATCTCTCAATTTTAATCCACTGTGAAGGGCTTAATCCTACCCCACCATACGATATCCTTATTTTGATCCTCTGTAATGGGCTTAATCCAACCCCACCATATGAACTCCTAGTTTGTATCCTCTATGATGGGCATATTCCTACCCCATCATACGATCCCCTAGTATCAATCCTTAGTGATGGGCATATTCCTACTCCTTCATACAATCTTCCAGTTTTGATCCTTTAAGATGGGCGTATTCCTCCCATATCAAATAATATGCAAGTTTTGATTCTCAATGATGAGTATATTCTTACCCCATCATATAATCTCTCAATTTTGATCCTCTAAGATCGGCATATTTTGACCCCATCTTATGATCTCCTAGTTTTGATCCTCTATAATGGGTATATTCCTACCCCATTATATGATCTTCTGGTTTTGATCCTCTGTGATCATCGTATTTCTACCCCATCATATAATCTCCTAGTTTTCATGCTCTGTGATGGGCATATTCTTACACTATTATATGATCTCCTAGTTTTAATCCTATGTAATGGGCATATTTCTACCCCATTATGCCATCTCTCATTTTTATTCCTCTGTGATGGCCATATTCCTTCCCCATCATATGATCTCTAATTTCAATCCTCTATGATGGGCATATTCCTATCCCATTATATGATCTCCAAGATCTGATCTTATGTGATGGGCATATTCCAAACCTATCATATGATCTCCCAATTTTGATCCTCTGTGAAGGGCATATTCCTACCCAATCATATGATCTTCCAGTTTTCATCCTCTATGATTGGCATATTCCTACACCATCACACTATCTCCAAGTTTTAATCCTCTGTAATAGGCATATTCCTACCCCATCTAAAAAATCTCTAAATTTTGATCCTCTAAGATGCGCATATTCCTACCCCATCGTAAGATCTCCAACTCTTGATCCTTTATGAGAGGCATATTCTCACCCCATCATATGATCTCCCAATTTTGATCATCTTTAATGGGCATATTCCTACCCCATCATATGATCTCCTAGTTTTAATCCTCTGTGATGGGCATATTCCTACCCCATCATAAATCTGCCAGTTTTGATGCTCTATGATGCGCATGTTCCTACCCCATCAGATGATCTCCCAATTTTGATCCTTTGTGATGGGCATATTCCTACACCATCATATGATCTTACCATCTTGATCATTTGTGATAGGCATTTTCCTACCCCATCATATTATATCCTAATTTTGATCCTCTTTGATGGGTATATTCCTGCCCCATCAAACGGTCTTCTAGTTTAGATCCACTGTAATAGGAATATTCCTACCCCATCAAATGATTTCCTAGTTGCGATCCTCTATAATGGGCATATTTCGACCCCATACTATGATCACCTAGTTTCGATCCTCTATGATGGGCATATTCCAACCCCATCATATGATCTTACAGTTTTGATCCTTTATGATTAGCATTTTCCTACCCCATCATGCAATCTCCTAGTTTTGATCCTCTATGATAGGCGTATTCCTACCCCATCATATGATGCCCCAATTTTGATCCTCTATCATGGGCATATTCCAACCCCATCATATAATTTCCTAGTTTTTATCCTCTATGGTTAGCATATTCCTTCCCCATCTTACGATTTCCTAATTTTGATCCTCTGTGATAGGCATATTCTGACCCCATCGTATGATCTGCCTGTTTTCATCTTTTGTGATGGGCATATTCCAGCCCCAATATAAGATTTCCCAATTTTGATCCTCTTTGATGGGCATATTCCTGTCCCATCAAATAATCTCCTAGTTTCGATCCTCTATGATGGGCATATTCCAACCCCTTCATACGATCTTCAAGTTTTGGTCCTTCATAATGGGCATATTCCTACCACATCATACGATCTTCTAGTTTTGTTCCTCTATGATGGGTATATTCTAACCCCATCATAAGATCCCCCAATTTTGATCCTCTATGATGGGCATATTCCTAGGCTATCATACGATCTCCCAATTTTCATCCTCTATGATGGGCATATTCCTACCCCTTCATAAGATCTCCCAATCTCGATCCTCTATGATGGGCATATTCCAACCCTATCATATGATCTACTGATTTTTGATCCTCTATGATGGGCATATTACAACCTCATCATATAATCTCCCAATTATAATCCTCTATAATTGGTATATTTCTACCCCATCATATGATCTACCAGTTTAGATCATCTTTGATTGGCATATTCCTACCCCATCATATGATCTCCCAGTTTTGTTCCTCTGTGATGGGTGTATTCTTACCCCATCATATGATCTACCAGTTTCGATCCTCTATGATGGGCATATTCTTACCCCATCATATAATCTCCAATTTTGATCCTCTTTGATGGGCATATTCCTACCACATCATATGATCTGGTAGTTGGTATTCTTTTTGATGGGCATATTCTAACCCTATCAAATAATCTCCCAATTTGGAACCTCTTTGATGGGCATATTCCTACCCCATTATACAATCTCCTGGTTTGATCTTCTATGATGAGCATAGTTTTACCCCCTCAAATGATCTCCTAATTTGGATCCGCCATAATGGGCATATTCTTACCTGATCTCATGATCTCCAAGTAATATCCTCTCTGATAGGCATATTTCTACCCAATCAAATGATCTCCCAATTTCAATCCTTTATGATGGGTATATTTCTACCCCATTATATGATTTCCCAATTTTGATCCTCTATGATCGGCATATTCCTATCTCATCATAAGATATCCTTATTTCAATCCTCTGTGATGGGCATATTCCTACCCCATCATATGATCTCTTAGTTTTGATCCTCTATGATGAGCATATTTTTACCCCATTATATAATATTCAAGTTTTGATACTTTATAATGTGCATATTTCTACCCCATCTTATGATCTTCCAGCCTTAATCCTCTTTGATGGGCATATTCCTACCCCATCATATGATCTCCTAGTTTTGATCCTCTATGATGGGCATATTCCTACCCCATCATATAATCTCCCAGTTTCGATCCTCTATGATGGGCATATTCCTACCCATCATATAATCTCCAAATTTTTATCCTCAATGATGGGCCTATTCCTACCCCATAATATAATCTTCTAATTTGGATCCTATGTGATATGCATATTCCTACCCCATTAAATGATCTCCCAGTTAAGTGCCTCTGTGATGGGCATATTGCTACCCCATCATATGATCTTCCTATTTTGATCCTCTCTGATGGGTATATTCCTACCCATCATATGATCTTCTTGCCTTCATCCTCTATCACTAGTATATTCTTACCCCATCACATGATCTCCTAATTTTAATCTTCTGTGAGGGGCATATTCCTACCCTATCATATAATCTTATAGTCTCGATCCTCTGTGATGGGCATATCCTACCCCATTATATGATATCCCATTTTTATTCGTCTAAGATGGGTATATTCCTATCCCATCATATGATCTCCCAATATTGATCCTCTTTGATGGGTATATTCCTGCCCCATCCTTTGATCTCCCAATTTAGATCCTCAATGATGGGCATATTCCTACCCCATCAAATGATCTCCTAGTTTTGATCCTCTGTGATGGGCATATTCCTACCCCATATAATGATCTCCTAGTTTTGATCTTCTATGATCGACTATTCCTAACCCATCATTTGATCTTCCAGTTTTGATCCTCTATGATTGGCATTTTCCTACCCCATCATATGATCTCGCAGTTTTGATCCTCTATGATGGGCATATTACTGCCCCATCATATGATCTCCTAGTTTTGATCCTCTATGGTTAGCGTATTCTTACCCCATCTTACGATTTCTCAATTTTGATCCTCTGTGATGGGTATATTCCTACCCCATCATATGATTTACCAACTTAGATCTTTTCTGATGGGTATATTCCAACCCCATAATATGATTTCCCAGTTTTAATCCTCTTTGATGGGCATATTTTTACCCCTTCAAATGATATCTTAGTTTTGGTTCTCTATGATGGGCATATTCTAACCCCTTCATACGAGCTTCCAATATTGGTCCTCTGTGATGGGCATATTCCTACCACATCTTACGATCTTGTTGTTTTGATCGTCTGTGATGGGCATATTCCAACCCCATCATAAGATCTCCTAGTTTCGATCCTCTATGATGGGCATATTCCTATGCCATCATACAATATCCCAATTTTTATCCTCTATGATGGGCATATTCCTACACCATCATAAGATCTCCCAATCTCGATCCTTTATGATGGGCATATTCCCATCCCATCATATGATCTCATAATTTTGATCATCTACGATGGGCATATTACTACCTCATCACATGATCTCCCAATAACAATCCTCTATAATGGGTATATTCCTATCTCATCATACTATCTTCCAGTCTTAGTCCTCTGTGATAGGCATATTCCTATCCCATCATACGATCTCCCAGTTTTGATCCTCTATGTAAGCATATTCATACCCCATCATACGATCTTCCAATTTCAATCCTATGTGATGGGCATATTCCTACCCCATCATATGATCTTCTAGTTTGAATCATTTATGATGGGAATATTCCTACCCTATCATATGATCTCCCAATTTTGATCCTCTTTGATGGGCATATTCCAACACCATAATATAATCTCCATGTTTTGATCATTTGTGATGCGCATATCCCTACTCCATCATACAATCTCCTAGTTTCTATCCTATATGATGGCATATTTCTACCCCATCATTTTTTCTCCTAGTTTCGATCCTCAGTGATATGCATATTCCTACCCGATTATATGATCTTCTAGTTTTGTTCCTCTGTAATGGGTATACCTACCCCATTATATGATCTACCTATTTGATCCTCTGAGATAGGCATATTCCTACCCCATCATAAGGTCAATAGTTTTGATCTTCTATAATGGGCATATTCCTACCCTATCAAATGATCTGCCAGTTTGGATTCTTTCTGCTGGGCATATTCCTACACTATCAAATAATCTCCCAATTTTGATCCTCTTTGATGGGCATATTCCTACCCCATCATACGATCTCCTAATTTTGATCTTCTATAATGGGCGTATTCCTACCTCATCATATGATCTTCCATTCTTAATTCTCTTTGATGGGCATATTCGTACCTCCATCATACGATCTCCCTATTTTGATCCTTTATGTTGGGCATATTTCTACCCCATCGTATGATCTCCTAAATTTGATCCTCTATGATGGGCATATTCCTACCCCATCATATGATCTCTTAATTTTGATCCTCTGTAACATGGATATTCCTACCCCATCAAATAATCTCCTAGTTTTGTTCCTCTATGATAGGCATATTGCTACCCCATCGTACGATCTTCCTATTTTGATCCTCTGTGATGGATACATTCCTACCCCTTCATATGACCTTCTAGTCCTCATCCTCTATGACGGGCATATTCCCACCCCATCACACGATCTCCCAATTTTAATCTTCTGGGATGGGCACATTCCTGCCCCATCATCTGATCTCATCGTCTCAATCCTCTGTAATGGGCATATCCTGCCTAATTTATGATCTCCCATTTTTGTTCCTCTAAGATGGGCATAGTCCAACCTCATCATATGATCTCCCAATTTTGATCCTCTATTATAAGCATATTCCTACACCATCATATATTCTACTAGTTTTCACCCTCTGTGATGGGCAAATTCCTACCCCATTCTTTGATCTACCCGTTTGAATCCTTTGTGATGGGCATATTCTTATCATATCAAAAGATCTACCAATTTTAATCCTCTTTGATGGGCATATTCCTACCCCATCATGCGATCTCCCAATTTTGTTCCTTTGTGATAGGCATATTCCTGCCCCATCACATAATCTCCTAATTTTGATCCTCTGTAATGGGCATATTCTTACCCAATCATATGATCTCTTAGTTTCAATCCTCTGTGATGGGCATATTCCTACCCCTTCGTATGATCTCCTAGTTTTATTACTCTATGATGGGCATATTCCTACCTCATCACTCGATCGCCTAGTTTTGATCCTCTATGATGGGTATATTCCTACCTCATCATACGATCTCTTAGTTTTGATCCTCTGTGAAGGGCATATTCCTAACTCATCATATGATCTTCGAGTCCTAATCATTTATGATGGGCATATTCCTTCCCCATCAAACAATCTCCTTATTTTGATCCTCTATGATGGGCATATTCCAACCCTATCATACGATCTCCTAATATTTATCCTCTCTGATGGGGTTATTCCTATCCCATCATATGAACTCCAAGATTTGATTATCAGTGAAGAGCATATTCCAACCAAATTATACGATCCCCTATTTTTGTTCTA
Source organism: Dendrobium chrysotoxum (assembly GCA_019925795.1). Classification (NCBI taxonomy): domain Eukaryota; kingdom Viridiplantae; phylum Streptophyta; class Magnoliopsida; order Asparagales; family Orchidaceae; genus Dendrobium; species Dendrobium chrysotoxum. The sequence continues at coordinate 7,258,890 of CM034304.1, read as the reverse complement.
CTATGATGGTCATATTCCTACCCCATCATACGATCTCCCAATTTCAATCCTCTATGATAGAAATATTCTTACCCCATCATTTGATCTCCCAATTTTGATCCTCTATGATAGGAATATTCCTACCTAATCATAAGATCTCCTATTCTTATCCTCTATAATAGGCATATTCCTACCTCATCATACATTCTCCCAATTTTGATCCTCTGCGATTGGTATATGTTTACCCCATTATATGATCTACCAGTTTGGATCCTCTATAATGGGCATATTCTTACCACATCATATGATCTCCCAGTTTTGATCCTCTTTTATGGGTATATTCCTACCACGTCTTATGATCTTCCAATTTTGATCCTCTGTGATGTGCATATTCCTATCCCATCATACGATCTCCAAGTTTTGATTCAATGTGATGGGCATATTCCAACCCCATCATATGATGTCCCAGTTTTGATCCTCTTTGATGAGCATATTCTTACCCCATCACACGATCTCCCAATTATATTCCTGTGTGATGGGAATATTCTTATCCCATCATACGATCTCCCAGTTTTGATCCTCTATGATGGGTATATTCCTACCCCGTCAAACGATCTCCCAGTTTCATTCTTCTAGTCTTGATCCTCTATGATGGGGATATTCCCACCCCATCACATGATCTCCAAGTTTTGATCCCCTATGATGGGTGTAATCCCACCTCATCATACGATCTCCTAGTTTTGATCCTCTGAGAAAGGCATATTCCTGCCCCATCATATTATCTCTTAGTTTTGATCCTCTATGATGGGCATGTTCCCACCCCAACATATGATTCTAGTTTTGTTCCGCTATGATATGCATAATTCTACCCCATCATAGGATCTCCCAGTTTTGTTCCTCTGTGATGGGCATATTCCTACCCCATAACACCTTCTTCCTGTTTCAATCCTCTATGATGGGTATATTCTTATCCCATCATATGATCTTCTAGTCTTGATCCTCTATGACGGGCATATTCCTACCCCATCACAGGATCTCATAATTTTTATCCTCTATGATGGGCATATTCCTAACCAATCATATGATCTCATAGTCTCGATCCTCTATGATGCGTATATTCCTAACTCGTCATACGATCTCCCATTTTTATTCCTCTATGATGGGCATATTCTTACCTCATTATATGAACTCCCAGTTTTGATCCTCTATGATGGGTATATTCGTACCCCATCATACGATCTCCCAATTTTGATCCTCTATGATAGAAATATTCCTAACCCATCATATGATCACCCAAATTTGATCCTCTTTGATGGGAAAATTCCTACCCAATCATATGAACTACTAGTTTCGATCCTTTTAAATGGGCATATTCCTACACCATCATACGATCTTCCTATTTTGATCCCCTGTGATGGGTATATTCCTACCCCATCATATGATCTCTCAGTTTTGATCCTCTATGATAAGCATATTCCTTTCCCAACATATGATCTTCCAGTCTTGATACTCTATGACGGGCATATTCCTACCCCATCATATAATCTCCCAACTTTGATCCTCTAGGATGGGCATATTCCTACCCCATTAGATGATCTGCCAATTTCAATCCTCTGTGATGGGCATATTCCTACCCCATCACATGATCTCCTAGTTTTGATCCTTTGTGATGAGCATATTCCTACCCCATCATATGATCTCCTAGTTTCAATCCTCTATGATCGGCATATTCCTATCCCATCTTATGAACTTCCAATTTTGATCCTCTATGATGGGCATATTCCTACTCCATCTTCTGATCTCCTAGTTTTAATCCATTGTGATAGGAATTTTTCTACCCCATCATATGACCACCTAGTTTCGAACCTTTATGATCGGCATATTGCTACCCCATCATATGATCTCCTTGTTTTGATCTTTTACAATAGGCATATTCCTACACCATTATATGATCCCCCTATTTTGAACCTCTGTGATGGGCATATTTCGACCCCATCATATGATCAGCCAGTTTGGATACTTTGTGATGGTCATATTCCTACCACATCATATGATCTCCAATTTTGGATCCTCTAAGATGGGCATAATCCCACCCCATTATATGATCTCCCAATTTAAATTCTTTTGTGATGGGTATATTCTTATCCCATCATATGATCTTCTAGTTTTGATCCTCTTTGATTGTCAAATTCCTACACCCATCAAACAATCTCCCAATTTTGATCTGATGTGATGGGCTTATTCCTACCCCACCATATGATCTCCCAGTTTTAATCCTTTGTGATATGCATATTCCTACCCCATCATATGATCTCCCAGTATTGTTCCACGATGATGGACATAATCCTACCCCATCATATAATCTCCTAGTTTCGATCCTTTGTGATGGGCATATTCCTACCCCATCATATGATCTTCTAGTTTTAATCCTCTATGATTGGCATATTCCTACCACATCTTATGATCTCCAAGTTTCATCGTTTATGATAGGCATTTTCCAACCCCATCATAGGATCTCCCAATTTTGATCCTCTATAATGGGCATATTTCTACCATATCATACGATCATTAAAATTTGATCCTTTGTGATGGGTATATTCCTACCAAATTATACGATCTTCTTATTTTAATCCTCTATGATGGTTATATTCCTGCCACATCATATAAACTTCTAGTCTTGATCCTCTATGATGGGCATATTACTACCCCCATCGCACGATCTTTGAATTTTGACCCTTTGTGATGGTCATATTCCTACCCAATCATATGATCTCATAGTCTCAATCCTCTATGATGGATAGATTCCAACCCTATCATTTGATCTCCCATTTTTGTTCCTCTAAGATGGTCATATTCCTACCTCATCATATGATCTCCCAGTTTAGATCCTCTATGGTGGGTATATTCCTACCTCATTATATCATCTCCCAGTTTTGATCCTCTATGATAGGCATATTCCCATCCAATCATATGATCTTACAATTTTGATCCTCTATGATGGGCATATTCATAACCCATCATATGATCTGCCAAATTAGATCGTTTATGATGGGCATATTCCTACCCTATGAAATGATCTCCCTATTTTGATACTCTTTTATAGGCATATTCCTACCCCATCATATGATCTCATAGTATCGATCCCCTGTAATGGGCATATTCCTACCCCATCAAACGATCTTGTAGTTTTGATCCTCTGTGATGGGCATATTCGTACCCCATCATACGATCTTCTTTATTTGACCCTATATGATGGGTACATTCTTACCCCATCATATGATCTCCTAGTTTTGATCCTCTGTGATGGGCATATTCCTTCCCCATCATATGATCTTCCAGTCCTGGTACTCATTGATGGGCTTATTCCTACCACAATATATGATCTCCCAACTTTTATCCTCTTTTATGGGCATATTCCTACCCCATCAGATGATCTCATAGTTTTGATCCTCTATAATAGGCATATTCTTAACCCATCAAATGATCTCCAAGTTTTGATCCGTTTTGTTGGGCATATTCCTACCCCATCATATAATCTCCTAGTTTTGATCCTTGAGATGGGCATATTCCTACCCCATCATATGATCTCCCAGTTTTGCTCCTTTATAATAGGCATATTCCTACTGCATCATATGATCTTCTAGTTTTAATCCTCTTATTCATACCCTAGCTTATGATATCCCAATTTTCATCCTTTGTGATAGGCATTTTCCTACCATTTCATACGATCTCCCAATTTTGATCCTCTATGGTGGGCATATTCCTACCTCATCATATGATCTCCTAGTTTTAATCTTTTGTGATAGGCATATTCCTACACCATTATACGACCTCTCAGTTTTAAACCTTTGTGACGGGCATATTTTTACCCCATCAAATGTTCATTTAGTTTTGATCCTTTGTGATGGGCATATTCCTACCCGATCATATGATCTCCCAATTTCAGTCCTTTGTGATGGATATATTCCTATCCTATCATACGATCTTCCAGTTTTGATCATCTTAGATTGGCATATTCTTTTCCATCACACGATCTCCCAGTTCTGATCCTCTGTGATGGGCATATTTTTACCCCAACATACGATCTGCCAATTTCGATCCTCTATGATAGGAATATTCATACTCGATCATATAATCTCCCAATTTTGATCCTCTAGGATGGGAACATTCCTACCCCTTCATATAATTATTCAGTTTGGATCCTTTATGATGGGCATATTTCTACCCAATCATATGATCTCCTAGCTTTGATCCTCTTTGATAGGCATATTCTTACCCCATCATATGATCTCCCAATTTTAATCCTCTGTGATGGGCATATTCCTACCCTATCATATGATCTTCTAGTTTTGATGCACTGTGATGGGCATATTCCTAACCCATCAAATGAACTCCAAGTTTTAATCCTTTGTGATGGGCATATTCTGACCCCATCAGTATATCTCCCAGTTTTGTTACTCTATAATGGGAACATTTCTACCCCATCTTACGATCTCTCAGTTTCGAACCTCTATGATGGGCATATTCCTACCCTATTAAATGATTTCCCAGTTTTGATCCTATGTGATGGATATATTCCATCCACATCTTATGATCTTCCAGTCTTGATCCTCTCTAATGTGCATATTCCTACCCATCATATGATCTCCTAATTTTGATCCTCTATGATGGCCATAGTCTGACCCCATCAGACGATCTCCCAGTTTTATTTCGCTGTGATGGGCATATTCCTACCCCAACATGTGATCTCCCAGTTTCGATCCTTTGTGTTGGGTGAATTCCTAAACCATTAGACAATCTCCTAGTTTTGATCATAAGTGATGGATATTTTCCTATCCCATCATAGGATCTTCCAGTCATGATCCTCTATGATGGGCAAATTCCTACCCCATCATATGATCTCCTAGTTTTGATCTTCTATGACGAGCTTATTCATACCCCATCATATGATCTCCTAATTTTGATCCTCTATAATGGGCATATTCCTACGCGATCTCATGATCTCCCAGTAATGTTCCTCTATGAGGGCATATTCCTTCCCCACTATAGGATCTCCTAGTTTCGATCCTCTAAGATGGGTATATTCCTACCCCATCATACGATCTCCCAGTTTTTATCCTCTCTGATGGGCATATTCCAACGCCATTATATAATCTCCTAGTTTTGATACTTGGTGATGGGTATATTCCTATCCCATCATACGATCTCTTAGTTTTGATCCTCTGTGATCGGTATATTCCTACCACATCATATGATCTTAAAATTTTGATCCTCTGTTTGGGGTAAATTCCTACCCCTTCATATGATCTTCAAGTCTTATTACTCTTTGATGGGCATATTCCTACCCCATCATACGATCTCCCAGATTTGATCATCTAGGATACGTATATTCCTTCCCCATTATATAATCTCCTAGTTTGATCCTCTGTGATAAGCATATATCTACCCCATCATATGAACTCCTAGTTTTGTTTCTTTGTGATGGGCATATTCTTACTCCATCATATAATCTTCCTACTTTGTTCCTGAAAGTTCGTTAGGGATGTTAAGCCCTTACGAACTAGCTCAAGGCTAACCAAGCGGGGGGGGGGGGGGGGGGGGGTGAATTGTTATTTTAAAAAAAAATCATAAAAAATTTTTTTTTGAAAATCTTTTGGAATGTTTTAAAACAATATCAATATCACAGATCAAATAGAGATTTCACCCAAGCAATTAATTGCAATAAAATAAAGTGCGGAAAATAATGAGAAAAAACACACCAGATTTTATAGTGGTTCGGTCAACTTGACCTACGTCCACACCCCAGAGCCTCCCCTCCAGGTATTGCACTAACACTAAGTGACTCTTCTTCTACTCCCACGACAAGGTGGAGAAGCCTTTACAATACTCCTTTCCACCAACCCGGTGAGGTAGAGAACCCAGAATCTTTTTGTTTCCTCCAGAAGAGGCAGAGAATGTTACCTCCTTTTGCTTCCTCCTGAATCAAGAATTGAACCTTGATCTTCTTGCAGATGATCCTTCCACGGAGACACCTAAGGAAATGAGACGACGACAAGAAAGGATGACTCAGATCCTTGCTTGGAGAAACCTTTGTGAACACCTCACAAACTCCCCCTCATAAGATCCTCTCTCTCTCTCAAGCTCTCTCTCTCTCCTTCTCAAGGCTCTCACAGAAAAGGACTGTAGTAAAAGTTCTCAATAGTTGAATGAAAGAGATCTTAAGTAGGAGGGCTCAAAAATAGTGCTAAATTTTAATTAGTCATCAAAGATCATCCACGACGATCCTTAGATCATCCTGTATGATCAGTGCAAATTAGACCCTTTTGGCCTGGACATTCTGGTTCTTCTAGACGATTAGAAGACAAAATCTATTTAGATCATCCAGGACAATTTTGTGATCATCCTGGATGAATAGTTCAAATTAAGAATATCATCCAGAAAAATGTTCGGGACATCCAGGCGAAAAGCCTGGACGATCTAAAGAAAATGACTTGATCGTTCAGGATAATACGTATATCATCCTGTATGATTAGTTCAAAAATGCCCAAAATCATCCTACATATTATTCGGGTCGTACATATCAACCATGCTGGATGATTTCAAAATGGCTTGATCGTCTAGGAAGATATTGATATTGTCCCGTATGATTAGTCCAAAATCTGGAATATCGTCCAACAGATTGTTCGAGACGTCCAAGTGAAATGCACTGGACGGTCAGGATTTCTAATTGATTGTCCAGGATAATCTTATGATCATCTAGGATGATATGATCAAATCAATCAAACCTTAATTATTTTTCTTAATCACCTGACTAATTCTGGCATGATTCTAATGGATCATTTAGGATAATACATGTATCATCCGGGATGATTAGACCAAAATTCTAAAAATAAAATTTGCCTAACTTAGTCTGGCGGCTGAGAGTTTCTGAGTTGAGCATATTATCATGTATGATAGGTGTATCATCCAGGATGATCTGCTTAATTACACTAACTTAATATGGTCACCCTAATTAGAGTTTCTATTTTTAATGGATCGTCTAGGACGATTTGAACGAATTATAAACAGAAGCTCTAACTTACTAAAACTCTCCCCCTGAGTGTGTTTGTGCAAGGTTACTTAGCTTGGGGATCCGTTACATTACACGTGACTCAAGAAAACTGAAAAAATATGTTGAACCTGAAACACAAATAGATTAACTCGATCTTGAGATGGCTTGAATTGCAATTAATCCTGTGAACTTGAAAGGTTAGACATTCAAACAGAAATGAAAATCTTTGTTATCATGAAAATCATAGTCCTTGAATCCAGATTCGCAATAATCTCCCCCTTTTTCATGATAGCAAGCATTTGTTAGTAATTCCAAATTCAATAAGTAAACCTTATTAACATCAATAATTCAAAACACTGAACATTTGAACATTGATAATTCAAAACACTAAACTGAACATTTACAATAATCTTGAACATAAACTACTCCCCCTTTTGACATCTCGAAAAGGGGAAAACACCACATAGACACATAAGAATAAAAGTAGTACAAAATAAAAACAAGACATCAGCAAAAGCAAATTGACTAGTAAAAAGGGGGATCCTGATCAGATGGAGGAGGAGGTAGTGGCTAAAATAGGCTGTGTAGGGTTGCAAACTGTTCTCCAAACCAGGCTATATCCTGGTCATGCTACTGCTGCTGCTGGATTATATAGGCTTTGAATCGGTTGACATCCTCAGCATGCTGCTACTCCTGGGAAACCATGTAGCAATCAAAGCATGCCTCCCACTAGTCAAACCTATACACCAGATAATCTAGCGGTGATTATATATGGAGAGGAACAAGTGCAGCAGGTTCGGGAGCAGCTTCTTCCTCTTGTCCCTCAACATCCGTGCTAGGCTCCGGATGAAGTCTATGTACTGTGAAGAACATGGAAGGAGTTATTGGAGTCGAAGGAAGGTTGGACATTAGTAGGAACTGGATATTACAAATTATATTTAGTTTCCAGAGCATAGGCAATGAGGTGGCCTAAGGTAAGGTTGGGGCATCTTCTATGGCCCGGATCCCTAATGCTAGTGAGGTGTTCAAAGTAGTGAATTATGAGGTCAATTACATTAAAATAATGATGGGCCATGATGTAATAGGTAGTTATGTAGAGCAAGGGGTAATGTGGATACGGTCTCCAGCCTTTGGAATGATATATGAGCGAAGGACATGCTGGATTATCCTAGCATCCTTGACTACGGAAGAGCAGGAAATATCATGGTAAGGGGCATTGGTGATCCTAAGAAAGTGAGTGGCGACACTCCAGTTAAAGTCAGGATCATAGGACACAATATGGAGTTTATCACCAGTAATGGACAATTGGAGGATATCATGAAAGTCTCAGGTGGTTAGCTCGACAGGGCGGCGATTAACATAAGAACGAAGGGTGGAGTAAGAAGAATCGATGCGAAGATTCGCAAAGAAGACACAGAGAAGCTAAGCATTAAATGAAAAAGCCAGTGGCAGGATGAAAGTGAGGGAAGTTTTAGCAAAAAGTTCCAGTACCGGATATGTGAGAATGTGGGGGTTTATGATTTTGGATTGAGTGATCCCCACATCAAGATAGTGCTGGAAGGAAGCCTGATCGGCTACATCCGGAAAGTGGGGATCGACAATCCCCTGAGAGAAACTAGCTCCCTGTTGCCTAGATCGTTTACCACAAGCCATAAGAATAGGATTGAGTAAGGATAGAAAGAAAGTATGGTGAAAGAATGGTGTAAATCAACTGTTTAAATAGAAAATGGCCATATCATCCAGGACGATCACAGGATCATCCCAGATGATAAGAGGAATAATTATGTCAAGGATGATTGGTTAAAAAGGTGGTCAGATAATTCAGGATGATCAAATATCATCCAGGATGATTAGACATAGGCGATCATCCCGAGATGAAAAGTATCATCCAGGATGATTCGGTGGATCATCCAGGATGATATGCAATAAATGAATCAGACAGGCCAAATTTAAATCGTCCAACTGCTGCCACGTGGATCGTCCAGGATGATGATGTGTATCGTCGAGGAGGATCACCAATAATTGGTGCATATCAGCCGTTGGATCATGATGGGGATGATTTGAACTTATCAATAAGGTTAATGAAGGGATCGTCCAGGACGATGTTAAAAAAAAATGGAAAAAGATGAAGGATGGAGAGGAATGATCAGGGAAATCCAAAACACATAAAAAAAAAATCAAAATCAAAATCAAATCAAAGATTAAGAAAAATAGAAATGAGGAAACACTTAATTTTTTTTAATCGATCCGCTCCAGTAAATCAGAATTTTTTCTTAATTTTCAATTCAAAAGCCAAAAAGAAGAAAATTGACAACACTGAAATCAAGAAAAGTTGGAAAATTAATTGTCGTAACTCCTACCTCGAACACTTACATGTTCAAATTCTTTTCAAACAAAAGTCTAATTGAGATGAAAAGAAATTAGATTTGAAAAGGGATCCTTTCAAGCCTCGTTCCAGAAAAAATATCTAGTAAAATAGTATTACAATGTAAGGAATTAGAAATCATGGTTTTCAATCTCAAGCTTTTGAAAGTATTTTTTGTGCCTCTTTTTCAATTTATTTGGCGCACTTTACGCATCTTTTGATATTTGATACACTTTGTGTATCTTTCCAATTTTTGGCGTTATTGCGCATCTTTTCATTTTTGGGCCTATTTTGTGTCGCTTTTTATTTCTTTTGCAAGCTTGGTTCCTTTCATAATTTCTAAATAATCTCAGTTGTGAAATTACCTTCCAGACATAAGAGAAGAAAAAACTCACTCTCTATAGTAAGGAGGAGTAATTCACAGAACGAAATCATACTCCATATGATAAGTGCAATCACTTGATTAGGAGAAATATAACAATAATTCAAAGCTTTGAAAACACTATTTATATGAGGTAGATTACTGTATGAAGATAAAATAGAACTCTTTTTCAAAAACTAACTTTTTAATTTTGAAGAAGATTTTTATCCAAAAATAATAATATACCATTAAAGGAGTTAGAGGAAGAGAAACAATCATCAATGTTTCTTCCCTGTAACAAATTCAGAGGAGTCAATCACTACTTACAGCTTCCAAACAAAAAATAAGGCAAAACTCTCAGTTAGAAATCTAGTTAATCAGCAGTAGTGAGCAGTGATCTGATTCTCAAGAAAATAAGCAGTAAATCAAACAACCAAGAGAAAAACATATACAAAGAAAGAACCATCTCCGATAAGCAAATTTAATCAAATAAAAATCAGTAGGAAAATAAACAATCTTAAAAAAAACAGACAATCAAATCAAACAAAATAATTAAAAGAAAAAAATGAAAAATAGAAAATTTAGAAATCAGGAATCATCAGAATCATATATTTATGTCAATCACACCCAATCTAGTCCTTAAAATGCTGAATGTGTCAAAGGCTAGTGGTTTAGTAAAGATGTCAGCCAGTAGGTTTTCAGTTGCCACATGGTTTCGCTCAATGTCCCCTTTTGTAACATGGTCCCTAATGAAGGGATGCCTTATATCAATGTGTTTGGTTCTTGAATGTTGGATAGGATTCTTAGCGATGTAAATGACACTAGTGTTATCACATAGAATTGAAATTGTGCCAACAGGCAATTCTAAATCTAGAACTTGTTGCTTTAACTAAAGGACTTGGGCCACACAACTTCCAAAGGCAATATACTCTGCTTCAGCAGTGGAAAGTACTATAGAGTTTTGGTTTTTACTAGTAAGTTCTAAAAGTTCTCTTTCTATCCACCCTACACCCTACAAAATCAGAATCAGAAAATCCAATAATCTCAAAAGAAGTATTGTACCTAGGATACTAGATTCCTAAGTTTGGGGTCCCTAAGAGATATCTAAGGATTCTCTTAAGTGTAGTCAGGTGTGATTCTTTAGGATCACCTTGAAATCTTACACAAAGATAAATAATAAATACTATCTATGGTCAGCTAGTAGTCAAGTAAAGCAGTGATCTAATTATTCCTCTAAACTTATTTTGATCAACAGATTTTCCATTTGAATCCTAATCTAACTGGACAGTGGAGCTCATGGGAGTGTTTATTGGCTTGGATTTATCCATCTCATATTTCTTCAAGATGTCCTTAATATACTTTGAATGATTGATAAAAGTTCCATCATCCAATTACCCTATCCTAAACCCGAAAAAGCAGGACAATTCTCCCAATATACTCATCTCAAACTCCTTACTCATTAGTTTAGAAAAATCATTACATAACTTTTAATCAAAAGATCCAAATAATATATTATCAATATAGATCTAGACAATGAGTAAATCCTCTCCAACTTTCCTCAGAAAAAGGGTAGTGTCTATGCTCCCCTTAACAAACTCTCTTTCTAGTAGGAATGTGCTAAGCCTTTCGTACCAAGCTCTGGGTGCCTTTTTCAATCCATATAAAGCCTTTTTTAATCTATAAACATGATTTGGATATTGGAAACTCTCAAAACTTAGGGGTTGCTCTACCTACTCCAAATATCATTTCTCATAAATTGGTTAAGTTCTTCTTGCATAGCTAAGATCCAAAACTCATCAGAAAGGGCTTGATTGATGTTGGTGGGTTCATTCATTAAGATAAAGGTGGAATGGTTTACTTCCTTATTAAGTCCATGCCTAGTTCTAACACCATCTAAAGGGTCTCCTAAGATCAATTCTTTAGGATGACTCGAAGATTATCTCCAATCTCTAGGAAAACTATTTTCAGTTTCTACCCTTTCCTCCATATTTGTATTTTCTACTCCTTGGGTAATCTCTCCTACTTCCTCTTCTTCCTCAACTCTAAACTCCTTAGGATTAGATTCATCAAACACCGCATGAGTAGTCTCTTCCACCACCAATTTACTTTTATTAAACACCCTAAAGGATTTTTGCACACTTGAATATCCTAAGAATACTCCTTCATCAGATTTTGGGTCAAATTTTTCTAAGGATGATTTCCCATTATTAAGAATAAATACCTTACAACAAAGGACATGGAGGTGGGATAGGTTTGGAGTTCTACCCTTAATGATCTCATAGGGTATCTTATTCAGTTTAGATCTAACATTCATCATATTCAACACATAACAGGATGTGTTCACTACTTCTGCCCAAAAGTATTTTGGAAGTGAATACTCAGCAAATATGGCTCTAGCCATTTCCACCAAGGTCTTGTTTTTTCTTTCAGCTACCCCATTTTGCTGAGGGGTCCTAGGAGCTAAAAATTTGTGGCTAATCCCTTGCTACTCAAAGAATGTTCCAAATATCACATTTTTAAACTCTCCACCATGATCACTATAAATAGTCAAGATCTCATAACCTATGTTCTTCTAAATCGAAGTGGAGAAAGATTTAAATTTATCAAATGACTCAGTTTTATGTGATAGAAATCTAATCCAAGTGAACCTCGAGTAGTCATCAATAATCAAAAATCCATAGACTGTTCCCCCTATGCTGGCAGTGCTAATAGGTCCAAAGAGATCCATGTGAAGAACTTCTAAAGGTCTTGAGGTCCTAATGTCCTTAATGGAGTGGAAAGAGGAATGGACTTGCTTCCCTAGTTGACAGGCATCACATAGGTGGTCCTTAGTGAACTTAAGCTTTGGGACACCTCTAACTAAGTCCTTATGGGTGACTCTTCTAAGGGTTTTCATACTGGCATGACATAACCTCCTATGCCACAGCCAAGACTCATCAGCAGACATTTTTAAGCAAAATGAAGCAGCACATTCAATATTATTTAAGTCAAGCATATAGACATTTTTGATCCTCTTGCCCTGTAAAACAGTGTTGTTATTTAAGTTGATAATGCAAGTATTTTCTAGGAACTTGATGCTGAACCCTTTATCACAGAGTTGACTGATGCTGAGCAAGTTATATTTCAGTCCATCTTCAAGCTAAACATTTTCAATAAAAAGGTTCTTAGAGTTTCTAATTATACCTATGCCCACCATATTCGTGGTGGTGTTGTCTCCAAGAGTGACCTTGCTTCCAGCCCTGGCCTCCAACGAAATGAATTGATTTGCATCTCCAAGAGTGGCCTATGATTGCTATCAAGTGTAGAATGATCCTTAAGAAACCCTTCATGCTCTTTATGTAGATTCAAGAATTCCAATTTTAGACTAGTATGAGTTTTCTTAAGTTTTCTATATGATGAATTAATTTTTTCAGAAATATCAAGTAATTGATTGTAGGTCAATTCACATACCTCTTCTTGATCAGACTATCCACGTTGTTCATCTACCATCAAACTCAAGTTTATAGTCTCATCTTCAGCTTCAGTCTTAGAGGAGTCAGATGCAAAATCCACCTAGAAAGTCTTTTGGATCCATTTATTGTCCTTCCTGAACTTGGGTTTCTCCTCATCATTCTCGTTGCTTGGGTGAGCCTTAAGTGTAGGATAATCAGCTTTTATATATCTTGGCTTCCTCCATTCAAAACAAACTATTTAAGAAGAACCGTTAAATTTTTTGCAAGACTTACCGTTGTTCCATTTCTGATAGTTCTTATGTTTCTTCCTTAGAAAGCTTTTGAATTGCCTAGTGATTAAGGAAACATTATCGCTATTAGACCTAGAAGTATCAGAATATATATCATTTGCCTTTAGTGCCATAGTCTTCTCATTCTTCTTCTCACCTGCAACAAGTTATCTTTGGTTCACTTCTTGCTCATAAGTAATTAGTAATCCAAGTAAGTTATCAATTAAATAGTTGTTCAAATCTTTCGATTCAGTGATAGCAGTTATCTTGGCATCATAGGAGGAGGGAAAACATCTCAAAATTTTGTTAACTTTCTCGTAGTTAGTGAGTTCTTTTCCTAAAACATGCAGGGAGGTGACTGTTTGAGTGAACCTAGTATACATTTCAGATATTGATTCACTAGGTTTCATGTGAAAGAGTTCATAGTCGTGAAGCAAGATGTTCAACCTAAATTGCCTTAATCCTGATGTACCTTCATAGGTAATGCATAATCTATCTCATATTTCTTTTCCAGTTATACAGGCTGACACACGTATGTAATCTTCAGCTTTCAGTGCACAAAAAAAATAGTTTAAATATTTAGCATTTAGTTGTGCTAGATCCCTATCATCAAAAGTCTATTCAGTGAAAGGAAGTTTAGTTTTAATGCCATCAACCAATCTAAATGGTGTAGAATTTCCAACTTTAATAGGCATCCACATGCGATAATTTATAGATTGTAAAAAGCTGGGTCATGTGAGTTTTCCAAAAATTAAATGGTATGTTATCAAACAGGGGTGGTCGAGTAATGGAATAACCTTCAACAGTATTTCTTTTACCAAAGTTAGTCATAGATCAAATTCAAAAGTTTTTCAAAACTTGACTTTATGAATCCCGCTTTGATACCACTTGAAAGTTCATTAGGGATGTTAAGACCTTATAAACTAGCCTGAGGCTAACCAAGAGGGGGGGGGGGGGGGGTGAATTGGTATTTTTTAAAAAATTCATGAACAAAAATGATTTTGAAAATCTTTTGGAATGTTTTAAAACAAATGTAATATCACAGATCAAATGGAGATTTCACCAAAGCAGTTAATTACAGTAAAATAAAGTGCCAAAGATAATCAGAAAGAACACACCAATTTTTATAGTGGTTCGATCAACTTGACCTACATCCACTCCCTAGAGCTTCCCCTCCAGGTATTGCACTAATACTGAGTGACTCTCCTTTTGCTCTCACAGCAAGGTGGAGAAGCCTTTACAAAACTCCTTTCCACCAACCCGATGAGGCAAAAAATCCAAACTCCTTTAGCTTCCTCCTGAAGTAGGCAGAGAATCATACCACCTTTTGGTTCCTCCTGAAGCAGGAAGAGAACCTTGATCTTCTTACAGATGATCCTTCCACAGAGACACCAAAGGATAAGAGATGACAACCAAAGAAGATGACTCAGATCCTTGCTTGGAGCAACCATTATGAACACCTCACAAACTCCCCCTCACAAGATCCTCTCTCTCTCTCTCCAGCTCTCTCTCTCCTTCTCAAGGTTCTCATAGGAAAGGATAGTGACAAAAGATCTCAATAGCTGAATGAAAGAGATCCTAAGTAGGAGGGCTTAAAAATTGCCCTAAATTTAAACTAGTCATTAAAGATCATCCAGGATGATCCTTAGATCATCCTGTATGATTAGTGTAAATCAGACCCTTTTGGCCTGAATGATCTGGTTCTTCTGGATGATTAGAAGACAAAATCTATTCAGATTGTCCGAGATGATTCTGTGATCATCTTAGATGATTAGTTCAAATTAGGAATATCATCCAGAAGATAGTTCGGGACATCCAGGAGAGAAGCTTGG
Organism: Dendrobium chrysotoxum; assembly: GCA_019925795.1. Classification (NCBI taxonomy): domain Eukaryota; kingdom Viridiplantae; phylum Streptophyta; class Magnoliopsida; order Asparagales; family Orchidaceae; genus Dendrobium; species Dendrobium chrysotoxum. Next base: position 7,243,581 of record CM034304.1, on the reverse strand, counting down.
ATGATCTAAATAAAATGACTTGATCGCCTAGGATGATACGTATATCGTCCCATACGATTAGTTCAAAATGCCCAAAATCATCCTAGACACTGTTCAGGTCGTACAGGTCAACCATGCTGGATGATTTCAAAATGGCTTAATCATCCAGGATGATATTGATATCATCCCATATGATTAGTTTAAAATTAGGAATATCATCCAACAGATTGTTTAGGTCGTCTAGGTGAAATACACTGAACAGTCAAGATTTCTAATTGATCATCTAGGATGATCTTACAATCATCCAGGATAATATGATTGAATTAATCAAACCTTAATTACTTTCCTTAATCACCTGACTAATTTTGGTATGATTGTAATGGATTATCCATGATGATACACGTATTGTCCAGGATGATTAGACCAAAATTCTAAGAATAAAACTGACATAACTTAGTCTGGTGGCTGAGAAGTTTTGATTTGAGCATATCATCCTGTATGATGGGTGTAACATCTAGGATGATCTGCTTAATCAGACCAACTTAACAAGGTCACCCTAATTAGAGTTTCTATTTTTAATGGATCATCTAGGATGATTTGAACTAATTTTAAACAGAAGCTCTAACTCACTAAAACTCTCCCCCTAGGTGTGTGTGTGTGGAAGATTACTTAGCTTGGGGATCCGTTACATTACACTTGACTCTTAAAAAATGAAAAAGTATATTGAACCTGAAACATAAACAGACTGACTCGATCTTATGGCTTGAATTACAATTATTCCTATGAACCTAAAAGGTTAGACATTCAAATAGAAATGGAAATGTTTGATATCATCAAAATCATACTCCTTGAATCTAGATTTGTTTCAAATCCTCTATGATGCGTATATTCCTAAGCCATCATATGATCATCTAGTCTTAATCCTCTATGATGGGTATATTCCGACCCCTTCACTTGATAAACCAGTTTTGATACTCTATGATGGGCATATTCATACCCCATCATGGATCTCATAATCTCGATCCTCTATGATAGGCTTATTCCTACCCCTTTATACGATCTCCCATTTTTGGTCCTCTAAGATGGCCATATTCCTTCCTCATCATATGATATCATAACTTAGATCCTCTATGATGGGCATATTCCTAGCCCATCATATGATTTATCAGTTTTGATACTCTATGATAGGCATAGTCCTACGCCATCATACGATCTCTCAACTTTGATTATCTTTGATGGGCATATTCGTATCCTATCATATGATCTCCCAGTTGTGATCCTCTTTTATGGGCATATTCCAACCCCATTATATGATCTCATAGTTTTCATCCATTATGATGGGTATATTCTTACCTAAACAAACAATCTCCTAGTTTTGATCCTCTATAATGAGCATATTCCTACCCCATCATATTATCATCTAGTTTTAATCTTTTGTGATGGGCATATTCCTGCCCCTTCTCACGATCTTTTAGTTTTGATCTATTATGATAGGCATTTTCTTACGCCATCATACAATCGCCTAGTTTTGATCCTTTATGATGGGCATATTTCTACCCCATCATATGATCTCCAAGTTTTGATCCTTCATGATAGACATATTGCTACACCATTATATGATAACCCAATTTTGATCCTTTGTGGTGGGCATATTCCTACCCCACTATAAGATCTCCAAATTTTGATCCACTATGATGGGCATATTCCGTCCCACCATATGATCTCCTAGTTTTATTCCTTTATTATGGGAATATTCCTACCCCATCATACGATCTTCTAGTTTTAATCCTTTTTGATGGGCACATTCCTACCACATCATACGATCTTCTTATTTTAATCCTCAATAATAGGTATATTCTTACCCCCATTATATGATCTCACAATTTTGATCCTCAATAATAACCATATTCCTACCCCATCATATGATCACCCAGTATTGATCCTTTGTGATAGGCATAGTCCTACCCCATCATATAAATACTAGTTTGGATCCTTTGTGATTGGCATATTTCTACCCCATCATATGATCTACAAAATTTGATCCTCTTTGATGGGCATATTCCTACCCCATCATACGATCTCCCAGTTTCAATCCTCTATGATGGACATATTCCAACCGTATCATACGATCACACTCTTTTGATCCTCTTTGATGGGCATATTCTTACCTCACCATATGATCTTCTAGTTTTGATCCTCTATTCTGAGAATATTCCAACCCCATCTTACGAAGTCCCAGTTTTGATCTTCTGTGATGGGTAGAGTCCTATCCCATCATATAATCTTATTATTTCGATCCTCTGTAATGAGCATATTTCTGTTCCATCATATGATCTTCTAGTCTTAATCCTCTCTGAAGGATGTATTCTTACCCCATCACATCACCTCCCAGTTTTGACACTCTATGATGGGCATATTCCTGTCGCATCATATGATCTCATAGTCTCAATCCTCTATGATGGGCATATTCCTAGCCCATCACAAGATCTCCCATTTTGTTCCTCTAAGATGGGCATATTCCTTCCTCATCATATGATCTCCCAACTTTGATCTGGTGTGATGGGTATATTCCTACCCCATCATATAATCTACCAGTGTTAAACATCTGTGATGGGCATATTCCTTCCCCATCATATGATCTTCAAGTCTTGATACTCTGTGATGGGTATATTCCTACCCTATCATATGATCTCCCAACTTTAATTCTCTTTGATGGGCATATTTCTACCCCATCATACAATCCCATAATTTTGATCCTCTATGATGGGCATATTCTTACCCCATCATATGATCTCTTAGTTTTGATCTTTTGTGATGGGCATATTCTTACCCTATGATACAATCTCCTAGTTTTTATCCTCTATGATAAACATAATCCTACCCCATCATATGCTCTTCCAATTTTAATCCTCTGTGAAGGGCGTATTCCTACCCTATCTTACGATCTCCCAGTTTTGATCCTCTGTGATGGGCATATTTCTACCCCTTTGTATGATCTCCCAGTTTTGATCCTTTATGAAAGGCATATTCCAACGCCATTATATGATCTTTAAGTTTTGATCCTCTGTGATGGTATTATTTTTACCCCATCAAATGATCAACTAGTTTGGATCCTTTGTGATGGGCATATTCCTACCGCACTATAAGATCTGCTAGTTTCAATCCAACATGATGGGCATATTGCCACCCCATCATATGATCTCCTAGTTTAAATCCTTTGTGATGGGCATATTTCTGCCCCATCCAATGATCTCCTAGTTTTAATCCTCAAAGATGAGCATATTCTGACCCAATCATATGGTCATCCAGATTTCTTTCTCTATGATGGGCATATTCTTACCCCATCATGCGATCACATATTTTTGATCCTCTTTGATGGGTATATTCCTAGCCTATTAAATGATATCCAAATTTTGATCATATGTGATGGACATATTCTTACCCCATCATATGATCTTCCAATCTTGATCCTCTGTGATGGGCATATTCCTACCCCATCATATAATCTCCTAGTTTCAATCTTCTATGATGGGCATAGTCCTACCCCATTATTTGACATCACATAATTTTGATCCCCTATAATGGGCATATTTCTACCCAATCTCATGATCTCCCAGTAATGTTCCACTGTGAGGGATATATTCCTACCCCACCAGATGATCTCCCAATTTTGATCCTCTATGATGGGTATATTTCTGCCGCATCATACGATCTCCCAATTTTGATCCTCTCTGATGGGAATATTCTAACACCATCATACGATCTCCTAGTTTTGATCCTCAGTGATGGGTATATTCCTACCCATCATATAATCTCATAGTTTTGATCCTCTGTAATGGGCATATTCCTACCACATCATATGATCTTAAAATTTTGTTCCTCTGTGTTGGGAAAATTCTTACCCTATCATATGATCTTTTAATCTTGATCCTATTTGATGGGAATATTCCTACCCAATCATACGAACTCCTAATTTTAATCAACTGTAATGGGCATATTCTTATCCCATCATTCGATCTCCCAAATTTGATCCTCTAAGATAGGCATATTCCTACCCCATTATATGATCTCTTAGTTTTAATCCTCTGTGAAAAGCATATTCCTACCCCATCATATGATTTCCTAGTCTTATTTCTCTGTGGTTGGCATATTCTTACCCCATCATAAGATCTCCAAATTTTGATCCTCTTTGAGGGGCTTATTCTTACCCCTTCATACGATATCCTTATTTTCATCCTCTATGATGGGCATATTCCAACCCCATCATATGATCTACCAATTTTGATCCTCTATGAAGGGCATAGTCTTACCTCATCATATGATTTTTCAGTTTTGATCCTCTATTTTGGGCATATTCCAACCCCATCTTACGATCTCCCAGTTCTGATCTTCTGTGATGGGCAGATTCCTACCCCATCATACGATCTTATTATTTTGATCCTCTTTGATGGGTATATTCCTATCTTATCATATGATCTTCTTATCTTAATCCTCTATATCGGACATATTCTTACCCCATCTTATAATATCCCAGATTTGATACTCTTTGATGGGCATATTCCTACCCCATCATATGATTTCACAGTCGTGATCCTTTGTGATGGGCATGTTCCTACCCCATCACATGATCTCCCATTTTATTCCAGTAAGATGGGCAAATTCCATCCTCATCATATGATCTCCCAATGTCAACCCTCTGTGATGGGTATATTCTAACCCCATCATATGATCTACTAGTTTCGATTCTTTATGTTGGGCATATTTCTTCTCTATCATATGATCCTTCAGTCTTGATACTTTATGATGGGCATATTCCTACCCCATCATATGATCTCCAAACATTGATTCTCTTTGATGCGCACATTCCTACCCCATCATAGGATCTCACAGTTTTGACCCTCTGTGATGGGCATATTCCTAACCCATCTTATAATCCCCAGTTTTGATCTTTTGTGATAGGAATTTTTGTACACCATCATATGATCCCCTAATTTTGATCATCTGTGATGGGCATATTTCTACCATATCATATGATCTTCCAGTTTTGATCCTTCATGAAAGGCATATTCCTAAACCACTATAAGATCTCCCAGTTTCGTTCGACTATGATGGGCATATTCCAACCCCATCATATAATCTCCTAATTTTGACACTTTGTGATGGGTATACTCCTACCCCATCATACCATCTTCCAATTTTAATCCCCTTTGATGGGCATATTCCTTCCCATTCATAAGATCTCCCAATTTTGGTCCTTTGTAATAGGCATATTCCTACCCCATCATATGATCTCCCAATTTTGATCATCTATGATAGGAATATTTCTACCCCATCATATGATCTCCCAGTTTTAATCCTCTATGATGGACATATTCCTGCCCCATCACATAATATACCTGTTTGGATCCTTTATGAGGGGCATATTTCTACCCCATCATATAATCTCTAAATTTTTTCCTCTTTGATTGGCATATCCCTACACCTTCATATGAAGTCCCAATTTTGATCCTCTATGATGGGCATATTCCTACCCTATCGTACGATCTCCCATCTTCGATCCTCTATGATGGGCATATTCCTACCTCATCATATGATCTTCAAGTTTTGATCCTCTTTTCTGGGCATATTCCTACCCCAACTTACGATCTCCCAGTTTTGATCCTCTGTGATAGGCATATTCCTACCCCATCATATGATCTCCTTATTTTGATCCTATGTGATGGCATATTCATACCCCATCATTAATCTAATAGTTTGGATCCTTTACGATGGGCATATTTCTACCCCATCATAAATCTCTCAATTTTGATCCTCTGTGATGGGTATATTCCTACCCTATTATACGATCTTTTAGTTTCGATCCTCTATGATGGGCATATTCATCCACTATCAAATGCTCTCCTAGTTTTGATCCTCTGTGATCGGTATATTCCTACCCCATCAAACAATCTCCCAGTTTTGTTCCTCTGTGATAGGCATATTCTTATCCCATCTTGTGATCTCCCAGTTTCAGTCCTCTATGATGGGCATCTTCCTACCCCATCATATGATCTTGCAGTCTTGATCCTCTTGGACGGGCATATTTCTACCCCATCACACGATCTCCCAATTTTGATTCTCTGTGATGGGTATATTTTTACCCCAGCATACGATCTCTTAGTTTTGATCCTCTGTGATGGGCATATTCCTACCCCATCGTATGATCTCTTAGTTTTAATCCTTTGTGATGGGCATATTCCTACCCCATTATATGATCTCCCAATTTTGATCCTCTATGATGGGCATACTCCTACCCTATCATATGACCTCACAGTTTTGATCCTCTGTGATATGCATATTCTAGCCAAATTATATGATGTCCCAATTTTCTTCCTTGGCAATGGGCATATTCCTACGAAATTATATGATCTTCCTATTTTGACGCTCTGTGTTGGTTATGTTCCTTCCCCATCATATGATCTTCTTATCTTGATCCTCTATGACAGGCATATCCCTACCCCATCAGATGATCTCCTAGTTTTGATCCTCTGTGATGGGTATATTCTAACCCCATCATATGCTCTCATCATCTCGATCCTCTGTGATGGGCATATTTTTATCCCATCATATGATCTCCCATTTTTATTCCTCTAAGATAGGAATATTCCTTCTTCATTATATGATCTCTCAGTTTCGATCCTTTGTAATGGGTATATTCTTACCCCATCATACTATCTCCTAGTTTTGATCCTCTGTGATAAGCATGTTGTAATCCAATCATATTATCTCCAAGTTTTGATCCTTCGTGTTGGGCATATTCCTACCATATCATATAATCTACCAGTTTAGATCCTTTGTGATGGACATATTCCTACCCTATCAAATGATCTCTCAAATTTGATCCTCTTCTATGGGCATATTCCTACCCAATCATACGGTCTCCCAATTTTGATCCTCTATGATGGGCATATTCCTACCCCATCACACAATTTCCTTATTTAGATCCTCTGTGATGGGCAAATTTTTACTAAATCATATTATCTCCTTATTTTGATCCTCTATGATGGGCATATTCCTACCCTATCAAACGATCTTGTAGTTTCGATCCTCTATGATAGGCTTATTCCTACCCCATCATATGTCTTCCTATTTTAATCCTCTGTGATGGGTATATTCCTACACCATGATACAATCTTCAAATTTTGATCCTTTGTGATTGGCATATTCCTTCCCCCATTATATGATCTTCCAATCTTTGTACTAAGTGACGGGCATATTCCTACCCCATCATATGATCTCCCAACTTTGATCCTCTTTGATGGGCATATTCCTACCCCATTATATAATCTCTTAGTTTAGATCTTATGTGATGGGTATATTCTTATCCCATATTATGATCTCCTAATTTTGATCATATGTGATGGGCATATTCCTAACCTATCATATGATCTCCTTATTTCGACCCTCTCTGATGGGCACATTCCTACCCCATCATATGATCTCCCAGTTTTGATCCTTTGTAATAGGCATTTTCATACACCCTCACACGATCTCCCAATTTTGATCCTCTGTGATGGGCATATTCCTACCCCATCTTATGATCTCCAAATTTTAATCCTTTGTTATAGGCATATTCCTACGCCAATATACGATCTCCAAGATTTGATCCTTTATGATGGGCTTATTTTTACCTGATCATATAATCAGCCAATTTGGATCCTTTGTCATGGGCATATTCCTACCCCATCATAAGTTCTCCCAACTTTGATCCTCTATGATGAGCATATTCCTACCCTATCATAGGATATTTTAAATTCGATCCTTTGTGATGAGCATATTCCTACCCCATCAAATGATCTCCTAGTTTCGATCCTCTGTGTTCAACATTTTTCTACCCCATCATACGATCTCCTAATTTTTTTCCTCTGTGATGGGCATATTCCTACCCCATCATGCAATCTCTCAATTTTGATGCTCTGTGATGGGCATCTTTCTACCCCATCATATCATCTTCCAGTCTTGATCCTCTTTGTTGGGCATATTTCTACCCCAGGACACAATTTCCCAGTTTTAATTCTCTATGATGGGTATATTCCTACCCAACTATACGATCTCCTAGTTTTGATCCTCTCTTATGGGCTGATTTCAACCCCATCATGTGATCTCCTAGTTTTAATTCACTGTGTTGGGTATATTCCTACCCCATCATACGATCTATTAGTTTTAATTCTCCATGATGGGCATATTCCTACCCCATCATATGATCTTCAAGTTTCGATCCTCTGTGATTGGCATATCTTTACCCCATCATATGATCTTTCAGTCCTGATCCTTTTGATGGGCTTATTCCTACCCCATCATATGATCTCCAAGTTTAGATCCTCTGTGATGGGATTATTCCTACCCCATCATACGATCTCCCAGTTTTGATCTGAAAGTTCATTATGGTTGTTAAGCTCTTATGAACTAGTCTCGAGGCTAACTAAGAGGGGGGTGAATTGGATATTTAAAAAACTTTTTAAATGAAGAGAAAGTTCTTTTTATAACTTGTAGCAAAAATGAATTAAATCAACGATAAAAAGATTAATCATAGATTTCACCCATAAAGATAATCATAATAAAAATAAATTACAAAAAATAATCAGAAAGAACACACCATATTTTATAGTGGTTTGGTCAACTTGACCTACATCCACTCCCTAGAGCCTCTTCTCTAGGTATTGAACTAAAGCTTAGTGACTCTCCTTTCACTCCCACAGTCAGGTGAAGAAGGCTTTACAAAAAATCCTTTTCACCAACCCTGGTGAGGCAGAGAACCCAAACTCCTTTTGCTTCCTCCTGAAGCAAGTAAAGAACCATACCTCCTTTTGCTTCCTCCTAAACCAGGCAAAGAACCTTACCTCCTTTTACATCCTCCTAAAGCAGTCAGGGAACCTCGATCTTCTATGCTGAAGATCCTTCCCACGAAGCCACTAAGGAAGAAGGGATGATGACTGGAGAAGGCGACTCGAATTCTTGCTTGGAGAAAATTTTGTGAACACCTCCCAAACTCCCCCTCACAAGATCCTCTCTCTCTCTCTCCTAGGCTCTCTCTCTCCTTCTTAAGACTCTCTCAGGTTAGGACAACATCGAAAGATCTTAACATTAACAAATAAAAGATCTTAAATAGAAGGGCTAAAAAAATGCCTTGAATTTTAACTTTGCGTTAAAGGTCATCCAGGACGATCGACATATCATCCTGTACTATCAGTATAAAATTAGATGTTTCAGTCTGGACGATCTGGCTCTTCTGGATGATTAGAAGACAGGATTTGTAAAGATCATCCAGGATGATGTGTTCATCTTCCCATACGATTAGTTTAGAATAACATTTTCGTCAAGTAGATAGTTTAGGTCATCGAGGAGAAGAGTTTCGACGATGTATAAAAATATAACTGATTGTCCAGGATGATATATCATCCTGTATGATTAGTTCTAAAATGTGCAATATCATCAGGTACATAGTTTGGGTCATCCAAGAGAACTATGTTGGATGATTTAAATATAATTGATCATCTAGGATGATAAGGCTATCATCCTATACGATTAGTTCAAAACAGGAATATAGTCTGGTATATAGTTTGGGTCATCCAGGAAAATAATGTTAGATGATGAGAATTTATAACTTATCATCCCAAATGATCTTGAAATCGGCCAGGATGATGTGATTGATTCATAACCCCTTAATTACTTTCCTTAATTATCTGACTAATTTAGGCATTATTGTAATAAATTGTCCAGGACGATACATATTTCGTCATGTACAATTAGACCAAAATCCTAAAATAAAAACCTACCTGAATGAGTCTGGCAGCTGAGGAGTTTTTATTTGAGCATATCATCCTAGATAATTGGAGGATCATCCAGGACAATCTGCTTGATCAGTCTGACTTAATACGGCTGCCCTAAGGTTATGAAGTGAGGAAGAAGATTGGAGTGAAGAAAGCCTTGAACTTATTCTGGTTTTAAAGATTTGCAAATATCATCCAGGATGATCGTGATATCATCCAGGATAATTCACAGTAATAATGTCGGCCTGGATGATTTGTCAAAAAGGTGGTCAGATCATCCAGGATGATTAGAAATCATCTAGGATGATTTGACTCAAACTATCATCCTAAGGAGTTAAGCTGGATGACCGTTGACAAAAAGTATCATCTAGAATGATTAGGTGGATCATCGAGGATGATGAGTAATTAATGAATCGGACAGGGCGAATTTAAGTCATCCAACTATTGCCATACGGATCATCGAGGACGATTAGGTGTATCATGTAGAATAATCACCAATAATTGGTTCAGATCAGCCATTGGGTGCATGATGGGGATGAGTTGATCAGATTGTCCAGGATGATGTGAGGATCATCCAGGATGATGTGAACAAAAAAAAAATGAAGGCTGGAGAGGAATGATCAGAGGATTAAAAAACCGCAAATATAGTCAAAGGCAAAAACCAGAAAAAATTAAAATAAGGAAATAAACATAAAAACCAATTTAAAACAATGTTTTTTTTAATCAATCAACTTCAATAAATAAGAATTTTTCCTTAAATTTAAATTCAAAAGCCAAATAAGAGAAAATTGACTACGCTGAAATTCGAAAAATGTTGGAAAATTGACTTTCGTAAACCCTACCTCGGACACCTTATAGGTTCAAATTCCTTTTAAACAAAAATCTAATTCATAAGAAAAGAAATTAGATATGAAAAGAGATCCTTTCAAACTTTATTCCAAAGAAATATCTGATAAAATAGTATTATAAAGTAAAGAATCAGAAATCAGAATTTCCAAGCTCAAGTGTTTGAAAATAATAAGTGGAGCATGGATTCTTCTAAGATTTTTAAGGATTTGGAAGAGAAGGAAGCTTTTTTCTTTGTGGGGTCATTTTGTGCCTCTTTTTTCATTTATTTGGCACACTTTGCGCATCTTTTGATTTTTGATATACTTTGTGTATCTTGCAATTTAATTGACAAACATTACGCATCTTTTCAGTGTTGGGCTCATTTTGTGCCTCTTTTTCATTTGATTGGCGCACTTTGCACATCTTTTGCGAGCTTCTTTTCTTTCAACACCTCTAAAAGATTCTCAGTTGTGAGATTATCTTCCAGATGTAAGAGAAAAAAAACTCACTCTATTAGATAAGGAAGAGTAAACCACAAAACAGAACCATCCTCATATGATAAATGCATTCACCTGATTAAGTAAACATGAAAGTGATTCAATGATTTGAAACACTACTCATATGAGATAGATTATTGTAGGAAGATAAAATAGATCTCTATTTTAAAGTCCAACTTTTTAATTTTAAAGAAGATTTTGATTCAAAAAGAAAAATGCACCATTAAAGGAGTTACATGAAGAGAAACAATCATCATTATTTCTTCCTTTAACTGATTTAGAGAAGTAAATCACTGCGTATGAGCTTCTAACTAAGAACAAGGTAAAAATCTCATTTAGAAATCAAGTTCATCAGTAGTAGTGAGCAGTGATCTGATTCTTAAGAAACTGAGAAAAATCAGCAAGAAATCAAAAATCAAAGGAAAGCACATAAAAAGAAATAGACAGATCAAACAAACAACAACAACAAGAGGACTGAATAAAATCAGCAGGAAACCAACAAACACATAAAAAGAAATAGACAAACACATCAAACAAAAATAAAGTGCTGAAAATATAAACAGAGAGCATCAACTTTAAGCATGAATATCTATCATACCTAATCTGGTTCTTATGTTGCTAAAGGTTTCAATGGCCAGTGGTTTAGTGATTATATCTACCAGTTAGTTTTCAATGGCTACATGTTGTAGTACTATATCTCCTTTAGTAACATGGTCCCTAATAAAGTGGTGTCTGATGTCTATGTGTTTGGTCTTGGAGTGTTGGATTGGGTTCTTAGAAATACAGATGGCACTAGTGTTGTCACAAAGGAGTAGAATTGTGCTTACATGAAGTCCTAAATCAGAAATTTGTTACTTTAGCCAAAGGACCTGGGCCACACAACATCCTAGGGCAATGTATTCAGCTTCAGCAGTAGATAGGGCAACTGAGTTTTATTTTCTACTGGACCAGGAGACTAAGGATTATCCTATGAATTAGCATATTCAAGAGGTGCTCTTTCTATCCACCCTACATCCTATAAAATCAAAATTAGAATATCTTACAATTTCAAAGGAGGTGTTGTGCCTAGGATAATAGATTCCTAAGTTTTGTATTCCTAAGAGATATCTAAGAATTCTCTTAAGTACAATCAGGTGGGCCTCCTTTGGATCAGCCTGAAATCTAGCACAGATACAAATAATAAACATAATATAAGGTCTTCTTGTAGTTAGGTGAAGAAGTGATCCAATTATTCCTCTATACATCTTCTAATCAATAGATTTTCCATTTGAATCCTTATCTAACAAGACACTAGATCTCATGGGAGTGTTGATTGGCTTGGCTTTATCTATTTCATATTTCTTCAAGCTGTCCTAAATTTATTTTTATTGATTTAGAAAAGTTCCATCATCCATTTGCCTTATGCTAAATCAAAGAAAGTAGGATAATTCTCCCATCATACTCATCTCAAATTCCTTACTCATTATTTTAGAAAAATTATCACATAAATTTTTATCAGAAGATCCAAAAAGTATATCATCAACAAAGATCTAGACAATGCGTAATTCATCTCCTACTCTCCTTAGAAAAAGTGTGGTGTCAACGCTACCCTTAACAAACTATCTTTCTAGTAGGAATGTGTTAAGCCTCTTATACCAAGCTCTGGGTGCCTATTTTAATCCATATAATGCCTTTTTTAATTTGAAAACATGATTTAGAAATTGGGAATTCTTAATGCTAGGAGGTTACTCTATAAACATATCTTCCTTTATTATCCCAATTAAAAAGGCACTCTTGAAATCTATTTGTAAAAGCTTAAATCCTATATAACAGGAAAAGGCCGGTAGCACTCTAATGGCTTCCAAATGAGCCACAGGGGTAAAGGTTTCCTCAAAATCAATCCCTTCTATTTGGTTGTACCCCTTAGCCACTAATCTTGCCTTATTCCAAACCACCACACAAGAATCATTCATTTTATTCTTAAAGACCCATTTAGTTCCCACAACACTTTGGTCCTTAGGTCTTTCCACCAGCTCCCAAACATCATTCCTAATAAATTGGTTTAGCAACTCTTGCATGGCTAGGATCCAGAATTCATCAGAAATGGCTTAATTGATGTTGGTGGGTTCAGTCATTGAAATTAAGGTAGAGTGGTTTACTTCTTTTCTAAGTCCATGCCTGGTTCTAACAACTTCAGAAGGGTCTCGTAAGATCATTTCTTTAGGATGATTCGAAGAATATCTCCATTCTGTAGGAGGTGAAACTTTAGGTTATACCCTTTCCTCCAGATTGGTAGATTCTACTCCTTTGGTGACTTCTACAACCTCCTCTTATTCTACCCTAGACCCTCCAGAATTATCAGATTCATTAAACACAACATTAGTGGTCTCCTCAACAATCAAGGTTCTCTTATTGAAGACTCTATAGGAATTCCCAACACTTGAGTAACCTAGGAACAGTTCTTCATCAGATTTTGGGTCAAATTTTCCTAAGTGAGACTTCCCATTATTCAGAATGAATACTTTACATCCAAAAACACGAAGGTGTGAGAGGTTAGGTGTCCTACCCTTAAGAATTTCATAAGGTGTTTTGTTTTTATTAGATCTAAGATTTACCCTATTTAGAACATAAAAGGCAGTGTTCATTGATTCTGCCTAGAAGTAATTTGAAAGTGAGTACTCAACTAACATGGCTCGATCAGCTTATATTAGGGTCCTATTCTTCCATTCATCTACTCATTCTGCTGAGGGATTTTAGGAGCTAAAAAGTTATGATCTATCCCTTTCTCCTTACAGTAGATTTCAAACATCTCATTTTCAAACTCTCCATCATGATCACTATAAATAGTAACAATCTCACAACCTAGCTTCCTCTGAATCCAAATGGAAAAAGATCTAAACTCCTCGAATGATTCACTTTTATGAGATAGGACTCTAACCCAGGTGAACCTTGAATAATCATCAAGAATCACTTACCCAAAGACTTCCCCTCCTAGGCTTGAAGTGCTGAAAGGTCCAAAGAGATCTAGGTGTAGGACTTCTAAGGGATTGCCAGTGTTTATGCCTTTGATTGAGTGGAAGGAGGATTTGACTTATTTCCCTAACTGACAGGCATTGTATAGGTGGTCCTTAGTGAACTCTAGCTTGGGGACACCTCTCACTAAGTCTTTATGGGTAATCTTCCTAAGGCTTTTCATGCTTGCATGACATAGTCTCCTATGCACAGCCATGATTCATCAGTAATTGATTTTAAGAAAATAATAATATTAGCTTTAAAGCAATTCAGATCAAGCATGTAAATGTTGTTGATCCTTTTTCACTACAAAATAATTTTATCGTTTAAGCTTATAATGCAGCAAGTTGGCAAAAATTTTATGCTGAAGCCCTTATCACAGAGCTGGCTGATGCTGAGCAGATTATGTTTCAGTCTATCTACAAGTAAAACATTATTAATAATAAAATTTCTTGAATCACCAATTTTACATGTTCCCACCACTCTCCTAGTGGTGTTGCCTCAAAGTGTTACCTTGTAAGCTACCCTGGTCTCCAACAAAATGAATAGATTTTCATCTCTAGTCATATATCTTGAACATCCACTATCTAGGTACCACATACTCTCACAAGGCCTTCTGTGAGAGCATTCTTATAAAATCATCAAATGTCAGATTTAGAAACCTAAACAGGTTTGGGTCCCTTGTGATGAAAAGAGGAATATGATGCATGCATGCTATACTGTAAATTTTGCAATTATAGTCCCCACACAAAATATGTTCTATCGTGAATGGTACAAGTATGGGAGATATGTCCTAGCATGCCACAAGAAAAATATCATTAAGATCGAACCTAGGATATCATTTGATAGGTTAGGAATATACCCATCATATAGGATCGAAACTAGGAGATTGTGTGATGGGGTAGGAATATGCCCATCTCAAAGGATCCAAGCCGACAAATCATATGATGGTGTTGGAATATTCCTATCACAGAGAAACAAAAATGAGAGATCATATAATGGGGTAGGAATATGCCCACCATAGTGGATCGAAACTAGGAGATCATATGATGGGGGTAGGAATATGCCCATCACATAGGATCAAAACTAGCAGATCGTATGATGGGGTAGGAATATGTCAATCATAGGAGACCGAAACTGGGAGATCATATGTTAGGGTACGAATATGCCCTTCATATAAGATCGAACCTAGGATATGATTTGATAGGTTAGGAATATACCCATCATATAGGATTGAAACAAGGAGATTGTGTGATGGGGTAGGAATATGCCCATCTCAAAGGATCCAAGCCGACAGATCATATGATGGTGTAGAAATATGTCTATCACAGAGGATCAAAATTGGGAGATCATATGATGTGGTAGGAATATGCCATCACAATGGATCAAAATTGGGATTATGTCCATTACAGAGGATCAAAATTGGGAGAATATATGATGGGGTGGGAATATGCCCATCAAGGAGGATCAAAACTGGGAGATCATATGATGGGGTAGGAATATATCCATTACAAAGGATCAAAACTTGGGATTGTATAATGGGGTAAGAATATGCCCATCTCAAAGGATCTAAGCTAGCAGATCATATAATGGGGTAGGAATATGCCTATCACAGAGGATCAAAATTAGGTAGGAATATGCCTATCACAGTGGATAAAAATTGGGAGATTATATGATAGGGTAGGAATATGCCCATCATAGAGGATTTAATCTGGGAGATCGTATGATGTGGTAGAAATATGACCATCAAAGAGGATCAAAACTGGGAGATCATATGATGGGGTAAAAATATACCCATTATTAAAGATCAAACCTAAGAGATTGTATAATGGGGTGGGAATATGCCCATCATAGAGGATCAAAATTTGGAGATCGTATGATGGGGTAAGAATATGTCCACCATAGAGGATCTAAATTGGAAGATCGTATGATTGGGTCAGAATATGCCCATCATAGAGGATCAAAAATGGAATTTCATTTCATGGGGTGGGAATATGCCTATCATAGAGGATCAAAATTAGGAGATCATATGATGGGGTTGGAATATGTTCACCATAGAGGATCGAAACTAGAAGATCGTATGATTGGCTCAGAATATGACCATCATAGATGATCGAAAATGGAATATTGTTTGATGGGGTGGGAATTTTCCAACCATAGAGGATCAAAGCTGGGATATCTTATGATGTGGAAGGAATATGCTCATCACAGAGCATCAAAATAGGGAGATCGTATGATGTGGTAGGAATATTTCGATCACAATGGATTAAAACAGGAAGATCGTATGAAGGGGTAGGAATATGCCGATTTCAGAGGATTAAAATAAAGAGATTTTATGAAGGGGTAGGAATATGCCCATCAAAGAGCATCGAAATTGGGAGATTATAATGGGGACAGAATATGCCCATTATAGGGGATCAAAATTGGGAGATCATTTGGTGGGGAAGGAATATGCCAATCACAGAGGATCAAAAGTGGGAGATCATTTTATGGGGTAGGATTATGCCAATCATAGAGGATCAAGAGTGGGTGATCATATGATGGGGTAGGAATATTCCCATCATAAAGGATTAAAAGTAGAAGATCATATAGTGGGGTACGCATTTTCCTATCATAGATGATGAAAACTGGGAGATCAAAGTATGGGGTAGGAATATGCCCATCACAAAGGATGAAAACTAGGAGATTATATGATGGGAAAGGAATATGTCCATCTTAGAGGATTATAGCTCAAAAATTATATGATGGGGTAGGAATATGCCCATTATAAAGGATCAAAATAGGGAGATCGTATGATGGGGTTGGAATATCCTTATCAAAGGGGATCAAAACTGGGATATCATATGATAGGATAGGAATGTACCTATCATAACGGATTGAAACTGGTAGATCGTATGATGGGGTAAAAATATGCCCATCTCTAAGGTTCCAAGCTAGTAGAACATATGATTGGGTCGGAATATGCCCATCACAGAGGATAGAAACTAGGAGATCATATGATGGGGTAGGAATATGACCATCACAGAGGATCAAAACTGGAAGTTTGTTCGATGGGGTAAGAATATGCCCATCAAAGAGGATAAAAACTTGGAGATCATATGATGGGGTAGGAATATATCCATGAAGAAGGATTGAAACTGGGAGATCATATGATGGAGTAGAAATATGCCCATCTCAAAAGATCCAAGCTAGCAGATCGTATGATGGGGTATGAATATGCCTATCACAGAGGATCAAAATTGGTATATCATATGATGGGGTATGAATATGCCTATCAGAATGGATCAAATTGGGAGATTATATCATGGAGTTGGAATATGCCCATCACAGAGGATCAAAATTTGGAGATCGCATGATGGGGCAAGAATATGCCCATCAAAGATGATCAAAACTAAGAGATCGTATGATGGGGTAGGAAAATACCCATCATAAAGGATCAAAACCGGGAGATCTTACAATGGGATGTGAATATGCCTATTATAGAGGATCAAAACTAGGAGAACGTATGATGGGGTAGGAATATGCCCATCATAAAGGATCCAAATAGGCAGATCATATGATGGGGTTGAAATATGCCCATCACATAGGATTAAAATTGGCAGATTATTTGGTTGGGAAGGAATATGCCTTATAGAGGATCAGAAGTGGGAGATCATATGATGGGCTAGGAATATGCCTATCGTAAAGGATCAAAGCTGAGAGATCATATAATGGGGTAAGAATATTCCCATCATAATGGATCAAAACTGGAAGATCATATGATGGGGTCAGAATATGCCTATCATAGAGGATCAAAATTGGGAGATCAAAGTATGGGGTAGGAATATGCCCATCATAGAGGATGAAAACTAGGAGATCATATGATGGGGTAAGAAATATGCCCATCTTTGAGGATTGTAGCTAAAAAATCATATGATGGGGTAGGAATATGCTGGTTATGGAGGATAGAAATTAGGAGATCGTATAATGGGGTAGGAATATGCTTATTAAAGTGGATCAAAATGGGGAAATCATATGATTGGGTAAGAATATGCCCATCATAAAGGATCAAGACTGGAAGATCATATGATGGGGAAGGAATACACCTATCACGGAGGATCAAAATTAGCAGATCGTATGATGGGGTAGGAATATACACAACAAAGAGGCTTGAAACTATGAGATCGTATGAAAGGGAAGTAATATGCCTGTCAAAAAGGAAGAAAACTGGGAGATTTCATGATGGGGTAGGAATATAGCCATCATAGAGGATCAAAACTAGGAGATAGTATGATAAGGTAGGAATATACCCATTAAAGAGGATGGAAACTAGGAGAACGTACGATGGGGTAGAAATTATCCCATCATAGAGGGACAAAAATTCGAGATCACATAATGTGGTAGGAATATGCCCATCACAGAGGATCAAAACAAGGAGATCATATGATGGGTAGTAATACGCCGATCATAGAGGATCAAAACTAATAGATCATGTGATGGGGTTGGAATATGTCCATCACAGAGGCTCGAAACTGAGAAATCTTATGATGGGGTAGGAATATGCCCATCATTGAGGATTGAAGCTAGTATATCATATGATGGGGTAGGAATATACTATTTATATATGATTGAAACTTGGAGATCGTATGATGGCATAGGAATATGCTCATCTTAAAGGATCCAAGCTGGCAGATCATACGATGGGGTTAGAATATGCCTATCATAGAGGATCAAAAGTGGGAGATCATATGATGGGGTAGGAATATGCCTATTATAGTGGATACAAATTGGGATATTATATAAAGGGTAAGAATATGCCCATCATAGAAGATCGAAACTGGGAGATTGTATAATAGGGTAGGAATATTCCCATCAAAGAGGATCAAAACTGGGAGATCATAGGATGGGGTGGGAATATAACCATCATAAAGGATCAAAACTAGGAGATCATATGATGGGGAAGGAATATGCCCATCTCAAAGGATCCAAGCTGGTAGATCTAATGATGGGGTAGGAAAATGCCTATCACAGAGGACCAAAATCGAGAGATCATATGATAGGGTAGGAATATGTTTATCATCGTCGATCTAAATAGGGAGATTATATGATGAGGTAGGAATATGCCCATAAAAAAGGATCGAAACTTGGAGATTGTATGATGCGGTAGGAATATGCCCATAAAATAGGATCAAAATTGGGAGATTGTATGATGGGGTAGGAATATACCCATCACAAAGGATCAAAATTGGGAGATCGTATAATGGGGTTGGAATATGCCCATCATAGAGGATAAAAATTAGGATATCATATGATGGGGTGGGAGTATACCCATCATAGAGGATCTAAACTAGGAGATCTTATGATGGGGAAGGAATATGCCCATCCTAGAGGACCAAAATTTGAAGATCATATGATGTGGTCGGAATAAGCCCATTACAAAGGATTAAAACTGGAAGATCATATGAAGGGGTAGGAATATATCGATCTTAGAGGATTGAAACAAGGAAATCGTATGAAGTGGTAGGAATATGCCCATCAAAGAGGATCAAAATTAGGACATCATATGATGGGGTAGGAATATACCCATCACGAAGGATCCAAACATGCAGATCATATGAAGGCATTGGAATATGCCCATCATAGAGGATCAAAATTAGGAGATCATATGATGGGGAAGGAATATGCCAATCACAGAGGATCAAAAGTTCAAGATCATATAATGGCGTAGGATTATGCCTATCATAGGGGATAAAAATTGGGAGATCATATAATGGGGCAGGAATATGCCCTTCACAGAGGATCAAAATTGAAGATCATATGATGGGGTAGGAATATGCCTATCATAGAGGATTGAAACTGGGAGATTAAAGTATGGGGTAGGAATATGCCCATCACAGAGGATGAAAACTAGGAGATCATACAACGGGGTTAAAAGTAGGCCCATCTGAGAGGATTGTTGCTCAGAGATCATATTATGATGCAAGAATATGCCTAATATAGAGGATCAAAACTGAGAGATTGTGTGACAGGGTTAATGTATGCTTATCAAAGAGGATCAAAACTGGGAAGTCGTATGATGGGGTAAGAATATGCCCATCATAAAGGATCAAGACTTGAAGAACATATGATGGGGTAGGAATATGCCCATCACGGAGGATTGAAATTGGGAGATCAAAGTATGGGATAGGAATATGCCCATCACAGAGGATGAAAACTAGGAGATCCTATGATGGGATAAGAAATAAGCCAATCTCAGAGGATTGTAGCCCGAAGATTGTGTGATGGGGCAGGAATATGCCTATTATAGGAGATCAAAACTAGGAGATCCTTTGATGGGGTAAGAATATGCTTATAAAAGAGGATTAAAACTGGGAAACGGCATGATGCGGGAAGGAATATGCCTATCATAGAGGATCAAGATGAGATGATGATATAATGGGGTAGGAATATGCCCATCACGAAGAATCAAAATTGGGAGATCGTATGATGGGGTAGGAATATACCCATTATAGAGGATCAGAACTATCAGATCGTTTAAAGGGGAAGGAATATGCCCATCATAAAGGAGCAAAATTAAGAGATTGTATGATGGGGTAGGAATAAACCCGTCATAGATGATCAAAACAAGGAGATCATAAGATAGGGTAGAAATATACCCATCACAAAGGATGGATATTGGGAGATCGTATGATGGGGTTTGATTAAGCCCATCACAGATGTACAAAAATGGAAGATCATATAATGGGGTAGGAATATGCCCATCATATAGGATCGAAATTAGGAGATCATATGATGGGGTAGGAATATGCCCATCATAGAGGATCAAAACTAGGAGATCGTATGATGGGGTAGGAATATGTCAATTATAGAAGACTCAAACTAGGAGATTGTATGATGGGTTAGGAATATGTCTATCATAGAGGATCAAAACTAGGAGATGATATGATGGGGCAGTAATATGCCCATCAGAGAGGATCGAAACTGGGACGTCATATGATAGGGTAGAAATATGTCCATTTTAAAGGATCCATGCTGTCAGATCATATTATGGGGTAGAAATATGCCTATCACAGAGGATCAAAATTAGGAGAATATATGATGGGGTAGTAATATGCTATTACAGTGGATCAAAATTGGGATATTATATAAGTGGGGTAGAATATGCCAATCTCATAAGATCGAAATTGGGAGATCATATGATGGGGTGGGAATATGCCCATGGAAGAGGATTAAAACTAGAAGATTGTATGATGGGATAGGAATATACCCATTACAAAGGACCGAAACTGGGAGATCATATAATGGGGTAGGAATATGCCCAGCTTAAAGGACCCAAGCTGGTAGATCATATGATGGGGTAGGAATATGCCCATCACAGAGGATGAAACTAGGAGATCAAATCATGGGGTTAGAATATGACCATAACAGAAGATCAAAACTAAGAGATCATATAATGCGATAGGAATTTGCCTATCACAGAGGATCAAAATTGGGAGATCATATGATGTGGTAGGAATATGCCCATTAAAGATTATAAAAATTGGGAGATCATTTGATGGGGTCAGAAGATTCCCATCACAAAGGATCTAAACTGGTAGATCATATGATTGGGTAGGAATATGCCCAACACAAAGGATAAAAACTGGGAGATCTTATAATGGGGTGGGAATATTCCCATAACATAGGAATGAAACTAGGAGATTGTATGATAGAGTAGGAATACGCTTATCATAGAGGATCAAAATTTGGAGATCATTTGATGGGGTAGGAATATGGCCATCACAGATGATCATAATTGGGAGATCATATGATAGGGTAGGAATATACCCATCAAAGAGGATTAAAATTGGGAGATCATATAATAGGGTAGGAATATGCCCATTGTAGAAGATCAAAACTTAGAGATCGTATGATGTGATAGGAATATGACCATCATAAAACATCAAGACTAGGAGATCTTATAATGAAGTAGGAATATGCCCATCACAGTAGATCGAAATTGCGAGATCATATGATGGGGTAGGAATATGCCTATCACATAGGATCAAAACTAGGAGATCGTATGATCGGGTAAAAATATTACCATAACAGAGCATCAAAACTGGAAGTTCATATGATTGGATAGTAATATACCCATCGTAGATGATCAAAATTGGGAGATCGCATCATATAATAGGATTATGCCCATCATAGAGTATCAAAACTTGGAGATCTAATGATGGGGTAGGAATATGCCCATCACAGAGGATCAAAAGTGTGAGATCGTATGATGGGGTAGGAATATTGCCATCATAGAGGATAAAAAATGGAAGATCTTAGGATTGGGCATGAATATGCCCATTATAGAGGATCAAAACTGTGATGTCTTATGATGGGGTAGGAATATGCTAATCAAAGAGGATCAAAATTGGGAAAAATATAATGGGGTGGGAATCTGCCCATCATAGAGGATCAAGACTAGATGATCATATGATGGGGCAGGAATATGACCATCACGGACGATCAAAATTGGGAGATCATATTATGGGGTAGGAATTTATCCATCATCGAGGATCGAATCTATGAGATTGTAAGTTGGGATAAGAATATACCCATCATAGAGGATGGAAACTAGGAGATCATATGATGGGGTAGGAAGATGCCCATCACAGAGGAACAAAAATGGGAGATCATATAATGGGATAGGAATATGCCCATCAAAGAGAATCGAAATTAGGAGATCATATGATGGGGTAGGAATATGCCCATCATAGAGGATTAAAACTAGGAGATCGTATGATGGAATAGGAATATGTCTATCAAA